>OZ010795.1:565642564-566842564 GCA_963932465.1 Maratus speciosus | reverse complement strand
ATTTTCAGAGGAAAAAAAATTACTATATTGACTTGAAAGAACTGCAACCATATTCCTTTTACGAATGTCAAAAATTGGCCGTGAAACACGAAATTCAACCAATCAATCAACCTCCAGATTAATTTGAATTTTCTGTGCTATTGTTTTTCATTTTCAAAGGAGGCAGGTTCAGTGTACCCCTCCCCCCCTTTCCCCCCTGCTAATCGCATTTTAGAATTATCGTTTCACATCTGCATTCCCTTTCAAATTTTTTTGCTTCTCTCTAGACTTTAAGCTACGAAAGCAAAGAGACAAATAGTTTCTAGTTCGTCAAGAACTTGCGTTAATTTCTCATGAAATTGTAAAAACATGCAATAGAAGGAACGGCGTTAATTTTTTTTTCCAAGAAACAAAAGACGTCAAAGTGGAGTTATAAAGCCACCTTTTTGACTTACTAGACTAATACAGATTCTTGTAAATGTTCTAGTTTAAAAAAAAAGATAAACAACATAATTTTCTTTTTTTTTTTTTTTTAATGAAAGAAAGAAAAAAAGAACGCGGGTTTCATTTTGTATCACATTTCAAAACTTAGGCTGTTAGTTTTCTGAACTAAACTAATTTGCTAAACTAATTGAACTCTGCTTTCACTTCTTTTTTCTTTTGTAGATTTCGATATTTTTAAATAGTTATGCTTGAGTCTGCGCAGGCGGGGGGGGGGGGTGCCCGGGCACCCAGGGCACCCCCCCTGGTTACGCCTATGGAAACCTGCCCATTTATATAGAGGAGAAGCGGATTCAACTGCGAAGTTCATTAACCAATGGAGAAACGGGAAAATACGGGTACCAGCCAATATGTGAATAGTATAGGTAATGCCACCAAAAATGTGAAAAAAAACCTGGTAGTAATTAAATTTCCAGCAATCTGAAAAAGGGGGAATAGCGAATTCACTATTATTAAGTTTCCGTTATTCTTTGCACTGAGGACGGTACGCTAAACGCTACCGAAATGTATGTTTGCATTTTCTGGCGTTTTTAACGTTGCTTTTAAATTTATATTATTATATATGTATTATCTATGCTGAATTAATTTTTACTCATGGTTACCGCAGAGTTGTGGTGCATGAAGTTATCTCATCTTGTGCTGCGGTTGCAGCCTTACCAACATTTAAGAGTGAAGGGTGCCAGGCTAGGTGTGTCGCTTCAGAGCGTTAGTGCGCTGAACCAAAGGTTCGAACCCTGGCCAGGATACTGTTTCATTCTGTTGGTTTTTACGCCTTGCTAGCAATCTGAATAAAAATCCACGTAATTAAATTTAGATTTCTCGGGCGTAAGCCATCGTTTAAAGTTATTTTAAAAAGTTATAATCATCTTTTAAGTATTGAATCTTTTATGTAATTTTATATCATATTATTAAGATGAATTTTAGTATTCATAACTAGTTTATTCTGTTTCATCTTGTTATAATACGCCCGAAAAATCACAATAAGGAACCATAACTGGAACAGTAAATAAACCACGAAAAACGGCGACGTAGGACACATGCAAAGAATACCATTGCAAACAACCAATAGCAATAGAGACGAGAAGAAAAAAAGTTTTAAGGATGTTAAAAGTTTTTCCTACTGCTTTTTACCCTTTATGTCACGGCGGTATTTCAAAGTACCATTTAAAAAGCTTGTCATACAATTCATTTAATATATCGATTAGCAGTAATACAATTTACAATGAGTTACAGATACTTTACTTTATCTTGTTCCAAAAGCTTTATTTGTTGCAGAAAACAGAAAAGTTTTTAAAAGGATGCTTTCTCTTTCAATTGCATCTGTTTAGCTTTCTTGATGTCGGAAGATTGGGGCTTGAAAGTTTCAGTTCTTAGATGTTTCTATATTTTTATTCTAAGTTTATTATATTTGTAGATTTCCTAATTCTATAAAATACTTTTACAAATATTTTATACTAGCAAACCCCGCGGCTTTGCTCGCGTAATATTTGAAATATGCCAAGTGATATTTATATGTCTAATTTTTATTAAAAGGTACTAACTAAATTTTTATTTTATTAAAAGGTAATATTTTATTTTATTAAAAGGTTTTTTTTATTAAAATGTACTTATTACGTTTATAATTCGAAAATTACTATTTAAAACACAGTTTGATTAAACATCATTATTACACTGAATTAGGCAGAAATGAGACTTAAATTAATAAAATGAAATAAAATTAATAAATGATAATTAAGAAAATATTTTGAAACTTTTACGCTCAATTAATACGCTCATTTCAGTATTCATTTGAAATTTTCAATTTTTTAGAAACCATCTTCTTACATCTTAAAATTAACCATCATGTCAAATTCCAAGTCCTACCACCTCTCTCAGCATAAAGCGCTATGTTGAAACAGGAACTGTCACCATTAATTTGCCAACATTAATTTTGAAATCGGTTTGTTAATTCCTAATATTCCACAGAAACGTAATTTAAAAAGCTTTTAAAGCCCTTTTTAGAACGTTTGTTGTTCTTGTGAACCCCAGATGGTAGAATCACCGGCATAAAATATAGCCTGTGTAGGATCAGAGACTGTTATCATTGATTCGCAACTATTACTTTTATAATCGGTTTATATTCCCTGAAATTGCATAGAATCGTAATTTAGAATTTTTTTAAATGCTTTTCGCACCTCCCCTTCGCTTCACCCCTTTTTAATTCGAATTTGTTTTCGGCGTTCCTTCGAGGGCATTTATATTTTATAAGTAACTACCGTGTCATATTTAAAGATTCTAGCCTTTTCAGTATCACAGAAATCGCAAATTAAAATGTTTTTAGCTCCTGCAACCCTCTGGGTGTAGTCAAACAGACATAAAATATAACTTATGTTTGAGCAGGTTCTATCACCAAAATTTTTCATCATTATTTTTTTAATCGGTTTGGTAATTTATAAGTTTTCTTAAAAATTGTAATTTATAACGCTTTTCACTCACTTCATTTTTTTAAAATTTGGAATTTTCTTTCGACTGTTCTTAGAAAGCAGTTGCATCTTTTAAATAAATACCATGCAATACTTCAAAGTGTTAGAATCCTCATTTGAGCAAAACATGCAAATTAGAAGATGTTTTGCTTTTGCAACTCTCAGATGGTTAGTGACAGCAACATAAAATATAACCTATGTTATAGCAGGGACTGTCACCATTCATTTGCAACCATTACAATTGAAATAGCGTTGGTATTTCCTTAGATTGAGTAGAAATCGCAATTTAGAACGTTTTTAGGACGCTTTTCGCGCAATTTCACCCTTTTTTAAATTTCCAATTTTTTCGAAACTGTTCTTAAAGATCATTTATGTGTAATAAATATGTAACTTGCCTAAGTTTAAGTTCCTAGCCCCTACCGATCACAAAAATCGAAATTTTGAACGCTTTTTTGCTCCTGAAACGTCTTGGTGATAGTGATACCGACATAAAATAGCGTCTGTGTTAGAGCAGAGGCTGTCAGCATCAATTTCCTACCATTACGTTTGAAATCAGATTCATTCTTCCTGAGATATTGCCGACAAATCGGCATTTAGAAAGTTTTTAGAACGCTTTTCGCACATTTCGCTCCTGCATCTCCTCTGGGGTAGTGGAAAGAGATATAAAATATAGCCTATCTTGGAGCAAGATCTGTCACTATCATTTTTACACCATTATATTTGAAATCGGTTCAGTACTTCCTGAGATTGCATAGAAATCGCAATTTAGAAAGTTTTTTACAACGCTTTTTGCGCATTTTGACCCCCCCTTTTAAATTTCGATTTTTTTAGGAATTGTCCTTAGAGATCATTGATATCTTATAACTAACTACCATTCCAAATTTCATGATTTTAGGCCCTTCCGTAACGCAAAAGCCGCAATTTAGAAAGTTTTTTGCTCCTGCACCCCCTTTGGGGTAGTGGCACCAACATAAATCATCGCCTATGTTGGAGCAAGGATTTTCACCATCATTTTGACGCCATTATTTTTCAGATCGGGTTGGTATTTCCTGAGAATTTGTGGAAACCACCATGTAGAACATTTTTTAGAACGCTTTTCGCGCCTTTTCACTCCTTTTAAATTTCGAATTGTTTAAGAACTGTTCTTAGAAATCCTTTATATCTAATAAGTAGCTAATATTTCAAATTTCATACTTCGAGGCCCTTCGAAAACGCAAAAATCGCATTTTTAGAACGTTTTTTGCTCCTGCATCCCCTTTCGGCTAGTGGCACGGACATAAAACATAGCCTATGTTGGAGCAAGCGTTGTCACCATCATTTTGACACCATTATTTTTTAAATCTGTTTGGTATTTCCTGAGATTGTGTAGAAACTACCATTTAGAACGTTTTTTAGAACGCTTTTTGTGCATTTTCACACCTTTTAAATTTCGAATTGTTTAAGAACTGTTCTTAGACATCATTTATATCTTATAAGTAACTAATATTCAAAATTTCATATTTCTAGGCACTTCAGTAACACATAAATCGCATTTTTATAAACTTTTTTTGCTCATGCACCCCCTTTGGGGAGCGACACCGACATAAAACATAGCCTATCTTGGAGCAAGAGTTGTCACCCTCATTTTGACACTAATATTTTTTAAATCGGTTTGGTATTTCCTGACATTGTGTAGAAACTACCATTTAGAACGTTTTTTAGAACGATTTTTGTGCATTTTCACCCCTTTAAAATTTCGAATTGTTTACGAACTGTTCTTAGACATCATTTATATCTTATAACTAATAATCAAAATTTCATATTTCTAGGCCCTTCAGTAACGCTAAAATCGCATTTTTAGAACGTTTTTTGCTCCTACACCCCTTTGGGGTAGTCGCACCGACATAAAATATAGCATATCTTGGATCAAGCGTTCCACCATCATTTTGACACCAATATTTTTTTAATTCGTTTGGTATTTCCTGAGATTGAGTAGAAACTACCATTTAGAACGTTTTTCAGAACGCTTTTTGTGCATTTTCACCCCTTTTAAATTTCGAATTGCTTAAGAACTGTTCTTAGGCATCATTTATATCTTATAAGTAACTAATATACAAAATTTCATATTTCTAGGCCCTTCAGTAATGCTAAAATCGCATTTTTAGAACGTTTTTTGCTCCTACACCCACTTTGGGGTAGTGGCACCGACATAAAACATAGCCTATCTTGGAGCAAGCGTTGTGACCCTCATTTTGATACCAATATTTTTTAAATCGGTTTGGTATTTCCTGAGATTGTGTAGAAACTACCATTTAGAACGTTTTTTAGAACACTTTTTGTGCATTTTCACCCCTTTTAAATTTCGAATTGTTTAAGAACTGTTCTTAGACATCATTTATATCTTATAAGTAACTAATAATCAAAATTTCATATTTTTAGGCCCTTCAGTAACACTAAAATCGCGTTTTTAGAACGTTTTTTGCTCCTACACCCCATTTGGGTTAGTTGCACCGACATAAAACATAGCCTATCTTGCAGCAAGCGTTGTCACCATCATTTTGACACCAATACTTTTTAAATCGGTTTGGTATTTCCTGAGATTGTGTAGAAACTACCATTTAGAACGTTTTTTAGAACGCTTTTTGTGCATTTTCACCCCTTTTAAATTTCGAATTGTTTAAGAACTGTTCTTAGACATTATTTATATCTTATAAGTAACTAATATTCAAAATTTAATATTTCTAGGCCCTTCAGTAACGCTAAAATCGTGTATTTAGAACGTTTTCTGCTCCTGCACCCCCTTTGGGGTAGTCGCACCGACATAAAATATAGCCTATCTTGGATCAAGCGTTCCACCATCATTTTGACACCAATATTTTTTAAATCGGTTTGGTATTTCCTGAGATTGTGTAGAAACTACCATTTAGAACGTTTTTTAGAACGCTTTTTGTGCATTTTCACCCTTTTTAAATTTCGAATTGTTTAAGAACTGTTCTTAGACATTATTTATATCTTATAAGTAACTAATATTCAAAATTTAATATTTCTAGGCCCTTCAGTAACGCTAAAATCGTGTATTTAGAACGTTTTCTGCTCCTGCACCCCATTTGGGGTAGTCGCACCGACATAAAACATAGCCTATCTTGGAGCAAGCGTTGTCACCGTCATTTTGACACCAATATTTTTTTAATCGGTTTGGTATTTCCTGAGATTGTGTAGAAACTACCATTTAGAACGTTTTTTAGAACACCATTTGTGCATTTTCACCCCTTTTAAATTTCGAATTGTTTAAGAACTGTTCTTAGATATCATTTATATCTTATAAGTAACTAATATTCAAAATTTCTTATTTCTAGGCCCTTCAGTAACGCTAAAATCGCATTTTTAGAACGTTTTTTGCTCCTACACCCTCTTCGGGGTAGTGGCACCGACATAAGATATAGCCTATGTTCTAAGTTGGACTAACACCATCATTTTGATACCATTACTTTTGGAATCGGTTCGGTAGTTCCAGAGCTTACCTCCGACAAATAAACAATTTTTTCCTCTTTATAATAGGAGTATAGATAAAAGATTTGAGCGAAGTTGTAAATATTCCACAAAATCCCTATAAATACATACAGTGAAACTTCTTCTTAAGGCCACCCCTATTTAAGGGCCAAGTCTATTAAGTGCCAATATTTTTAGGAACAAAAAAATTCCCATAGACATAATGTTAAATTTACTCCCATTAGGGGCCGCACATACCCCTCATAAAGGCCATTTATTTCACTTGTGCCTTAAATCCTAAGCAAGTGTATTGAATTCCTGAACCAAAAGATAAGAGTTCAGCAAACAACTGCACTTACAACAAAGAATTTAGGGGTAGATGGGGAGGATTTAGTAACACAATAAAGGACCACAAATGACACAAACAGACATTCTTCACACTTTGTTCGACATTTCAACCTGCAAGGGTTGGGTTGGGGGAAGGAAGCTTGACCCTTTTTTGTGGGCACACAATGGATAACAGGTTATCTATAAAAACTGATTCCACATTTCACTAAAACTGTGAATGCATATTAAATTTTTTGCACAATTGAATGAATTGCGCAATTTTTATACCTGTCAGGAAACGCTAACAGAAATAAATAAACTAATATCTCTATCTAAGGCATTAATAAATGATGCAAATTTAAGTAATTTGTTCCATAAAGTAAAAAAAATCATTAGAAACCAAAATTGTCTGCGAAAAAAATATGAAGAGTAAACAAACTTCAATAGAATTTTTTTTCAATTTTGTATAGAGTATGAAAATGTAAATAAACAGTCTTTTCATCTATATAGGTTTTGATTTCCTTATTTTAGTTGTTGTTTTTTTGTCATCCTATTCAAGGGCCACCACTCATAAGGGCCAATTTTCAATGAAACGACAGGTGGCCCTTACAGAGAGGTTTCACTGTATTTAGTTTATTGATTTTTATTGGCAAAACTTTCTAAAATCTGTAAAGTTACTAAAAATTTTCTTGGAAACTGGGATTTTTAAGAACTTTTTATGTAACGGCAACAACAAAAATCCATGTGACGGATACACTTTTGCACCGTAAATCAAAAACTCTGTAAAGTTACTAAGAATTTTTTTAGGAAAATTTTTATGTAACTACAACCCGGTTTGAAGATAAAATTTTAGTAAGATTACTGTAATTTTAGTAGATTCTTTTCTAAAGTTACAAAAATCTGTAGCTTTACAAAAACTATTTTTGTAGAGTTACATCTTTTTTTGTGCAGTGTACTGATAAAATTTTAGTAAGCATACAGATTTCTGTAACTGTACATCTGTAGAATTACAGATTTGTTTTTACAGTGAGAGTATATCAACAGCAGTTTAATTCAAAATAAAACATACAGAAAAAAGTTTTGGATAAAGACTTATCTATTAATGAAATATCTAAGAATTTGTCAAAAAATCTGTTCTTGAAGACAGCCTGGAAGATAAACAAATGTACCAGAAGGAAAAAAAATATTCCAAACAATTTATGGAAAGTTGATACCGCGTGTCCCAAAAAGGACTGACTGATTTTAAAATTCAATAACTTGCAAACGGTGACAGATATTTAAAAATTTCTTGCAGGAGGGTTATGCATGATGACAGGAGTTTTTCACTGTGATTTTCGATTTTTGTTCGAATTTCAAACATTAGATGGCGCTGCGATCAATAGACGCTAAATTCAGGCTCGAATTTTGGTCCTTCCGGACCCACTTAATACATTTTCATCTCCCTTTTCCGCATGGAAGAAGAGATTGACCAAAAAATCGAGCCTGTTTTTAGCGCCTATTGCTTACAGCGCCATCTATTGTTTTAAATTCGAACAAAAATCGAAAATCACTGTAAAAAACACTTTTGACCTCATGCATAACGCTCCTGCAAGAATTTTTTAAATATCTGTCACCGTTTGCAAGTTATTGAATTTTAAAATCAGTCAGTCCTTTTTAGGACACCCGGTATTTAAGGATGTAAGATTTCTTTCAGTCGTTTTCAAGAAATGCATTTTGGGCTTATTTTTGAACTTTAAAAATAAGTGGCCCTCTACTGGTACGTGGCCCACTGTAGGTGTATTTACTTTACTGATTATAAATATTTTCAGACTTATAGACCGGAGTCGGCAGCACAGGCAATCACTTCATCGGTTTCATGTCTGAAATTCCAGAATTAGTTAAAACTCAATGCGCATATTAAAACGCAATCGGTCTGACAAGTCATATCTTGGTCGAAAACACCTGAAAACCTGATTTTAAAGATCGACTCGTAGGTTTACCATTGTGTTTTCCAGCACCCAAAAGTATGAAAATATGGCGGAATGGAAACGCAATAATTAACGTACGAGTCAGGTGTTTTCCACCAAGATATTGATGGACATATAGCATCAAGATGAATAACTGTGCTAAAAATAAACTAATTTCCTCAGTTACACAAACAATATAACTTTTCAACTTAGCCATAAATCTTTTTATAGTGCTAATGAATTTAACCTTGAAATTCCTGTAAAGATAATGACTTGTTGAATGGCTAAATTGAGACTCATAAACTACAATGAACTGATTTATTGTTATTATTATGTATCTTTTAATGTAAACATTTTCTTTCTTTCTGAAAAATGTAGCTAACCATGAAAGAGGCATATAAAATGCTCTCTTATTGCAATTTAAACAGTGTTAATTAAACATCTAAATGTCACCGCATCTTCATTTAATATTGAAATAATCTAGAATTTCTTTACTTAAGGGAGGCATAAAAGTCATGCATTGAAGAAAATAATTACATCTCCAAATATAAGGAGAAGAAGTGGATAATATAGTCAACTAATACATTTTGGATAAAGGTAAAACGTGGATTTACACCATTAACGGATAAGTATCCTGAAAAAGGGTAAGTCCCAATTTAAATTTCTTACTCACGCCTATTTAATGGGATTCAAAATCCTATCAGATATGACTTAGCAGACCGATTGCGTTTTAATATGCGTATCGAGTTTTAACTAATTCTGGAATTTCAGCACTGAACCCGATGAGGTGATTGTCTGTCCTGCCGGCTCCCGGTCTATAAGTATACATTAGAAACTAAAATATATTGCATGTAACACGAAAAATTAATAAAACGCTATTACAATTTTATTTTTCATTCTTTTACTACTCACTTAACAAAACTGAAGATCAACTAATTCAAAACAGAAAATATTTGCTTTCCACATTCATAAAATATCAAACTAAAGGATTCACTATCCTTTATGAAGAAAAAATTGTGTTTTATACAACAAAATTTTAAATGCAAAATAATTCCTTAATTGAAAATTTTGAACACAAATCTCAGCTTGTCGGCTTTTTTATTCCCTAATCTGGTGCGCAGTTTAAACTGAACAACAACCAGACTACAAAAAATTACTTTTTAATGAAAGTGTAAATAATTGATTACACCAACCTGCATTTTAAAACTTTTTGTCAGATGATTTCTTATGAACAAGTTTTTCTGAATCAGTTTTTGATGCTGATTCCGGAAATAACCTCCATTTTTGTTTATCGCGTCAGGATTTTACAAAAAATAAGAAGTTGTGTTTTCAATATTTTAATTAATGCAATCAAAAATT
Organism: Maratus speciosus; assembly: GCA_963932465.1. Lineage (NCBI taxonomy): Eukaryota > Metazoa > Arthropoda > Arachnida > Araneae > Salticidae > Maratus > Maratus speciosus. Next base: position 566,832,522 of record OZ010795.1, on the reverse strand, counting down.
TATCACAATTTCATACAAAGTATTTCATTAAACACGTTAAAAATACTGTAAAAAACGTCCTTATAAGTTCATGAAATTTCTTTAATAAAACGAAAAGCAAACAGTGTTCAATTAAACAAACTATCTTCTTTTTGCTTTTTTGCAGATCTTCCTTCATCGTCTATGCCCCTCTTCAACATTCAACACTAGTCTGCCATCATATTTACATTCCAATTTCCCTTATACTCTTAACTGTAATGTTCCAGATTTTCTGGAAAGTATTCGATACGGGAATGCAGAAGTGCATTTTTACACTCATATTACAGCACAACTTCTTGAAAATTTCCAGCATTGTTTCAACAATATTCCTGTAATTTGAATCTTTCTTATTCCCTAGAAAGATTCCGGTAACGCATTTAAAAGCGGTCAATGCGTCTTTTTTTTTTGCCCCTTTCATCGTTTTTACAAAATCCTTGTCCTTCACCAGTTTTTGGATTTGAAGACCAACGAAAATTCCAGTTTTTAATTTTTCGTGTGTGATGAAGGGCAATTTACGTTACGTGTGACTACCACATAATGCTTGTTCTCAGCAATGAATCTTAGCAATCGACTCGGGTCGATTGAAAACAAATTATACGTGATACAAGAAAACTAAGAACGGTTTTGTAATCAGCATAAAAAATGCATTAAGGGCAGTCATTGGTTTTTAATCATCTGATATCATGCAGTCTAGTCTTATCTAAATTAGATAGTTTATCTTTCAATTGTTGTTCTAAGTTAATATTGCCCCACATGATTACTGATTCTGAAGCTAAAAATTCAGCCTCAAACGTATAGCCTGGAAACGATATTTTGGTGTCTAAAAAGTCACTGATGCAAAAAAAAAAGTTTATCTGCAGAACGACAATATAAACTAGTATGTTGTGGCCATCACAAAACTTTCTTCTATCTCATACATGTCAATACTTCAAAATTCACTATCTCAGTGCCAAATTAAATGGCAATCTGTATTCATCATGAGAATTCTAAAAATATGAAATTCCGTGCATTAGTTCTCGAGGTATGGCCGTCACTGAAATCATGTAAATCCAGCAAAATGCAGCATAGCAGCGCCACCTATGGAGTTATTTACACCAGAACTTAATTATCCCCAACTTATGTCAACGTCTAACTGAATAGGAAGTTTGAGGAAAATTCGTGCATTAGTTCTTGAGATAGAGGTATCGCGCAAATCATGACAAATGCAGCATAGAAGCGCCATCTGTTGAGCGATTTGCAGCAACACATAATCAGCAGCAATATTAATCAAGTTATACTTAAATCTGAAGTTTCATGAAAATTCGTGCATTAGTTCTTGAGATAGAGCTATTGAGAAAATAGTTCAAAATGCAGCACAGCAGCACCACCTATTGGGCGATTTACACCAACACGTAGTCAGGATCATTTCATATGAAGGACTAACTAAATCCGAAGTTTGATGAAAATGTGTGCATTAGTTCTTGAGATAGAGCTACTGCGAAAATAGTGTAAATCCTGCAAAATGCAGCATAGCAGCGCCACCTGTTGGGCGATTTACACCAAAACGTAAACATCATCCATTCATGTCAAGGACTAACGGAATCTGAAGTTTTATAAAAATCCGTGCATTAGTTCTTGAGATGGAGCTTTTGCGAAAATTCTTCAAAATTCTACATAGCAGCGCCACCTGCAGGACAATTTACACCAAAAACTAATCAGTAACAATCTATATTAGGGACTACCTTAATATAAATTTTTATGAAATTCCGTGCATTAGTTCTTGAGATAGAGCGCCCACAAAATTTGTGTCACATACAGACAGACAGACAGACAGACGGGCAGACAGACAGACAGACTCACAGACAGACATTTTGTGAAAACAAGTTTTTTGGAACCTCTGACCCATAAAACGTGTAAATCCGTCAAAAACTGGAAATCGAAAATTTTCATGAAACCAATACTTTCTTCTTGTAAAGATAGAAGAAAGTAAAAATACAGCATAGCAGCGCCACCTGTTGAGCGATTTGCACCAAAATGTATAAAACTTCAATTCATGTCAAGGACTAACAGAATCTGAAGTTTGATGAAAATCCGTGCATTAGTTCTGGAGATTGAGCTATTTGAGAAATCGTGAAAAATGCTGCACAACAGCGCCACCTATTGAGCGATTTACACCAAAATGTATAAAAGTTTAATTCATGTCAAGGACTAACAGAATCTGAAGTTTGATTAAAATCCGTGCATTAGTTCTGGAGATTGCACTATTGCAGAAATCGTGAAAAATGCTGCACAACAGCGCCACCTATTGAGCGATTTACTCCAAAATGCAGAAAACATTAATTCATGTCAAGGACTAACAGAATCTGTTGTTTTATGAAAATCCGTGCATTAGTTCTGGAGATTGAGCTATTGCAGAAATCGTGAAAAATGCTGCATAGCAGCGCCACCTTTTGAGCGATTTACACCAAAAACTAATCAGCACCAATTTATATCAGGGTCTAACTGAATATCATTTTTTATTAAATTCCGTGCATTAGTTGTTGAGATAGAGCGCCCACAAAATTTGTGTCACATACAGACAGACAGACGGACAGACAGACGGACAGACAGACAGACAGACAGACAGACTCACAGACAGACATTTTGTAAAAACATGTTTTTCGGAATCTCTGACCCATAAAACGTGTAAATCCGTCGAAAACTGGAATTCGAAAATTTTCACGAAACCAATACTTTCTTCTTGTAAAGATAGAAGAAAGTAATAACATTTGAAAAGTACATTTACTACAGTTTTGCCTGAAAATATTAAAAATATCATAAGCAATGACATTATGCAAATAAATATAAAATAAAGCAATTTAACAAATTTCAACGACCATTTGGAAAATGATTTTCTCGAAGACTAAAATTTAAGACATAAAAAATCGCACGGAGTTGATCACACATTACGTACGTTATGAATTAAACATTAACATTCCTGGACCCATCATGAACAAATTTTAAAAGAAATTTTAGTTTTACAATTTTCGGTACTGTAAATTTTTAAACTTCTACGGAGCTGGTCATACATTACGTACGCCATGGATTAAACATTAATATTCCTGGAAAAATTTTAAATGAAATTTCATTCTTAAACTTCTAAACATCCCACAGTATTAATTTTTACACCGTCGTATAGAGAAAAAAATGTACTTTTAAATGCAATTTGTTTGAAAGCTGTATCTTAATTTGTTTCTGAGTTATTAATTTTTTTGTAGTTTTTATTACTTTTTTGTCATAGAGGCAACAGAAGTATTTATCTCTGTTGAAAGTAAAGGGAAAATACAGACTACTGTATAGACCAATCAGAAAACGAATAAAATGCGGATTCAACTAATAAAACGCTTGAGATATGTTTTGATTTCCTACCCTGACAGAAGACAATAACCATTTTTTCAAATAGTTAATAAAACATACAAATAAAAGTATCAAAATGCATGATATTTTGGATATAAATATCGGCTAAATATCATGATATATACAGACCATCACAAAATTTCTTTGACTGTTTATATTACCGGCAAATAGATGGCGCTGCGTGTACGAAGGTGATGTCGAAAGCACAACTACACTTAGTCTTATAAAGCAGTACAATTTCATATTGCTGTCTGTTGTGTGATGCTAAGTGCATCCGGTTTGTTGTAATAGTGTAAATTGATCATGTCGGCAGTCGAGAACGTCGAGTAACGTGACGTGCGACAAACACATGGCAATATTGGCGTGCAACGAAACATGGTGCTTTCAGTATGAACCCCTCACCAAGTTTTGGCTAATTTTGGTTTGGAAAAGGTCGCCGTCACCGACGTCAAAAAAGGTGCGGCTATAGTCAAGAATCAAGACAATTCTTATCACTTTTTTCGACGCTGATGGCATCATTCAGAAGGAGTTCATTCCTGAAGGTACTACTGTTACTGGCTGTAACTATTTGGAAGTGTTGAAGAGTTTCATAGCCATGAGTACGTGGAGTTCGTCCTCTGTACCGACAGCAAGGTAGTTGGTCGTTCTTGCAGAACAATGCACCAGCACACAATTCGATCATTGAGTGGGAGTTTCTGGCTTCTAGGGTTTTCGTGCTCAATCATTCTCCTTATTCCCCAGATTTATCCTCCTGTAGGTATTTCCTGTTCTACAACTTGAAATTACATCTAAAGGTGATCAGCTTTAACGACATTCCAGACATTCAAGCGACTGCGATCGATTATTTGACGCAAATTCGAAAAGCGGACTTCCAGAAGGGTTTTGATGACTTATTACCTTCGTTGTAAAAAGTGTGTTGTATACATCGGGGATTATTTCGAATAAACATAGGTCAAAATTTTCCTTTCAGTTCTTAATTTTAGAAACCATCTTAATTTCAGTAATCATCGCAGTTAGTTCGGGGGATTGCGGTAGTAGTCATGAAACTGCGAAATTACGGGAGATGACACTATCAGCAAAGTGCTGTTACAAATCTTGTCGAACACATGTAGCGACGAGTGGAGGAGCACCATCTTGCATTCATACGATGTAATTAGCGACATTTCGCTGCTGCGATTCTGGAATTCCACAATCCTGCAACGCTGTTGTATACCGAACACTTGTGATGGAGCAAGTTTTCATACTTCTGGAAGTGAGCTGTTCGAAGAAGTACGGGCAGAGAACGTATGTGCTTACGATGCCGCACCCCACAGTCACTTTAGCTTCGTGTAAAGGTGCCACATCGTTGGGATTTTCGTCAGCCCAGAGAACGCAGTTCTTGGAGTTTACGTTTCCAAATTAAGGAGAAATGTGCGTCATCCGTCCAAAAATATCCGTAGCGGTCACCTGCTATCTTCATCATATCTGATGAAGGAATAATTCGCAAAGTCGAAACGCTGTTGCTCATGTCCAGGTTGCAACGCCTGAACGCGCTGGAGTCAGTAAGGAAACATCCGCAAAAATGGGAGAAATTTATTTTCCAACTTTTCCCTCATAAAATCAATTAGAATAGCTTTTACAGAAAATTGAGTGTGTTTATTATGGCAGAGTATTATTAAAGTATAATAGAGTGTTTTTATTAAAGAAACTAAGAGATTAAACTTTTAGTTTTTCTTTGCCTAAAAAATGAATTAAAATATATATATAATATATATATATACAAGGTTAATCTAAAATGTCCAGAGAACGGTATCGAAAGCAAAGAAAATAGAAAATACAATCCAAATCTAAATTTATTGATTTGTTTTAAAACAATGTATTAAATGATCAGATAAAGAATCTGAATTCACAGTAAAGTGTCCCATGAATATACGTTTATAGGGAAAAAAATATTTTGGAGGAATAACTTCTGAACAGATAAAAAATTAAAACGTTATATATGTTTTGATTTGAAAGGAAAGCTGAAATATTAGATATATTTAAAAAAAATACCTTTGATAAACACAAGAGCACTTCGTGGAAACTTTTGGATTGTTCTGACATGTAGAAATCAGAAGAGGGAGTCTTTCTTGCCCTAAAAGATAGCATTAAAAAAAGAATTGGATAACCAATTTAGGTATGTAATCAACTAATTCAATTTAGAGAGATAAGAATTAAGTTAGAAAGAGATAAGTATAAATGTAAAAATAGTTATTTTTAGCTCACAGGCTATCAGATTCTGAGAGCTAATGTGCCCGCCTATTCTGCATGTATGTACGTTCGTACGCATGTATGTATGTATGTACGTTCGTACGCATGTATGTATGTACGTTCGTACGCATGTATGTATGTATGTACGTAACGCGATAACTTTTGATAGAAACATCCGATTTCTTTCAACTTTTTTTCTAGGTTCATTCTGATATGGTGATTCCCTGATTAGTTTCGGGGGTTCATTGGTTATGTATAGAGGGGAGAAAGGGGGCTGGTTCCCCCTTAATTTAGATAAATGTGTTTTTCATGCAGAATTATTCGAATTACTCCAAATTTGGTATACCGGTTTATTATGTTAAGGAGCTTCCCTGATTAAATTTGGAGTTTCATTAGTTCAGTATAAAGGGGGGAAAGGGGGCTACCCCCTAAATTAGTAAAACGGATTTTTCATGCAGGATTATCTGATTTGCTCCAAATTTGGTATACCTGTTTATTATAATAAGAAGCTGTCTTTATTAGATTTGGAGGTTCATTAGTTAAGTATAAAGGGGGGAAAGGGGATCTAACCCCCCTCCCCCCCGTTAATTTAGATAAATGGGTTTTTCATGCAGAATTTTTCGATTTGCTTCAAATTTGATATACTGGTTTATTACGATATAGCGCTTCATTCATTAGATTTGGAGGTTGATTGGTTAAGTATAAAAGGGGGTAAGGCCCCTCCCCTTAATTTAGATAAATGGATTTTCATGCAGAATTATCCAATTTACTTTATTTTTTTTTCTATGTTCATTCCGATAAGAAGCTTTCCTGATTAGATTTAGAGGTTCATTAGTTAAGTATAAAAGGGGAAAAGGGGGTTAGCCCCACCCACTTAATTTAGCGATATGTTTTTTTCATGCAGACTTATCTAATTTGCTTCAAATTTGTTATACCGGTTTATTATGTAAAGGAGCTTCCCTGATTAGATTTGGAGGTTCATTGGTTAAATAGAAAGGGGGGACAAGGGCTAGTATCCTCTTAATTTAGATAAATGGGTTTTTCATTGTTTAAGTATAAAGGGGGGAAACGGGTACTAATACGAATTCATTTATTTTTTTAGGGTCATTATTCTTTCAAATAAGAGTATAATGTACAATTAGTGCGAATAGCCTGTGAGCTCAATACCATCAGTTTAACTGGGCACTTTTTTTTATTAAACACTTTTATAAACATTCAATAGTTTTTCTTAAACATTTTGCCTGATTTCGTGATTGAAATTCATGTTGTTCCAGCAATTTTCTGTTACAACGATTTAGGTAGGTACGTACCCGAGTATGAAAAATTCACCGCTTTCATTTACGCTTAGCAAAAAACGCGAACTTGTGAGTTTAGTAAAATAATTATAACTTCTGCTGTGTTTGATTTCTTATGCATAAATGAAAAAAGCATTGTTTAAACTATGTATACAGGATTTCTAAATTATTTTTTGAATGTTTAATTATAATTTAATTAATTTTAAAATACTAATTGATAAAAGAGTATTTTGTTTTAAATATTACACTCTTTGAAATATATTTATATTTTATTTCATACGTTTTACTGCTTGAAATATTTCATTGTTGCAGTTTCGCAGCCAGCATGAGTAGTTTGGCACATAATAAGGAACTCCAGTCTTGTAAGTAGTATATACTTGTAACCATGAGATACATTATCGATTTATCACGCACGTACGGTTAACGGAAAAATTTCTTAAAATTAATTAATTGTATTTATAATTAAGTTCTGAAATTATTAAAATGCTGTATTGTCAATATTCCGCTGTTGTGCATGTTTTTCTCACGAAATCCTAATTTGCGTTTTACAAGCGGCCCTTTCGACGTCATATACATCTGAAAAGTGAAGCAGTCCATTACAGCAGATCTTAATAGAAGAAAAATTTTCTATTAAAAAAATATATAAAATATTATTATTTTTCTAGGATATTTCTGATTCTTACTGCTCAGTTAGAAACTTAATGTTTCAACACGTTTTCACCACTCATGTCAAAATAAAAATTTTATTTATTTATGATTCATAGAAGAACTTAATCTAATTTTTAAAAATATCTCGAATATTCTGTCTTAAAATTTTATTTTTTGTCGTAAAATATCAAAAGTTCTTAGTACGGTTCAAGAATTTCCTGATTTCAAGTATAATAACTTTTGAGATTTATATCTAAACCTTATTCCCACCAAACTTTCTGTAAAACATTTTACTTTTATCCTTGAAGAAAACTTTTCTTCAGTATCATTGATCGAAAAGAAATGTATATGTTGTAAGCTGAAATGTAATTTTCATTTTTACAATAAGCTACCAGTTGAAAAAAAGTTTATCTGTGCGCATTTGGTTTTTAAACTTTAAAAGAAAGCAGATAATTTATATGCTTATATTATTATATTGGGAGAGAATTTAAAAGTCAGTTACACAAGCTTATTTAATATTATCATTTGAAATTAATTTCCACTTAGAGCAAGAGTGCAATTATTTTTGAAAAAAGAAAAACTATTAACACGTTATATCCTTTCAATCACGTGATATGCGGCTGTTAAATTAAATTATAAAAAGCAGTGTTTTAAAGTCAAATCTCGAATAAATATTATTTATGATTATATAATCGAGCACTTTTGTATGACCCTGTAAATGATGATAAAAGTTTTGTACCCCATATTAACAGAAAGCATGTGTTAGTGCATGCCAGAAATTCATATTAGTTTCATTACGTTCATAACAGAGTAACATCATTGAAATATCCCGCACACAATTTTTCTTCATTGATCGTCACATTACGGAACACTTTTGAGTTTTCCTGTATATGTACTGTAAGTGCTACGCATAACATATTCTATAGTAATTATCTTCGAATGCAACTCCATGATGTAGATAAATTTCATTATGCTTTAAATACTAAAACACCATTAAAATACACTGCAATTGATTTTTCTGCAGAGATACTAATGTAAAGGAATAATTTTGAGTGCCTCTGTAAATGAACTAAAATGCTACACACTTCAATTTCAATACCGAACATGCCATGGTAAACAGCAGTAATGGATAGCAATTAAACGGCAATGCGAGTATATGTACGCAAGCTAGAACACGGGCAGACAGACGGACAGACAAACCGAATTAAAAAAACCCTTTCAACTAAAGTGTTAAAAATAAACAGTAAAAACATTTTTCAAAGCAAAAGTTTGGATAAATGGACAGACAATTTAAGGGATGTTTCTGACTATACTAAAACCTTCACACGTTATCTAAGCTTAGGACTGGCAGCACCAGTTAGTTCTGGCATGTTTAAAATTTGTTTTCTTTCTTTTTGTCTTAAAAAAAAAAAAAAAAAAAAAAAAAAAAAAAATAGTTGTTGTTTACATTTTTATCATTAAATTTTTTTTTACCTTTTTATCATTTTCTAAACGACAGGGATTATAATTTAAGGAAAAAAGCTTTTGATTGATGCTTGGTTCAACGAAGATATTCTTTTCACTGCTGCCATACCTCTAATTCTTCTTAAATACCGCTAGTTCAATAGGATCAGCGTTCTTATGCCTTTCGAGCCATTTCAAAGTTGTTTTCAAACATTCAAAGGCTTCGTTATGCGATGGACCGGGGTTATTTTCAGAGTATTCGTTTTCATTTTCTTCATTTTCTTTTTCATCATGAATCTCATCATTTAAAATCTGATATCCAGGGTCATATGTACTTCTCTATTTAACCACTCGTTAATTTAATTTTGTTCATAGCTTAGGATTCTTTCCATCTCCTTTATTGTTTTTACATTCCTTATTTTCTGATCCACTACATTATTTAAAATTTTATTCCAAGCCAATGAATAATTGGGAGTTCGGTTAAAAAAATTTCTGGGAGAAATCGGCTGTTCGGATAACTGGAAGTATGGTTGAATTTTTTTTTTTTTTTGAGAGAAATAGGCTGTTCGGATAATTGGAAGTTGGGTTAATTCGAGTTCGGATAATCGGCGCTCTACTGTAATGCAAAATAAAATTTCCTTCTTCATTATACACGCTATTCAGACGATTAAGTGCATAATATGCGCAGCAAAATGTTGTTTTTGCAACTTAATAAGTTGTCGTGCTAATTTTTACGGATGTGGCGTCATTTTTCTCAGCGTCTCTGGCATCGCTTTAACGTGCCAGTAAGTTTACAAAACTAAAATCTTGGCTTCGCAACGGAATATTTTAACATAAATGCGTGATAACAGAGTGGAGCTTCACGAAATAAAGTATGATAATGCTGTCAAGTTTTCTAGAGATCCTTTCGTTTTGCAAATAAAATGTCACATTAGTGTTCTGAATAATTAATGTGGAAGACATTACCTTATCATTCTTGTAAACTTTAGTAGGAATATGAAAGAAGGTTGTTTTAAGAAGTTCTGTAGCTGTCTGCTTTGACAATATATTACAGCGTTAAAAGGGAGTTCAAGATTCATGCTGAAATCAGTGTGATATTTCGGGAGAACAATAGTGCATTTTACAGAGGAAGTTCGAGTATTATGGAATACCATTTACATCTTGATTTGTGGGTCAACATAAAAAAAACAAGAATGAAAAATCATGCGTTAAGCATAGATTATGAAACACTTTCCAACACTTACTGAATGCTTTAACAAAACTTCGTTATTTAGTGAAATAAGGTAAATAAGGTAACTAAGTATACATTTTAGAAAACGCATAAAACAATTTAAAAATTGATTTCAGCAGTTATCGTCCATAGCCAATAGTTCCTTTATTACACGCCACTATTTAGCTAAAATTTAATTTAAATTAAAACACTCTGAAAACTACTGAAATCACATTTCCAGATATTATCATCCATAGACGGTAATGTATCCAATTCTTTGCGTGACCTTGTATACATTTTATATATATTATAGAAACATTTATTAAAAAACTGAATGCAGTTCAGCGCAAAAATGCATAAGTCCTTTAAAAACCACCTTTAAGCACTTTACGCTCATACTCAGTATCCCTTACGAATTCTTTTGTGTAGCCCTGTACATGAACTATAGTATTTATACACATCGTATAGTATGCATAAATATAGTTAAACATAAAAGCGCATAGTATAATTAACCCTTAAATGCCTGCTTTATCAAAAATCCATTAAAAAATGTTTTTCGCCTTTCATTTCTTAAATAAATCATGGGAAAAATACTTTAAAAAGTTGTATCTTGTTTTAAGGATAGTTTACGGCTAAAAAACAGTTTGTTACCAATCGGCAATACTGGTCAATAATTGAAAAAATAATTTTCCTTGATAAAATTCCATAACATTAAGCACACATGAATTTTAAGAACTATGATAAGGAATAAATTTTACTTGCTCATTGCAGAACAAAATAGCGTATTTCGCTAGGTTTCAAACAAACCAGAAAGCACATGCAGCAATAATTGAAAAAGTAAATCTATCTTTATACTTAAGCGGCACAAGTGTTGCCATCTACATGTTGAAAATTGATTTAATAATATTTTCATTATGTATTTCATTGGCAACATTAGGCATTAGAGCTTCAATAATAATTTAATAGCATTTTAGAAGACTAAATTTGATATGTTGCCGAAAGGCAACACACGGCAATTAAGGGTTAAAAGTGCATTTCCGGAATCTTCGCTTATGTACAGTATTTCGGACACAATGTAATATATGAAATATTTTGTGTGTCCCCGTAAATGCTATGCACTTCTTATTATGCATGAAATAACTTATAGTAAACCTCAGCGACGTACATCAACTTCATTATATATGAAATAGTTTAAAATAATTAAAATATGCCACCCCCCCCCACCCCCATATCGTTATGTAACGGAATTCTTTTGTGTGGCCCTGCAAATGAGTAATAACTATTCTTTGCACCGTATGCTCTTCAGAATGCTTATTTTAGTGCACTTCCTAAATGCAGATCAATTATTTTATGCTTGAAAGTGCGTAACTTCATTAAAAATCATTTGAAAAGATTTTTTCTTATTGGCCGTAATGTAACGGAATATTGTAAATGAACTAAACATGCTACAAACTTCATTTGAAATAGGGATTGTAATGTTTTTATATATAAAAATAGAGAGAAAACAGTTTAAAAAACACAAAGGACTTTAATGACAAACACTCCAGACAAAACAGATAGAACACTCCATAAATACAAACCAAACCGGAGCTACATGTCTGCATCCAAGATGACGTCAGCATAGCAACGAATACGATACAAACGATATGTTACGTCTCCCCTGCAAAGCTACAGAGAAAAACAAAAATTAATATTAAACATATTTTAAAGTTCAATAGAAACAGGTTATGTTACCAAATTGAAACAATAAGGTTGCAATCGAATTCTCATTCTTTGTAAACGTTAGGGAGATTTATTTAGAGGGTTTGTGAAAATAGCTTCAAGGAATTTATGATCACTTTTTACTGTAAGTGATCTTCCGTATAAATATTGATGAAATTTTTCACAACCAAACACTATTCTAGGGTTCCTTTTTCAATTTGTGCATAATTTTTCTGAGTGTCAGTAAGTGCTCTAGAAGCATAAGCTACAGGCAATCCATTTTGTAAAATAACTGCTCCTAAACCAGATTGTGAGGCATCAACAGACAAAGTCACATCACAATTTGTATCAAAATACTGTAAAACTGGTTTTTTACTTATAACTTGTTTTATTCAATAAATGCTTTGTCATGTATAGCATTCCAGGACCATAAGGAATTTTTCCTTAACAAGCCTCTCAGAACAGATGTTTTATCTGAAACATTAGGAATGAATCTAGAAACGTATGTGATCATCACCCAGAAATGTTTCTAACTCCTTAAAATGTTTTGGTGGCTTCGTTTCCACAACTGCCTTTACCTTATCTTCATCAGGTCTAATGCCATTACCAGGAAACTTATGACCCAAATAAGTAACTTCAGATAGTCCAATTTTACATTTGCCTTTATTAAACTTAATATTATATTCCCTTTCTCTATCCAAAACAGCATTTAATCTTAAATCATGCTCGTGTTGAGTTTCTCCCCATACCAGAGTATCATCGATGTATATAACAATACCTTCAATATCCTTAAAAACATCAGAAAAAGCTCTATGAAAAATTGCAGTGGCAGAACAAATACCATATGACATTCTGAGAGAACAAAAGGGGTATTAAATGTAATAAGTTTAGAACTTTTTTCAGATAGTTTTATTTGCCAAAATGCTTTATTAGCATCTAATATACTAAATAATTTTGCTCTTGGCATTCTGGAAACAATTTCCTCAAAAGTTGGCAATTAAAAATATTCACGCAAAATTTGTTTGTTTAAATGTTGCGAGTCTAAACAGATTCTCAAACTGTCGTTGTGTTTTCTAACAATTACTAAAGAACTTACGAATTCAGTGGATTCTTCAATTTTTCTAATAACATTCATATCTACCGTCCGGTCAAGTTCTTGTTTCTACGGATTCAATAAACTTAATGGAATTTTCATGCATGGTTTAACTCAGGGTTGGCAGGTTTTTGACATGTGTCGTTTATGTCTGGTTTAAACAGTCATGTCAAAAACCTCTTGTCAAAAACCATCTGTGAAAAACCTCAAATACTACATTGATCTGTAAAATTTCACATTAAATGTCACACATGACATTTAAAATTCCCTATTACTGTATATCAATAAATAGTACATTGTTAGTAAAGTATTATTGCTAAATGCAATTTTTTAACAGGGTAAAATTTTTATTTATTTATTTATTTATTTTTTTTTTGGTAAAATTGTGCTTTTCTAAAAAGCAGACATTAAGCTCCCCTGAACTGTACATTTTTTCTCTTACTTAAAATCGTTTTAATTTCTCTATTACTTTTGAGAGCAGCATTACCTAGTTTTTTTTTAAGAAAAAAAAAAATTAGAAAAGTACAGATTTTTTTGTATACATAACAAGATTATGTGCATCAATTTTATTCTAGTCTAGGCAATAACCATTCCAATCAAAATTAAAATTGGATTATTAATCTTAAACATTTACAAAATAAGAGAAATATATATTTTTTTTAAGTCTAAAGTTAAAATCTTTTTAAAACATGCTTTCTTTAAATATATAAAAATATGATTTTGATTTAAAAACTGAACAAAATTGGCTCATTTTCTAAAAGAAAATTTACTTAAGCTCCATATTGAAAGAGTTCATAATTGAAGGGATCAAATCATGAAATCATACCATTAATTGGTTTACATTTTGCATTCCAACCATCAGGGGGCAAGGGTTGACTGATGTATCAGTTGATTCTGTTCGCACTTGGGCTACAGAGAGAATTTATGGTTGCTTACCCATAATGATTGTGTATGAAGCTAAAGAATCCCCTTTCCTGTCTTCTTATTTCAATGCTATAGGGAGGAACCCATTACTTGGTGGAAAGGTATCGATATTATTAAATGCTATAGCTGAGCTTGCTTCAAAACTTGCCTATCTAGCAATGCTTTTGCTATCAAGTCCTACTAGCTCAGCATCAATGCACTCTAAACTCAGAAATCATTTGGTTCTAAATAAATGTGTTAAACAGGTTGTATGCTTCAGCATGCTAAAGGGTAAAATTGATCCACATTATTTAATTGTACAATATAATTTTCTTCTGATTGAAAATTCCAAAAAATAAAAATCATTTTATTGCAATTAATAATTTAAATTTTTTCAATTATTAAATTACAATAATCTTAAATAAAACATAAATCATTGACTTATTTAATGTTTGCCTATTGTTGTTAAAATATGTTTTAAGCCTGTTCCATCTTTTTGACAGTTTTCGACGGTTTAAACCAGTTTATGCCAATGTAATCCAGTTTTTGACGCTTGTCATGTCAAAAACGAGTTTTTGACATCAAAAACCTAACCCTGGTTCAATTGTACTAACACCATCATCTTTAAGTTTAATATCGTAAATAAAGTTTTTTAAATTACCTATACCCGTGAATAAATCTTTATAGTGATGAAAAACAGTCTGAGGAAAATTTCGCAAACAATTGACTGCATCTACACGTTGTATTAAATTCAACGTAGTTAAAGTAGGTAAACCCAACATAGAAGTAGAATTAGGGCTAGTATCCGCCGATTAAAACAAAATATTAGCTTTAATACCTTTTTCAATTTGGCATTTTAATATACATTTACCAATCACTTTCATTTTAGAACCATTATAATTATACAAATTAACATTAGAACTCTTCAGGTGGCTTTACTTTAAACCTAAATTTTTAAATTCATTTTTCAGGCAAAACGTTACACTGTGTACCGGTATCTAATTTTGCTATCAAAATCTTAGAATTATTTACTACAAGTTTTTTATACCAGTCACTACAACTACTACTACATTTATAATCGTAAATAAAACTCAAAACAAAATTATCATCATTTGAACTATTATCGTTAACATTTGTTTTTAAAACATCAGAATTACGTTTTACAACATTTGTATTCTTATTCAAACAAAATTTTGCAAAATGATTTTTTATTTTACAAAAATTACAAATTTTGTTATAAGCAGGACTATTAAATTTTTTATGAAACTTACCGCATCTTCCGCAGGGCTTTCTCGACTCGTAATTCTGTCTTGTTTCGTTTTCCTGGCTATTTGAGTATTTTTTTAGGAAATTATTAAATTTTCTTTCTTCGTGTAATTCTTTTCTTATAGATGGATGTTTGGGATTTAAGAACGATATTCCTGCAAAATTATTCTTATGCGATTTAACAACATCTACTCTAGTATTACCATTCAAAGATTTCAGTTGAACTTCTACGAGTTCGTTAGCTTTGCATATTTTTACGTATTTATCTAAACCCAAATCACCTTCACGCAGCAGACGATCTTTCAATTTCTTGTCAATGACGCCGCTTATTATTCTTTCTCGGATAAAGCTGTCTTTCAGGCCTCCAAATCCACAAGTCAAACTTAGCTTCCTTAGGCTAGTTAAAAATTCATCGAAAGATTCAGATATCTGTTGAATTCTAGTAAAAAATATATGGCGATCAACGCTTTCATTAGACTTCGGTGTACAATAATTTTCAAAGGCTTTGATAACTTTAGTTAAATTTCCTTTATCATCCTCTGATAAATCAAAGGTGTATTTCTCAAGTTCTTCTTCTCCAATTACATTCAGAAATATAGCTACTTGAACATTCGCATTATTTTATCATTTCCCGATGTAATGGGAAATATTTTAAACTGTTGAATCCATTTTTTCCAAAGTTCTGAAACATTTCCATCAAAACTAAGACATTTCGGGGGGTTTTAATCCTTCCATGCTGCTACTTCAACGATCAACTAAAATAATTGCCAAAACGTCAGTGAAGGCTTACTGTGGAGACCCGAAATTTTTTGATTTTCGTCTGTTTGTTTGTTCGTTTGTTAGTTAGTTAGTCTGTCTGTCCCGCGATAACTGCCGTAAAAAGCATCCGATTAGCTTGAAATTAAGGAGCTATGTTGGTAAGCTCTCCGGATTCAGCTGTATTAGCTTTGGGTTAAATTTGGTTCACTCGTTCGGAATATATAGAACATTTTATTTTCTGACATAATGCTTTTCTATGGCAAGTCAGGCGATTTTCAAATTTTCATTTGTTGAATGAAATCGCTCATGTGAATAATTGATTTAAATGGTAAATTTTGGATGCTGAAATTTTTAAATAAGAGAATTAAATTATTCCTATTAGTTTTCAATTTTGCCAAAACATTTGTCAGAGCTTTTAAAGTTGGTGTATAACTTATGATGGAATTTTATACAAGTGTTCGAATAATATAAAACATTTTATTTTATGAATTTAATTATATTTTATTTTTTTCTTTTAACCGTTGCGTAGCAACTGCATCTCATCTAAAAATATCATAAATGTGAAAGTACCGGGTGTCCCAAAAAGGACTGACTGATTTTAAAATTCAATAACTTGCAAACGGTGACAGATATTTAAAAAATTCTTGCAGGAGGGTTATGCATAAGGTCAAAAGTTTTTTTACAGTGATTTTCAATTTTAGTTCAAATTACAAATATTGGATGGCGCTGCGATCAATAGACGCTGAATTCAGGCTCGATTTTTGGTACTTCGTGGCCCGGATAATACATTTCCATCTCCTTTTTCAGCATGGAACAAGAAAAAGGACCAGAAATCGAGCCTGTATTTAGCGACTATTGATTACAGCGCCATCTATTGTTTATAATTCGAACTAAAATAGAAAATCACTGTAATAAAACTTTTGACCTTATGCATAACCCTCCTGCAAGAATTTTTTAAATATCTGTCACCGTTTGCAAGTTATTGAATTTTAAAATCAGTCAGTCCTTTTTGGGACACCCGGTATGTATGGTTTTTTGAAGTCAAATCAAAGCAAAAGGAATTCATTAATTCATTCCTTTGTATAGATATTTGCATATAGATTGATTTAAACACAGAAATGAAAATTGTATTTATATACTATATAGAATAATATTTTTATTTATTTATTAAACAATTTGATTATAAAGGAAAAAGTTCGTTAAATTCATACAGAATAAATTGACATTATTTTATTAAACTAGGGGGCTCGGCCCCCTACGAGCTACGCTCGCCAACCCCCGTCCAGACACCGCAGACTCTAAATGCACGCTAATTTGATCGGCTTTAAAAAGATTTCGAAAGATTGAATTATAATTTAAAAACAGTGGCGATCTCCCTATAAACGAATTTCTATTCATTTCTCTTTGATTGGAGAATTTTAACGCCCAATCCGCTGCGGTACTACTTGATTATCCTGTCGACCAATTTCGCCAAATTATATAAATCGCCAAACCACTCGCCAAATTATACAAATTGATATAATTTTTATTTTAAATAACGAAAGAACAAATAAATTCCTACAACATTAATAAAAACACAAATAAAACGTCGAAATAAAAATAACTTGATGACGTATACACGTGTAACAACATTTCAAAATAAGCTAATATAAAATGAATTAAGTAAAGAGAGTCTTTGTCTCCTGGTATTTTTTAACAAAGCAAAAAGAAAGTTCTTTAAAATGAGACATTTTAAATTAATTCTCAAAATATCAAATAAATGTCTAGCGCAATTCCTAAATTTAAACTTTTTTGCAATATTATTTTGTGTTCATTTATGTAATAACTATAATGTGACGTAAATATGACGTAATTTCTCCTAAGACTTCTAACGCATGTTAATGAATTTATTATTTTACAATATCCTTTCTCTTTTAAAATTCACGTGTATACTTTTTATGACGTAATTTTTAATAAGTTCCTGCTTTTTATACGTAATTATTTAATTCTAATTTGACAGTTTTTTTCCTGTTTATAATAGTCACGTGTAAATAAATTTTTAATTTGAAGCAAACATTATTGCTTGCGCTTTTTATACAGTTGGCAACAGTTTAAATTAGTACAATTTTCTGAAATCTGTAAAAAATCTCTCTAGAAATGCTGAAAATTTGAATTTAAAATAGAAATAAAACCTGAAAAAATGAGTCAAAATAAAAAAACTAATGCAATCTGCACTCCGTCAAACTCTAACGCATAAAATGATCTAAAAATGATTACACTGCCATGTACAGTTTTTGCTGCTATAAAACTTTTTTAGTGGAACGATTTTATCCAACTTTAGCATTAAATAACTCTTAAAATAATTCTTCGATTTGAAAACTGTCTGCATCAGCGTGTTTATCAAACATTTCTGTATAAAACCACCGATTTTCATATTTTTGTATGCATTATTTTTGTTAATATTAACGAAGAAAGGCCTCCGGTCACAAAAAAAATCAAAACCTGCGGCGACGGCGGCGGCGGTGACAGCGGTAGTTACTTTTTTTTAGAATAGAGAGATTTTATAAAATGTATTGTTGCCAAGAAAAATGAATAACAGTTTCTCCCAACGAGTTAATTTTAATTTGTAAGATTTTCACGTGCAAAAGAAAAATGGAATAAGCAAATAATAAAAAAAAAAGATAAATAGCACAGAAATGAATACATATAAATATTTCACACCAAATACCACCTAAAATAATTTTTGTAGTGGTATTTTCCCAGCACTACGAAGAAAGATTCCTCGATTTACACGATTTTACTTGGCCTTCCTTCTTTCATTGTTGCGATTTCATTTTCGCAATTGTGTATTTTAATTGGCGCAAAGTTTTACATTTTTATGACTAAGGTATATGTAAGGCCATGAAAATAAGAATTTCCGTATTGTCTCCTATAAAATGTGATAAAGTGTTGGTTAATTATATATGTTTTTTTAAGAGGATCAGAGCTGCCAAGCCTCCGGCGTTCTGAATACCAGTATTTTAATACAGAAAATGTTACTTTATTTAATTGCAACATTTGCGCGATTTAAAAGAACAACATTTTCTCTAAGATAATAGTGATGTGCAAAAAGCCTGAGACTTGGTATGTCTGGCGGGGAGTGAAATGTTTTACTTAATGCATTTATCTCTATTTTAATGCTACATGAACGACGTCCCGTCTAACAGCTTGTAGAGTATAAAATAAATTATTAAAATAATCCCTATTATGAAAAACGAAACTGAAAGTCCGGCTAAGGGAAATAAAAGGTTAGTTAACCTTTCGTAATTTGGTCTGAAACATAGGTTTGCGTCAAATATGAACGGTATTTGTAACATCACGATTTTAAATTAAATGTGGATACTATTAAAAGGCTATCACAGAAAAATACTTTACGGATCCAAACCACGTTTATAGGGCATTCTCACAATCTTTTGACTTTCAGAAACAAAAATCTGGGGAAATTAAACTTGGTAAAATAACATTTTAAACTTATAGACGAATGCTTTAATGATTCAAAATAAAGAAAAAATAGTCAGCAGCGAAATATTTTTTTTTTATTTAACTGAGGTTTAATTTTCCTTACCATTTTACCACTATAACTTTTTATTTTCTTCTTAATTTTTACTTATGAAGAATTTCCATAGTACCCACAGGACATTCAAATAAAAAATAATAACAATGTAGTATTTTTAGTAAACAGTTTTGGTATAGCATTGTCTTAAAGTGGTATTAAAGAAGGGACGGTAAGGAAAAAAGGACGGTAATGGGAAAACAAGGGATGGTAATAACTTATTTTTATGCCAATCATGTTAAGACTCGGTGATAGCCACAATGCTCATTGATTTTTAGAAACAGTTATTTACATTGGATTAAATAAAAAAAATTAATTTACCTTGAAAAGTTCAGGAATAAACCTTGGGGACGGTAAGACTACCAATAAAGCCACCATGCTTGAAATTGATATTTAAATGCTGATTTAAATTCTGCAGTAAATTTGCTGTCAAAGAATTTTAGCCATTCTTTCTCTATCATACTTCTGCATGAGAAAAAAGTTGACAAAAATTCTGTGACTGCATCTGAAGTGATTTTCTGTGTAATTTAACAAGAGGTACGGTAAGGAATCTAAAACCCAGGAACAGAGTTTAAAAAATAATATCAACCGTAAAAATGTGTGCAGGTTAATTTTTTGCTACTAATTTATATACAACAATTGTCCCAGTTTAGGAAAGAAACACATCGAATTATTTTTATTGAAACAATTTTATATAGACGGCTCCAAACTTAAAAATCAGCATCAGGGACACGGGACGCTATAGGAGTTTCCTGGATATTTGAACCCCCAACATCGTCCAAAACTTATTGATCTCGTTAATATTGTTATGCAGTCATGAACTGGGATGTTCCCCAGAATATGAAATAAAAAATCCCACAAGAATATGTACCAAAATAAAAATTATTATTCAGGAACTTATAAGTCAAAAGATTGTGAGGATGCCCCTTATCTATTTAGTCAATTGGAACTGGACACGATGATAAACTATTAACCATTATGTTTAAAAGTTCCCCTACTTTAGGGTGATTTTAGTAAGTTAATGCTATCGAGTACATTTTTAGATATTTAGATTAGATCTTAGATATAAATATTGCAGAATGGCAATCAAAACTATTTTTTGGAAACAAAAATTATAAGGGTATTAGATTTCTAAATTAGATGTCTCAGTTTACATTTCCAAAAGCTCTTTATCCATTAGATACAGATGTTTGTGGTTAGCAGGCAAGTAAATACTGCTGTATGGATATTAGGATAAAGTAATGCGTGTCCAAACTGTTGCTTATCCTTATAAATCGCAGTGTAAAAAGAAACCGAAGATATACGATAATCATTAACTCAATAAACAGAAAATTACAAATGTAAAATAAATTACACAACGGGGGGTTCAGATGGGCAGAGTCTCTCTGAAAAAAAATCTGCTTTATTATATAAAAATTACCAGAATATGTAGCTCGTGAGAATTTCAGAATATCATTACATAACAACGTGTTTAATTTTACTCCTCTAATGTCCGAGACCGTCGAAATACTTTTTTGCTTTTATAAATGTCTATGTAATTTAAAAACTTTAAATTGCGTTTTTATAGAAAGATTAATATTACGCAAAATGTGCTAAAAACAATGAGTTGCAGAGATGACGTTGAGGCTCTTGATCTGCAGATTTACTAGTTCTGCAATACTTTTTAGAAAATGAGATTAATCATAATTAAAAAGGAACTTTAAAACATTACTTATACAGGTAGATGCGACTGCGCCATGTCATGTTTTTATTGCCGAAACGTCAGTGAAGGCTTACTGTGGAGACCCGAAATTTTTTGGTTTCCTTCTGTTTGCTTGTTTGTTAGTTAGTTAGTTAGATAGTCTGTCTGTCCCACGATAACTGCCGTAAAAGCATCCGATTAGCTTGAAATTAAGGATGTATGTTGGTGAGCTCCCCGGATTTAGCTGTATAGTTTTGGGTTAAATTTGGTTCATTCGTTCGGAATATATAGAGCATTTTATTTTGTGACATAATGCTTTTCTTTGGAAAGTCAGACGATTTTCAAATTTTCATTTGTTGAAAGAAATCGTTCATATGAATAATAGATTTAAATGGTAAATTTTGGATGCTGAAATTTTTAAAAAAGAGTATTAAATTATTCCCATTAGTTTGCAATTTTGTCAAAACATTTGTCAGAGTTTTCAAATTAGGTGTATAACTTATGATGGAATTTTATACATGTGTTCGAATAATATAAAACATTTTATTTTATGAATTTATTTATATTTCATTTCTTTTTCTTTTAACCGTTGCGTAGCAACTGCATCTCATCTAAAAATATCATAAATGTGAAAGTACGTATGGATTTTTAAGTCAACTCAAAGTTAAAAGAAATTCATTAATGAATACCTCTGTATAGATATTTGCATATAGATTGATTTAAACGCAGAAATGAAAATAGTATTTATATACTATATAGAATAATATTTTTATTTATTTATTCAACTATTTTGATCATAAATGAAAAAGTTCGTTATTTTCATAGAGAATAAACTGACATTATTCTATTAAATTTTATAAATTTTATTGTTGCCAAAGAAAAGGAATAACAATTTCTCCCAAAGAATTAATTTTAATTTGTAAGATTTTCACGTGCAAAAGGAAAATGGAATAAGCAAATTACAAATAATAAAAAAGATAAATAGGATTGGAATGAATACATATAAACATTTCACACAAAATACCACCTAAAATAATTTTTGTAGCAGTATTTTCCCAGCACTACGAAGAAAGATTACTCGATTTACACGATTTTACATGGCCTTCCTTTTCTCATTGGTTGCGATTTCATTTTCGCAATTGTGTGTATTAATTGGCACAAAATTTTACATTTTTATGACTGAGATATATGTAAGGCCATACAAATAAGTAATTCCGTATTGTTTCCTATAAAATGTGTTAAAGTGTTGGTTAATCATATATGTTTTTATTAAGAGGAGCAGAGCTGCCAAGCCTCCGGCGTTCTGGATACCAGTATTTTAATACAGAAAATGTTACTTTATTTAATTGAAACATTTGGGCGATTTAAAAAAAACATTTTCTTTAAGATAATAGTGATGTGCAAAAAGCCTGAGATTTGGCATGTCTGGTGGGGAGTGAAATGTTTTACTTAATGCCTTTATCACTATTTTAAGGCTACGTGAACAACGTCCCGTGTAACCGCTTGTAGAGTGTAAAATAAATTAAATTATTAAAATAATCCTTATTACGAAAACTGAAACAGAAAGTCCGGCTAAGGGAAATAAAAGGTTAATTAACCTTTGACCTGAACATAGGTTTGCGTCAAATTTCAACGGTATTTGTAACATTACGATTTTAAATTAAATGTGGATACTATTAAAAGGCTATCACAAAAAATACTTAACGGCGCCAAATCACGTTTATTTATTTAGTCAATTGGAAGTGGACACGATGATGAATTATTAACCGTTAGGTTTAGAAGTCCCCCTACTTCAGGGTGATTTTAGTAAGTTAATGCTATCGAGTACATTTTTTGATATTTAGATCAAATCTTAGATATAAATATTGCAGAATGGTAATCAAAATTATTTTTTGGGAACAAAAATAATAAAGGTATTAGATTTCTAAATTAGATGTCTCAGTTTACATTTCCAAAAGTTCTTTATCCATTAGATACAGGCGTTTGTGGTTAGCAGGCAAGTAAATACTGCTGTATGGATATTAGGATAACGTGAAATGCTTGACCAAATTGTTGCTTATCCTTATAAATTGCAGTGTAAAAAGAAATCTAAGATATAGGATAATCATTAACTCAATCAATAGAAAATTACAATTGCAAAATAAATTGCACAACGGGGGTCCAGGGGGGCAGAGCACCCCTGAAGAAATTTGCTTTATTATATAAAAATTACTAGAATAAGTAGCTCGTGAGAATTTCAGAATATAATTACATAACAACGTGTTTAATTTAACGCTTCTAATGTCTGAAACCATCGAAATATTTTTTTTTCTTTTATAAATGTTTGTGTAATTTAAAAAGTTTAAATTTTGTTTTTGTAGAAAGATTAATATTACGCAAAGTTTGCTAAAAACAATGAGTTGCAGAGATGACGCTGAGGCTCTTGATCTGCAGATTTACTAGTATATAAAAATAGTGAAAAAATACTTAAAAAAAACACAGAGGACTTTAATGACAAAACAGATAGAACACTCCATAAATACAAACCAAACCGGAGCTACATATCAGCATCCGAGATGACGTCAGCATAGTAATGATTACGATACAAACGATATGTTACAGGGATGACCTTAATGACATCCAAAAATTTCAGGACAATCCAAGTATATTTACGAGAGTTAGAGCGCGGACAGACGCCAGATGGACAGACGGACAGACAAATCGAAATCATAAACACTTTTTTACTTTGTTGGAAAGTGTTAAAAATGAGGTACATTAAGCAAAGTTAGTAAACAACAACTTTGGCTATTTCTTAACACATTTTTAATGCTTTTAAAGTGGAAGAAAAAAATAAATATCAATATTTACTTTTTAAAAAAATGCAGTTTTCGGGTTATTGCAACCAATCGGGTAATATGGAATAGGTCATAAGGAATATTAAAATTGCAAAGAAAAAAACAAACAATGATTTTAAAGAATAACCAAAAATATTTAATTAGTCAGCCTTGGTAAATCATTTGTAAGTAATCAGATTCTTTGAAAATTTTGTTTAATTTTTGAACTCGTCTTGAAACTGTTGTCTAGTTGATATTCCATATTACCCATCGTGAAAAATATAACCTCTTCACTCGTTAATAAGATAACATAGAGGAAAACTGACTGTCAGCAATAAATATAACTGTTGAAATTTATACTGAACTTTATTAATATCAATCACAGTGACATTTTTTATTTAATATGAATTTTATAAACTATAGCTGCAAAAAAGGTAAACTCAACTTTACAAAGGTAACTGAGCATACTTTAACACGTTCACGCCGGCGCGGTGGGTCACACTCGATTGTCTCAGGGTGTCAATTCTCCGGCTTTTTGCACACCAAAGTTATTTTAGAGAATATGTTGTTCTTTTAAATCGGCCAATTCTTCTAATTAAATAAAACAACATTTTCTGTATTAAAACACTGGTATCCAAAAAGCCGGAGACTTTGCAGCTCTGAGACTGTCGAGTGTGACCCACCGCGCTGACGCGAACGTGTTAAAGTTTTGTTTCAGAAAATTGACAATAGTTATAAGAAGTATAGGTAATTTGCTGTTTATTGCAAATGTTTAACACGTTGAGTGCCACGATGACTGACACTGAAGCTGAAAATTTTACAATGTTTTAAGTAATTTTTAAGAAAGTATAATCCTGTACTAAATAAAAGGTAAGTAAATTTTAAATAAATTTTCAGTTATTACTTAAAACAATATATATATATATTTAGCTTTATATCATATTTTAGACCTTCAGCATTGGTGAATGACGCGTTCTAAACGGAAAGTTCAGTGTCGTTTCAAACTGACGTGGCGCTTAACGTGTTAAAAAGTACCTTTAACTAAACAAAATAGCGGTTGCTACCCAAAGTTTACTTTATTCATAAATTTAAAGATGATGTAAAAATAAAAACATATGAATAAAATAAAAACTCTCTGTTTCGGTTTAATCTTCAAAATCATTTTCAGGAGTATAATATTCAAAAACCACAAATCGGCTGAAAACAATGAACATGCTACATCGTCAAAAATTATATTCAAACTGGAAGAAGCAATTTTCTCTTGAAAATGGTTTTGAAGATTAAACCGAAACGCAGAGTTTTATTTTATTCATTTCTTTTTTAGGTAGATTTCGTATGAAATACTACCTATTGGGATCGTTCCTATGTTAGAATTTCTGAAAACTTTTTGCAGATCTACACCGATCATGACCCCTAGAACCCAAAACCACCCTCAGTAAAAAACTTTATCTATCTGTCTATCTATCTATCTATCTATCTATATATATATCTATATCACTTTCTTCTGGACACGATAACTTTCGTAATTCTGCACCAATCTCTTCCAAACTGATCCATAAAATCAATGGGTATAAAATATCGGTCAAGTTCGTTAATGGGCAAAATCGACCAAGGGGATGGAAATAGGGAGGGGTTTTGTGAAAACAGAACCTCCCCCTCCCATAACTTCTTAATTTTTGTACACATCAAATCAGTTTAAAGTTTTTATTACTTCTAAAAATAGGGCCAAAATTTATGTGTCACAGATTTTTGATAATGTTAAAAATGGGCTCAAGGGGCGCGAAATATAGGGTTTTTGGGAGAAAAAAAACCATAACTTCGGCAATTCTCAATATATTAAATCCAATTAATTTTATTATAAATCTCCTTAACATTATCTACAACTTTTATATTCACAAGTTTTTGATAGGACCAATTCGTACCGCAAAACAAAATTAAAAACGAAAACAAAAAGGGGGTTTGAAGAAGAAAAAAATAAATAACTCCGTCAATTCAAAAGATATAAAATCCCCATGAATTTATCATATATCTTCTTAATATTGTCTACAACATCTATATCGACAAGTTTTGGATAGGACCAATTCTTACAGCAAAAACAAATTAAAAATACATAGCGATTGAAGAAAAAAATAATCTTATTAAGGGTGTATTTAAATCTAAACTGCTTATTTTCTTACTCATTTTTAAATTAATTTTTGCTCTCAAACGCATTTAATTGGTATATTCGCTTATTCAGAAACTATATAATGTACCGTAATGATCGATTTTTTGATAGGGGCAGAATATATTTCAAAAAATATGTGAAAGTGGGCATTTTGAATGGAGTTTTCCTAAGCGATTGTGTTAGAAACGAAAAATATTGTCCTTCTGAGAAAATAATTGTTTATATATCAAGTTTTAATTAATTGAACAAAAAATAAAAACACAGGCCGCTTATACATTTCTTCAAAAATCACGTCAGCAAGTTTCAAATTTTTTTTGAATTAAAAATGAATCTGGAATTATGCCAGAAAATTTCGAGTTGTTGAGCATGGAAAATTATTTTTTTGAATACCGCCCTAACATGATTCTGATAAAACCAGCTATTATATAAAATGAAATAAAAACTCGTCAAAAGCGGCCAGATAAAATTGTTAAAGTGGATTTATCTCTAATCATGATTTTGTTTTTGTTTGTGAAATTAGTATATTTGACTTCGAAATCTACCTCTGCCTGTAGGCCGGGCTGGCAGGGATTTTTTTTATTTTTGCATCGTCTTTAAATTTATAAAAAAGTATACTTGGATAGCAACCTCATATTTTGTTTAGTATTCGATTTTACAACGTAAATTCCTTAATTGTTAAGTAGCTTTTAGACAATGTCAGACGGGCGTCTTTTTTGCTGCTTTTTTGTATTATCCATTCACAATGCTATAGCATTGTGAATGGATAATACTTAAGCAAAACAGCAGCAAAAACGACGCCCGTCTGGCATTGGTCTTAGTCAATAACTTTTATGTTTATGGTCTAAATTATTTTTAATTATACTTATACACTTAAAATGATGTATTCTAACGTCTGAGTAAATTTTTTTTAAATCGGAGTTGTTGAGTCACAAACGGTTAAATTTTACTCATGTTTTTCACTCTTAAAGTTTATGTTTTATTTATGACATACTCGAATAAATATTTTCGTTAAATTAATCTGTGAAAAGGTTTCGTAAAACATCTCTTTCACAACGCAAAATGATGCATTAAAGAAATTAATCAATGAATTTTTTGAAACAAGTGAGAAGCGTGTTGATTCAGAAGATTCGAGAAAAGTCGTTTTCATGCTCCATCGAACTGTTGAATTACTTGTAAGATATATAATAGAAATATAAATCAAAAATTGATAAAAATAACGGCTTTTTAAAGAATATGACATTTTAAAAATTCTTATCATCTAAATGGATCTGTTTCCTCAAATGCAATATATTTTACCTTTTATGAGAAAAGTTTTAAAGATGAATTTTTATTCAAGCTTAAGAGAAGATAAGTTTGGGTTAGTAGAGTAATTGTATCTCTAAATAAATGTAACTGCTTTATATTAAACAATTCACCCTAAAAATATTTAGTGATTTAATAAAAATGCAGCTAGAATTTTAAAGATCCTTTCAAATAAGCTGATTTATTTCATTAAATGCAATTTATTTTATCTTTTACAAGATATATATATATTTATTCCTTCAAATAAGTTGGTTTATATAGTTAAATACAATGTATTTTAGCTTTCATAAGAAAAAAAATGAAAAAATTTTTGATAAAAATTGATTAAATGATCGATTAAATTATAAAATCGTAAGAAAAGGTCTTTTTTTCAGTTTGTTAATATTTTTCAACATCGTAGAAACGTCTTTTTGACATCGTAATGTCTGACTATCTGTGTATCTGAACGTGCAATAACTCGAACAAAGCTACTTGGATAAACCTGAGTTTTGTATATGTTACTGATGTTTAACCATAGCACATTGCCTGTTAAAAATGGAGTGTGTAGCCTTTATATTTTTTCTACAGGGACACTCAAATGATTTAAATAATAAAATTTTGTGCACTCATGTCCAAATTTATCTTTACATAAACAAAAACTATTCGTTGGGGGCCACCGTTGTACTTACCCATCATGGATATAGATAATATAAAATATGAAAATAAAACATGTGATATTTGCTAAGCATTGTACCATGTTACTTTTATTCACAATTTAACTTATTTGGACTTCCTTAAATATATTTAATATAACCCCTTAAGCTAATATTACTTTTTGTTGCATTAAAATATCTCAATTTGTTAATTTTCTGTAAGCAAGTAAATGCTATTGGTTTACAATGGAAGTCTATGGGAATTTGGCGAAATATTAGAGATACCGCTAATTTGGCATCGCCTTTGACGACTCATTTTGACCACCAAATTTGGCGATATACCGCCAAGTTGGCGACAAACTTGGCGGTATTTGGCGACAGAACAGGATCCCCCCTATGGTAAACCCCCTTATAGGTATGGAGAGGCATTAAATCTTGACATTTACAATAAGCCATTATTGGCATCTAATCTTTAGTTTGGCGATGGTTTGTTGGTCGGCGGGATAATCGAGTAGTACCGAATCTCTATAATAATAGCCTAAGTCATGTGACTGTCATCAATAGTTCCGTTCTGACCGCGTCGCTTTTTATATGCTAGGTGACCATTTTTTACATTTTTTTATTTTTCGCGTGGTAAATTAAAACAATGCTTTGATATTGAAATTAAAAGACATGGTTTTTAGTATTGTTTATTATTTTTCTTTTCTTTTTCTTTAAAAAGGGAAAGAAAAAGTGAAACTCATGAATTTCAAATTAAAATTATGTATTTTAAATAAAATGAGTGAAGTTATTTAAGTATTGCGCGGCAGCGCAATACTTATTTATTTCCAGTGTCACATCTCAATGTTAATTTAACATAGAAAAGCCTATGGAGATGATAACTTTTTCATTTTTTCTTCCCACCTTTTTGTCCCTGATGCCACTCATTTTTTATTCTTTGCTAATTCTAATAATATTATAAATTCAAAGTGTAAAAACATTTGCCTGACGTCAGGGTGAAAACGGATCATAAAATGCCTTTGAATATAGGTGGATTATAATCTAGAGAGTAACATGGGCTAATTTTTATTCACATTATTCAAATATTTTTCTTAATAATTCCAAATTTCGCTTTTTTCATTGAGAATCAACGGACATTTTCTAATAAAATTTAACTTTTTTTTCCCTTCATTGTTGTAAATAATTCAAAAGCCGTAATAATAATTTGCCTATATTTAGTTGAATGATTTTCACATGAAACATGAAACTGAAGAAACTGAAATAGTTTTTTTTTTTTTAAGAATTAAAAAGAAGATGAATATGGCGTCATAGTGGAAATAAAAATAACATTTTCAAGCAAATTTTTTCAATTCCTACTATTAGCTCACACTCTCCCTATATTTATTTATTTATATATTTACTAGCTGACCCGCCCGGCGTTGCCCGGGCCCGTAATAATATTCTTAAATGAATCTGAAATTTTTATCGCAGGTCCGTACAGAAAGGGCTGGGTGGAGACAGTGCAAATTAAAAGGTTAATTTTTTTAATTTTTATATGTCTCATACTTTAAACTTTTTTATTCCACATTAATTGATGAATTTTATTAAAATGTAATTATATTTTCAATAATTTAATTTTTTATTTAAAATTTTTATATGAAAAATCAATCACAAATACAACATAACGTGTAATACTGAAAAAGAAATAATAAAATTGTAAGCAAATATTACTATATAGATTTTTTTTAAAAGTACCATCCAGCAAATTTATTTTTTAATAGAGTAAAGCCTGTTTATAACGGAATTCTGAAATAAACTAAAAAAAAAAAGTTCCAGCTCTCTCTCTCTCTCCCCCCCCCCCCCCCCAAAAAAAATGCTATTATGCTTTGTTCCATTTAAATAACCTGCATAAAACGAAATTTATCACTGGTCGTTTTCGTCTAAGCAGGTTTTATTGTATCTTATTTCTGGGGGAGGGGGGGGGCGTAATAATATTCTTAAATGAACTTGAAATTCGTATCGCAGGTCCGTACAGTCAAAACTACTTGTCCTACCTGTCCGTACAAAATCACATTTTACGTCATGACAACATTTTGTAAACTTCTTGCTGCTGTTTAATTCGCATTTCCAATACAGTGCTTTGCAGAAATTGCACGTTTCACCCACAGTTATGCATGCCCGGAACGTTTAAATCAGTAATTTGGATTTCAGAAACAACGCGTCCATGCTACACTTATTAAGCCTATTTTGCCGATCGCTTAACGGCGTTCCCTATTTGGATTTCGAATCTATTTCTATTCTACTCGAATTCGCTTCTTCTTTACTTTCAAGCATTCACCGAGATTTTTTATGGGCATTTCAAATGACATTTTGAAGCTACATAATTGCAGCGAAAGATATCACACCGAAAACATGAAAAGTAAACAAACCCGATCGTCATAAATCCTGCCAAGGACTCTTACACAATAGCCAATCAGATGCGATTCTAGGGCGTTGCCATTAAACATTAACAAATAATCGCGATTTCTGTGCCACGTACGTTAGCGTAATATATATATAGATCTTGTTCAAATTTTCAATCGCTAATAAAATACTCGTTATTCATCCTATCAAGTTTAAATAAATTTTTTTTTCAACTTGTACAGGATGACAATTGATGTTAATACAGTTTTTTCAAATATTAATTAATTAATTAAATTTTAATTTATTAATTTTAGTTTTGCATGGGAAACAAAATGGCGGCCATGGGATATTGAAAATGATGAAAGTATTTTCAATAAGGGGTTACCATAGGGGGGACCCTGTTCTGTCGCCAAATACCGCCAAGTTTGTCGCCAACTTGGCGATATATTGCCAAATTTGGCGGCCAAAATGAGTCGCCAAAAGTGACGCCAACTTGGCGATATCTCTAATATTTCGCCAAATTCCCATAAAGTTCCATTGTAAACCTACTTGCTTATAGAAAATCAACAAATTGAGATATTTTAATGCAACAAAAACTAATATTAGCTTAAGGGATTATATTAAATTGTTCTTTGATGGCATAAGTAGGAATTGACTTTAAAAACAAAATTTTTATATTACTTGTTTAAGTTCAGATTGTAATTTTTTGACCAAACTACAGCAACCTGCATTACTGCATTGGTGAAACATTTTGAATTATACATAGGTATATTGCATCACAAATTGTGATGCGATATTGCACAAATCAAAGCCTGATGATGATATACCCTCCATTAATTTTGAAATGTGTTCGTCTGAATTCAGAAGTTATTAAAAAACTTGACATATTAAACAAAAACCTAATTTGCAGAACAAATTAAAAAAACAAAATTTATTTCCTAAATTGTTTAAGCCCGAGAAGGGGCAGATATTAAAATATTTCATTCAATTCGTTCTACATTTAATGTTAAATTTTTGTAACAATTAAGTTAAACCAATTGAACATTAAAAAATAAAAATGAAATTCATACAATATAACACTTTAAACACCTATATACTTAGATTCCGTTCAAATGAAATCGAAATAAATCTTAGACTTTTTCCATTTTTAAGTTGTAAATATTTGTACTGCAGATTTTGCATTATGTTTATGACGATTGTACATAATATGATAAGATACATGCAAAATACAAAACTTTAAAAAAGTCTAAGATTTATTTCGATTTCATTTGAACGGAATCTAAGTATATAGGTGTTTAAAGTATTATATTGTATCAATTTCACTTTTATTTTTTAATGTTCAATTGGTTTAACTTATTTGTTACAAAAATTTAACATTAAATGTAGAACGAATTGAATGAAATATCTTAATATCTGCCTCTTCTCGGGCTTAAACAATTTAGGAAATAATTTTTTTTTTTAATTTGTTCTGCAAATTAGGTTTTTGTTTAATTATATTTTAGATGAATTTAATGAAATATGAGAAAATGCGATTGGAAAGACAATGTTTGATGATTTATCACTTGCGCCTGGCTAGCATAAAACGGTACTAGTTAGTTATACCGTCGACCCATTTCGCCAAATTATATAAATTGCCAAACCACACGCCAAATTATACAAATTGACATAATTTTATTTTAAATAGCGAAAGAACAAATAAATTAGTATAACATTAATAAAAATACAAATAAAACATCGAAATAAAAATAACTTGATGACGTAAACACGTGCAACTTGCTTAAAACCAAGCGAATATGCCATTTACGATCAACCATTATTGATATTTAATCTTATAGTTTGGCGATATATTTTTGGTCGACGAGATAACCAAGTAGCACCCATAAAAATACGGAGTTCTTGACTTCTCTACTAGAAACTTCTGATTTGGCGAAGTATTGAGAAAGTAAATTAAACTTTGTATAAAAGTAACATGGTACAATGCTTAGCACACATCTAACGGAGACCAAACTGGTCGCCAAGGGCGGCTAGTTGCGTAAAAGAAACATCCTTATAACTCGAAAAATTAAAATCCTATTAACTAACAGTTTACTGCGTCGGATTAAACGTTTCATTTCCAATTAAAATATATCTTTGAATTGAAATTTGAATGAAATACAGGGTCATGAAAAATCGAAGAGTGTGAAAAATAGAATTACAAATATCTCTACAACTAATTATTCGATAGAGTTCATTGATGATGCAAAATTTATGTTTTTTTATTATCTTTTATATTCATTCCTTCAAATAAACAATTTCGAAAATTTTTGTATACCTTTCTTCAGAACCAATATTTCGAGAGTCCAAAAGAAATAGTTCCGGATAATCGAGGTCACTGATATTCAATAGACTTATTCCCATTGTTACTTCCTAAGTACACACCGAATTTCAAGTCTCTATCTCAATTTGTTCGGGAGATAGAGCGATTACAGACACACAGACATACAGACGGAAGGACAATTTTTTTTTCTAAAAATATGTTTTTTGGAATCTCTAGTGTCTGAAATGTGTAAATCCGTCAAAAAAAGTTTTCGATTTTTAAAACAATTACAAGACTTACCCTATACTACGTATGATGGGTAAGGAATAATGATATTTCATTAATTATTCCATCGATGTACGCCATTTTCGTAGGGAATGTGTAAAATACAAGCCTAATTAGCATTATCCAATCAAAAATGATCAAACGGTTTCTGATATACAAATGTGGGGATTACGTCACGCGACGATGAAGGAAGCGCGTTGCAGTGAATATCGGAGTGAATTTCTACAATATAGCATTTAATTTCAGCGTGTAAGGACTGACAACGATTTTTTAGGACTTCGCAGTATCATTTGGAAGAATCTATGAAGTGGCGAATTATCGGCCGTTTAGAAACAGGTCAAACAATCTACAAAGAAACGAGATCCCGAGATGTGTGAATATTTCAAGGCAGACAGTCTCTACGTTGTTGAAAAGATTTCAGAACTCTGACACTGTTGTCAACCGGTTTGGACAAGGCCGTAAACGAAAAACAACTGCTTCGGAAGACTGATGTATGGAAATAACTGCCCGTCATAACAGACAGTCTGGTGCTCAGGAGGTAAGTTCAGAGCTTGCAGCCAACACTGGTACAGTCATATTCTGGCAAAATGTGTACAGAAGGCTTAATGAAAAAGGCCTTTATCCCAGAAAGCCAAGGATGCCATTGTCTGCACATTGTCTGCATGTGTGTCATTGTCTGCAAAGTACAAGAGGGATCGCTTGAATTGGTGCAAAGAGCATCAGAACTGGAGTGAACGCCAATGGAGCCATGTTCTTTTTACTGATGAACTGAGATTTAGTTTAACATCAGATTGTAAATGTGTTTACATCTAAAGGGCGTCCTTCGAACGTGATTGAACGTGGCCGTTTCAGCAGTGCAGGTATGATGGTATGGGTAGGAATAATGATCGATGGACGGACGCCCCTACATATTTTCAACAGCGAATCTGTGACCGTCCAGCAATATCGGGATGAGGTCTTAGAACCTTATGTCCAACTTTTCACAGGTGTTTATGGATCTGATATTTTATTTATGGACGACAACGCTTGTCCGAATCAAGCATACTTCATTGACGACTATCTTGAAAGCGAAGCCTTTGAGCGAATACTGTGGACAGCAAAATCTCCTGATCTCAACACGATAGAGAATTTATAGGACTACTTAGGGAAAGCAATTGCACGGAAACATCCTCCTCCTAGAAGCGGAAATGAACTGAAGACCGCATTGCTGGAGAGTGGAACTTAATTCTCCAAACTGTGGTTACCAACGTTACCGCCAGCATGAAAACATGTTGTGATATGTGTATTCACGTTAGAGGAGATCACATTCCGTATTAAAATCATAAGCCTCTATTTTATTCCTGTTATTCCTGAGTTATTCCTGTTTTTCTGCACTCTCCTTGTCACCTATTTTTGTCATTTTTATTGTTTCATGCTGCAGTTTTATATTATAAGCAGTGGTATTAAAATTTTCCCTCTGTATTAATGTGTTATGATGTTATGTATAATTCCACAGAAATTCATAAATTTATAGTTAACCATTTCTGTGAAATCCGCGATTCTATACATGTAAAGATAATTCTGGACATGAGTGTATGAAGCACCACAAAACAAAAGCACACACAGGACGCGTTTCGAGATGGAAATTTTAACAGTCCGCCATCAGCCAGTGTAAAAACGTATCCGTAAGGGTACAAGGTCACAAATGAACAGTAGTAACGGCAGAGAGGAGAGCTTACAATGAATGCGACAGGTGACGCTAGCTAAAAGGTAAACTCCATCACAGAGGAGAACATGCAGAAGAGGAAAGTGGTGCCAGAATGAAAGAAAAAATTAACAGAAAAGAAAAGAGTAAATGAAATAAAAATAAATAAATAAATTGAAGTAAAAAATAAATAAATAAATAAAATAAGAGAAATAAATTAAAAACTAAAACTAAAAGAGAAAATGCAAGAAAAATATAAGAAATATTTTTTTTTAATAAAATGAAAAGAGGCAAGAGAAGTGGGGAAATAAAAATTAAAAGTAATTTCCATTGATTATAAAAGTATTTTCCAAGCTGAAGAGAGAAAAGGAGAGGATGAGAGATCATTGACAAGTTTATGGGAATCTACTCTATTAAAATCCGTGCGCGTATCTAAGTAACCTCAAAAACTCGGAAACAACAGCGCGCAAGGCTACGAAATTTGGCACACGGGTTGCTAGTAGGGGGCCCATGAACGATTGGAGCAAAAAATTCGAAAGTTTTAAATAGATTTTTTTTTTCCTTTTATGTTTTTGACGAATTTTTGCCTTTGTTATGTTCAACCCGTAATCGAGCGAGTTCTAACCAGTTCTAAATGTTTACTGGAATGGAAATACAAAAGTTCATTATTTTCATAGGGAATAACGTAACATTTTTCCATAACTTTTACCAATATTTCTTTAATTGTTGCCAAGAAAATCAAAACACGGAATAATATTTTCTTTTAAACAATTTTCAATTGAAATGTCTTGTCGTGTAATAGGAAAATGAAAAATAAAATTAAGAATAGAAAAATTAATATGGCGCCATATTGGAAATAAAAATAAAACTCTCGAGTATTTCTTAATATAACAAGATGAAAAGTTTCGAGTAAGTACGCATAGCGGGTGAATTAGACGTCATTTATCGAAAACAAAGATGCTGGAATTAAAAGATCTTGGGTAAAATAAAATTAACTATTATTCAAGGAGGAAAGAGATAGATGGAGATGCAGTATGCCGTAAAAACAGTTTGCAATACGATGTGCGTTATCGCTCAGATTTAAATGCCCTCATTCGGCCCAAACAAAACAAGCATGCGGAACAGGGACCGAATTCTTTGACTTCATCCGTGCATTTTTTCTGTAAAATGAAAATGATCTGCTTATATTTAAGCAATAAGCATTCTAAGGTAGCATTTCATTGTATTATGAATTAAAAAATCCATTACTAAAAATATTATACTGCTTTTTTTTTTTTTTTTTTTTTCTTTTTAAGCACGTCGTTGTGTTGTGCCGAATGTAGCGGATTTTAGGGTTACATTTTTGGCGTCACTTCAAGATTTATTGTCTGCGTACGGTTAACATGAATATTTTATTTTAAATTTAAATTTTATTAATTTGTAAAAAAAAACTTATGCTTATCCTTATAAATCACAGCGTAAAAAAAAAATCTAAGATATACTATAACCATCCGCACAATCAATGAAAAATTACGAATGTAAATTTAAATAGACTACGGGGGGGGGGGGGGAGTGAAGAAATGCAATTTTTGATTTAAAAAGCTACCAGAATAAGTAGCTCATCAGAATTTCAGAACATCAATGTATAACCACTTGTTTAACAATTTTAATTTCTGAAACTTTACGAAGTATCTTGTAAGCTTATAAATATTTATGTAATTTGAAAAATTTTAAAAACGATTGTAGGAAGTTTAATATTACGCAAAGAGTGTTAAAAAACAATGACTTGCAAAGATGACGTTCAGGCTCCTGATCTGCAGATTTACTAGTTGCCGAAACGTCAGTGAAGGCTTACTGTGGAGACACGAAAAGTTTTGGTTTCCGTTAGTCTGTTTGTCTGTTAGTCTGTCTGTCTGTTCCGCGATAACTGCCGTAAAAAGCATCCGATTATCTTAAAATTAAGGATGCATCTTGGTGAAATCCCCGGATTTAGCTGTATAGTTTTTGGTTAAATTTGGTTCATTCGTTCGGAATATATAGAACATTTTATTTTGCGACTTAATGCTTTCCTATAGCAATTCAGACGATTTTTCCATTTTTATTTGTTGAAAAGAAATGGCTCATATGATTAAAGGATTTAAATGCTAAATTAAGGATGATGAAATTTCCTAATTAGAATCATACATTATTCATAGTAGTTTGAAATTTTGTGTATACATTTGTCAGAGTTTTTAAATTCGGTGTATAACTTTTATGGAGGGATTTTATATATGTGTTTCAATAATATAAAATATTTTTTTTAATATAAATTTTCTTTTTAAGCACATATTTAATTGTTTTTATTATCTTTTAACTGTTACCTAGCAGCGAACTACACCTAAAAATATCGTAAATGTGAAAGTATGTGTAATTGTTTGAAGTTAAATCAAAGTCAAAAGGGACGAATTAATGCCTTTGTGTCTTTACATATAGATGGAATTTACCACAGGAATAAAGAAAGACTATGTTCTATTTATTTTGTTAAAATATTTTTCTTTTAAATTAAAAAGTTCATTATTTTCATAAGGAATAAATCGACATTTTGCTATGAAATTTAACAATCATTTTTCTTTTTTTTTTGCCGTTGCCACGAAAATTCAATCCCGGAATAAAAATTTATCCTAAACAGTTAATTTTGATTTGAAAGATTTTTATGTGCGAGAGGAAAATGAAATAAAAAATAGACATGAATACGCCTTCATATTAGAAATAAAGTGAAAATACGAAAAGAAGGTGAATTTGATCTCTATCAAAAATAAAACGAATACGCTTTGAGGTTTAAATAAAAGGGGCTTGTGTTATGATATTATTTCTTATTATTAAAAAAAAAAAAAAAAAAAAAAAAATGTTACTAATATCTCATGGTTTATCGTCTGCACACAGCTAACAGAAATGTTAATTCTTAATCGAAAATTCCAATGAGGAAAAAAAAAAACTTTTGAAGAGCAAATATATAGTAAATATCAAAATTATGCACCGCAAAATTATCGCTGTCGAAAATGACGTCATTGTATCGGGAAATAAATATTTTCATCCTTAAAAACCAAGCATTAACTAGATAATCTGAAAAAATGTTTTTTGGCGGGTGTTACTTCTTAATGCCGCCTCATTTCAGAAAATATGAATGAAAATTATTTTATTTTTAAAGGAAATTACATTTTCATTCATAAAACCTAAACGTTTAATATAATTGCGTCAATGTAAATCATTTTCTGTGTTACCAGTATTGAAAAATAAGGCTCGGAAGTGTAAAAAGAAATCTAAGATTTGCGCTAACCATTAGCGCAATCAATAAAAAGTTACGTATGTAAATTAATAAGACCACTGGGGGTTCAGGGAGGCTCCGCCCCCCTGAAGAAATCTACTTTATTATTTAAAAAATATACCAGAATTAATACCTCATGAAAATTTCGAAATATTCTTCCATAACGTTTTTTAATTTAATGCTTCTAATGTCTGAAAACTTCGTATTTTTTATTCTTATAAATAATTATGGTGTTATTACAC
Source organism: Maratus speciosus (assembly GCA_963932465.1). Classification (NCBI taxonomy): domain Eukaryota; kingdom Metazoa; phylum Arthropoda; class Arachnida; order Araneae; family Salticidae; genus Maratus; species Maratus speciosus. The sequence continues at coordinate 566,794,247 of OZ010795.1, read as the reverse complement.
GAGGACTTAAAGACGCTTGGAATCCCATGCGTCTAGCGACAACAGCCGCCTCACGGTCCGTCTTTTCCAAGCATTTCATTGGCTGTTCCGCAAAAGGTTTTTCTATTATCAGATTTCCAAGCATATGATTGGCTGTTACTGGCGACTCGCCTCGTTTCGGGCGTCAAAGATGCTCCGACAGAAAAAAGACGCTCGCGCTCCAAGCAACTCCCCTGGAGCCATAGGAATACATGGAAACGCCCGGAATCTGAAGCGTCTTTGACCCCTCGTATAATAACACCATTACATAATTTGAAAACTTTAAATTGCGGTTTGGTGGAAACTGAATATTACCAAAGTGAGTCTAAAAACAATGACTTGCAGAGCTGACGTTGAGGCTCCTGATCTGCAGATTTACTAGTTGCCGAAACGTCAGTGAAGACTTACTGTGGAGACACGAAAAGTTTTGGTTTCTGTTAGTCTGTCTGTCTGTTCCGCGATAACTGCCGCAAAAGCATCCGATCGGCTTGAAATTCACTGGGCATGTTGATGAGGTACCCGGACTTAGATGTATAGTTTTTGGTTAAATTTGGTTCATTCGTTCGGTAAATATGGAACATTTTATTTTGCTCTATAATGCTTTTCAATGGCAAGTCAGACGATTTTCAGATTTTCATTTGTTGAAAGAAATGGCTCATATGAAAAATGGATTTAAATGGTAAATTTTTGATGCTGAAATTTTTAAATAACATTATTAAATTATTCCTATAAATTATGTCAATATATTTGCGAGATTTTTTTAATTAGGTTTATAATATTGGGGGGAATTTTATGCATGTTTTCCAATAATATAAAGGATTTTGTTTTATCAAATTGACATAATGCATATTTCATTTTTTTTCTTTTCTTTCTCTGTTGCCTAGCAACGTATTTGGTCCTAATAATATTAGTATAATTGCGTGTATAATGCTTGAGTAAAGCCAACGTCAAAACAGATGAATTAATGCATTTGTATCTTTGCATATAGAAGGATTTTAGCCCAGAAATAAAAATAGGCAATATTTCATTTATTTTATTTATTTTATTGAAATATTTTGCTTAAAAATACAAAAGTTCATTATTTTCATAGAGAATAACGTAACATTTTCCCATAACATTTACCAATATTTCTTTAATTGTTGCCAAGAAAATCAAAACCCGGAATAATACTTTCTTTTAAACAATTTTCAATTGAAATGTTTTGTCGTGAAACAGGAAAATAAAAAATAAAATCAAGAATAGAAAAATTGATATGGCGGCATATTAAAAATAAAAAGAAAACTCTCGAGTATTTCTTAATATAACAAGATGAAAAGTTTCGAGTAAGTACGCATAGCGGGTGAATTAGACGTCATTTATCGAAAACAAAGATGCTGGAATAAAAAGATCTTGGGTAAAATAAAATTAACTATTATTCACGGAGGAAAGAGATAGATGGAGATGCAGTATGCCGTAAAAACAGTTTGCAATACGATGTGCGTTATCGCTCAGATTTAAATGCCCTCATTCAGCCCAAACAAAACAAGCACGTGGAACAGGGACCAAATTCTTTGACTTCATCCGTTTTTTTTTTTTTTTTTTTTTTTTTTTTTTTTTTTTTTTTTAAAGCATGTCGTTGTGTTGTGCCGAATGTAGCGGATTTAAGGGTTACATTTTTGGCGTCACTTCAAGATTTATTGTCTGTGTACGGTTAACATGAATATTTTATTTTAAATTTAAATTTTATTAATTTATAAAATAACTTATGCTTATCCTTATAAATCACAGCGTAAAAAAAATCTAAGATATACTATAACCATCCGCACAATCAATAAAAAATTACGAATGTAAATTTAAATAGACCACGGGGGGTTCAGGGGGGCAGAGCCCACCCCCCCCCGGAAGTAATGCAATTTTTGATTTAAAAAGTTACCAGAATAAGTAGCTCATCAGAATTTCAGAAGATCAATGTACAACCACTTGTTTAACACTTTTAATTTCTGAAACTTTACGAAGTATCTTGTATGCTCATAAATATTTATGTAATTTGAAAACTTTAAAAAGCGATTTGTAGGAAGTTGAATATTATGCTATGAGTGTTAAAAAACAATGACTTGCAAATATGACGTTGAGGCTCCTGATCTGCAGATTTACTAGTTGCCGAAACGTCAGTGAAGGCTTACTGTGGAGACACGAGAAGTTTTGGTTTCCGTTAGTCTGTCTGTCTGTTCCGCGATAACTGCCGTAAAAAGTATCCGATTATCTTAAAATTAAGGATGCATGTTGGTGAAATCCCCGTATTTAGCTGTATAGCTTTTGGTTAAATTTGGTTCATTCGTTCGGAATATATAGAACATTTTATTTTGCGACTTAATGCTTTCCTATAGCAATTCAGACGATTTTTCCATTTTTATTTGTTGAAAAGAAATGGCTCATATGATTAAAGGATTTTAATGCTAAATTAAGGATGATGAGATTTCCTAATTAGAACCATACATTATTCATAGTAGTTTGAAATTTTGTGTATACATTTGTCAGAGTTTTTAAATTCGGTGTATAACTTTTATGGAGGGATTTTATATATGTGTTTCAATAATATAAAATATTTTTTTATATGTATATTTTCTTTTTAAGCACATATTTAATTATTATCTTTTAACTGTTACCTAGCAGCGAACTGCACCTAAAAATATCGTAAATGTGAAAGTATGTGTAATTGTTTGAAGTTAAATCAAAGTCAAAAGGGACGAATTAATGCCTTTGTGTCTTTACATATAGATGGAATTTACCACAGAAATAAAGAAAGACTATGTTCTATTTATTTTGTTCAAATATTTTTCTTTTAAATTAAAAAGTTCATTATTTTCATAAGGAATAAATCGACATTTTGCTATGAAATTTAACAACCATTTTTCTCTTTTTTTTTTGCCGTTGCCACGAAAATTCAATCCCGGAATAAAAATTTATCCTAAACAGTTAATTTAGATTTGAAAGATTTTTATGTGCGAGAGGAAAATGAAATAAAAAATAGACATGAATACGCCTTCATATTAGAAATAAAGTGAAAATACGAAAAGAAGGTGTATTTGATCTCATATATCAAAAATAAAACGAATACGCTTTGAGGTTGAAATAAAAGGGGCTTGTGTTATGATATTAATTCTTATTATTAAAAAAAAAAAAAAAAAAAAGAAAATGTTACTAATATCTCATGGTTTATCGTCTGCACACAGCTAACAGAAATGTTAATTCTTAATCGAAAATTCCAATGAGGAAAAAAAAACTTTTGAAGAGCAAATATATTAGTAAATATCAAAATTATGCACCGCAAAATTATCGCTGTCGAAAATGACATCATTGTATCGGGAAATAAATATTTTCATCCTTAAAAACCAAGCATTAACTAGATTGCCTGAAAAAATGTTTTTTGACGGGTGTTACTTCTTAATGCCGCCTCATTTCAGAAAATATGAATGAAAATTATTTTATTTTTAAAGGAAATTACATTTCCATTCATAAAACCTAAACGTTTAATATAATTGCGTCAATGTAAATCATTTTCTGTGTTACCAGTATTGAAAAATAAGGCTCGGAAGTGTAAAAAGAAATCTAAGATTTGCGCTAACCATTAGCGCAATCAATAAAAAGTTGCGTATGTAAATTAATAAGACCACGGGGGGTTCAGGAAGGCTCCGCCCCCCTGAAGAAATCTACTTTATTATTTAAAATATATACCAGAATTAACAGCTCATGAAAATTTCGAAATATCCTTCCATAACGTTTTTAATTTAATGCTTCTAATGTCTGAAAACTTTGTACTTTTTATTCTTATAAATAATTACATAATTTGAAAACTTTAAATTGCGGTTTGCAGGAAACTGAATATTACCAAAGTGAGTCTAAAAACAATGACTTGCAGAGCTGACGTTGAGGCTCCTGATCTGCAGATTTACTAGTTATTGCCGAAACGTCAGTGAAGGCTTACTGTGGGGACACGAAAAGTTTTGATTTCCGTTTGTCTGTCTGTCTGTCTGTCCGTCTGTTCCGCGATAACTGCCGCAAAAAGCATCCGATCGGCTTGAAATTAATGTGGCATGTTGATGAGGTACTCGGACTTAGCTGTATGGTTTTTGGTTAAATTTGGTTCATTCGTTCGGGAAATATAGAACATTTTATTTTGCTCTGTAATGCTTTTCAAAGGCAAGTCAGACGATTTTCAAATTTTCATTTGTTGAAAGAAATGGCTCATATAAAAAATGGATTTAAATGGTAAATTTTTGATGCTGAAATTTTTAAATAAGAGTAGTAAATTATTCCTATTAGTTTGCAATTTTGTCAAAACATTTGTCAGAGCTTTTAAATTAGGTGTATAACTTATGATGGAATTTTATACATGTGTTCGAATAATATAAAACATTTTATTTTATGAATTTACTTATATTTCATTTTTTTTCTTTTAACCGTTGCGTAGCAACTATATCTCATCTAAAATATCATAAATGTGAAAGCATGTATGGTTTTTAAAGTCAAATCAAAGTTAAAAGGAATGAATTAATGAATGCCTTTGTATAGATATTTGCATATAGATTGATTTAAACGCAGAAATGAAAATAGTATTTATATACTATATAGAATAATATCTTTATTTATGTATTCAACTATTTTGATTATAAAGGAAAAAGTTCGTTATTTTCATACAGAATAAACTGACATTATTCTATTAAACTTTATAAACTTTATTGTTGCCAAAAAAAAAAAAAAAAAAAAAAAAAAAAAAAAAAAAAGGGAATAACAATTTCTCCCAAAGAGTTCATTTTAATTTGTAAGATTTTCACGTGCAAAGGGAAAATGCAGCAAATTACAAATAATAAAAAAGATAAATAGGACAGGAATGAATACATATAAACATTTCACACCAAATACCACCTAAATTAATTTTTGTAGTGGTATTTTCCCACACTACGAAGAAAGATTCCTCGATTTACACGATTTTTCTTGGCCTTCCTTTTCTCATTGGTTGCGATTTCATTTTCGCAATTGCGTATATTAATTGGCACAAAATTTTACATTTTTATGACTGAGGTATATGTAAGGCCATACAAATAAGAAATTCCGTATTGTTTCCTATAAAATGTGATAAAGTGTTGGTTAACTATATATGTTTCTATTAAGAAGAGCAGGGCTGCCAAGCCTCCGGCGTTCTGGATACCAGTATTTTAATACAAAAAATGTTACTTTATTTAATTGAAACATTTGCGCGATTTAAAAGAACAACATTTTCTGTAAGGTAATAGTGTTGTGCAAAAAGCCTGAGACTTGCCATGTCTGGTGGTGAGTGAAATGTTTTATTTAATGCTACGTGAACAACGTCCCGTGTAACAGCTTGTAGACTGTAAAATAAATTATTAAAATAATCCCTATTACGAAAAATGAAACAAAATGCCCGGCTAAGGGAAATAAAAGGTTAGTTAACCTTTCGTAATTTGACCTGAACACAGGTGTGCATCAAATTTCAACGGTGTTTGTAACATCACGATTTTAAATTAAATGTGGATACTATTAAAAGGCTATCACAAAAAATACTTAACGGCGCCATATCACGTTTATCTATTTAGTCAATTGGAAGTGGACACGATGATGAATTATTAACCGTTAGGTTTAGAACTCCCCCTACTTTAGGGTGATTTTAGTAAGTTAATGCTATCGAGTACATTTTTAGATATTTAGATTAGATCTTAGATATAAATATTGCAGAATGGTAATCAAAATTATTATTAGATTTTTAAATTAGATGTCTCAGTTTACATTTCCAAAAGTTCTTTATCCATTAGATACAGATGTTTGTGGTTAGCAGGCAAGTAAATACTTCTGTATGGATATTAGGATAACGTAAAATGCTTGGCCAAATTGTTGCTTACCCTTATAAATCGCAGTGTAAAAAGGAATCTAAGTTATAGGATTATCATTAACTCAATCAATAGAAAATTACAAATGCAAAATAAATTACACAACGGTGGGTTCAGGGGGGGCACCCCCCTGAAGAAATTTGCTTTATTATATAAAAATTACTAGAATAAGTAGCTCGTGAGAATTTCAGAATATCATTACATAACAACGTGTTTAATTTAATGCTTCTAATGTCTGAAACCATCGAAATATTTTTTTCTCCTTCTATAAATGTTTGTGTAATTTAAAAGTTTAAATTTTGTTTTTGTAGAAAGATTAATATTAAGCAAAATTTGCTAAAAACAATAAGTTGCGGAGATGACGTTGAGGCTCTTGATCTGCAGATTTACTAGTTGCCGAAACGTCAGTGAAGGCTTACTGTGGAGACACGAAAAGTTTTGATTTCCGTTTGTCTGTCTGTCTGTCTGTTCCGCGATAACTGCCGCAAAAAGCATCCGATCGGCTTGAAATTAATTGGGCATGTTGATGGGGTACTCGGACTTAGCTGTATAGTTTTTGGTTAAATTTGGTTCATTCGTTCGGGAAATATAGAACATTTTATTTTGCTCTGTAATGCTTTTCCATGGCAAGTCAGACGATTTTCAAATTTTCATTTGTTGAAAGAAATGGCTCATATAAAAATGGATTTAAATGGTGAATTTTGGATGCTGAAATTTTTAAATAAGATTATTAAATTATTCCAATTAGTTTTAAATTATGTCAATATATTTGCGAGATCTTTTTAAATTAAGTTTATAATTTTTGGGGGGAACTTTATGCATGTTTTCCAATAATATAAAGTATTTTGTTTTATCAATTTGACATAATACATATTTCATTTTTTAACTTTTCTTTCATCAGTTGCCTAGAAACGTATTTGGTCTTAATAATATTAGTATAAATGCGTCTATAATGTTTCAGTAAAGCCAACGTCAAAACGGATGAATTAATGCATTTGTATTTTTGCATATAGATGGATTTTAGCCCCAGAAATAAAAATAGGCAATATTTTATTTATTTTATTCAAATATTTTGCTTAAAAATACAAAAGTTCATTATTTTCATAGAGAATAACGTGACATTTTTTAATAAAATTTATCAATGTTTCTTTAATCGTTGCCAAGAAAATCAAAACCCTGAATAATATTTTATCTTAAACAATTTTCAATTGAAAGATTTTGACGTGAAACAGGAAAATGAAAAAAAAAATAAGAATAAAAAAAAATAATATGGCGACATATTGGGAATAAAAAGAAAACTCTCAAGTATTTCTTAATATAACAAGATGAAAGGTTTTGAGTAAGTACGAATAGCAGGTGAACTAGACGTCATTTATAAAAAAGAAAAAGATGTTGGAATAAAAAGATCTTGGCTAAAATAAAATTAACTATTATTCACGGACGAAAGAGATAGATGGAGATGCTTTATGCCGTAAAAATAGTTTGCAATATGATGTGCGTTATCGCTCAGATTTATATGCCCTCATTCGGCCCAAACAAAACAAGCACGTGGAACAGGGACCGAATTCTTTGACTTCATCCGTGCATTTTTTCTGTAAAATGAATATGATCTGCTTATATTTAAGCATTCTAAAGTAGCATTTCATCGTATTATGAATTAAAAACTGTAATACTAAAAATATTTTTCTTTTCTTTCTTTCTTTTTTTAAGCACGCCGTTGTGTTTGGGTCGAATGTAGCGGATTTTAAAGTTACATTTTTGGCGTCACTTCAAGATTTATAGTTTGCGTACGGTTAATATGAGGATTTTATTTTAAATTTTAAATTTATTAATTTATATATATAAAAAAAACTTCTTATAAATCACAGCGTAAAAAAAATCTATGATATACTATAACCATCCGCACAATCAATAAAAAATTACGAATGTAAATTTAAATAGACTACGGGGGGTTCAGGGGGGCAGAGCCCCCCCCTGAAGAAATGCAATTTTTGATTTAAAAAGTTACCAGAATAAGCACCTCATCAGAATTTCAGAACATCAGTGTATAACCACTTGTTTATCACATTTAATTTCTGAAACTTTACGAAGTATTTTGTATTCTTATAAATATTTATGTAATTTGAAAACTTTAAAAAGCGATTTGTAGGAAGATGAATATTACGCAAAGAGTGTTAAAAAACAATGACTTGCAAAAATGACGTTGAGGCTCCTGATCTGCAGATTTACTAGTATAAATACGTAGCACATATAGTCGTCGTTCAGTCCGTCTGTCTGTCTGTCCGCATATAACAGAGCAAAAACTACCCAATCGAATGGTCTGAAACTTTAAATATATGATTGTTGCAAAATTTTGTCGAGCCATTTAAAATTTTATGAAAATCGGATGTATAGTTTAATTACAGGGACAATCAAAAGTTTTTCTTTACATTACGGCCAATGGGAAAAATTATTGCAAGTGCATTTTAATGGTGTTACAGCCTTCCGAATGTTCTGAAATTTTAAATACATAATTGTTGCAATATTTTGTCGAGCCATTTTAAATTTTATGAAAATCGGATGTATAGTTTAATGACAGGGACAGTCAAAAGTTTTCCGTTACATTACGGCCAATGGGAAAAAATTATTGCAAGTGCATTTTAATGATGTTAAAACCTTCCGAATGGTCTGAAATTTTAAATATATAATTGTTTCAAAATTTGTCGAGACGTTTCAAATTTTATGAAAATCGGATGTATAGTTTAATGACAGGGACAGTCAAAAGTGTTCTGTTACATTACGGGGAATGGGAAAAAAGTTATTGCAAGTGCATTTTAATGATGTTACAGACTATGCACTTATGAAGTGCAAAAAAATATACATTCAGTACAATATGGGGTGCAAAAAAAATTTATAAAACTAGTTATAGTACGAACGCACCTCATTTGCCACGTTTGACGAGCAGTTTCCAACTTGTTTCATTTGTTACGATTTTGAACGAAATGCTCCTTTCAATAATATTTCGTTCAATGAAATGTGGCGAACTACATTTTTATCGTAATCGTGGAGGAACATTTAAAAGCCATCGTAATGTGATCACCGAAGCGTAGAGTTTGTTCATCAGCCTTCGAAACCGAACAATGGATGAATTCGTAAACGCAAGACTTCGCATGTGGAATCTGCAAGCTTTCATTGACAATTTTGAAGGTAATTTCATTAATTTTGGTTTTTCGAAATATTTATTCCTATTTTTATTGTATGCACACATAATTACCCGACTGCCAAGAAGGGTTATGTGTTTCACGCGTATCTGGGTATGTGGGTTTCTTTATACCCTCGAAACATCCCAACGGCTGGATGAATTTTAATGAATGAGGTCTCTATCGATTCGTCTTAACGGCCCGATGCTTATAGGCTAAGTTTTGTTTTTATGAATTCAAAATGCCCGCCGTAAAATACAAAATGGCGGTAGAGATGAAAAAAAAAATTACGCGCCCTATTGAGTGGCATATCATTGGATAGGTCTTTAAAAATGAAGACGATGTTTCTTTAACTATTTTACAGTCAGAAGCTCCGTTGAAATATTATACAACCTGGAAGTTGTGTAGGTAGGATCTCTAGCTTGACTGCAACTCTAACCATCATAGACATCTATAGGCCTCATCAAAACAATGTTTACAGATAGGAAGTAACAATTAAACACAACTTAAAAGTCATCAATACAAGTAAATAAAAAAAATAGGCAAGTAATATAAACAAGTAATATAAAAAAAAATTTAAGTCAATTCCTACTTAGGTCAATAACAGAAGTTTTTTTTCTCCCATTCTTCTTTCCTCTTGAGTGGCGCTTAAAATGCCTTGATCAAGAAGAGGGCTCTCTCGATTATTGAAAATTAATTAATTTAATTTAATTAATTAATTAATATTTGAAAAAAAATTAACATCAAGTGTCATCCACAACAAGTTTTAAAAAAATTATTTGAGCTTGATTGGATGAATAATAAGTATTTTATTAACGATTGAAAATTTGAACAAGATATATATAGCGAGAGTGTGAGCTAATAGTAGGAATTGAAAAAAAAAATAGTTTCACATTGATGAGAAATAATTAATTAGTTCTCTTTTTTCACAGTCGGGTTTTTTTATTTTTTAAATTTAATTGTTTATTAATTGAGTGATGTATTTTCCAGCTGACCTATATTTGGAATACTAAAAGCTGTTTGTGGAATGTAAATAAATTCATTTACAGTTCTACACAAGGAATGGGATATATTGCGGTTTAGGAATGGTCAAGGGCTGTACATATATAACATTCTTATCTTTTGGCTATTTTTGGGCCCCCTCACCCTCATGATATCATATATTAGCATTCCTTGAACCCCTCCCTCCTAATGATATCGTTTTCATTGTATAAAAAGTCTTTATTTTTACAATTTTATCTTTATTTTTCTTTTTATAAGTCTGCAGTGTTCTACAGATGTGGTTATACGTTTATTATTCCCATAGTGTACTAATTCAAACGAAGAGAAGAAGTGAATGAAATATCACTATTATATATGAAATAACCTTATATCAAATAACACCTAAAAGAGATAGATGCTATTCAACAGTATTTAATAATAGATTTTTATTACATAATGCTATTCAGCAGTAATATTCTCTTCTTGAAGCAGAATTTCTTTCCAGCAAAACAGTGGACATCATTCTTTCACCTTTCTTAACTAGTGAACACATTCCAAACATACTTCGCACCTGGTTTCTTCCACAGCGGAATATATGCGCATATGGCAGAAGAATAGAATCCCGAAAGTTTGGGGGTTCCATATTTTGGAATAAAATAATTTTATAATCATTTAATAGTTTTAATAGTAACTTTTATTTTCTTAAAACCAGATAACTGATTTAAAAAAAAATGATAGACCATTTTGAAGTAAAGAAAAATTTACAAAAAGAGAAAATTTTGTTTAGATTGAAAATAAGAAAAATATTAAAAAGAAACCTCCCCCTAGAGATACATTACGATATCAAGTGCCAGACCACTTTTCCCTAAAGTGATAATGTTATATATGCACAGCCCCTTGCTTCTGAATTACGATATCAAATGCTAAACCCCCTCTTCTCTAAAGTGATAACATTCTACATGCAAAAGCCCTTATTTCTGAATTACGATATCAAGTGCCAGACCCCCCTCTCCTTAAAGTGATAACGCTATACATGCACACACCCTTATTTCTGAATCGCGATATCAAGGGCCATATCACCCTACCCCTACGGTTATAACGTTATATATGCACATCCCGTTATTTCTGAATTACGATATCAAGTGCCAGACCCCCTCTCCTTAAAGTGATAACGTTATACATGTACATACCCTTATTTCTGAATCGCGATATCAAGGGCCATATCACCCTACCCTACGGTTACAACGTTATATATGCACATCCCGTTATTTCTGAATTACGATATCAAGTGCCAGACCCCCTCTCCTTAAAGTGATAACGTTATACATGTACATACCCCTATTTCTGAATCGCAATATCAAGGGCCATATCCCCCTCTCCCCTAAGGTTACAACGTTATATATGCACATTTCGTTATTTCTGAATTACGATATCAAGTGCCAGACCCCCTCTCCTTAAAGTGATAACGTTATACATGTACATACCCTTATTTCTGAATCGCGATATCAAGGGCCATATGCCCCTCTCCCCTAAGGGTACAACGTTATATATGCACATCCCGTTATTTCTGAAATACGATATCAAGTGCCAGACCCCTCACCTTTCCCTTAAAGTGGCAACGTTATATATGCGCAGCCCCTTATTTCTGAATTACGATAACAAGTGCCAAAACCCCCTCTCCCATAAAGTGTTAACGTCATATATGCAAAGTCCCTTATTTCTGAAAGTACGTTTTCAGTTGTTATGCGGTTTCTGTATTGTTTACTTAATATAGAGTGGGGTGTTTATTGTTGGAAAGTGTTTAATAATCCATGCTTAACGCATGGTTTTTCTTTCTTGTTAATATTGCAAAAAAAAAAAAAAAAAAAAAAAAAAAAAAAAAAAAAATACAGAAAATAAAACAAAAGAATCATACATTAATCAAAGGAGAAAAAAATATATAGATTGTAAACCAACATTCTCTTTATATGATATTCTGAATTCTCTAAAACAACTGCAGACAGTTATTCTGAAACAAACAAAGTATTTCTGTGTCTAAGAATAATAATTACAGAAAACCAATTTGTTTTTAATACAACGCAACATCTGATTTTTGGAATAGCCGAATCTAATTTTCTTAGCGTTCTGAATTTAGTTCAAGAAAAAATAGAAAAACAAACAAATCAAATAACAGAATTCCTTACTTTAAGCTTGCGTGTTTTAATTGAATAAATCTCTCTCTACTTTAAAAGTCATTTTTAAGGCTCCAAATAAGAAAAATAAAAGTTAAAATTTAAGAATTGCAGTTAATTTCAGGCATATGCTGAGACCATAAATTCTATTTGCATGTTATTGTTACGTTTGTTTATATATAAAAAAAAAAAATCATTACTGCAAAATTTTTACAGTTTCTTAAATTTTTATAAAGGATCCCATTTTGTTTAAACATGAAACTGGTTAAAGATACCGTTTTTGTGATTTTGTATATTGAATAAAAAATACTCGTCTTAAATTAACCAGAACGTTGGGTTTCTTATGTAAATTGCTTATGGGATATCTAAAACATACAGGGTGGGTTAAAAGTCCTTGACAGATTTTAAAATTTAATAAAATATTAACTAAGTACTTTTTAACACTTTATCCACTGACGGTACTTATAAGTACCATTAAAATAAATTGTTATAAAATTCATTTAATACATCGATTAGTTGTAATACAGTTTAGAATGAGTTATAGATAAGTAAATAAATAAATAGAAATGCTTAATTCATCTTTAAAAGTTAAACTTACACTCTGTGCAAAATTACTTAAAAGATGACACAGTATTTAAAAAATGTTAAATTATTTGAATACCTTAGAACTTTCAACTATAAAAAACATAGTCTTCTTCAGAGGAATATAAGAAATACAACAGTTATTGACGCCTAATTTTCAAAATCCACGTAGATGCTGACGAAAGGAGTGAAAGTGGAAGTTAATTTATAGATCCGGAAACATTGGGAAAATAAAACATGGATATAGGGAAGTGGAAAATTACTCGTTTTATCATTCTTTAAGTAAACTGAGTCAAATTCTGGGTATGTTGTAGGATAAAACGTCATTACAAACAGTATTTTCTTTAGTAATAATTTCTATTGATTCGCGGATAATTAAATCATGATAATTCTTTGAGGGATATATAATTTTTGCGTCTTCGAAATTAACTTGTATACTCTGCTTCTGGTTAAGTCTTGATAGGGCTGTGGCAGGTCGGTTATACTTACTTTAAATCTCTCAAATGTTCTTTAATACGAACTTTAAGTTTACGCAAAGTCATGCCTATGTATTCGAGATAAATATCTTCTGTTTTCAGTGGAATTACATGTACCCCAGAAACTCCATCCTTCGGGATCGGGTCCACTTTGGCACTAATCAGATCTTTCAGTTTTGCAGGAGAAGTGGCGACCAAGTTTACGCCAAAGCGAAAAAGTGCATGTCTGAGTTTTTCGAAAAGTCCTGGTATGTACTTCATTTTGCAATATCTCATATTACTCCGTGGAGTATTTTGTATTTACATATGGTTCTTCTGCGAGTTGATTAGCTTATCAATAATGCGTATTGGGAAACCATTCTCAACTGCAATGTTTCTAATGGTATTTAATTCATTTTCAAGGTGATTAATAGAAATTAGACCATTAGAAACATTGCAGTTGAGAATGGTTTCCCAATACGCATTATTGATAAGCTAATCAACTCGCAGAAGAACCATATGTAAATACAAAAAACTCCACGGAGTAATATGAGATATTGCAAAATGAAGTACATACCAGGACTTTTCGAAAAACTCAGACATGCACTTTTTCGCTTTGGCGTAAACTTGGTCGCCACTTCTCCTGCAAAACTGAAAGATCTGATTAGTGCCAAAGTGGACCCGATCCCGAAGGATGGAGTTTCTGGGGTACATGTAATTCCACTGAAAACAGAAGATATTTATCTCGAATACATATGCATGACTTTACGTAAACTTAAAGTTCGTATTAAAGAACATTTGAGAGATTTAAAGTAAGTATAACCGACCTGCCACAGCCCTATCAAGACTTAACCAGAAGCAGAGTATACAAGTTAATTTCGAAGACGCAAAAATTATATATCCCTCAAAGAATTATCATGATTTAATTATCCGCGAATCAATAGAAATTATTACTAAAGAAAATACTGTTTGTAATGACGTTTTATCCTACAACATACCCAGAATTTGGCTCAGTTTACTTAAAGAATGATAAAACGAGTAATTTTCCACTTCCCTATATCCATGTTTTATTTTCCCAATGTTTCCGGATCTATAAATTAACTTCCACTTTCACTCCTTTCGTCAGCATCTACGTGGATTTTGAAAACTAGGCGTCAATAACTGTTGTATTTCTTATATTCCTCTGAAGAAGACTATGTTTTTTATAGTTGAAAGTTCTAAGGTATTCAAATAATTTAACATTTTTTAAATACTGTGTCATCTTTTAAGTAATTTTGCACAGAGTGTAGGTTGAGTTATAGATACATTACTTTATCTTCTTCCAAAAGCAGTATTGGTTACACAAAACAAAAATGTTCTTAAAAGGATGATTTCTTTTGCCTTTGCATATTTTTAGCTTTCTTGGCGTTGTGGGGAGGGATTTTTCAATTTGGAAACATTTCTATATTTCTGTTGTAAGATTATTATATTTGTACATTTCCTAGTTCTACAAAATACGAAGAAAAATATTTAAAATAAAAGATTTGAGCGGGGTTATAAATAGTGCACAAAATCCCTATGAATTCAAATTTAATTAATCCTTCTAAATCTTCCAATCCTTCTAAAATTTATTAAATGATTACGTAAATCTTCTAATGTAGTTTAAACAATTCACGAAAAGTACTTTAGAAAATAAAATTTTCATGAATTGATAATTAAGTACATAAAGGATTAAGCAAAATCTTTCCCATTGCAAAAAGTTTTGTTTAAAAAAATTAAAACATCTAGTTTCTAAATTTGTTCATAGGCAGCGCTCAGCATTGAAAGCTGCAAAAAACATAAAAAACCGAAGATAAAGCAGTTATAGGCCGTTTAGTCCGTACCCTATTTCATAGAATGCGCTTTTTGTAGCTCAAAACCCAATTACACAGTACTCAGTTTCATTCCAGACGTTGAAATAGGGTAGAAGATTGTACAAAATAAATGGTCCGTAACTGACTACTTTGAGTTTTTGGTGGTTTGGGGGCAATTTTGAATATATTGCGCCATCTATGGGCAAATTTCTGATATGAATCTTTTAACTTGCGCAAAGAAAACTTTCGATCATGAAAGCGATTTGTCCAAAAGGCTGTTTCGTGTGCCAATGATTTGATTTTTTAAAATTCAATTATAAATTGTGTTAAAGTCATCTCCAGGTGTCCCAAAATGGGCTCACTGATTTTAAAAATTAATAACTTGCAAATTGTTGCAGCTATAAAAAAAATTCTTGCGGGAGGGTTATATAAGATGTCAGGATTTTTTTATTGCTATTCTCGTTTTTAGTCCTAATTAGCAGCACATGGTTTTAACAAAATTACGCAAATATTTAGACCGATAATTAAAATAAAATAAAACATCCATAATTTAAAGCGTAGTAGAAAACAGATAAAAAATAAACTGTCAAGTGCGAGTATTACTCGCGCACAGAGGGTTCCGTAGAATACATATATATGAATTATTAACGGTATTATTAAAAAAACCGTTGCTAAAAGAATACTAAGAATTTATAAAACACTATACAGTGCAGGGTTGGGTATAACTGTATATACTAGAAAAGTGTAAATGGATATACCATAAAAGTTCAAAGATATATGAAGCCTAAAGAATAGCAAATATTGCTATTATGTGTTATTCAACTTCATTTGGCATTTCATAAAACTAAATTCAGCGTAGTAATAATCTTTTCTTTTTACAGTGTATGTAAAACAAAACGCTCGTTGAAAGTTTAAACATGGCATTGTGCTAAGCGCGCTTCGAAAGGAGGTCGCAAAGTTATAACGCCGCTTGGTCCGTGCCGCGTTTTTCCAGATAGGTTTTTATTAACTTTTAAAGACACGGGAGGCGTATAGAGATATCCGCCCAATGCAAACTAGTCGCGAGTCTCATAGTATTTATGTGATTAATTCTAATTAAAATAGTCTGTTTTTAACAATTTGAAGTTTATTGCTTTTATAGTGCTACTGGGCATTGCATAAAAAGTGTATCATTAAAAGTTGTTATCCATTTTAAAAGCCGATGGCACATAGAGTACACCACCCTTGTCATTATGTATGTCCAAACCGTCCGTGTCTTTAAGGGTTAATATCTCGGCTAATTACCGATAATGTTTTTCGAAAATCATTATCAATAATGCTTATATACTTCTGCTACGACCATCAACGCTCTTCAACACCTTTGCTGAATGCCCGCAAATCGAAATTTGTGTGCAACAGAAAAACGCGCTTTTCTCAAAAACTAAGTGACCTAGGGTAATCGCTATAATTTTCCTGCAAGGTTTAAGTTAATGTCTACTCTCTCTAATTTTTTCAAAATTTTAGCTTGAGTAGATTCGGAAATAGATGGGGGGGGGGGGGGGACATATTTTTTCACTACATTTTTGACGATATCTCTACAACTATAATACTTAAAATTAAAAGAAATGTATTTTTGAGTTCAGCCTTACGAAAGCTTTGACACGATGCCCCACATGATATAGAAAGAAATTTTTTTTTCAAGTAGCTTAATTACCCCATCTGCATTTTCCCTAAATATATTTGTGAATGTTTAGTAATCTGAAAATATGTCGGTTAATAGTCTTTATTATTTCCCCCAATTTGAACTTTCCACGTTCTATAGTTTACGAGTAAAATAACTGTGACAGACAGACACAAGAGTGATCTTATAATTGTTCCGTTTTTACTTTTTAAGTACGGAACCCTAAGAACTTTACATGCAAATTAAAGTTTATGGCGTCAAAAGTAGTAAAAGGAGGTAAGTATAGAAACCGGGATTTTGCAGAAACGTATGTTTCACTCTCTCAGTTGTAAAATACAATTGCTCAGATTGTGTTTTGAGAAAATGTGACTTGAAAATGTCACAACAATGTGATTTAATGAAATCCATGGCTTGGCGTGTTATCGGGACAGTTGAATCTGGGGGAACACAACGAAATGTAGTGGACGCTTTTAAGGTCGCAAGAAGTGACAATGCATAGAATGGTAGACATCGACAAGGGCAAGGTCGTACATGTGCTTCCACAGAAACTGATGGCCGATATATCCTGTTAACAGCTCAGCGAGGAGGAACGGGCAATGTTACTCTGCTGCAAACACAGTTGTTCTTGGCCACAGAAGGAAGGGTGTCCGGCCAAACGGTCCGAAATAGGCTTCATCAGGGTGGTCTCTATACACTTAAGCCAATGATCTGTATTCCGTTGATCTCATGTAACTTTGCGGCCCAAAGAAGCTGGACAACTGAGCATCGAGTTTGGAGGCAACGTTGTTGGAGTCAAATTCTGTTTAATTCTGTCAAATTTTCTGGAGTCCCGATTCAGTCTGAATGTGACATGTGTTTTGGCATGGAGAGAAAGAGGTACTAAAAATAATCCCACCTTCGTTCGTGAAAGATCACATTACAAACGAGGTGGGTTGATGCTATGGACTGTAATCAGCATAGGTGGGCGTAAGGGCCTGCACATATTTGGAATGGCACTTTGACAGTCCGAAGTCATGCAGACGAGATACTGAGACCTCATGTCGTATTTTATGTTGCAGCAATTAGTGATTTCTTTTTTCCCATGCATGATAATGCCAGAACTCATACAGCTCGTCTTGTTGAAAACATGGTTGAAGCTGAAACAATACAGAGTATGGAATGACCAGTATGCTCTCCTGGCCTGAGTTCGATCGAGCATGTTTAGGACATACTCAGACGATGCATTGCTGCGAGGCCAAGGCCTCCTTTTACTGTCCGGGTCTTGGAGATTGCAATTCTTGAGCAGTGGAACAGTATTCCCAAAGTCTTATCGATAACCTCATCGCATCCATGGAAAACAGGTGTGCAGCAGTCTTAGCTGTTCGAGGAGACCACACGCCATATTAAAAATCTTTCATCATTTCTAAACTATTCTTTTTTATATCATTTACGTGAAACCAAATTGTTGCCCTTAACCATATTTTCATGTTCTTTCCATCTTTTCAAAGAATAAAAGCTCCCTTACAAATTTTTTGCGTCTTTTTATCTTTACTGAGCATTGGTACACGTGTACTATCCATTTTATGCCCATACATAGCTGTCTTGCACTGTTCTCTTCACTTTTTTGCTTGCTCCCCTAATTTTTTTTATCAGTGTACTTAGGCTACATATCTCGTTGAACTTTTATGGTATAACCATTCATACTTTTGTAGTATATACAGCTATATCCATCACTACGTTGTATAGTTTTTTACAAAGTCTTATTATTCTTTAGGAACTATTTTTTTAATAATACACTTAATAGGTCATACATTTTTCGTACGGAACCGTCTGAGCGCGAGTAATATTCGCACTTGACCGTTTATTTATTGTACGGAATCCTCTTTGAGCGGTTAATATTCGCACTTGACCGGTTTATTTTACAGTGTACTAATATATTTCAAACAATGAGTATTATATTTATTTTTGCTTTCTTCGTAAAATAAAGAGTGTTAACTATAATGGAATACATTAGTCCTTTCAGGAAAAAATAAGTATGTTTATGCAATGTTGAAATCACACGAGAATTTCCGAAACATTTTACTTAGAAGCAAGACAATGCAATTTTACATCTTTTTTTCACCAAAATTTGAAAGAAACATTTTGTTCAAAAATTCTGTGTCAAACATAAATTAAAATTAAGTGGCATAAACACTATTTCACAGCACTACAAAGAGTTGATGCGCATCTCATAAAATCAATTTCTGCAAGCAACAAATAACTTTTTCAAAATAATAGTCCTTTAAAATAAGGAAAATAAAATGTTCTAATCAATATTTTTCATTTTCGGAAAAAGTTTCAAACTTCGATCTTTTGAAAGAATCAGAAATGGTCTATTTACGCTCCACAAGATACTTAGATTATTTAGAAGATGTCATAAAGACACATAAATAATAAAAAAAAAAACTTTCAAGTTAACTTTATTTCTAAAAGGATGATGAAAATTACATGCTTTAAAGATTTTTAACAATGTCATAAATCTAATTTCGTTACTTTAACAATATTTTTAAAGCTATATTAATGAAAAATGACTTGATCTTTCCAGTGCTTGCCAGAAAAATTAAATTCATTATTCGTAAACTTTTATTAATAAATATTCATATATTTATGCATAAAAATTCATTTAAAATTATCTGTACAAACTTTAAGCCGTGATAAACCACGCAACAAACAAAACATTTTATTAGAAACAACGGGCCATACCAATGTGAGAAACAAAGGACCGCCTATCTATGCTATAATTCTTTTAAATATTGGCGGATTTTCATGTAATTTCTAGGTGTGTTCATAATTATATAAATATGTAGTGCCTATAGTCGTCGTCTGGTCCCTGTGTGCCTGTCCTTTTGTCCACGTATAACAGCGAAAAAACTACCCATTCGAATGGTTTGAAATTAAATATGTATAATCGTTGCAGAATTTTGTCAAGTCATTTCAAATTTTATGAAAATCGGATCAAAACTTAAAAAGAGATTAATTTTCTTAAGACTATTAAATCCTATCATACGCAATGAATTCAATGATATCCCATGAAATGTAATGATTCTAAGTTACCATGGTGATGACGTCATATTTAAAATGGAGTATGATTTTTTCTGTATTACAGAATTCAATCTTATATAATCGTAATAAATTTTGCATGCATGCATTTTTGCATAAGATTGCAAAGGCACTAAGATCTGAATATTTATAAAATTTGTTATAGTACGAACGCACCTCATTTGCCACGTATGACGTACAATTTCCGACTTGTTATGTCTTATTGAGGTGTATCATCGAATTTTGTGTATTGAAAATGAAGTGTGTGATATTTATAGTTCGTTTATGGGACACACAGGAGATTTCCGTTACATTATGGTCTACAGGGAAAAATCGCTTGAGGTACATTTTATTGATGTTATGATATTTTAAGCATAATGAGTGTAGCAGCCCCTGTATTAGTTCGTAATTTAGAAGCTATTAAACGAATCTACTAGTCTTTACTTGGCCGCTATCTAAAATATGTTCTTCAATAATAACAGCTAGCGGGGATGACCGAGCTAAGCTCGCCAAAATTAGCCAGTGCAATTCTATATTTTATTCTCACTGTACCATTCTTCCTGTTTGGATACAATTGCAGGGCTGCCACAGGCGACTATTTTTCAATTCTATTTCGCACCACTTTTTCAAAACCAAAATATTTTACATACGCTTTGACAATATTTGCAACAGAAATATGATACAAAATGTATTTTTTTTTAAATGGTGGTGCGAAATAGAATATAAAAATAGTCGCCAGTGGCAGCCCTCTAATTGGCATGATCCTGAGACAAAATGACCCACTAACTGAATTTTTTCGAACATAGGACTTAACCAATGTTCTTCTCGAACACAAAAACGATAGAATACAAAATTTAGTCAAAATCGTCAAAGTCGTTTTATAGATAAAATTAGCTTCACACACGCTAACCCAAAAAGGATCCACTAATCTAAATTTATTGAACATGTGACCTATCGCAATGGTCTTCTTGTGCTGAGGAACGATGTAATCAATTTTTTTGTCAAAATCGTTTGAGCCATTTTTTAGATACAATTAGCTTGACCTTGACCAATTGTGACCCAAAATGACCTATTAATAGAAATTGCTTGCTCTTGAGACCTAGCCCAATGGTCTTTTCGTACCCGGAAAAGATCGAATACAAAAATTTAATCAAAATCATTAAAGGCGTTTTCTAGATAAAATTACCTTGACCCACTAATATAATTTTCTCGAACATGTGACCTAACCCAACGTATCCTCGTGCCTGGAAACAGCAGCAAACAAAATTTTGTCAAAATCGTTTGAGCCGTTTCTTATATAGAACTAGCTTGACCCGAAGTGACACCAAAATGCCCCACTAATCGAATTTTCTCGAACATGTGACCTAACCCAATGTATCCTCGTGCCTGGAAACAGCAGCAAACAAAATTTTGTCAAAATCGTTTGAGCCGTTTCTTACAAGGAGAGGGCCAACCTTGTTAATCACAGATTTTGATTATTTTAATATATGTTGTAGCATAGAGGCCCCTTAGTGTCAGGTTCAACGGATTTTTTCCAATGCTCCTTAGTTCTTGAGAAACCAGGGGGTCTAATATTAGTACACAACTTAAATACTTTATTTGCAACAACAATGTTAGGTTAGTCGTAGCTCAGTTAGTATGGTGTTTACCGGCTGATTCGCGGGCCCGGGTTCGACACCTGAATGCGCTACATTTGTTTTTCTCATTTTTTGTTTTATAAATTTACTTGTAAGTATAACTTAGTAATCTCATTATCAATAAAAATTTTTAATATTGTACATCAATTATAATTTTAACCTATTTAATTTTTTACTTTTAACCAAATAGTTGTAATAAAACATCATAAAACTGTTATTTTTTTTAAATCACTTTTAAAATGTATTTCATATATTCTTTATCGATGCAATGATATTGAGCAATTGTGTCAATTCGTGATTTTAAAGAAACATCATTTAAGCATTGCTTTAACAAAGGAAGTCAATGCGATAATACTATTATTCTGTTTTTAAAGTAAGAAGCATAATTATATTAAAAATTAGCATCAGAATTAAATTACAACCGATTTTTTGCATATTAAAGATTTTTAAATTTGTAATAAGTATGCTTGCGCTTTCAATTATTTTGCTTTTCCCTTTATCTTCTTTCTGCTTTATTTTATTTTACTTGAATATTCCTTTTTTTTTTATCATAACTAGATGGCACCACAACAGAATTTGTCACGATTTTGGAAATTTTATCATTCAATAATTGATCCAATTTCTTTTTAAATCTCTGTAATGGATGAGAAATAATAGTTTACAAATAAGAAAGGATAAATTTAAATTTGTTAACATTATAATTAATGTATGATGTTAAAATTTTTAATTGAAATTATTAAATTATAATTACAACTATATTTATAAAACAAAAGTAGCGCATTCAGGTACCGATCCCGGGCCCTCGGAGCAGCCGGCAAACGCCATGCCAACTGAGCTACGACTAACCTATAATTTTGGTTGCGAAGTAAGTATTTAAGTTGCGTACTAATATTAGACCCCCGGTTTTTCAAGAACTAACGGGCATTGGATAAAATCCGTTGAACCTGACACTAAGGGGTGTCTACCCTACAACATATATTAAAATAATCAAAATCTGTGATTAACAAGGTTGGCCATCTCCTTGTTAGATAGAATTAGCTTGACCCGAAGTGACACTAAAATGCCCCACTAATCGAATTTTCTCGAACATGTGACTTAGCCCAATGGTCTTCTTATGCCCAGAAATGGTATATTACAAAGTTTTGTCAAAATGTTTTGAGCCCTTTTTTAGATTAAATTAGCTTGACCCTGACCCACTGTGACCCAAAATGACCCCCTAATAGAATTGTCTTGAACATACGATCTAGCCCGATGGTATTCTTGTGCCCGAAAACGACATAATACAAAATTTCGTCAAAATCGTTAGAGCCGTTTTCTAGATAAACAGCTTAACCCACAGTGACTCAAAAAGGACCCAGTATTCGAATTTTCTCTAACATGTGACTTAGTCCATTGGCTTTCACCAAAAATCCAAAAAATCCCTGCCGGCCCGGCCAACAGGCGGAGGTAGATTTCGAAGTTAAGTATACTAATTTCACAAACAAAAACCAAATCATGATTAGAGATAAACCCACTTTTACAATTTTATCTGGCCGCTATTGACGAGTTTTTATTTCATTTTTATATAATAACTGGTTTTATCAGAATCATGTTAGGGCAGTATTAAAAAAAATACTTTTCCATGCTCAATAACTCGAAATTTTCTGGCATAACTCCAGATTCATTTTTAATAGGAAAAACATGAAACTTGTTGACGTGATTTTTGAAGAAATTTATAAGCGACCTGTGTTTTTAATTTTCGTTCAATTAATTAAAACTTGATATATAAACAATTATTTTCTCAGTAAGACAATATTTTTCGTTTCTTACACAATCGCTTCGGGAAATTCCGTTCAAAATGCCCACTTTGACATCATTTTTTGAAATATATTCTGCCTCTGTCAAAAAATCGATCATTACGGTACATTATATAGTTTCTGAATAAGCGAATCTAGCAATTGGATGCGTTTGAGAGCAAAAATGAATCTGAAAATAAGCAGTTTGGATTTGAATACTCCCTTAATACGATGATTTTTCCAACACAATCCGCTTCGGGAAATTCGGTTCATAAGGCCCACTTTGACAGCATGTTTTAAAATATATTCTGCCTCTATCAAAAACTTGACCATTACGGCACATTATATAGTTTCTGAGTAAGAAAATGTACCAATTGGAAGCCTTTGAGAGTAAAAATGAATTGTAAAATGAGTCAGAAAATAGGCAGTTCGGATTTGAATACACCCTTACTAAGATGATTTTTTTCTTCAACCGCTATGTATTTTTAATTTGTTTTTGCTGTAAGAAATGGTCCTATCCAAAACTTGTCTATATAGATGTTGTAGACAATATTAAGAAGATATATGATAAATTAATGGGGATTTTATATCTTTTGAATTGACGGAGTTATGGATTTTTTCTTCTTCAAACGCCCTTCTTGTTTTCGTTTTTAATTTTTTTTGCGGTACGAATTGGACCTATCAAAAACTTGTGAATATAAAAGTTGTAGATAATGTTAAGGAGATTCATGATAAAATTAATTGGATTTGATATCTTGAGAATTGACGAAGTTATGAATTTTTTTCTCCCAAAAACCCTATTTTTTGCGCCCCTTGAGCCCATTTTTAACTTTATCAAAAATCTGTGATACATAAATTTTTGGCCCTGTTTTTAGAAGTAATAAAAACTTTAAATTGATTCGATATGTACAAAATTTAAGAAGTTATGGGGTTTTTTCGGTTTCCACAACCCCCCCCCCCTATTTCCATCCCCTTGGTCCGATTTTGCCCATTAGCGAACTTGACCGAGATTTCATGCCCCTTGATTTTATGTATCAGTTTGAAAGAGATTGGTGCAGAATTGTGGGAGTTATCGTGTCCAGAAGAAAGTGATATATGTAGATAGAGAGTGATATATGTAGATAGATAGATGTAGATTCATAGATAGATAGATAGATAGATAGATAGATAGATAAAGTTTTTTACTGAGGGTGGTTTTGGGATCTAGGGATCATGATCGGTGTAGATCTGTAAAAATTTTTCAGAAATTCCAACATAGGAACAACGCCAATAGGTAGTATTTCATACGAAATCTACCTAAAACAGCAGATTACAAAATTTAGTCAAAATCGTTAGAGCCGTTTTTTAGATAGAATTAGCTTGACCCGAAGTGACCCCAAAATGACCCACTAATCAAAATTTCTCGAACACGTGATCTAGCCCAATAGTTTTCTCGTGCCCAAAAACGGTTGGATTTAAAATTTAGTCAAAATCGATTGAGCCTTTTTTTTTTTTTTTATAAATAATTGGCTTGACCCTGACCCATTAGGACTCAAAATGGCCCACTAATCGAATTTTCTCGAACACATGACCAAGCCCAATTGTCTTCTCGTGCCCAAAAATGCCAAAATATAAAATTTAGTCAAAATTGTTACAACTGTTTTTAAGATAAAATTTACATACACACACACACACACACAAGTTTTGCTCATATTATAACATAAGATATATGGTTTTCACTTTTATTCTGTAACCTGGGAACCCCAGGTCGGAACTCCTTGTAACCGATAATTGCTTGAAATGCATTTTCCGCTATAGTAGGTCTTTTTAAACTTATTCAATTTTTAGTGTATTACATGGTGGGTATAAATTCTATAGATCATATGCAGGACTGCACGAAACAGTTCAGAAAAAATTATTTGCTTAGTTATTTGTTTTTAAAACTCCTTCAATATATAGGGCAGAGGGTGGCACATGTGAACAGTACGTATTTCACTCAGTTAATTCGAAATAAAAAAATTCAAAAAATTACCAATTGATGGTAGTACTGGTACCATCTTTTGACTGAATTTTCAGAACAATAGGCCATTTTGATTTCTGGTAGTTGTAATTTGTTTGCTTTAGAAGGTGTGGAATAAAAAAGTCTTCTAACCCTCATAGCATGCATGGTCACGGTGACGTCGTTGTGACGCCACTGTGAGTCACTGTGGTCACGTCACATCTGTGACCAAAAAGCCACCACTCAGTGATGTCACATTGTGACTGAGATGTGAACTTCTTAGGAAACTTAAAAAAATTAAAAAAAATATTCAAAACATGTTATTTATGTAAAATTATATTTTCTGGCAATTAAAAAAAATTGTGACGTCACTGTTATGACACTGCAAGTAACGTACGTCACGTCACATATGTTACGAAAAAAATCACCATATCGTAAGTCACAGTGTGACAAAAATATGAACATCAAAAATCTTTGAAAATGAACAGAAATATTACATGCCCGAGTTACAGCGACATAAGGAATGAAAATATATTAGTGGATAGGAAATAGTAAATTCTTACACGAAAAGAGGGGGGGGGGGGCAGAAAAAGGAAAATGCACGGTAGAAGTATCAACAAACTAGATTTTCATGCTAAATTTTATCAATTTGTTATTTAAGACAGTGAAATTATACTTTTTTATGATTTCAATTTTATCTTCCATTGCAATTTAATCCTTCACTGATTGCTATTATTATAAAAGTGTTTTTCGGAAAAATGGTACGTATTGGAGCAACTTGGATAACATATTTAGAATTAGGAATATTAAATCTGTACACTTTATATATTTAGTTTGCAGGGAGGAAGTTGTTTTATTTTATTTTATTTATTTTTTTTTTTTTTTTTTTGCCGACCAGTGGTATTCGAAACCCTTCTGTGGTTTCAAACTAAAATTTTCTATTACAGTTAAGTCTGTATCTTTTAATGAGCACGTAGAAAGAATACTCAGTGTTTAGTCATACATGCATTTCTTGCTTTAGAATTTGCATTCAAGTCATAAATTCTACTTCTTTAAGACTTTTTAAATAAAATTAGCATTTTCCGAAAATAAAAGAAATATACAAAATTTGTGCAAAACCCATGATATAATTACTTATTCGTATTTAAAATCTAATCGTATTTAAAATATACGTATTTATTTATTACGTGTTAAACAAACTTTACTTTAAAAAAAAGAAAGAAAAAAGGCAGGTGTTTAATTCAAATAGAAAATTTTCATTACAGATACTCTTAAATAAGATAAAATTATTGCGCATTTAAACTCTCTGTTGTGTACAAAAAAAAAAAATAATAATAATACAGTAGGAGCACCTGCTTGCAATATCGTCTGCGCTCGATTAAACCGCAGAATAAAATAAGGATCAGAGAACTACTGACGCGGGAAGTTAATTTTTTAAGCTAATAGAAATATGCCTGACAATTTAGGATAAAATACGGATATTATTAAAATATTTATGGAACTTAAAAGGTATGTCTTATTTAATTTAAATTTTTTGTTCCTGTTTGATAGATTATTATCATGAGTTAAATAGTTGTATGTTATATACAATGAGACTGAGCTGGGATTCTTTTCAGAAGCAATATGGCGATGGAAAGATTTTTGAGAAATTGTTAAATGCATTTAATTCATCTATTATAGTTTGTTGTTGCTTAATAGTACAATTATAAATACTAATTATTTAGTGTTTTTCAAATTGTTATAATTATTTTTTTAATTGTATTTAAGCATTTTTTTTTTGCTGTTTGTCATTTTAATCAAACATTTAATTGTATACATTCAGAATCAGTTATTAAATTTTCTTTGATTGTAAACTCATTTTCTACGTTTTCGATACATTTATTTTATTGGCATTAAAAAATAAAATATAATATTTTAAGCATTGAAATAAAGTGTTTTTCATGCCCGATAAAGTTGAAAAGTGTTTATGACTTCGGTTTGTCTGGTCGGCTGTCCGCGCTCTAACTCGCGTAAATATACTCGGATTGACCTGAAATTTTTGGATGTTATTGACGTTTACCATAGCAAGGTCCCTATTTGTAATGAAGTTAGTTCATTTACAGGGACAGTCAATTGTATTCCATTACATTACGGCCTGTGGGAAAAAATCGTTTCAAAAGATTTTTAATGATTTTACACGCTTTTAAACAGAATAAAATTGATATGCATTTATGAAGCGCACTAAAATGTGCATTCCGTAGAATATGCGATGCAAAAGAATAGTTATTTTTCATTTACAGAGCTAAAACAGGAATTCCAATACATAATGATATAGGGGTGGAGGGAATTGTTTGCGGCGTACTTTATGTTAATCTATTTGTTATGTAATGAAATTGATATACGTCGTTGAGGTTTACATACTATGAATTATTTCATGTATAATACGAAGTGTATATAGCATTTACAGGGACATACAAAATATTTCAGATACTATATTGTATCCGAAGTACTGTTCATTAGCGATGATTGCTCGAAATGCATTTTTAATTATGATTCACTACATTTATGCATAGCATATGGTGTATATATATATGCTATAATTCATATACAGGACTACACAAAAGTATTCGTAAGGGTTACTGGGTATTGCTTAAAGGTGGTTTTTAAATAAGTTATGCATTTTTACGCTGCACTGTATTTAATTTACTAAGAAATGTTTGTAGTATATAGATAAAATGATATACAGGGTCACGCAAAGAATTGGATACGTTGCCGTCTATAAATTATAATTTCTGGAAATGTGATTTCAGCAGTTTTAAGAGTGTTTTCGTTTGAATTAAATTTTAACTAAATAGTGGCGTGTAATAAAGGTTCTAGGTAAACTACGGGGTTGTACAAAATTATTTAAGTATGTTTCCATATATTAGTATAAATTGCTGAAAGAGAATTTCAACCTGTTATGCGTTTCCTTGATAAACTAAATTTTCCCATTATATAGTATATATATATCAATCTACATATCAAATACAGTACTGTTTAAAAGAATTAGAAAACATATTTGGCTGTGGATGGTAACTGCGTAAATCAGTTTTTCAAATGTTTTACGCGTTTTCATGTTTACTTAGTTATCTTATTTACGTTATTTCCCCCGATGTCTTGTTAAAACATTTAGGAAGAGTTGGAAAGTGTTTTATAATCTATTCTTAACGCATGATATATCTTACTTGTTGTTTCTATTTCCCAGATCAGTCTTTTCCTATAAAACATACCAAATCTAATTAGCTCATATTCACAAAATAAAATATATACGGGAATAAAAAATTTAAATAAATAGGGCTTATCCTGTCGTTCTATAAATAACAGTTGTATTAATGTCCGTAAGACTCCATGTTCGTATTTAATAAAGCAATGACAAATCACATCACATTAAAAAGCTTACACATTCTTAATATTAAGCTTGAATTCAAGATCAAGCTTAGAACTTATTAAAAAAAGATGTCAGTTGATAAGCATTGTTTTTTAAATGGAAAATTAAAAATATTTTAGAAGAATAGGACTCCAAAATAGCGATATCTTGCTAAAAAGTACGGTAAAAAGATAAAATTTTATATTTCAAACAAAATTTTACTTTAAGATTATCGTAGTGTTTATGACAAGAATTATCACAGTATTAATACTTGGAAATTTTTCCAGAGAGAAACATTCGCCTTGCATAAAATATTTCAAATGAAAATCAAATTTCAAATAAATTGCTTAAAAGGCACAAAGGCCAACATAGTGAAAAATATCCACGCCGGGACTCGATCCCGGGTCATCAGTATAGCGCACTGACATTCTACGGACTAAACCACATGGAACGATACCCAGCCTGGAAAATTTCTCCCTATTACATGTTGGCAAGGCTACAAACGCAGCACAAGATGGAATATTTATCGTGAGCCACCGACATGGGGTAAACACGAAACTTAATTAAATCCAGCATCAATTGAAACTATTTTAATAATTGGAAATTTTTCCAGAGAGAAACATTCGCCTTGCATACAGTATTTCAAATGAAAATCAAATTTCAAATTAATAGCTTAAAAGGCGATGGCCCGGGTTCCAGTTCCAGCATGGAATCTTTTTCACTAGCACGCCTTTGCGCCTTTTAAGCAATTAATTTGAAATTTGATTTTCATTTGAAATCATCACAGAGTTTATGACAAGTTCGTCACAAATGACACATATTTCACAAATTGGTCACAGTGTGATTTCAAAACATTGTCACTTTCGTCACAAGTTCGTCACAAAGTTAATGCCAAAATAGTCACAAATGACACACTTTTCACAAATTTGTCACACCGTGATTTCACAGAGTGGTCACAATGTGACGTCACAAACGACCATAACGACCTCGCATTTTAGTGACTATGACGTCACATCCACGTCACGTGACGTCACATCGACGGTCACAAAATCACAGTGTGACTTCACAACGACGTCGCCGTGACGTCACCATGCCTTACGGGAAGTTATTGAAGTAAAAATTCATTCATTTTTTAAAGAAGAATATCAGCATTGCATTCTATAGTGGCATTAATTAGGTAAGTCTGCAAAAAGTTTTGTTTCCTTATTTCATTTAAAATATCTTTTTTTTTTTATAAGTTAGGCTAAAGTTGGTAGATGGGGCACTTGTGAACAGAACATATGGGGGCAGATGTGAACAGTTAACAAGTATATTTTTTAAGTCTGTGAATGCATTTTTTTGTTTAAAATTTATTTACCCTTGTCAAACATTGAGCTATATATTAATGTTTTTAGGATTGCTTCACAGTTTTAATTTACTGGAAGTTAGATAACAATTTAAAGTGACCCAAAAGGAGTAGGCATATTAGTGTACAATTTTACGAAATTTCTTGTATCTATGTTGAAACATTTATTGATTTATTCACACGACTAGAAAGAGGTCATCTAATTAGTTTTTATCACAGTTTTTATTCACAAAAAATATTTTTGTCTTATTTATGCATGTGTTCACATGTGCCCCAGCTGTGTTCACAACTACCCCTCCATCGGGGCACATGTGAACAAATTTAGACAATTTTTAGAATGATGATACAAGTTAAAAATTTTTGAAAAATGCTTCCAAAAGTTTCACCAAAAGAACAATCAAATTCTAAATATCCATATAAGTCAGTTTTTGGTTCAATAGCTCGTAACAATTTTGAGAAATAGTCTAAAATGTAAAAATTGTTCCCATGTGCCCCCCTCTCCCCTAGCTAATTTCAATGTATGTAAATGCGAAATTTCTTAATTATATTCTGTCGCACCTGTTAACTAAATGAAGCAAGTCTAACTTCGAAATATGAAAATTAATTGCAGATAAAACTTATAACTGCCAAAAATGAATGTTTTACAAACTAACATTTCCGTTTTCAAAAGAGTGTGAAAGTTTAATATTTTGTCTCAGTAAAGAAAAAAAAAACTATTGTGAAACACTTTAGGAACAAAAAGGGGAAAGCTATAAATAATATGCTTGAAGTTGTCAAGTTTTTCCCAAAAGGATTTGATTGTTCAACATTTTATTTCAAAATGATAAATAAATGTTTCGTTTTCAGTTTGAGAAAAATATTGCAACAAACAGAAAGTGTGACATGTAAAAGATTTCAGATATTTTGAATTTTCAAATAGCAAACGATTTGGCGAGAAATCACAAATGCAGTTTTTTGTGTACATATTTAATGCTTTTTCTTCCTTTCTAGATATCTTTTTGCAAACTGAGTTAAATGATGTTGTGTTAAATTCATCAGAAAAAAATATTAAACACAGAGTGCGGTTTCACGCAGAGAAAATTTTGCTGAATACCAGAGTTAAAAAAAAAAAAAAAAAAAAAAAAAAAAAAAAATCGGTGTAAACTTGCTAAAAAAAAAAAAAAAAAAAAATTAAACACAATGCGTGGTTTACGCAGAGAAAAAAATTGCTGAATACTAGAGTTGAAAAAGAAATCGACGTAAACTTGCTAAACAAATTAAACACAGAGCGTGGTTCACACAGAGAAAAAAATTGCTGAATACTACAGTTGAAAAAAAAATAGGTGTAAACTTGCTAAAAAAAAAATAAACACAGAGAAAAATATTGCTGAATACCAAAGATGAAAAAAAAATCGGTGTAAACTTGCTAAACAAATTAAACACAGATCGTGATTCACACACAGAGAAAAATTGCTGAATACAGAGTTGAGAAAAAATCGGTGTAAAATTGCTAAAAAACACAGAGCGTGGTTCATACAGAAAAAAATTGCTGAATACCAGAGTTGAAAAAAAAAATCGGTGTAAACTTGCTAAAAAAATTAAACACACAGCGTGGTTCACACAGAGATAAAAAATTGCTGAATACCAGAGTTGAAAAAAAAAAAAAAAAAAAAAAAAACGGTGTAAACTAGCAAAAAAATTTAAACACAGAGTGTGGTGGTCCACACAGACAAAAAAATTGCTGAATACCAGAATTGAAAAAAAATCGGTGTTTAAATTGCTAAAAAAACACAGAGCGTGGATCACACAGAGAAAAAAATTGCTGAATATAAAAGTTGAAAAAAAATCGGTGTAAACTTGCTAAAAAAATTAAACACAGAACGTGGTTCACACAGTGAAGAAAATTGCTGAATACCAGATTCGAATATAAAAAAAAATCAGTGTAAACTTGCTAAAAAAAATTAAACACAGAGCGTGGTTCACACAGAAAAAACAATTGCTCTATACCTGTGTTGAAAAAACAATCGGTGTAAACTTGCTAAAAAAATTAAACACAGAGCGTGGTTCACAGAGAGAAAAAAATTGCTGAATACCGGAGTTGAAAAAAAATCACTGTAAACTTGCTAAATTTTTAGACTGAAGTTAAAATCTTTGAATAATGAATGTTGAATGATAATAATTCAAACTGGTATGCTATAACTTTCTTCTATAACATTTTATTATGTAAATTTTAAGTTGCACTATTACACATGGATGATTAGGAAGTACAGTGCGTTTATTTGTTTTAACTCGGAGTTACAGTGATCAATAAATTAAAAAACCTTAGTCAAAAAGGCAAAGTAAAAAGCGCTCCTGTGTGGTAGACAAATACAACATTCCAGTTAATAACTTCAAACATAAAATTTAAAGCACTTCGGCTCAGTAAAAATCCAAGTAGATCTATTAGGTTTATTCAATAAATGGCATACTAGCGCCCCCTGTTTAGCGATCAAGACACAACTGAACGAGAAAAGTCTTTGTGTTGTGTTGTTTTATGACGGCCGATTATCTATACTAGGGATATAGGCCCTGGGGGGGGGGGGGGATGCCCTTCGCGGGGTTCTTACTAAGGGAACCTAATCGGTATTTACGCAAGGAAATACAAGCTTCGAAGAAAACCACAGAAAACTCCGAACGATTACGCCGACGGGCACGATTGGGTTCGAATCCAGCACCTCCCATCTACGAGCTTTGAGATCATAACTTCTCGGCCACTGGTGGGGAAGCAAAGTCTTTGACAAACATCTTAAACATTAAATCTGGTGAAATTCCACCCCATAGATGCCAAGGTTTAGCTATAACGAATATAGTGAAAAACACAGTTAAGCAGCTCTCCTTTTTAAAAGATGCACACCCTAAAGAAATTTCAACTTGTATGTGCCGATATTTAGCTGAATGTGACAATTGATGAAAGTCTTTATTCCCTATATATTGAGACACAGCTATTACGACAATCGTGAAAAACATAATATAACAGCGCCATTTATTGCGCGATATACTTCAAAGCCTAATTAACGCCAATTTATGTCAAGATGTAATTTTTTTCAAAATTACTAGCTCTTTTCACTGTAAAATTACCTATTGCCTGTTAATTCCATTATGTAATTTCCTGTAATTCTATTGGTCAATAAAATTATCCCACGAATCCGTTTCTCCTCCACCTATATGTGTAAAATTCATCATTCTTTGCACTGATGACGGTACGATTAATACTACCGAAACTGGTCTTCAATTAGTTAAAAAGTTCTGGTGCATAAAACTTTATTTTATCTGCCTATGAGTCAGATATTTGTTCGGTCCACCTGCTGTTTAGTGGTTAGTACGGTGGCTACTAGACAAAAGGTGTGTATTTCTAATCCCCACTCGATTATGGATGATTGCAGTTGGTCGAATTCCTATTTAAACTGGAGTTACAGTCTGTTTAGCCCTCGTGCGAAAAATATGACCGTAGATACAAACACGATAAGGGATATTTGAGTTTTAAAATTATAATGTTTCGAACTTTCTTACTGTCAGTGAGAGTGGCGTCGCCATCTATGGATTACATTTTGTACATAAATATATTAAATTTAAAAAATAAAAACCCCGGCTGCGTAAAAAGTGAACTAATTAATTATTTCTCATCAATATGAAACTATTTTTTTTATATTACTTACCCTTTTTTTTATTTACTTGTATTGATGACTTTTAAGTTGTATTTAATTATTAGTTCCTACCTACAAACACTGCTTTGATGAGGCCTATAGATGTCTATTATGAAGGTTAGAGTTACAGTAAAGGTAGAGATCCAAAGTACACAACTTCCAGGTTGTGTAATATTAAAACGGAGCTTCTGACTGCAAAATGGTCAATGAAACATTGTCTTGATTTTGAAAGACCTATCCAATGATATGCCACTCAATAAGGTACGTAAAAAAAAATTTCGTCTCTACCGCCCTTTTGTAGTTTACGGTCGCCATTTTGAATTTATAAAAACAAAACCTATCCTATAACAATCGGAAGGTTAAGACGAATCAATAGAGACCTCATTCATTAAAATCCATCCAGCAGTTGGGATGTTTCGGGGGTATAAAGAAATCCACATACCCAGATACGCGTGAAACACAACACATAACCCTTTTTTTCAGTCGGGTAAAAAAGAACGAAGTAAAGGGTTTTTTTAGAGGTGTGGTTTTAAAGTTGGCCACACTGTTTCTAGTCACAGTCAATTGGACAGCTTGCAGATGATTTGTACTCAGCATGTTTTGCTATTTCACTATGAATAGACTTACGCAAGAGCAACGCTTGCAAATTGTGCAAAATCAGTTTATTTCTGGACACATTCGGAGGACGCATAATTTCTGGTAATGGACTTGTGAACTGTCCTCCACGGTCATGTCGCTCACCCACAAGAAAAGTGACACATCTCGCAAAAATGCATTTTGCGTTTTATTCCACTGATAGGTCTGTCATAGGTGTGTCTTGCTATACAAACAGTTTCCTACGAGTAGCTATGTGGAAAATCACTTTATTATTACGCTATATGTCCATTCGTGACCACAGAAGAGAGGTGGATTGTGGATGGAGGTAAATTTACCCAACACTCCAAACCCCATCTTATATCTTCATTCTTCAAGGTTTTATGCTTTTATTCAAGTTTTTATTCCTGAATGCAGAGCTAAGTGCTATAATTTCATGTTAAAGTAAAATCATGTAAACTATCTTTTGCTTCTCCGGTGAAATTTACTTTTGTCGACATGTGTCACTTTTCTTGCGGGTGAGTGATGTGATCTCACACCAATGGGTTATTTTCTGTGGGGATATGTGAAGTCGCTCACCTACGTCGATAAATCTCAGACCTTGGACCACTTGGAAATCAACATTCGCCGCATTATTGATAATATACGGTCCCAGCAACTCGATAAAGTGGTCGGAAATTAGACGCTCAGATTGCGCTTCATTCGAACTAGCCGCGATGCCCGAAAGCATTTTTAAACACAAATGGCATAAAATTATTTAATAAAACCAATATCATGGCCATTAACACTAATTTTATCGGGTGGTCCACCTGTTTGTTCTTTTCTTATTATGAAAGAAAACGCATTTTTTACGAGTGAAAATGGAAATTCTTTATTGAACATGGAAGGTGGGTCTATCTATGCCTTTTATGTATGGAATACAATATCGCACATGTGGCCACCACGGCTCCGCTTACATGCCATCATCCGAACATCAAAATTTTCGATGACTTTTCAAAGAATGAGCGGATCCATGGCCAAAATTTCAGCCCAGATGTTACGTTTGAGGTCTTGGATTGTGCGGAGGGCATTGGCATACACTTTACTTTTCAGAAACCCACAAAGAAAATAATCCATTGTGGTTAAATTGCACTATCTTGGCGGCTAATTCACATCAGAATTTCTTGAAATTACGAGATGAACTTAAATTTGGAAATTTCTCGTTCAGTAAGTTGATGGTTTGGCGAACAGTGTATGTCGTTGCACCGTCTTGTCATACAAATGGCATACATAATTACAAAAGACATACATTTGACAGTTCATACATGCATGACACATGGCAGCTGACACAACCTGTGAAATATTCATAATTAAAAAAAGAACCAACAAATAGAAACAACACTATATGTGTTTTTATTTCGTTTTAAATTTATTTACCTCTAAAAACCCTTTACTTAAAACGAGGGTAGGTTCTAAAGAAATTCCCGATTTCACACAGTGTTTTCTTTGGGAAATACTATTAAAGTCACCGTTTGATTCCGTTTTAAACAACTCCAGTCAATTTTAGCACACTGTATATGCATATGTATGTTTTATAAATTAGTATGCATTAAAAAAACATAAATTCATAGAAACATATATTAAAAAATTATCATTGCGCTTCTGTATGACCTTTACTATTTAATCTATTTTTTTCTTTACAAAAAAAAAACAACAACAAAAAAAAACATTTGTATCTTTAAAAATGCAATATAGATTTTTCCAGAGGTACATGTCTCAAAAAGTACGAATCTTATTTTTCCTTTACATTTTATTGAGGAAATGTTTGAACTGTATTATCTTAAAAAGAAAAATAACTTAAAACAAATCTGAAATAAATTATTCTCTTTAAAAAATGTAATATTTATTTCATGAGAGTCCTTTTTAAAATATTTCTTCGAGATGAAAGTATCAGAGCTATTATGTTTATTTTTTTTTTTTTGGGGGGGGGGGGGGGGGGAGAAAGAAAAAGAAAAAAATGCAAACAACCTAAAAATACTGTCAGCTTGAAAAAGCGGGACATAATACTTTTTATTAACTTAAGTTGCTCCAGGGCAGTTGTATATACATACAATATTGTATTACTGTCAAGTTCATTTTTCTAATATAAGCTTTTCTTTCTACATTGCATCTTTCTTTAAAAGTTTTTTTTTAACTTGAAAATTTTATTTAATGAAAATATTTCTTCTATCTTAATAGTTTCTACAGTTACCTGCTTTTCGATGATATTTTTTTATAAAATGCTGCAAATATTTACTATTTATTTTCAAGAAACAGTAATATAAGAAGGATATTTTTTTAAGCTGTTTTAAAATTACATATGATTAAGTGACAAAAGCAAGAGTATCATAATTAACTAATGAATAATCATATTAAAAATTAAAACGACTTTTTAAAACATAAAAATTTTAGTAGTTCAACATGTTTCTGTTTAATAATTTACATATCTTACTTAAAAAACAAAACAAACGAAACCAAGTAGGAAACAGGAAATCCGGTTGTTCAGAATTTATTGTCGCCCCCGACCAGGAAAAACAAAATTATTATTACGAGGTGGGACCCACGAAAGAAAATATTTAAGAAGGAAATGTTTCATTAATTTATAATAAACCTACAAAATTAGTTACAATAAAAAATGTATTTTATTTTGGTTAGTCTAACTCTCTAACCAATATTATTTTAACCTAAAGGTCACTGCTTTTCTAAAAAGGCACGCTAAATTTTTTGTAAAAGTGTATGATTTCAATTGTGTTACTTTCAAAAGGGAAGCATTTCCATCTGTGAAGAATTTCAAATCGGCCCACCGTAGCTGAGTGATTAAGGCACCACACGCCTAATCGCTTCAGAGCATAGGTGAGCTGCGGGTTCGACTCCCGCTGGTTCCGTTGCACACTCTTTCTGGAGCTCTCGGTTGTAATTCTCTGTTGTTATTTCGTTGTGGCTATCTCGTCCTTGTATATTGAAGATGACTTACAAGTGGAAACTGATGTCAAGCACACAAGTCAGATGTATGTGTTCAATAAAAATAAATAGAATTTCAAAGCCTCAGGAGTGAAAATGATAAACTGCAACAAAACATATTTCAGTTTTAAGACTTAAAATACTCGCTTTTATTTTTCATAAAATGACGTCATTTTCATCCACTGAAGACGACGATCCATCCACATTTACGTTACGGTCTTAAACAACATAGATAGAAAAGCATGCATATGACATCACTATCATGGAATAATACACAAACACAGCAAAAAGCGACGTCGTAAACTCAGAAAAAAAAAATCGGCTATCTAATGATTCTTATGCCTTGAAGTGTTTGTAACTTTAATATAGACACTTAAAATTAAATATAGTTTATAATAGCTCCATGTTTTGTCAGAAGCCATTCATTTATATTTTTTCGAAATAGCATGTATTTTAATTAAAAATATTTTTTCAATTGTTATGGCAACGAAAAGATGTAGTAATTACTTTCTACAAAAATTACTTCAGTTGGCAAAATTACAAAACTGGCATTAAAAGATACAAAATAATTAATATCTCAAAAATAAATTGAGATTACAGTTTTCAAACAAATTGCAGTTAAAAGTACTTTTTTTCCTATACGAAGGTGTAAACATTGAAAATGTGCGATGCTTAGAAGTTTAAAAAATTGCAAAGAGATTATCAGTATCTAACCGTACAATGATACATCTACTTGACGAAAAAGTTCCAAACATCTGCTGATGAAACAGCAACAGCATGTTTACCTGCTGATGAAACAGCATGTGAACCTTTATAATTGGTACCCCATGATTCCAACAACGCACAAGGTTTCGATTCATGGTGGCACTGTAATTAAGAAAGCAGTCGTACCATTGGCCAACGGTCAGAAGAAACTGCCTAGGCCAGAAACAAACACTTTATACAGTACCGTACAAATTACTCAAGAAAGTGCAATAAAGAAGTTTGCAATAGAGATGTTCCAAATTGGTTGCTTTTAAGCAGTGATTCTTTTATAAACTGCTCTAGAGAAAGACCAAGGGAAAAGAGCAAGCCATACAGTAGCGAGACCCTACAACTTCTTCTTCCCGCTTGGTCTCATGGTAGTCCTGATAAAAGCCAAGAAGAGTGTGATGAAGAAGATGAAAAACAGAAATCTGAAGAATCAGATTGAAACTGGTAATCTATTAAATACACTGAAGAACCACCTTCTGTATACTGTACAGACTCCACATTATTAAATGTATTATTAAATGTAACTTTATCAAATGTAAATAATCTTTATTAAATGTAACTTTATCAAATGTAAATAATCTTTATTAAATGTAAATTAAAAGTAATAACAATTATTAAAGTAAATTAAATGTAAATAATAAATTTTATAGACAGTACAATAAAATACATTTAATTAAGCGTTACTAGTAAATAAAACAATCTATCAACAATTACTTTTCTCTTATAAACAATAATCATTTAAGGCTGCTAGTCACTCAACTTCCAAACTACCTTCGGTGATGTTAAGTCTATGGGCATATGAGGTATTCATATTTTTAAAATATCTACTTAGTAAATTAATATTTTAACTTTTCTTTGTGCTCTTCTTAAATAATGTCTCTTTTTTTTCTTAGTTGTCGAAATATTTATAAAATGTATACTTATTGTTATATGAAGTGTTAAAATATTACTTACACTTCGTCAGATTTTACGATATAAAATATTAAACTAGGCTGTGGCTTTGAATGTAAAATACATAGTATGCTAAAAGTTAGTTCAGTGAAATGCATAGCACAGTTAAAAATTTCCATTCAGCCATTTCCGTGAATAAACGGAAATGTACTTGAGAACTTTTGTGCAGCCCTGTATAGGATCTATAGAATGTATCCAGAACAAGTAATATTTAAATAAAAATAGTTCCATTTAAAAACGCGTATCACAGCTACAAACGCACTTCCAGCAATAATTGGTCATAGACTTCAATAGTTAAATTTA
The DNA here is from genome assembly GCA_963932465.1 of Maratus speciosus. Lineage (NCBI taxonomy): Eukaryota > Metazoa > Arthropoda > Arachnida > Araneae > Salticidae > Maratus > Maratus speciosus. Next base: position 566,755,065 of record OZ010795.1, on the reverse strand, counting down.
TTCTTCAGCCAAATTTTTTGTGTGTCCCTCAAAACGAACGATATATTCTATGCACACCATATTCTACAATTACTACCTTAGTACACCTCAGAGATGTATATAAATTTCAGTACGTTTAAAATAGTGTGATATCATTAAAATTCAGAGCAAAAGATTTACTCCATTAGACCTTAATGTAAGGGAATTCTTTTTGATGTCTCTGTAAATGAATCGTAAATGCTATAGACTTCATTTACAATACCAAACATCCCATAGTGATACCCAATAACTGTTGTAAAATACTCCTTTTATTTTATTTATGTAATCTAACGATTCGTATATCCCTTTTCTTTTCTGCCGCTAGAAGGTCTATCGTGTTTCCATGGAAATAGGTTTTGATAATATTTAGACATTCTGAGATGTTCTATGATGTTCTTTGTAGCTGAGTGTTGATTGTGCTTTGTAACAGTGATGTCTGCCGTTTTGTCCATATAAATGTATATATATGTTATGAGAAAGGTGTTGCTGCATTATTTATTTGATGGTAATTCGTCTTTATTTACTACAAGCCAAACCTGCACTACTGAGAAAAGTAAGTAGGAACTTTGTTTGTTTAAACACGTATAATATATAATCTATATTCTGTCACTGTTTATTTTAAATGAAAGTTCGCCAAAATGCTTACAGATCACGAGACTGAAGCTCTAATATATTATTAATACTGATTTGAATAGTTTAAAATAAAATAAAACATTAAATAACATTAATTAACTGTAATAAAACAAAAACGCATGACAAATTAATTAAACATAAGCAAAATGGCTTCCTTGAAAGAGAATAATATTACGAAACTAAGTAATGACAATTTTCCCATTTGGAAATTCAAAATGCAAATTATTCTTATAAAAGAGGATTTATTTGATGTAATTGAGGATGAATCTCCAGAAAATCCGGATGATAAATACTTAAAACGCGACAGACAAGCAAGAGCGTTAATTAATTTATGCATAGAAGATTCTCAAATTATTCATGTCAAATATGAAACCACGGCAAAAGCCACATGGAATAAGATTAGAGCTATTCACGAATGATCGAACTTATCTAGTAAGCTTTTCTTCTTAGGAAGTTTATACGCTACAAAAATGCCAGAAGATGGTAACATGAATGAGCATATCTCTCAAATGTTCGAATTAGTGAATAGGTTAAAAGCCGTTGGTGAGGAAATAAAAGATGATCATATAGCGGCATTGCTTTTAGTCTCAGTTCCTAAATCTTACGATAACTTAATTGTTGCCATGGAGGCGCGACCTGAAATCGAAATAAATTCCCAATTAATAAGAAATAAACTGACAGACGAGTACAATCGTAGAATGGAAATGAATAATGATCGTGGAGTTTCACAAGTCTAAAACGAATGTTTTTAAACAAAATCGGCCTATAAATGACAAATTCTGTTCGCATTGCAAGAAAACAGGCCCTTACCGAAACGAATGTTATTATTTGAACAACAAAACTTTTCAAACTCGCAATTGGAATAAATCTTATTTTCCATTACAAAGTAAAAATAATAAGAAACAAAACGTTGATCTCAGAAGATCCAATTTTATCTCCATGACAACGAACGATAAAAATATGAATCTGAATAAAGTATGTATGCAAAGCATCGCACAAAATTCTAATTCTAACCAAGATTGCAGACGATCTAGTGAGAGAAAAATAAAAGAAATAAAAACTCCGGATACAACTCGCGATAAAAATCCATTAAATAAAAATAATCAAATGAATCGAGAAGCTAATTCTGTCTTGAATAATGAAAATAAAAATACTGAAGAATACACTTTAAAACTTAACTGTAATTTAACGGCAAAATTTTAAAGGAGATTTCTATATAGATAGCGGTGCAACGCAACACTTAGCTAATGACATAAATATGTTTACAGATTTTAATTCGAACGCGGAACCTGTGAAAATTACTATTGCAGATGGGAAAAGTTTATTTTCGGAAGGAATCGGTAACGTTTACATTTCAACAAAATTGTCTGACGGAACTAGTTATTCTAATGAATGATGTTATGCTAATGAATGTATGTTTCTTGCCTGAATTAGAGTGTAATTTAATATCGGTAAAAATAGTTACTAAAAAAGGATTTACAGTTACATTTAACGAAAGCAAATGCTTCGTTACAAAGAATGAAATTACGTACTTAGAAGCAGTTTCAAGTAATAATAGTCTTTATAAGGTAACACAAAATGAATATACAGGGAACAGCAAAAACCAAACGTTCGCTTTGAAATGCAGAAATGTAAACTGCATTAATTTATGGCACAAACGCCTTGGGCACCGAAATTCAGATGCTATTAAGCAACTCGTGAGAGAAAATCTCGCTGATGGCATCGAAGTTGATAACTGCGAAAAAGTTAATAATTGCGAAATTGTATTAAAAATAAACTTTCAGAATTTCGCTATCCGAACGAATCAAAGTTCAAAGCAAAGAGTCCGATTGAGCTTGTGCATAGCGACCTATGCGGCGCCATGAAAACAACCACAGCGTCAGCGGGAAGCGTTACTTCCTTACTTTCGTTGACGATTTTTCACGTTTCACTATGATTTATCTAATAGCAAACAAAAATGAAGTTTACTCTAAACTAAAAGAATACGTCGCTGTAACTGCGAATAAATTCAATAAGAAGCTAAAAACGCTTATAAGCGACAATGGAAGGGAATATATAAGCAATTAAATGGAAGAATTCATGAGAAATCATGCCAGTTCACAGTGCCACATTCACCACAACAGAAGGGAATTGCGGAAAGGAAAATAGAAACTTAATGGAGATGACAAGATGCCTCCTGTCTGAAGCCAACCAGCACACAAATATTGGGGAGAAGCCATAATGACAGCAAACTATTTGCAGAATAGATTGCCCACTAAAGCCAAAATAAAACACCGTATGAGTTATGGAATGGTCGGAAATCAGATTTATCAAACATCAGAGTTTTTGGATCTAAAGCATTTGCACACATTCATAAAAGTAAAAGAAGAAAAGTAGACGAGAAGGCTGTAGAAGGAATTATGATTGGCTATGATTACAGAAGTAAAGGATGTCGGATTCTGATATCTCACCATAATGTAATTATAAGTAGAACAGTCAGATTCATTGAAGACGCAACCTCCGACAGGGATATTACAGTAGTTCCACCAAAACAAATAGAGAATGAAGAAACATCTCAAAAAGATTCGAATATCATGAAGAAACAATCCCCGACACTAATGGAACCAAGAAGATCGCATAGAATTAATAAAGGAAAACCGCCAGAAAAATTAACTTATTTTACAGGATAAGCAGTGAAAGAACCTGCTAGTTTCAAAGAACTGAATTCTCTTAATCCTGATGAAAAGAAGAAATGGTTCGAAGCAATCGAAGAAGAGATGCAATCTCTCAAAAAGAATCGTACGTGGGATCTTGTAAAGCTACCCAAAGATAAAAAGGCAATAGGCTGTAAATGGACTTTTAAAGCCAAGTTGAACAAAAATGGCACAGTTGAAAGATATAAAGCAAGACTCGTAGCAAAAGGTTTCAACCAAAAGTTCGGAACAGATTACGATCAAATTTTGTCCCAGCAGTCAAGCACACAACCATAAGAGAATTTTTAACAGCTGCAGCTCAGAAGAATATGCATGTCAAACATGTTGATATCACAACAGCATTTTTGCATGGAGACCTCAAGGAAGATATCTGTATGGTACAGCCAGACAGATATGTTGAACCTGAAGTTAATCATGAGAAGAAAGTTTGCAAATTAAGAAAATCTATATATGGGCTTAAACAAGCTGCATATGCGTGGAATCAAAAGCTAGCAGAAGTTTTGCTGAAAAACAATTTCAAGCAAAGTATGGCAGATGCATGTTTATTTAGAAAAACAGATGAAAATGAAAATATACTAATTATTCTGTACGTAGATGATCTTCTCATTTCTTGTAAAGATGAAACAAAAATCAACAAAGTGATTAATATTCTGAAAGAAAACTTCGAAGTTAAAAATTTAGGTGAAGTGAAACATTATATTGGAATAAAAATTCAAAGAAATATTGATGGAAGCTTTGAATTGAATCAGAAAAATAAAATTGAAGAATTACTTAAGAAGTTTAACATAGAAGAGAAGAAGTGCACATACATATCAATAGAAAATTCATACCCAAAAACTGAAGATGACAGTAATTTTCTCGACGATAATAATGAATATAGACAAGCCATTGGAGCTCTTCTTTACTTAGCAACAGTGTCAGAACCGGACATTTCCCTAGCAGTTAATATACTTAGCCGAAAAATTGAAAAACCATCAGAAAAAGACTGGAAATCAGTTCAAAAGATTATCATGTATCTAAACACAACAAAGAACCTGAATCTTGTTATAAGCAGCCAAATTGACCCAATTCTCACTTGCTACTCTGATGCAGATTGGGCTGGAGATAAAGCAACCAGAAAGTCTACAACCGGTAGCATCTTTCTTTTAGGAGACAATCCAATATCATGGTTCTCAAAACGCCAGAATTGTATTGCTCTGTCCACTGCCGAATCAGAATATATAGCAGCTTCAAATGCTGCACAAGAAATACAGTGGTTGCTGACTCTACTAGAAGACTTAGGTCTCAAACAATCGTTACCAATTATGCTATATGAAGATAATAAATCTTGTATAGTACTGACACAAACTGGGAAACATAGTGCTAGAACCAAGCACATTGATGTCAAATATCATTATATTAGACATTTACAAGAACAAAATATTGTGCTTGTTGATTACTGTAGTTCAAAGGAAATGATTGCAGATATATTAACAAAGCCTCTTCCCAGATGCCAATTTTTAAAATTAAGGGAAAAAACTGAATTTAATTTCTTTTTCGAACTGCTAGATTAAGGGCGATGTTGTAAAATACTCCTTTTATTTTATTAATGTAATCTAACGATTCGTATATCTCTTTTCTTTTCTGTCGCTAGAAAGCCTATCGTGTTTCCATGGAAATAGGTTTGATAATATATAGAGATTCTGAGATGTTCTATAATGTTCTTTGTAGTTGAGTTTTGATTGTGCTTTGTAACAGTGATGTCTGCCGTTTTGTCCATATAAATGTATATATATATTATGAGAAATGTGTTGCTGCATTATTTATTTGATGGCCATTCATCTTTATTTACTACAAGCCAAACCTGCGCTACTGAGAAAAGTAAGCATGAACTTTATTTGTTTAAACAAGTATAATATATAATCTACATTCTATCACTGTTTATTTTAAATGAAAGTTCGCCAAAATGCTTACATTATATTAATGCTTACATTATAATAATGCTTACATTATGTATAGGATCTATAGAATGTATCCAGACCAAGTAATATTTAAATGATATAAAAAACTGGTGGAACCAGAGAGGAAAGTAAAGCTCGATATATAAAAGTTACAGTAAAAAATTGGCAAATAGTTTCAGTCTAAAAAAGTAAGTAGTGCGTAGAAAAGTAATGAAACCAGATTATCTGTAAAGCTCATGAAATTACCCAAATTTTTGTTGATAGCTGAAAATGTGGACTGAGCTTTACTGGTGCCTTAAAATCAATCAGGGGAATAAATTTCATTTTTAACACCTTCTCAATTCCAAACATTCATAACCAGTTTAAAAATTTGGGTTTATAAGAATAGGTTAAAGGCTGATTTGGTAATGAGCGAGAACCTGAGAGGTCAGTTCAGTACGAAGTATGAACCAAATTCCATTCCAGGGATCACTAATAAGCCAGGAAGATCAAAGCCCAAAGTAAGTTCAAAACCTTAAGCATTTACGATTCAACGATATGCTTTGAAATAGTCATAGTGCTTAGCAACTTCTTGTCCATTGACATAAGGTTCCCTTTTCACAGTAATTACATGAAATAAAAATTATTACGTTAAATGTGTTATGTCAAAAATGTTAATAACAACAATAACTCAGCAACCTGACAATATTAATGTTATACTTAAAATATTACTTCATGATTTACATTCTTTTAGCTTTGTGGAGTTTAGCTTGACTTGATGCAATTACGTCCACAATTCTGGGCCTGAAAGAAAATTTTTAGTACATAACTACACATTCTGTTACACATCCCAGTACTCATTTTGAGTGGATAATATGATTCTGAATATAAGGCACCAGTAAAGCTCAGTCCACATTTTCAGCTATCAACAAAAATTTGGGTAATTTCATGAGCTTTACAGATAATCTGGTTTCATTACTTTTCTACGCACTACTTACTTTTTTAGACTGAAACTATTTGCCAATTTTTTACTGTAACTTTTATATATCGAGCTTTACTTTCCTCTCTGGTTCCACCAGTTTTTTATATCATTTCACACCTTTTTCAGATCCTTTCAGGGACGTAATCAACCAACTTCAACTAACCAAACAACCGCCCCAGTTAACCTACTAATGATTTCAATCAACTGGCTCAACCAATTGCCCCAATCAAAAACTAACAGAAACATTGGTTCACCAGCGTATTGGAAGAGCTCTGATGACCCCACACTTATTGCTAACTTCCATATTGGGATATTGACCACCTTACTCAGGACTGGCCGCCAGACTAGTCCTTAGACTAAGTTTTATACATAGTTTTATACATATACATCTCTTGAATTTTTCTGCTACGTACCTACGCTCCTCTGTTTTAAAGGACTATGCAGTAACCCGTGTCAAACCCTCAAACACACAAAAAGCTAGGGTAAGAAACAGTTATAAGAAATGAATTATAACTGCGAAAAAACTATGAAAAAGGAAAATTTCTGTTTTTGGGACTTAAAGAGAATTTAAAATTTAAAAAAGTCTAAAAACGGCTGAATGCAGAAAAATGATCAAAAGTGATTGAAAATATTATACAATACACCTGTAAATATTATCAGAAATATTGTTAATATTGGATATTTATATAATATTTCGTAGGTCAAACCGAAATACCGCGATAATGACTAACCTATTTATATTTAACTGTAACCATTGATAAAAAAATCAAGGAAATTGCAAAGTACGTGTCCTTTGTAAAATATGCATTTATTAAGGAGATAATTTATGTAATCGAGTCTACAGAAAATTGGCGTATTTGGTAAAGATAAATTACATAATTCAGTCTACAGACAATTAGCGCATGTTACCGGGAGTCCTTTAGCGCATAATTAACTCAACCCTAAGCACACGCACCTATTTTTGTAACGTGACCACAACACTTGGGGGTAAATCTCACCTCATTTTGTTTCCCATTATATTTTTGGCTAAATGCCGTTTAAAAGCATGTCTACTACTCTATATTGTAAAATGCGTCAGTACTACTTCTTTTTAAGGAAAAATCAAGTGTTTCATATTTATTTTCCGATTTTGCAAGTTTCTGTAAAAATCACGCTTTTTTTCTTTTTCTTTTTAATTGAACATATGCAACGATTTGTTTTACCTCTTAAAACATGAATTATTTCGTAAAATTTACATTAATTACATTTAATACACTTTCATCAACATATACAGGTAGCTTTTATGTCACACTTTCAGTAAAATTATTTTTGTGTGTGCTATCCCGTAACGAATGAACATATCGAAATGAAACGCTTGTACACGCGCTGGATCATTTAATCCCAAATGGCATATTTCTCCACTTCTAGCCAATAAAGAAAAGACATTCCTTCACACAACCTTTCTGAACCTTAACCTTGAAAGGTACAAGGAAAGTCAGAAGCGTCCTCGAGAAATTTATAATTTTTTTATCATATTTTTTAGCAGTTCACTGGTTAACACGTTTTTGTATCAGTTTTCTCTGAATCTGAATCGAAAACTGTGGTTTCATTTTGAATTTCGTTTTCATCTACGTTTGAATCGACTATTATTTTTTCATTTTGATTTTTATTAGACTGAATCTGACGCTTTTTAAACTTTTATTCCGTTTTTCCACTATTATTTTATCAAAATTTCCAAATACTGAACTTTTTCCCATGTATGGACTGTGGAACCTTTGCCCACATACATCTTCAACATAAATTTTGTCCTTATCATTAATGCTGGCTAATATTGCTGAACACATATGTTTTATTTTTCTAATATTTGATTTCAGCTCAAAAACAAAAAAATTTCGTTTGCTAAGCGCTCTTGTTACTATTGTTTTTGCTAGAAGCTTTTTGATATGGAACTGTGCTTTGTTTTCATCAGAAACCTCTAAATTTGATAGTGGCTTTTTATGCATATTTGACAGTAATTTTTTTACAAGATTTTCTCTGAGACCCAACGGCCCGTTTTTATAAACGCAAGAATTTTTTTTGTAATAATATCGGCGGTATATCACTAAACTTGTACAATACCTTTGTCGTCTTTTTGTATTTTCCACTTGCCTTTTATTATCTGTACGTTTGCAGCTTAACGATATACCGCCGATACCATTTAGATTTAAAATGGGAAAATCCAACAAATTTTTTCGTTGATAAGGCTTATCAGAAGCTAAAGCTTTTCCTTGGTTTTTTACCTGCCATTTTTTGGTCTCCCATCTTTTCTTTGAAACACTATTTTTTTCTTTCTTCTGTTTACTCCAATCTTTATAATACACAGAACGAGCTTTTTTTCTATTTTTGCCACTTCCTAAACTTCTATTTTTTGGCTCTTTCTTTACAAGGCATCTTATAAGGTAATTATTTTTAACCTTTTAGTTAATATTGCGTAACTAAAAAATTCGTATTGTCCCAGTGTTCATCTTTTAATAAAACTAGTTGGCATAGCAAACCACTGCGTTGCATTTAAATTGCATGAGATCTTACGATTATTTTTTGTTGGAAATTTAAATCTAGTTTTATTATACATTTCGACAAAACTATAACATAAATTTAATGGAATACTGAATTTCAAGTAATAAACAATATTATCATGTAGGTTAAAGGGTTATTAAGTTAAAATACACATTTCCAAAATTCATTTATAAAAAGCTTTGCGTTTTATTAAGATTTAACTTTTTTATTAGAAACTGCTGATAACCACATGAAATTATTTTGACGAAGTTGGATAAAAATGACGCCATTTGGCAAATCTAGAAGAAACATTTCAGATTTGTGAATTAACCCCTTAACGGTCGCATTAAATTACGGTTTAAAAATTCAAATTGCTTATTGGCAACACTTTTCTGATAAAGAAATATTCACCTTATTTAATAAGAGGTAAAATGATACCGTAATAAAGCTAATTACATTATTTCATAATACTAGTGGTAATCAAACGAACGAGCGAGAATTAAGGGGTTAAAATAAATGTTTATCAAATGACATTTTTTTTGCTTAGTCATTCTTCCTTACAGTGGCTTTGTGAAAAATTTTAAGCGCGTCATTTTTAATAAAAAGTTATATGAAAATCAGTGTTTCTTGTTTAAACTTGCTCTAAATATAAATCAACAATTCTATCGATGCACGCAAAAAACTTAAATTTGATTTTGCCCAGCCTCCTTGGATAAATATTAGTAATAAAAAAAAATCTATGATCTAATATTTGTAGATCACAATTTGTAAGCAGACGATTTTTTGTAGTTCAGATTAAGTTGATTCGCGAAGATGAATGTGTAAAATTATTTTTTACTCCTCAGTTTTTATTTCTTAGCCCTTCTTTCTATTCGATACTATGAAAATTTCAAAGGGTAATGAGCGAAAGCAAGATAGGAAAAATCGAAAATGTAAAGTTGTAGAACAAAGAATTAATTTAAAAATACACTAAACATCTTTATTTCATTTATTTATGTTTCTACTGTAATTCCCATTTTTATTTATTTCTTCTTTATTTTGCGAAAAAATGGTTAGCTTTCTCCTTTTTTTTCTATTTTGATTTTAGTTATAGCTTTTTAGAAATTTTAACACTAGTTTTAAAAGCGCTTAAGACTCCTAATACGTAAAATCATATGCAGTTTTCAAACAAATTATATTTGGAAGTACATCGTCCCATGTATTCGACGGTGTAAAGTTTGAAAATTTTGCAATTACATAGATGTTAAATTTTTGTTTTATTTATTTTATTTCATTGTTCATTTTATAAGTTTTTTACGGAATATTAGCTGGAGACATTTTTATTATTGAAACTATTTGTATTGCTTTAAGTGATAATGGATAATTAATCTTCAATAATAAAGCCTGCGTGCAATAGAGACATTACATTTTTAAAAAATCGTGCTTAAAAATTAAATTAAAAGGCATAAAAGATGAGTGAATTGAGATACAGTTTTCTAACAAATTGCATGTGAAAGTACATTTTTTTTCCTCACACGGTTGTATAAAAATTGAAAATGTGCAATATTTAGAAATTTAAACCAAATGACCTTGTATTTACCGAAAATTTCTGAATTTTTATTGAAATCTGAATTTTTATTGACTTATAAAAACAAAGTACTCGTATTATCCTTAAAAAAAAAAAAAAAAAAAATATTGTACTATTTTTTAGGGTGTGGCAACACAAAAGAAAAGATTTAATTAGAAAATTAAAAAGGTAATATTTCTATAATGTTAAATTATGGAAGGTATAGTGTTATGTAAAGTTTAAATGAGTGCCATTCCCTTAATATTGGATATTTTTTGACCCGACCTTCGAAAGGCACGTCGCTAAATTAAGAGCTTTATAACAAGCCATTATTCATCACTGAATGTTTTCTGGTTTGGATTGTAATTGAGTTGTTGTCTTTTCCTCATGTTTCAAAACGTAAAAGATGCGGCTGAGCTCTACTATACAGCACGTTAGTGCTGTATGATAAAAATAGTTCCATTTAAAAACGCGTATCACAGCTACAAACGCACTTCCAGCAATTATTGGTCATAGACTTAAATAGTTAAATTTATTCTTCAGCCAAATTTTTTGTGTGCCCCTCTAAACGAACGATATATTCTATGCACACCATATTCTGCAATTACTGCCTTAGTACACCTCAGAGATGTATATAAATTTCAGTACGTTTAAAATAGTGTGATATCATTAAAATACAGAGCAAACGATTTATTCCATTAGACCTTAATGTAAAGGAATTCTTTTTGGTGTCTTTGTAAATGAACTGTAAATGCTATAGACTTCATTTACAATACCAAACATTCCATAGTGATACCCAATAACATCTAACAATTTCAAGGCAATCGGACTATATTTACATAGAAAAATATTTTTGGCTACGATTTCGAATCAATTATTCCACTGTGCGCCGCCTGTCCAATCGAGAAGAAGAAACAACTCCAGTTCAGGAGTTTACAGTCAGTGCTCGCACCTTGCAAGACGGCTTAATTTCAGGGTTTATTTGGGTCGTTACAACATATGATCAATAGATAAACGTGTGCATACACTGTTAAAAATTTGTAGCGTTCGCTGCATAGTCGCTCCATCGCTTTTATAGAAAACGATTACTTGACTGTACTATGGAGCATTCTCATTGGTCAGAATAGAGATATTCTATAAAAGTGGTGGAGCGACTATGCAGCTAAAGCTGAAGATTTTTAACAGTGTAACATTTATCAGTCATTTACTGAGACACACAGAAAATTCGAATTCCGCACTGGAAATGATCGGTAATTGTTGCGGAAAGTGCGTTTTAGTGATGTTGCAATTCTTCCAGCGTTATGAAATTGATACGGATCACTGGGTTCCACTACAAAATTTTTTCGATAGATAAATAGTAGATAAATAGTAGTGCCTGAAATTTGAAAACTGCGCATGACATGAAAAATGATGTCATTTTCTCCAATTGATAATTTGTCCTCTAATCAATAGTATTCAAGACTCGAAAGGGTTAATCAGGAAAATATTTTTTTTGAACATTCCCATTTCTGTTTTTTTCAATAGACATGAAACATAAATCTTTTACATATAACGAGTTGGAACCCGTCGAAATTCGACGAATTGAAATGTTTAGAATGGAACTGTTAGATCGAATTTATAATAAACCTACAAAAATAATTACAATAAAAAATTCATCTTGCATTGGTTGTCTAACTCTTAAAACAAATAATGTTTTTAACCTAAAATTACCCAAAATATTATTTCCACAAACTTCAACTGCTTAAATTATTGAAAAATTAAACTGTATTAGAATACGTAATCAAGATCAGTAATTATGTTGAAGTTATCGATTGAGGCTCTTATGTTTGTTTTTACGGAATGAAAAATCAGTACAAAGGATTTCGCTTTGTCACATCATAAAATTTCCCCTCATAAAATCTAAACTGTACGTTATTTTCACATTCTCAAAATTTACATACGCACCACTCAAATCACAATTTAAAAGTATTTTAACACACAATACATTATTAATGAATGTATTTCCAAACTTAAAGTCACGTTTGTCCGATACAACTTTTCATGTAAACATCCGCACAAACTTTAAGTTCTAATCTCAGTACCTGCAAAAACTTACCATTCAGAAATATGCCTTTAGTTGCCATAGTATTGGCCATTAGTATTGGTCAAATATTAAGTTTTATCAAAGAAAATGATCGTTTTGTTTTAAATATGACATCATTTTTACTCACTGAATCATTTTGCCTAGCGTCTCAAACTCAGTATGAGCGTAATGTAATATATTGAAATATCTTCTTCAATCTTTTGATTTATGAAGAAGAATGCATGTTTTTTTTAATGGCTGACGTCATTATCTATTCAAAAATTAGAAAAAAGTTACTTTTATTTATAATATGAAAATGGCATCAATAAGGATATAATCAATAAAAATAAATAAACCATGACTAATTTCCCTTTACTTTTAACAGAAATGGAGTACTTCAGTTGCCACAATTACAAAATTGGTACTAAAAACTATAAAAAAATTAATATCTCAAAAATAAATTGAGATAGAGCTTTCAATCAAATTGCATTTAAAAGTACATTTTTTTTTCCTATACGACGGTGTAAAAATTGAAACTGTGCGAAGTTTAAAAATTTGCCGTAGCGAAAATTGCAAAATCGAAATTTCATTTTAAATCTTAAAGTATTGCCATTCGCATATTGACGTATGCGTTACGCACAGATATGTTTGTCCTTTATAATATAGATAAGAAGATAAGAAAATATTTGCAGTGCATTATTTCAACAGCAAAATTTAAATACTTACCGAAAAAAATTTTCAGCTAAACCGCTCTTTCTTATATGCTTTAAAATCATATGTTGGTTGCTTCAGAAAGAATACGACTTTTTTCTTTTTCTTTTTTTTTTTTGTTAACGGAGTTCTCTTCTAAATCTCTTCAATTGGAAAAATTGAAAATGCAGCATTAAATGAGAAACTTACACGAGCGAAAAATTGAAGTTTCTAATCCTAACATTAAATAACGGTAAGATAAATCTTTTAAACGAATTTTGATACTCAAACCTTTATATGATGCGTCTAACATACAGGGATGTAGTGGAGGGTCGACGAGGGTATATGCCATATACCTTCTGGATTTTTTTTAAGGAACACCGTATACCCTTTGTTTCCCAAGAAATCTTTTGTATATACATTCTAGGGTATACTCTCTGCCTTGAGCGTATACCCTCTGATTAGAGAGTATACCCTCTGTTTTTTTTACGACTACACCACTGCTAACATAGGCATATATTTTTTAAACTACGTAAATACTGAATAAGGGTTGCGGACAATATTTTACGGAAGATGAAAGATAATTTAATTTTTTTTCAGCATTTAAAATAAAAAACAAGGTGGTCTAAAAAAGTTCTTGACAAATTTAAAAGTCAAAAAGAAAATGAAGTAATTGGCGTACGACACTACCATTTGTACAAAAATGCAGTTCTTGGTCGAAAGTTTAAACTGTTTGTATAACTAATTAATTAATAATTATCACAAACTATAAATGAAGAGGTAACAATAAATGTATTTTTAACCTTTAATTATGACAATAAAGCACGAACACTAGGGTGGAACTTAAGTATAGGGTAAAAAAAAACATTTTTGTTTTAATGTGTAATAGTTAAAACTTTTTTCCTTTCTGTATGTCTAAACTTTTGGCTGAAAAGGTTTTTTTAAATTGTTTTCTGGTTCCTCAAGGAGGTCAAAGTTTTGAAATTTCAGTATAAAGTAACTTAAAGTAAACAACGTAGCTGTTAGCTCATATCTACTCTTATTTAGCAAATACTATCCAGAAGTCACCACGAAAAGGTGGTTAAATATCGACTTCCACCCTCCTTACCTCCCTTTGTTATGGATTAATTAAATTGATATTCAACCTACTGTCTTTTTAGGTAAACTTTGTCATTACATTGTGGGAATTCAACTTTCCCAAGATTAAGCTATCTTTTGCTTAATATTTAAAGACGGTTGATGCAGCTCGCGGGACAATTTTGACACATGTTTCCTCTGTTTGAGTATGACAAGGAAAATCCAAAATTCAGGTGTATCCCCTGTTTGTACTTTTTTTAAGTTCTTCATCCGATCAGTCCGTCAAGATAGGATCAATGTTTTTATAGTCTATAATTTCAATATGTTTGCATTGCAGTCGCTTTCCTATTGGTCCAGAAAATCCTTTTGTACCCGTAGTTTTTCCAGCAAGATGTTGAAATAAGTATCTAAGAAAAAAGTTCATTTGCATGTAATAATCAAATTATCCATTATAAAGTTTTTAGGGTGTTGCTTCCGATGTTTTAACAACTCCAGGTTTGCATTCTGCATTAAAGGCATTTCTGTTTCACCCAATAACTTTCAAACTTGAAATGTCTGTATTATTATTTTGAAAATACACCAAAATTGCAGTGGCTATATTAATATAAAAAGAAGATGTCAATGAAATATGACCAATATATTTTTATCCTGGTTTTTGAACTAAGACCGGGTGTTCGTCTTTAATGATTCTTAGTAATACTTTTTTTCCTCTGCTTCAGTTATCATAGTGTTATCCTTTCTGCCATCAAAATACTAACCTTTTAAAATTAACTCATTTCGCCTTTCTTGTTCTTTCAAATTCTTCCTTTTCTTTTCTCTTTGTCGGCTTCAGGTCCTTCTTTCAGCTACCTTTTCTTTACTATCATCAGAAATACCCATATCTTCTAAGGTGCCATTTGCAATAATATTTGCAGTTCTGTCTAATACTCCGGTTCTTTCACCTTGTTGATTATCAAATTCAGGTTTGGAAAAACAACCGATTGAACTATTTGCTTCCGAACTATTTTTTACACTTGACGATCATTCAATCAAAACATATAAAAATCATAATTTTTTTTGTTTTAAAATAATTTTTTTAATTGATATTTCCTTTTCCAGTCTTCTTGCACATTTTTTGTAGTTTTTATATCTATCGATCCTATTGCCATCACTCCATCTATCTTTGGTCTTTGAGAAAGTGACGTTCTTGTTCTGATACATGATAATATTTAGTGCTTTTATACAAAGAAATGTTTTTTGCAGGATTACCTAACATTTTGCAATTTTATATTGGATGTGGGATTATTCTTTCTAATCTTAATATTTTTCTTCAAATTTTGACATTTCTCGCGCTAGTCTCTAATCATTTTTTATGATTTGTGTATCAGAAACCGTTGGAATTGAGGGTCTCAGCAATACACTTTTAATTGTATCATCAACAGCTTTAGATATTTTAGAAATAGTGTGTACCAGATTCCAGCTGTCAGATTTTAAGTTAAATTGAACCCAAAAATAATGTTTCATAACATCTTCATATGTTCGTCAAAGATGACAGTCTAATGTTAATTGTTTTGGTTCACGAAATACAGGACACTTCAACACTTATATAGATTTAGGTACGTTAACAGACTTTGACACTTTTGACACCGAATGTTTATTGAAAAATAATTAAAGAAACTGTTAACACACGTTAAATCGGACTAACTTGTTATGTGTCGTAGCCAAATAAATCAGAGACAATGAAAGCCGACGTCCGCGACGCTGGCTTCTACAAAAGTCAAATAAAGTGGGGCTAACTTTTCTAAGGCACTCAAACTAAATTATTCTCTTTATTACAGGACATTAACACTTAATTAATTTAATTTTGCAAAATATAAATTTAACAATAAGCTTAAAAAACTTTTCATGCAATTATTGGCTTTTTTTCGTTTTTTAGGGAAAATCAGGCGCTTTGAGGAACCGGAAAATATCATTTTAAAATTAAAAGAAAAATATTTTCTTTTTATGGAGTTAAAAAGGAAAAAAATAATCACTATTAGAATATAAAATTCAAAACTTCGTTTTTTAGTTCCACCCTAACGAACACACGTCACAATACACAAGACATTCTAGAACCGGGTATTCTATTTACATTGGTAACTTATTTATCACGAATTCGGGAAGGGAATTGTTTCGTGCTGTCATCTATACATTTTAAATGGAAACATAAATGTGACAGTATTGATTAATGAAATATTTAAAAACAAATCATCACAGTAGCTTACTGCTGTCACTATACCTTCAATGCTGTCAGAAATCGTAAAAAAAAAGTAAGATAAGCTGCTACAGAACATTTATCTTGTACTATTTACTACCACAGTGAAAAAATGGGTTTACAAAATTAGGTAAAAAGTACTCAATTTCAAATACACCACACACTTAAAATAGCTCCGATCCAAATGTACACAAAATTGAGAAACATGTGTACTCATTTTTGATTCCATGCGTGAGTTCAAATGTGAACCGTGATTTACTCACTTTTGATTTCATGGTTGTATTAAAATATGAATTGTTATGTAGTAATTTTTTATTAACATTTACATCAATGACATTGACGAAGCAGTTGCATACACTGTAAAAAGTGTATGTAACGTTACTCCATAAAATTGGTGACAGCCTTGCTGTCTCCATTTTATTACACCAGTATTATCAGTTTAAATTACACCCTTATATAAGTTAAATTACTCCATGAAATTGGAGGCAGCATCATGCCACCAATTTTAAGGAGCAACGTTACATATTTTTGTTTACAGTGTAACAACAACGCAATGTAATCTTACGCATTGTAAAGGAGACACCTGATATAATCCCCCCCCCCCCCAAGGAAAAAACCCGTAATATTATTCCCTGACTTCCAGGTATATTGCATCCCTTTTTATTAATAAACATGCTTCATGCTTTTATGAATGAAGTAAACCACACAGACTACAAAATTATCGTGTCGTTAGGGTTTGATAACATGTGATATTTCAAAATTGAGAAATCATAGGTTCATTTTTCATCCAAACATACTCAACTCGATATGAGTACATCAATTTACTTATTTTTGAGTACTTTTTCTTTCCTTATTTCAACATGTTGAATAAAAAAAAAAAGTATACCATTTGGCACATTGAAATGTGGTAGTAGATGGTGCAAACTGAATGTTCTAAGTAAGTAGCTTATTAGCCCCCGGTAATGCTATTTCTTTCTCCCAGCTATTACAGTGTCGTTTTCAAAAAATAACATTCCGTTGTATAAGCCAGCCGTGAAGCAAGACAGATGTATCATTGTACTGTTAAATACTCTACTGCAATTTTTTAAACTTCTAAGCGTCGCACATTTTCAATTTTTATACCGCCGTATTGGGGAAAAATAAAGTACTTTTTAATGCAATTTTTTTTAAAAACTGCATCTCAATTTATTTTTGAGAAAATAATTTTTTTGTAGTTTTTAGCGGCATTTGTTTAATTTTGGCAGCTTAAGTACTCCATTTCTGTAGAAGGTAAACAAAAAGTAGTGGGAAAATAGTAATTGTATCTTTTTGTTGACATTTTTCCACAACTATTGAAGAAAAAAAAAAATTAAAATACGTGCTATTTTGGAAAATTATAAATGAATGATTTCTGATAAAACTTGGAGCTATTATAAACTATATTTAATTATCTATATTACAAACAAATGAAGGCATATGAATTATGCCTTATTTCTGATTTTAGAATTTATTTTTTTTTGTCGAGTTTCTTGGTTGACGACATCGGGTTTTTCTTTTTTTTTTGGATTTGTGTATTATTCAGCGATAGTAACGTTCTGTGAGTCTTTACTGAAGATGTTTAAGACTGGATCCTAAATGAGGAATTTTTCAGAGGATGCGAATGACGTCATTTTATATAAAATAAAAGCGCGTATTTTAAGACTTAAAACTGAATATGTTTTGTACTATCTATATCTATGATATAAAAAACTGTTGGAACCAGAGAGAAAAGTAAAGCTCGATCTAAAAAAGTTACAGTAAAAAAATGGCAAATAGTTTCAGTCTAAAAAAGTAAGTAGTGCGTAGAAAAGCAATGCAACCAGATTATCTGTAAAGCTCATGAAATTACCCAAATTTTTGTTGATAGCTGAAAATGTGGACTGAGCTTTACTTGTGCCTTAAATTCAATCAGGGGAATGAATTTCATTTTTAACACATTCTGAATTCCAAACATTCATAACCAGTTAAAAATGTCGGTTCATAAGAATAGGTTAGAGGCTGATTTGGTAATGAGCGAGAACCTGAGATGTCAGTTCAGTACGAAGTATGAACCAAATTCCATTCCAGGGGTCATTGATAAGCCGGGAAGATCAAAGCCCAAAGTAACCCCAAAACCCTAAGCATATACTATTAAACCATATGTTAACTACTTGTCTGGCTTAAGTCCGTTGACATAAGGTTCCCTTTTCACAATAATTACATGAAATAAAAATTATTACGCAAGATATGTTACGTCCAGAAATGTTAATAACAACAATTCCTCAACAACTTGACTATATTAATGTTATACTTAAAATATTTATTCGCGGTTTACATTCTTTTAACTTTGTGGTCTTTAGCTTGACTTGATGCAATCATATCCACAATTCTGGACCTGACAGAATTTTTTTGTACATAACTACATATTCTGTTTACTATACCCCGTACTCATTTTGAGTGGATATGATTCCTGAATATAAGGCACCAGTAAAGCTCAGTCCACATTTTCAGCTATCAACAAAAACTAGGGTAATTTCATGAGCTTTACAGATAATCTGGTTGCATTGCTTTTCTACGCACTACTTACTTTTTTAGACTGAAACTATTTGCCAATTTTTAACTGTAACTTTTTTAGATCGAGCTTTACTTTTCTCTCTGGTTCCAACAGTTTTTTATATCATTTCACACCTTTTTCAGATCCTTTCACCTTTCAGGAACTTAATCAACCAACTTCAACTAACCAACCAATGACCTCAATCAACCGGTCCAACCAATTGCCCTAGTCAAAAACTAACAGAAAAATTAGTTCACCAGTGTATTTCAAGATCTCTAATGACCCCATATTTATTGCTAACCCCATATTGGGATATTGACCTATACTTTAATCAGGACTGGTCGCCAGACTAGTCCTTAGACTAAGTTTTTTACAGTGTAATCTCTTGAATTTTTCTGCTACGTACCTACGCTTCTCTGGTTTAACCCTTTTAGGGGCAAGGCACTTCCATTAATAAAATACTGAAATGAATGACTGACACCGGAATTCACAAATAAATTTATTTGAAAATATGTAAAAGCTTTTATTTACGTACTTAATAAAACGAAAATTTTCAAACTAAATTTCTGGTGTCAATGTTTCATTTAGGGATTAAAATTAGGTGGACCAAAAATGAACCACTGCCCTTGAAGGGGTTAAGGGACTTTGCAGTATCCTACGTCAACCCCTCAAACACACAAACAGCTAGGGAAAGAACCAGTTATAATAAATGAATTAAAACTGCAAAAAGACATTAATACAAAATCTCTTCCACGTGCTTGTGTTGTTTGGGCTTTCTTGGACGTTTAAATTTGAGCGATAAATGGTTTCATATTGCAAACCTTTTTAACGGCATACTGCAACTCCATCTATCTCTTTCCTGCATGATTTAAATTGCATGAGATCGTAGGATTTGTTGTTGTTGTTGGAAGAGTAAATCTAGTTTTATTATACATTTCGACAAAACTATACCATAAATTTGATTGAATACTGAATTTCAAGTAATAAGCAATATTCGAGGATGGAGTAGCACAGTTGACGTTTTTTCCAACAGAGCGAAAAGTGTCCAGATCAGGAATCGAACCTGGATACTTGGCGTGCCGTGCCAATGCCTTACCTGTTGGGCTATCCGGACGATAACTGGCTGACACAATTCACTCTTATTTGTTGGACCTGGCTGCGAACTGCAGTGCTAGTTTCATTCATCCGAGCTATAACTATAGCATTTATATGATGAAAGTGTTGTTTAACACGGAAATGTAACAGGTATGGCATTGGCACGGCACGCCAAGTATCCAGGTTCGATTCCTGGTCTGGACACTTTTCGCTCTGTTGGAAAAAACGTCAACTGTGCTACTCCATCCTCGAATATGATTTAATCCAGTTGGAAAAAATATCCGTTCCCTTCATTATAATAAGCAATATTATAATCTAGGCTAAAAGTTTATTAAATTAAAATAAACATTTCCAAAATTCATTTATAAAAAGCATTGCGTTCTTTTAAGATTTAACTTTTTATTTAGAAACTGCTGATAACACATGGAAACATTTTGACGAAATTTTATAAAAATGACGTCATTTGGCAAATCTAGAAGAAACATTTCAAATTTGAGAATTAAAATAAATATTTATCAAATGACATTTTTCTTGCTTAGTCATTCTGCCTAATAGTGGCTTTGTGAAAAATTTTAAGCGCGTCATTTTTAAGAAAAAGTTGTTTTTTGTTTAAATTTACTTGCTCTAAATATAAGTCAATAATTCTATCGATACATGCAAAAAACTTAAATTTGATTTTGTCCAGCCACCTTGGTTAAATATTAGTAATTAAAAAAATCTATGATCTAATATTTGGAATATTTCTAGATGACAGTTTCTAAGCAGACGATTTTTTCTAGTTTAGATTAATTTGCATCGTGAAGACGATTGTGTAAAATTATGTTTTAATGTAAGTTTTTATTTCTTAGCCCTTCTTTCTATTTGATACTATAAAAATTTCAAAGGGTAAAAATGAACGAAAGCAAGATAGAACATGTCGAAAATGTAAAGTTGTAGAACGGAGAATTAATTTAAAAATACACTAAACATCTTTATTTTTCATTTAATTATGTTTCTCCCGTAATTCCCAATTTTATTTATTGCATCTTTATTTCACGAAAAAATGGCTAGCCTTCTCTTTTTTTTTTTTTTTTTTTTTTTTTTTTTCTATTTTGATTTTGGTTATAGCTTTTTAGAAATTTTAACACTAATTTTAAAAGCGCTTAAGACTCCTAATACGTAAAATGATGCGCAGTTTTCAAACAAATTATATTTGGAAGTACACATTCCCTGGTATTCGACGGTGTAAAGTTTGGAATTTTTGCGATTACATAGATGTTAAATTTTTGTTTTATTTATATTATTTCATTGTTCCTTTTATAAGTTTGTTACGGAATATGGAATATTAGCTGGAGATATTTTTATTATTGAAACTATTTATATTGCTTTAAGTGATAATGGATCATTATTCTGTTTAGAATGACGTCGATTTATGATGTAAAAATATATCAGGAGGATCTGAATTTTTATTGACTTATAAAAACAAAGTACGCGTATTATCCTTTTTTTTTATTGTGCTATTTTTAGGGTGGGGCAACACAAAAGAAAATATTTAATTAGAAAATTAAAAAGGAGAGATTTCTATATTGTTAAATTATGGAAGATATAGCGCTATGTAAAGTTTAAATGGTTGCGATTCCTTTAATATTGGATATTATTTTACCCGACCGTCGAAAGGCACATCGCTAAATTCAGAGCTTTCCAACAAGCTATTACTCATCACTGAATGTTTCCTGGTTTGGATTGTAATTGAATTGTTGCATTTTCATCATGTTTCAAAACGTAAAAGATGTGGCTGAGCTCTGCTATACAGCACGATCGTGCTGTATGATATGTAATTTTTTTTGATCGGGGGTGACACTGAACTCTGTAAAAGCAGAATTCCTGTTTTCTAGTCATCAATTTTTCACGCTTTTTCTTCTGTGTTAAAGGTACGAAACTTTCAATTATGAGTGGTATTTCGTACAATACCACTCATAATTGAAATTGTACCACTTTCGCACGTTAGTTACTTGTTTTTTATTAAATTGTAATATACGTAATGTCTTTTGCCAAACCTGTAGATAAAAAAAAAATCTTGCAAAAAAATTAAATATTTCTTGAAACCTGTTTAAAGTTGAATTATTTTCAAGACAATAATAGAGAATCTTGTGTAGAGAATTTCTTTGGTAGCGTAATTCAAATGTTTAAGTCGTAAATCTTTCAGCAGAAACTATTAATTTGATGGAGTAAATTGCTTACTCAAACAAAATATATTTTACTGACTGATAACAACTGATTTCTAATTCCGACGAATTTTAATCTCTTGAGATTTCTTGAAGCAGTAAATTTTTTGCTTTAAATAAGAAAGTTTTACGAGCGAAAAATAGAAGTTCATAATCCCAACAGCCAAAAACTAATTTTAAATAAAGTTTGATACTAATAAAATATACGAGAGCGTGTGTTAACCCTTTAATACCCATGGTATCATTTATGATACCATCAGTGTTCCCGATTTATTGGATTTTTTTATTCACATATTCCGTGTTCCCACCAGAAATTTAAAAGAGAAATTTTCACTTCATTTAATAACAGACATTTCGTTATTAGATAAACCCAAATTTACTATTTAGATTTTCTGGTATGAATCCCGATTATCTCAAGTACGCAATTTCTGGAACGCATTCCACCCTGGGTATTAAAGGGTTAAAAATATAATTTAAAAAAAGAACTTAAAATCCTGAATTAGGACTGCAGAGAAAATATTTTAAGGAGTGATAATATTAAATTACAACGGAATGTGTGAATAACCTGTACCTAAATATACATTAACGAGAAAAAATTCTCTAAAAATGTTTAAATTTTTTCTTGAAACCTGATAAAAACTAAATTATGTTCATATCGACAATAAAAATCCTATGTAGCGAATTTAATATAATTCAGATGCTAAAGTCGTAAATCTTTTAGCAAAAATCATTAATTTAGTGAAATTGATTGTTTTCTGAAACAAGATATTTCCTTCCCTAAAATACAACTTATTTCTTTTTCCAAACACTTTTAATCTTCTCAGATTTTTTTGCAAGAGAGAATTTGTTGCGTTAAACAAGAAACTTTTACGAGCGAAAAATTCCGGTTCTTAATCCTAACAGTAAATAACTTTCAGCAACAACTTTTAAATAACTTTTGATACTAAAAGAATTATGTGAGCGTCTAACATAAATAAACTTTTTAAAAACATACCCAGTACTGAATTAGACAGTGTACAATATTCTAGGGAAGAGGGAAAATAAATTGTAATAGAATGTTTCAACGAAGTTTCAATAAAATGAATTTTCTCTTGTTGGATGTGCCAATCCTAAAACTTTCTTCTATCTCATACATGTTAATCTCTATATATATTACGCTATCGTACGTGGCACAGAAATCGCGTCTGCTTGTTAATTGTTTAATGACAATGTCCGAATGAAACACATCTCATTGGTTATTCAACAGCATTTAATGCATCTTCATACCCATAAGGGGGTTACCCAGGGGGGACCCTGTTCTGTCACCAAATGCTGCCAAGTTTGTCGCCAACTTGGCGATATATCGCTAAATTTGGCGACCAAAATGAGCCGTCAAAAGTGACGTCAAATTGGCGATATCTCTAATAATTCGCCAAATTCCCGTAGACTTCCATTATAAATCAATAGGGTTTACTTGCTTACAGAAAATCAACAGATTGAGATATTTTAGTGCAACAAAAACTAATATTAGCTTAAGGGATTATATTAATTATATTTATGGGAGTCCAAGTAAATTAAATTATGAATAAAAGTAACATGATACAATGCTTAGAATGCTTTCCCAAACATAAATTTTAAGAGAGACCAAACTGGTCACCAAGGTCGGCTAGTATGTTAAATTTCGTTATCACAGTGCCAAAATTAAATGATAATCTAGGCCCATCGTGAGTTTTCTAAAGGTATAGGTTCGTTGAATTGTGTGCATTTAAAAAGATAAATATCGAAATTTTCAAATAAATCATGGAATTTCGACAACCACCCTCGTAAATGTCTGCATCCAAAAATCCCTGCATGAACAGCATAAAAGTGATACTTGTTGAGCAGTATACACCCAAGCCTAAGAATGTTCTATTTAAGTGAATGTGTAACAGAATATGTCGTTTGATTAAGTCCGTGCATTAGTTTTATAGATATAGATACGCGAAAATCGGGAAAAAAGCAGCATAGCACTACCACCTGCCATATGATTTACACGAAAACCTAATCAGCACCAACTTATGTCAAGATCTGATGAAATTCCATGCATTAATTCATGAGATATGACTATCGCTAAAATCGTGGAAATCCGAAAAAACGGATTAGCAACGCCACTTGTATGGCGATTTACACCAAATGTCAATCAGCAACAACTTATGTCAACGTCTAACTGGATTTAAAGTTTTATTAAATTCCATGCATTAGTTCTTGAGATAGAAAAAACAGTCAAATCGTGGTCAGGACTTTCTAAACCGTATAAACCGTCGAAAACTGTAAATCGAAGTTTTCACGATTGCAATACTCTTGTAAAGATAGAAGAATGTAATAATGCTTTATTAAAAAAATTAATAAATCTTGTAAAAAAAACCCATGTTTTTCATGAAACCTGATAAAAAATTATTTATTTTCAGATCGGAGATCAAGAATTTTTTGTAAAGAATGTCTCTTTTTAACATAATTCAGAAGTTGAAGTCGTAAATCTTTCAGCAAAAACCGTTAATTTCGTGACATAGATCGTTTTCTGAAAGGAGGTATGTATAGAAGAAAATTGATTTGCTTTTGAAAGACTTCAGGTTTCTTAAACTAGAAAGTATGTTGTGTTAAATGAAAAACTTTTGGGAGAGAAAAATTGAAGTTTGTAATCCCAACATTAAATTACAGGAGAAATTAATTTTAAGCAGTTTTTTTAATTGTTGTTGATTACATTCATTTCCTCGGTTTCATCATTGTGCGTTTCGCGTAAATCATTTTCATTGTGAGCTAAAAGTAATAACACGTCGTCCTTTGTGCCGCAGGTTTGTTACTGAAAAAATGGGCTAGAGCACATATTTTGACAACTTTGAAAAATAAACATTTCAAGGGTCAGCTAGGTGGGGAGGCCTACCAAATGGCTTAAGCACTCACAAGCCCCACCCAGCGGTTTCCATCTACTACCGCCGTCACCACACACACACACACACACACAAAAAAAAATAATAATAAATAAAAGGCCCGAAGGGACCTACAGGAAAGCCAATTGAGAATATTAAGATTAAATACAATATAAGTACAATATATACACGATGGAAAGCCCAATTTTTACTGGGCGTTTACGAGAGAAATTTAGATATTTGTAATTAATAAGATCATGAGATAATAGATAATAGGATTTTTAAACTTGTTGGAGCGGCAAAAGCTCAATTACTCTGCAAAGCTGGGCGTTCTGCAAAAATACAATAAAAGCTACGTATATGTATACTAAATTAGAAAGAGATTCATAATTTTAAAAATAATGTAGAATACAAAAAATAGGTAAAATAGTGAATAATTATGATGAATATTATATAATTATATACACACACAAAAGTTCAAAAGTCTATTGTTCTTGCAAGAGTTCAATTATAGTTCAATCGTGTTGTTTGTGGCTAAGAGTTTATTTTGAATTGGTGGTATCTATCTATTTGTTAAGATACGTTCTCATCATCATCTATAAATGGCAAAACATTTTGAAACAAATAATGGTTGTTTTCTAAAACTTTCATACATTCAATTATC
This sequence comes from Maratus speciosus, assembly GCA_963932465.1. Lineage (NCBI taxonomy): Eukaryota > Metazoa > Arthropoda > Arachnida > Araneae > Salticidae > Maratus > Maratus speciosus. Next base: position 566,729,299 of record OZ010795.1, on the reverse strand, counting down.
TTTTGACAAAATGATGGATTTGACAAAACCACTGAGAACCACTGAGACAAAGAAATTTTTGGAGATTTTCTTATATGGTAATATGATGTAAGGGTACAGTTAAAGATATAATGCAATGATGTAGCTCGCTGACCGCATACACATAATGGAGAAGGAACCCTGTCAAATTTATAAAGATATGATGAAAATGGGCCGTGGTTAGTGGCAAACAGAAAAAGATTTCTATGCAGCAGGATTCTCTTTTCCGAGAGTTTTGGGGCTAAAGCGTATGTGTACCGTCCTGTGGTACCATAGTCCCAGCGAGTCTGCCATTGTTCGTGTAGAGATGATTTTAGAAGCTTCTTCAAGTAAGAAGGAGGGTTGGGAAAGAATTTGTATTTGGCATGTGATGTGGCTTTGGTTGCTTCTTTTGCCAAAGAATCTGCATGCTCATTCCCCACATTACCCACATGTCCACGGACCCATTTAAAGAAGATCTTTTTTCTTGTTTCTTGGAGTAGTTTGATAATTTGTACTGCGATGAGATTTTTTGAAAAAACATCTTCTATTGCTAAGAGACTTGAGAGACTGTCCGAGTGTATTAATACTTCTTTATGAGGGGAGTTCCTAATCCACAGCACAGCCTCTTCTATGGCCAGGAGTTCTGCCTGAAAAACAGTATTTTCTTTACTTAACTTAGTTTGATCCTCGTGGATTAACTTTCCTCTCTGATACACACAGAAGGCATATGCCGTTTCATCTTCCATCTTGGAACCATCCGTATAAATGTTTATTTCTACATGTGGAGTATTTTCTGGATCCATTTGAAAGAAATATTCTTTAAATGGTTCAACTTGATCTGACTTCATTTTTGGTTGGTAAAATATTGGTTCTTGATTTCCTGTCGGGATTCCAAGACGTAAGACTCTTCCTGTTGTTGCTATATATTCAAGTTGAAGTGCCAAGGGCGGAATACCTGTTAAAACACAAAGGGCATCCGCCGAAGTTTTTCTGTAGGCACGTGAAACTAATAACAGGCATTGGTATAGTATTGATGAGATCAGACGAAGACCATGGGCTTTGCTTATCCGGTGAAACCAAGTTGCTGCAGCATACGGGATTTTCTTCTCCAAGATACTATTGTACCAAATCTTCAGAATTAATTTGTTTACCCCTCCGTAAGCTGAGGCAAACTTCAATAGGTCTTGCGAAAGTTGTGTAATTTCCTGCCTTTTCTTTCGTAAATGGGGGAGAAACGACAACGTACTATCCAGAACGATACCTAAGTATTCTAAAGTTGGCTCACTTTTTAATGAATGGTTGTCAATTTTGAGTGTTGGAGCTCTTTTCAAAAATTTTGGTCTTCTAAGGTGGAGAACTTTACATTTATTGTAAGATATTTTCATGTTGTGCTTTGACATCCACCTACTAATATAATCTAAGATGTCCTTTCCTAATTTTTCTAATTCTCGCCTTGTTTTACCATTTAATATAATTAAAATGTCATCTGCATAAGCTATTATTATGTAACCTAACGATTTTAAATGGCGTAAGAGAGCGTTTAGGAAGATTCTCCATAGGAAGGGCCCAAAGCATGAACCTTGTGGGCACCCCTTCCTAAACCAATGAATTTAGCCAATTTGGTTTCGCTCCTCTGTGAGATAAAAAGGATTTCAGGATATTAACATATGGATCCTCCAACCTCAAAAATTCCAGTTCTTGGATTGTTGCGTCCCAAGGTAAGTTGTCAAAAGCATTTTGAATGTCTAATGATATTAATGAAATGTAGTTGTTTTAGGTAGCTTTCATTACAAAAAGCTACCTATTGCAGCCGTTCGGAGGAAAGCGATTCCAAAAAATTTTGGTATATTTTCATCGATCATGACTCCCAGACCCCGAAACCACCCTCCGTTCAAAAGTTGATATATATATATATCTGATTTTGTCATACTGTAACTCTCGTATTTATGAACCGATTTGGATGAAACTCGGTGTGTACATAGTACATACAAATATCTCAACGAAGTTCGTTGGCCAGCTTCATCCGCCATCTTGTTTCAAAATGGCGGCCATTTAAAAAAATTTAAAAAATTTGAAATTTGAAATGTGGTACCAAAAAATTTAAAATTGAAAAATATTTTTTTCTTATGTGTTTGACCTTGATACAAAGATTCCGGAGCATTTTTTGTTTTGTCTATATCTTAAAAATGGCTGAGTTATAGCACTTTGAATTTCCAGCTTGACTGATATCTTGAAACGACCTGATTTTTGTCACACGATAACAGGCGTATTTATGAACCGATTTGGATGTACCTTGGTGTATACGTAATACGTATCGATGTCTCGACCGAGTTCGTTGGCCAGCTTCATCCGCCATCTTGTTTCAAAATGGCGGCCATTTAAATTTAAAAAAAAAAAAATTTAATTTGAAATGTGGTACCAAAAAATTGAAAATTGAAAAATATTTTTTATATGTGTTTGACGTTGATACAAAGATTCTGGAGCAGTTTTTGTTTCGTCTATATCTTTAAAAATGGCTGATTTATAGCACTTTGAATTTCTATCGGGGCTGACATTTTGAAACGACCTGATTTTTGTCACGCTATAACAGGCGTATTTATGAACCGATTTGGATGTACCTTGGTGTATACATAATACGTACCAATTTCTCGACCGAGTTCGTTCGCCATCTTCATCCGCCATCTTGTCTCAAAATGGCGGCCATTTAAAAAATTTTTAAAAATTTAAAATTTAAAATGAGGTACCAAAAAAAATGAAAATGAAAAAGATTTTTTTGTATGTGTTTGACCTTAATACAAAGATTCCGGAATAGTTTTTGTTTCTTCTATATCTAAAAAAATGGCTGAGTTATAGCATTTTGAATTTCTATTGTGGCTGACATTTTGAAACAACCTGATTTTTGTCACGCGATAACAGGCGTATTTATGAACCGATTTGGATGTAACTTGGTGTGTACATAGTACATACCAATGTCTCGACCGAGTTCGTTGGTCAGCTTCATTCGCCATCTTGTTTCAAAAGGGCTGCCATTTTAAAAAAAAATTAAATTTTAAATTTAAAATGAGTTATCAAAAAATTGAAAACGAAAAAGATTTTTTTTATGTGTTTGACCTTGATACAAAGATTCCGGAGCAGTTTTTGTTTCGTATATATCTTAAAAAATGGTTGAATTATAGCACTTTGAATTTCTAGCATGGCTGACATTTTGAAACGATCTGATGTTTGTCACGTGATACCACGCGTATTCATTAACCTATTTCGATGTAAGAAGGCATGTGGATAGTATATCGTAATGTCTCAACCAAGTTCGCTGGCCAGTTTCATCAGCCATCTTGTTTCAAAATGGAGGCCATTAAATTAAATAAAAAATTATATTTAAAGTAAGGTGCAAAAGAATTAGAAATTGAAAAGGGTTTCTTTCTTAAGTATTTGACCATGATATAAGGATTCCGGAGCATTTTTTGTTTTGTCTTTATCTTAAAAAATGGCTCAGATATAGCAGTTTGAATTTCTAATGTGGGTGACATTTTCAAAAATCTGATTTTTTGCCTGCGAGAGAACTTGTAGTATATATCAACCGATTCCGATGTGAGTGAGCATGTGCACAGGAATTACTAAGTCGCTGATTCAGCCGATTTACCCTCTAAGAATCCGTGTTGAGAACTCTGTAGAACTGTCGAATTTCGAAAATGATAATTTATTCGTTTTAATAATAATTTTTCAAAAATTTTCCCCAGAATTGGGAGTAGAGTTATTGGTCTGTATGACTGAGCAGATTGTGGGTCCTTACCTGCCTTTAGAAAAAAGACTAGTTCTCCAATTTTCCAACTTTTTGGGAAGTAATTTAAGTTTAATAGAGTATTGTAAAGATTCAGTAATAGAGATGAATGTGAGTGGTAAATATTTCGTACAATCATATGGTCAACATTATCAGGACCTGGTGCTTTATTTCGATTGAACGAGAAGTTCTTGGAGTATAAATGGATTAACTGGCTGGGTTGAGCGCGGATGAATTTGATGCGGTTGAAAGTCCGAAGGACCAAATATTGAATTGGCAATTTCTGCATAAAAAGATTGTCTTGAGTGGGTTGCTGTAGTGGAATCAGAAAGAGCGTAGACTTCCTGTCTGTAAAAATCTCTAAATGCCGTCTTTTTTAGTTTCCCAAAGGGGTCTTTGGTATTTGAGCAAAAAGAACTCCACGCTGTTTTCTTTGCTTCCAGAATTTTCTTTTTATAGAGTGCTCTATACTTTTTTAATTTGATGATGTCTTCCTCTGATGCAGACAAAAGTTTTGTTTTCCTATAAAGTGCTTTAACAAAGATTCTCATTTTCCTACGTTCCGCTGTCCACCAAGAAACTGTTGATTTAAATGTGGAGTTTTTTTCTTTAAAGTATGGTCACAGGTTTATGTTATTATATTTATAAAGTTGTCGTACTCTTTTTCGAATACCCCCCGTCGTTTTTATATCCTGGAAAGTTATATTATTTTCTTGCAATGATTTAGATAATTTTCTATTGAATTTTTTCAATGAGACATTCTTTGTCCGATATCTACACTTTGGAAGCTTCTGGGTTTGGATATCCATATACAAGGTTATTAGCCTGTGGTCACCGTAGTGCATATCATCCTCAACAGTCCATAAGGAAACTTTTGGGAACAGTGGGAAGGATGCTAGTGATACATCTGGCTAACCTTTCAAATGCGTGGTTTCAAATGTTGGTTTTGAGAAAGGATCATTTAGGACTAATAAGTGCATCATATTGAGATGATTGATGAGGTGTTGGCCTTTTTCGTTATCATTCTCATACCCCCACAGGACACTATGAGCATTCAAATCACCCAGCAACAGAAGTTTTGAACTCATACCCGACGTGTTCGCCCAATCTTGTAGATCTTCTTTTAAATTAGCCGATGGTGCGGAATACTGACTGCCTATAGTTATTTGTCCTTCTGTTGAGGAGATATTCACGAAGACTGAGTTATCATTTTGTTGAACTCTTATATGTTGTAACGATGTATCTATGATTATTATTTGGCAATTCTTTTTTTTTTGAAGAGTAGCAAGGAAGTCCTGAGGGAAGGCCATGTGGTCTTCCTTTGACTATATTGGAGTCCTGTATGCATGCTATTTTGTAGTCTTCTTGAATTAAGAATTGAAGGAGTGAAGCTGTTGCACTTTTATTCTTTTGAAGATTAATCTGTGCTATTTTAAAGGATGATGATATTTGATTAGTTGTTGAAAGTACTTGCATGTTTTTATGTTGTCCATGCGGAGAAGAGTTTGAGTCCGAGAGATGAGAAATTTGAGTAGAATTTGGAATTGAAGGTGAGTTTGAGTTTTTGTTTGTATTTGATGAAACGGTTTTGTATTGTTTAGTTGGTTGAATGTGGAGCAGATACATTTATGAAGGTTTTCCTCGATTGAAATCGAAGTTTAAATAATGGACATTCATTTGAATCCGCTCTGTGTGGGAAATCATGTTTTGTGTTCAGACAATTGATGCAGCATATTTTCTTAGGATCTTCTTTATTTGGGCAAGTTGTTGTTGTGTGATTATACGCACAAATAGCACAGGCAGCTTCAAATCTACAGTTGTTACCTGTATGGCCATATCGTTGGCATTGCAAGCAGCGGATTATTGGGCGATAATCCGCAACTTTACAGGAATTAAATCCAATCAGGATACGGCCTTGCTTCGTCAGATGACGGGCGTAATTGATATCTAAATCCAGGACCAAATGGTAAATTTGTGATTTTTCTCGGTGAATTTTTTTATGTATCGCTATTGGGATTTCTCGATCATAATCTTTCAAGATTTTCTCTGTGACTTCTTCTGGTTGAGTAAATAAAGGGATTCCAAGAACAATTATCTTCTTAAAATTTACAGTTTTGTACGTTAATTCAATGATATCTTTAAGTCTTTCAATTCCTTCTATTATTCGGAGGGTTTTTTCAGTATTTTCTTCACTGTTGGATCTTATAATTAAGGTGTTTCGATCACGAGCTGTTTCACAGTAGATTTTAGGGAGGTCCGGAATGTTCTTTGTCTCCGTATTAAGAAGATTTCTAATTGTGTGGAGTGAAGTTTTTGTTGCCTGTGTCTTCTTTAAAAGTATGGCGGATTCAGAGGTGGTTTTTTGATTTTTATAAACCGCACTGATTTACTCTGAATACAGAGGTTTTGATGATAGTGAATGTTGTTGGCTGGCCGTTGGGATTTTTTCTAATGGGCTTTGAAACGAATTTTTTAAGAATTCTGTATTTGCTTCAATTGAATGTAATTTTTGGTTGATATCTTGAAGTATAGATTCATCTATCACCATTTCTCTTATTGAAGGGAGTCCTCCTTCTGACCTTTTTTGGGACTGGGTATATAATTTTTCTTTTAACTCTTTAATTAGTTGATTCTTTTCTTCTATCGTTAGGTGGAGATTAGAAATTTCTTTCTCTTTTAAGTTCAAAATTCCTGCTTCATCCTTGTTGGACAATTCATTGTATGATTTCAGAGAATCTATCTCCCGAGTTAGTTCTTGAATTCTATTGTCTTTTTGTTGTATATAAACTTCAAATTGTTGCTTTCTGTCTTTTAATTCTTGTTCCAGGTCGATTGCCTTGCTGTACCACTCTTCCTTTTCGGTTGTTATTTGTTTTAGGTCTTGGGGTTGTTGAGATGCGTTTCGTAGCTGATTTTCAATGATTTGGATGTTTTTTTGAATTAATTGCCAATATTTGTCGACTTATTTACTGGATCCTTTTTCGTGTGATTTTAGAAGACCATTGTGAATTTCAAGCAGCTCTGTTATTGAAAGTGCCTTCGCTACTTCTAGGTTAAACTTCATTAAATTTTTATTTGTTGGGGTTGACTTTAGCGCTTGTGAAGATTGACTGGAGTTTTGTCGTGTACGCTTTAGATTGGATTTATTTGACCACTTTGTCTCCTGATTTAATAGTGGAAGTATGTCCGGTGTCGAATTCGATCTCGGTTTTGATGATTTTTTTAGTGAACTTTTAATTTCATACAAAGTTTCTGTTTTGGAAGAGTTATTCAAATACTTATCACTTTCTTCCATGTCCAGGCCGGTTACTAGAGCATACTTGTGACTATATATTATTTTGAATTCGTTAAGTCACCACAATAGAACAATTCAAAATATGTAAACTTGTATCATAACATAGAGTCATTCATTTTATATTATGTTAAAACATATAGCCTAAGTAATAAAGATAGTTGATATTATTTTAAGGGATCGTTCTGTATAATAGATTATTGTAAAAGTAAACGATAGATTGAGGTATCACTAGGTCCCCACCGTATATCGTAGAAAGAAAGGAATATAGATAGGAAAAAGTAAAAACCAATAGCCTTGACTATCGTAAATGACTCAGTGAAAAGAAGGTGATACTTTTGCTGAAGGACAATTTTGAATATTAAAATAAATAAAATAATATAAGTAATTGATAGTGATAGTCCATTATTTGCCAAATGAAGAAGGGGGAAAAAAGAGGATAGTTTCCTGTGCTTATTGAAGCTCATGTACATGTAGAATGAAGAAATAAATATATATAAATATTAAACTAGTAGATTATAATATCTACACATGTATACCAGATAATTAAAAATTAGTTTGGAGCACATACACAAAACTTTTATTCACTAATTACAAAATGGTACACTTAGAGTACTGATCCATCTCAAATAGGCAGAAAATGAAAGGCTGGTAGGAAAAAAAATGCGCGCCATACAGAATGGTTCCCAAAACCCCCCAACCCAAATAAAATAATAGTTGTTATGTAATTATATAATTAATGAGCAGCGACCAGAACTGCAGTTAGAGCTTTAGTTGGTGGACAAGAACTTGAAACTTTATAGCATGTTATAACAAATATGAGATACTCCACCGTAAATTGAAGTCCTGGCCGCACTTGAGCTAAAAACGCTATAAGAGACTGTTGTGGGAGCCCGGCACGAAAAGAGGGAGAGGAGCTGGGAGGAACTGGACATCTAAATTAATCAGAAAAGTATGAATGATGTACATAATTGAATAGGTTATAATTCCCTATATCCCCCCCTCTCTCTTTTTTTTTCTTTTCAAATTTTTCCCTTTTTTCCCTATTCTTCCCTTTTTTTCTTTTTTTCCTCCCCTTTTCCCTTTTTTTCCCTTTCCTCCATCCCTTCTCTCTCTTTCTTTTTCCCTTTTTTTTTCTCTTTCTCTTTCCTTCCCCCTATTCACATTCAATCATCTATCTACTTCTCTTTTTTTTTTTCTTCCTTTTTTTTTCCCTTTCCCTTCTTTCCCCTTTTCTTTTATATAAATATATATATATATATATATTTCCTCCCTTTTTTTCTCTTTTTCTTTTTTCCTTTTTTTTTCTTTCCCCTTTTTTTCCCTTCCTCCCTTTATTCCTCACATACATATATATAACCAGTAATAGTAAATACCCATATTGTAATAGACAAAGGAGAAGTGGAATTGGCCTGGGGACGCCCCTAGTGGCTAAAAAGAGAATGAAAGTGAGAGTTACTTCTAAAAATGAAGAGATTATTCCCAGACCTTTAAAAAGATATGTGACAAGGGATACTTAGTAAGAGAAATCAAAATTTAGGAAGATAGCGCCCCCTATTGTTTATAAAAGGTAGCATTGCAATAGATGATGATGTAATTGAGCAGCCTCTGTCAAGCCCATCAAGCGGATATAATTCAAGTAACCTTAAAGAATTATACTATATAATATGAAAAAAAAAAAAAATTGAAACGTGCCACCTACAGGCCAAAAAATTAAACTAGATTAAAAAAAAAAAAAAAAAAAAAAAAAAAAAAAAAAGGATACCGCAATAGAGAAGCACAGCCCGAGACCTTTAAAATGACATCTCACACTATGGAAATGGTAAAACTTTTTGTGAAAGCCTCCCCCCTCCTCCTCCATCGTCTCCCCTGATAAAGATAGAATAAAATGGGGCTTGCCAAAAGAAACCCTGTACCCAAAATAGTCCGAATAGGGAAGGCGAGAGCCTAAACACGAGATTAAGGGGGAGAAATGCAATTGAAAAAAAAAAACTGGTGCAGGGAAGTAAATTGGCTCACAAAGGGTTAAAAACTTAGCAATCAAAGGAGATACCCACAATGCTCCACTAGGGATAAAAATATCAAAATATTTAAATTGTGGAAACATTTAGAAAAAAAAAACTGTAATAATAATGGCTACTAAGTGCGCAACGGTGACAATACTGATGGAGTATAAAAGGTTTATAGAAATAACTGGCGTAAAAGTATTACTTAAATGCGCTACAGTGATGCTTGAAACATTCATCCGACAAAACGTTTAAATAAATGTTAAGACATTCATGCTACAAAATAGGCTCTACAACCCCGTACCTGATAATGCTATCCGACATCCATAAATATCCATAACACAATGTAAGATAAGTATCCAAAATCAATTAAAATTAATCATTAAATAAAAGTTATAATAGGTGTCGGACAATAGTTTAAAGCAGAACATATATGTCTAACTCCGTTATAGAGGCAATCTAGGAAATTATTCTTATAGTTGCAACTAAACTTTCAGAAATCAAATAGCCTTTTGTGATAATAGTCATCCACCAACCATTCAAACGCGAAAGAATAAAAATTTCCAAATTACAAATGCTAATTAAAAATTCTTAAAGATAAGATAAATGAAAAATCTTCCACAGCTAATAAATTTGAAATTTAAAACTATATAAAAAGCATAAAAAGTCTTCAAAAAGAGCAATATTAAGAGTTAAAAATTACGTTTAAAAAAGTAAACAACTTAATGAAAACCTATGGGAAAATGAAAAGCAAAAATCGAGAAGTGACAATCAAATAACAAATTATTAATTACAGTTGCGGGCCCCACGGGATTAAGAAAATTGTAAACGGGGGAAGCTTAATGTTCAGACTAACCGGACTAAGCAGTAGGAAAAAAAAAAAAAAAAAAAAAAAAAGTTGAATTAATATCTTTTAACGTTAAGAAAAATGTAAACACTGTAATGCTAATCCCATGGAGCCTCCATCTTGTTTCTGTCACAAAAAGTCGAAAAGAACACATTTTAAAATGCACGGTGATATGAGAAAACTTTGAGATAACTTAAAAACCACATACAAAACTAATCTACAGGAGTCAATGTGCACAAATCGACTGATCATTTTAAGAAAATAGTAAGTTATAGTATATTTTAATGCATGTCAAATATGGTAACTATTGAAAATGGCTCCAATACTATAAAATGTACATGAACTTCATATGTTTAAAACATCATAAGTAATTGAGATAATCACACATAATAGGTAACTTTGGAAAACTAACAGTCTATAGAGTCCTAATTTATCAGTTAATTACATTTTATATACAGGGTAAAGCACAGGAAACAATGAATAGGTGGCTAATGCCTGGTTCATTGGAGATATGAAAAAGAAAGTTAGAGAAAGTTTAATGAATTATATCTCCGGAACCCCTACACATATTCACACTTATCATATACCAAACTGAAGAGCATAAAGAGTATAAAAGAATGATATACAGTACAAGGACCTAGCTTACCCCACTCCTGTAAAAATTAGCCAAACATCGGGAGCTCGCGCTGGTCCATCTTCAAGAGTTGACGCATGCGCACTCTCTCCCAATAAACATTTCAAAGAAGTCTACAAGCTATAACATTATAACTTATTTATTTGGTTCGATGATAGAAAAATTACAAATATACTTACTTTTTACACTTCGCCATCTTGAACAATGAAGCATCTATATGAACATCGAAGAAAAGTCTTCGTTTAAGCCATAATTAATATATTCGGCTTGTGCTGTCATCTCTCGGTCACAGATAAAGACATTTACAGATATATGATTCATGCAATTTTCGCGTTACAGAGAAAACAACATTATACAAATATATTAAATTCGACGTATCCTAAGTATAAGTCGCTAGGCATAAATTGGCTAATGATATAATTAAGAAAAATTCACCAAAAGTTGTCCACAGCTGCAGTTATACTTTCAATGCTGCAGAAAAGTGTAAAAAATTCAAGTTAATTTGCTAAAGAACGTTTTCATCATAGTGATGGGCGATTCTCGAGAATTCGACAATCGAGAAAAATCGTCATCGTAAAAAATCACAATCGATACAGCCATCGATTAATTCCTAGAATCTACAATCGAGGTGTTTTACAATCGATTATAACGAGAAAAGCTAAAAACAGTTATTGGAAAACTTAGCTATTATTCTGGCCGACAATTTCATAGTAGTGATAGGGCTTAGTGATGGGCGATTCTCGAAAATTTACCAATCGAAAAAAATCGTTATCGTAAAATACACAATCGATACAGTCATCGATTACTTTCGAGAATCTACAAAGGAGATGTTCTAGAATCGATTATTGAAATCATAGTTTTTACATATATATACGGCAGATTTTATTAAATATAGGGTAACTGAAAACAGATGGAATAAAAATACAACAAACCAAAGGGAGGCTATAAAGGAGCCATAAGACTGGAAAAGTCTTGTAAGGGTGCCCCCTGGTTGAAAAAAGCTGAAAAAACGCGAGTAGCTATGAAGTGGTAAGAGGAGTTTAAGTATCAAAAATTAGAATTTTTCGGCAATTAGCATCAAAATGGCCAAAGAAATAAGAATCAAAAGCACCCCCTAGTGGCAAAAACATGAACTAAAGGATGATAAAAGGGATCAAAATTTTTTATTGATTTTTCTACGTCATTTGAGATTGGATCTTTAATTTCCCCATTTTTAGAAAGACTTCGACTGGAATACATTAAACGAACCCCCGCGGAGAGCAAAGTAGGGGGAGGGGCAAGGAAAGTACATAATATGAATAAGTGGTCACAGGACTTTCCAACAATATGTCACATGAGGGGAGTTGGCTAAATTTAGAAAAGTACCCCCGCGCGGGGGCAAAGTAAGGGGAGGGATGCGGGTGATATATAAAATGAAATAGTAGTCACAGAGCTTTCCAATGATATATCACATGAGGGGTGTCAGCAAAAGATAGAAAAGAGTCCCAACTCCCAGGATTCCAACTATCGTGCCCCCCCCGAAATATACCCTGCCCATCCTTCTCTTTGAAATTTTCATATATTAAAAATTATTTATCGGAGGGCTCCGTAAAAAAATCCGATCTAAAATGTTTAAAAACGCTACGATTTCAAAAAAGTTCGAAAAGTGCCTCTCTCGGGGCGCCAAACTAGGGAGGGAAGAAGAAAGGTTCATAATATGAAAGAGTAACTTTCCGATGATATATCAAATGACTGGTCCAAAGAAAGTTTGAAATCTACCCCTCCCACGTGGGTTCCCTCTTTTATCCCAGAATATACCCGGAAATCACGCAGCCCCACTTTTAAAATTTTATATTTAATAAATAATATTTATCGGACAGCTCCATTAAAAAACCTCATTTAATGATATTTATTGTAGAAATCTCTACAATTAAAAAAAGAATTCACCCCCGCCCCCTTCCGGAATTCAACTCTGGGAGGAGAAAGGTTCATAATATGAAAGAGTGGTGAAAGGACTTTCCGATGATATGTCAAGGAGAGGTTTGGTAAAAGTTTGAAAACTACCCACCCCCACTTTGTCCACTCTCGCGCCCCCCAGAATTCACTCACCTTCCTCTTTGAACTTTTTATATTTAATAAATAGTATTTATCTGAGTCTCCAGGTATGGGGCAGCTTGGCAGAGCTAAAGTAAGAGAAACATTGAAAATTCGGGGCAAAATGACACTAAATTTAACAGTAAAGTTTGAAACTAGGACTATACAGAACTGAATACATAAACCACTATGCTTCATAACTCACATCGGTTAATAGCAATAAAAAGATAAGTGCCAGTTAAACTGATGGCATTGATCTCACAGGTTATTCACACTAATTGTATATTATACTCTTATTTCCAAGAATAATGTCCCTCAAAAAATAAATGAAGGGAAATATCCCCCGTTTGCCCTTTTTATATTTAACCGATGAACCTCCAAATCTAATCAGGGAAAATCCTTAACTATAATGAATCAGTATATCAAATTTGAAGCAAATCAGATAATTCTGCATGAAAAAAAGAAACATATCGCTAAATTAAGGGTGGTCTAACCCCTTTAACCCTTTTATACTTAACTAATGAACCTCCAAATCTAATCAGGAAAGCTCCTTATCAGAACGAACATAGAAAAAAAAAATTAAAGTAAATTGAAATGAAAATACATTTATCTAAATTAAGGGGAGGGGACTTGCCCCCTTTTCGTCCTTGTATACTTAACCAATGAATCTCCAAATCTAATGAAGGAAGCGCCATATCGGAATAAATTGGTATATTAAATTTGAAGCAAATCGAATAATCCTGCATGAAAAACACTTTTATCTAAATTAAGGGGGAGACTAGCCCCTCCCCTTTATACTTAACCCATAAACCTCAAAATTTAAAGAAGGAAGCTTCTTAACATAATAAACCGGTATCCCAAATTTGGAGCAAATCGAATAATTCTGCATGAAAAACCCATTTATCTAAATTAAGGAGGGGTCTACTCCCCTTTCCCCCCTTTATATTTAACTAATGAACCTCCAAGTTCAATCAGGGAAGCTCCTTAACATAATAAACCGGTACACCAAATTTGGAACAAATCGAGTAATTCTGCTTGAAAAGCCCATTTATCTAATTTAAGGTGGAGACCAGCCCCCCTTCTCCCCCTTTATACTTAACTCGTAAACCTCCAAATCTAATCAAGGCGACTTCTTAACATAATAAACCGGTATACCAAATTTGGAGCAAATCGAATAATTCTGCATGAAAAACCCATTATCTAAATTAAGGAGGGTGTATATCCCGCCCCCCCTTCTCCCCTTTATACTTAACTAATGAACTTCCAAGTTTAATCAGGGAAGCTCCTTAACATAATAAACCGGCATACCAAATTTGGAACAAATCGAATAATTCTGCATGAAAAACCCATTTATCTAAATTAAGGGGGGGCGGACCAGCCCCCTTCTCCCCCTTTATCCTTAACCAATGAACTTCCAAGTTTAATCAGGGAAGCTCCTTAACATAATAAACCGGTATACCAAATTTGGATAAAATCGAATAATTCTGCATGAAAAGCCCATTTATCTAAATTAAGGGGGGTCCAGCCCTCTTCTCCCCCTTTATACTTAACCCGTAAACCTCCAAATCTAATCAAGGCAACTTCTTAATATAATGAACCGGTATACCAAGTTTGGAGCAAATCGAATAATTCTGCATGAAAAACCCATTTATCTAAATTAAGGAGGTGGTCTACCCCCCTTTTCCCCTTTATACTTAACTATGAACCTCCAAGTTCAATCAGGGAAGCTCCTTAACATAATAAACCGCTATACCAAATTTGGAACAAATCGAGTAATTCTGCATGAAAAACCCATTTATCTAAATTAAGTGGGGGACCAGCCCCCCTTCTCCCCCTTTATCCTTAACCAATGAACTTCCAAGTTTAATCAGGGAAGCTCCTTAACATAATAAACCGGTATACCAAATTTGGAGCAAATCGAATAATTCTGCATGAAAAGCCCATTGATCTGAATTAAGAGGGGTGGACTAGCCCCCTTTTCCCCCTTTATCCTTAACCAATGAACCCCCAAAACTAATCAGGGAAGTTCCTTAACACAATAAACCGGTATACCAAATTCATAGCAAATCGAATCATTCTGCATGAAAAACCCATTTATCTAAATTAAGGAGGGTGTCTACCCCCCCTTTCTCCCCTTTATACTTAACTAATGAACTTCCATGTTTAATCAGGGAAGCTCCTTAACATAATAAACCGGTATACCAAATTTGGAGCAAATCGAATAATTCTGCATGAAAAACCCATTTATTGAAATTAAGGAGGGGGTCTACCCTCCTTTCCCCCCTTCATACTTAACTAATGAACCTCCAAGTTTAATCAGGGAAGCTCCTTAACATAATAAACCGGTATACGAAATTTGGAGCAAATCGAATAATTCTGCATGAAAAACCTATTTATCTAAATTTAGGAGGGGGGGGACCAGCCCCCCTTCACTCACTTTATCCTTAACCAATGAACCGTCAAAACTAAACAGCGGAACGCCTTATCAGAATGAACATAAAAAAATTGAAGCAAATCGTACATTTTAATCAAGAGTTATCGCGTTACGTACATACATACATACGTACGTACATGCATATACACAGAACCGACGGGTACATTAGCTCTCAGGCTTAGATAGCCTGTGAGCTAAAAAGAGATTGGATAAGCAGATGGACTCCTTTGAGAAAAAATGACTTAAACCAGAAATGCGGTAAGTTTGACTCTGAAAGCTTCATTTCCATCTCGCATTTCGGCAAACCTCATCTCGATGATTTTTCCAGCATTTCGACGCTTCCAGATGGGAATCTGCTCGATGGTTGGTTCTCTCGCGGTTTTAAACCTTTCGGAATGGGAAGTCTCTCAAGAGTTTGTTTCTCTCGCCCTTTTCAACCTTTCCCGATGGGAAGCCTCTCGCTGGTTTCTCTCGTCCTTTTCGAAATCTCCCAACGAAAAGCCTTTCGAGTATTTCTCTCGCGCTTTTCAACATTTCGCTATGAGAAGCTTTTCGAGGATTTCTCTCGTCCTCGGCAGAGAAGAAAAGTAAGAAAATTTATCGAGAGTACTAAGGGACGAGATAGAGAAAGAGGCATGACAATGAGCTGTGAAATGAAGCCCTAATTTTCAAAGTTTCTCTTATTTTACCCCTACCAAGATGTCACATACCTGGAGCCCTCCGATAAAAATTATTTATTAAATATAGAAATTTCAAAAAGGAAGGGGGGTCAGGTGATTTCGAGGAAGGAGGACGTGAGAGTGGACTCATGCGGGGTGCAATTTAAAAAAAATTTACCGAACCCTTCCTGTGGCATATAATCGAAAAGCCCTTTGACCACTCTTTCATACTATGAACATTTCTTCGCCCAAAGGGGGATGGGGAAGGGGCGAACTAATTTTTAAAACCGTAGCCGATTTCTATAATAAATTTAAATATCACTTTAGATGTGGTTTTTTTATGCAGCCTTCCGGTAAATATTATTTATTGAACATAAAAATTTTAAAGTGGCGGCTGTGTGAATTCCGGGGCGAAAGAGTGGGCCCACGGGGGGAGGGAGGGGGAGCAATTTTCAAACTTTTTTTGGACCAGTCATGTGATATGTCATCGGTAAGCTCTCGGATGACTCTTTCATATTATGAGACTTTCTTCCTCCCCTCCCCAATTTGGCCCCCACTGCGAGGGTAGTTTTCTCCGTTTTTATCATTTTAGATCGGATTTTTTTATGGAGCCCTCCGCTAAATATTATTTATAATATATGAAATTTCAGGACACTTTTCCAAATTTAGCCAAGACCCCTTATGTGACATATCGTTGGAAAGGTTTGTGACTACTTATTGATGCTATGCACTTCCGGTGGCCGCCCCCCCCACTTTGCCCCCCCCCCGGAGGACACTTTTCCAAATTTAGTCAATACCCCTCTTGTGAGATATCGTTGAAAAGGTCTGTGACTACTTATTGATGTTATGCACTTCCGGTGACAGTTCCCCGCACTCTTTGCCACCCCCCCCCGGGGGACACTTTTTCAAATTTAGTCAAGACCCCTCGTGTGAGGTATCGTTGGAAAGATCTGTGACTACTTATTGATGTTATGTACCTATGGTGTCCCCACCACCACTTTGCACCCCCGGGGGCACTTTTCCAAATTTAGCCAAGACCCCTCATGTGAGATATCGTTGGAAATGTCTGGGACTATTTATTGATGTTATGCACCTCCGGTGACAGTCTCCCCCAATTTGCCCCTCCCGGGGGACACTTTTTCAAATTTAGCCAAGACCCCTCATGTGAGATATCGTTGGAAAGGTCTGTGACTACTTATTGATGTTATGCTCCTCCGGTGTCCATCCCCCCCATTTTGCACCCCCCCCGGGGGACACTTTTCTAAATTTAGCCAAGACCCCACATGTGAGATATCGTTAAAAAGATCTGTGACTACTTATTGATGTAATGCACCTCCGGTGACCGCCCCCCCCTTTTCCCCCACAGGGGTGTTTTTCTAAATTTAGCCGAGACCCCTCATGTGACATATTGTTGGAAAGGCTTATGACTACTTACTCATGTTATCCACCTTCCGCACCCCTCCCCTCCTTTGCCCCCACGGGGAGGGCATTTTTATAAATTCAGATCCAGACTTCTCGTGTGACATATGGTTGGAAAGGCCTAAAGACCTGTGACGACGTAATCATATTATGCAGCTGCTGTTCCCCTCCGCTCGCTTTGACCCCTTCCCCAAGAGATCTGGTCAGAGGTTCATTCGTTTCGATATTATATTTTTTACAAGATTTTGTAGTGCGTGCACACCACACCCGCCTGCTATCATATATCAGTGTCGTATATAGCGGGTATACTGTTCGTGATTTCATATTACAAGATTACGTATAAATTAGGGGCCCCGCTTAAAGGAGGGGCCCGCTAGCGGTCGAAGTCACCTAGTCTTTATTAACATCGACTCATTCCAGTTCACCCGCAGACGATTCTTGATAAATGTATGACGTACATAATACATAATATATGATTTATAAAAGAAATTTGCAAACTGTAGTCATCGAGAAAAAATTTACACAATCGAAAAATATCGAGATGTCCATACAATCGAGAAAATCATCTCGTTATCGCCCATCACTATTTCATCATACCATTTAATAGTATATTTATTTCAAAATGTTGAATAAAATTGAGTAATGTTTGGATGTGGTTTTGAATTACAACGGCCGAACGCATTGAAATGTGGTAGTAGATTGTACAAACTAAATGTTTTGTAGTTGCTTATCTTGATTTTCAGATGGTATCTTTCTCAAGTTGAGGGTACAAAACTTTCAATTATGATAGGTATTTTGTTTTTATCGCACTTTCTACGTCAGTTACTTGATTTTTATTGAATTTTGATGTATATCAAGGAATTTTGAGCAGTATGTACTTTACTAAAAAAAAAAAAATTCAATTTTCCTTGAACCTTGTTCAAAATCAAAATATTTTCAAGGCGATAATAAAAAGAATTTTGTAGCAAACTTTATTTGGTAGTGTAGCTCAATTGTTTGAGTCGTAAATGTTTTACCAAAAACCATTAATTTTATGGGGTAGATTGCTTTCTCAAACAAAATATATCTTTCTTTAGAAAACAACTGATTTCTTTTTTTCAGAGAATTTTAATCTCTTCAGATTTCTTGAACAAGTAAGTCTGTTGCGTTAAATAAGGAACTTTTACGATCGAAAAGTAGAAGTTCCTAATCCCAACAGCCAGAAATTATTTTTAAATAATGTTTGATACTAAAAAATGTATGGGAGCGTCTAATAGAAATATAAATTTTAAAAAGAACCAGGAGTGCGGAAACAATGTTTTGGGGAAGAATAATAATATATTACAATGAAAAGTTTCAACGAAATGTATTTAAAAGATGGATTAATAAGAAAAATTCTTCCAAAAATTCTGATAAAAACGGAATTATGTTCAGGATGACCGTCAGTAAAAATCCTTTCTGAGGAATTTAAGATAGTTATAGATTAATCTTTTAGCAAAAATCATTAACTTAGTGAAAAAAGATTGCTTTCTGAAACAAGATATTTCCTTCCCTAAAATACAGTTTTATCTTTTTCGAAACACTTTTATTTTTTTATCTGATTTTTTTTTTTTTTTTTTAAGACAGAATTTGTTACGTTACATAATAAACATTTACAAGCGAAAAATTGAAGTTCTTAATCCTAACATTAAATAACTTCTAGAAACAACTTTTAAATAACTTTTGGTACTAAACGAATTGTGGGAGCATCTAGCATAAATAGAATAAAAAATTATCTTAAATACTGAATTAGACTATGGAGATTATTGTGGTAAATTTTGAATAAATTTTAATGGAATGTTTCAATAAACTGAATTTTAAAATGCATTACTTAAAAACAAAAACAAACAAACAAAAAAACAAACAAACTTAGAAATGTTGTAAAACAAAATGTGTTTTTTCCTGAAACCTGATAAACAATTATTTATTTTCAGGGCGAAGACCAGAAAGAGTCTTTTTGTGGAGAATGTTTTTTGATGAGAGAATTTAGATGCTGAAGTCGTAAATCTTTTAGCAAAAACCGTTAATTTTATGAAACAGATTGTATTCTGAAACAAGATACGCGTAAAAGAAAACTGATTTATTTATTTTTCAAAGAATTTCAAAGTCTTCAGGTTTCTTGAACTAGTAAGTTTGTTGTGTTAAATGGAAAACTTTTAAGAGAGGAAAATTAAAGTTTCTAATCCCAACTTTAAATTACACGAGAAATTAATTTGAAACAGCTTCTTTTATTGTTGATGATTACCTTTACTTTTTTGTTTTCATGATTGTCCGTTTCGCGTTAATCACTTTCATTGTCAGTTAAATGTAATAACGAATCGTCCTTTGTGCCTCAGGTGTGTTATTGAAGAATGATGATGATGTTTTCTGTTGACCGAACTGCACAGCGCATTTTTCCTTTATGCCAACAATAGCGTTGCCAGGTCAATTGTGGGGGAAAAAAAATATATATATAGACAACGCAAGTGGGTAAAAGTGATCGCAGATCGCACAAAGGGTTTTGTTTAATATTCCTTTCAAAACACTTTATTTTAATTAATATAAATCCAAATTATTAATTCGTAATTATTAAATCCTTAACGTTTTTCAATAAGAGCATCACCATTAAATATAATTTCAAAATTATTACAATTGGAAGATGTTTCAATCTGATTAAAATATATAAGATCTGATTTTCAGACAATTGTAACAGTCTATGTTTCCATATCTAAAAAGTATATTTAATTACCTGATTTAATTTCAGATTAAAAAAAAGAAACTCTTAAAATGGCAAAATAATACGAAAGTTCTTTTAAGTAAATCTATCGGTCAGTGAAATGTAGTCAATTGAAAATTTTGCAATTTCTCAAAAAAAAAAAAAAGTAACATATTTTATAACAAGTTTTAGTTTTTAAAATGGCGAATAAAATTACTAAAATTCTGTGAAATTGAATCTATTAAACAGTGAAATCTATTTCGCGGAAAAAATTTCGAGCTCCGATTCTGAGCGTCGAACAGGGAACCTTGTGATTATCAATCAGATGCTCTACACTGTAAAATTTATGAAATTGCTACATTGTATTTGTCCTTTTCTATATAGCCACCGTGCACAGTAACACATTTCTGAAAACGGTATTTCAAAAAGAGGGTGGAGAATGTATTCCAGGAGGCGCGATAGTAGACCCAAGGGGGGGGGGGGCATTTTTCTAACTTTTACCAACCCCCAGATATGACATATTGCTCGAAAGGCCTGTGACCACTTATTTATATTATGCACATCCTGAGACCCTTCCCCCAATTTTCCCTCCGGGAGGGGCACTTTAAAGAATTTTTCTGATACCATTCATGCATATAAATAGCTCACATGCTATCAAAGCCTGAGAGCTAATGTGCCCGCCCGTCCTGTATGTATGTACGTACGTACGTATGTATGTATGTATGTATGAACGTAACGCGATAACTCTTGGTAGAAACATCCGATTTGCTTCAAAAAATTTTTCTAGGTTCATTGTGATAAGGCGCTTCCCTGATTAGTTTTTGGAGTTCATTGGTTAAGGATAAAGGGGGGAAAACGGGGTTAGTCCAACCCCTTAATTCAGATAAATGGATTTTTCATGCAGAATCATTCGATTTGCTCCGAATGTGATATACCGGTTTATTGTGTTAAGGAACTTCCCTGATTAGTTTTGGGTGTTCATTGGTTAACGATAGAGGGGGAAAAACGGGGTTAGTCCACCCCCCTTAATTCAGATAAATGGGTTTATCATGCAGAATCATTCGATTTGCTCCGAATTTGGTATACCAGTTTATTATGTTAAGGAACTTCCCTGATTAGTTTTGGAGGTTCATTGGTTAAGGGTAAAGGGGGAAAAGGGGGGTTAGTCCAACTCCTTAATTCAGATAAATGGGTTTTTCATGCAGAATCATTCGATTTGCCCCGAATTTGGTATACCGGTTTATTATGTTAAGGAATTTCCCTGATTAGTTTTGGGAGTTCATTGGTTAAGGAAAAAGGGGGAAAAACGGGGTTAGTCCACCCCCCTTAACTCAGATAAATGGGTTTTTCATGCAAAATGATTCGATTTGCTCCGAATTTGGTATACCGGTTTATTATGTTAAGGAACTTCCCTGATTAGTTTTGGGGGTTCATTGGTTAAGGATAAAGGGGTAAAAAGGGAGGTTAGCCCGCCCCTCTTAAATTAGATAAATGAGTTTTTCATGCAGAATGATTCGATTTGCTCCGAAGTTGGTATACCGGTTTATTATGTTAAGGAACTACCCTGATTAGTTTTGGGGGTTCATTGGTTAAGGATAAAGGGGGAAGGGGGGCTAGTCCACCCCCCTTAATTTATATAAACGGGTTTTTCATGCAGAATTATTCGCTTTGCTCCTAATTTGGTATACCGGTATATTATGTTAAGGAGCTTCCCTGATTCGTTTTGGGGATTCATTGGTTAAGGATAAAGGGGGGGGGCTAGTCCACCCCCTTAATTTAGATAAATGGTTTTTTTGCAGGATTATTCGATTTGCTCCAAATTTGGTATACCGGTTTTCTTATGATAAGGAGCTTCCCTGATTAGATTTGGAGGTTCACTGGTTAAGTATAAAGGGGGGAAACGGGGACTAATTCCCCTTCACTTATTTTTTTGAGGGGCATTATTCTTTAAAATAAGAGTATGATATACAATTAGTGTGAATAGCCTGTGAGCTCAATGCCATCAGTTTAGATGGGCACTTTTCTTTTTTATTACTTTTTGTTATGAAAGCTACCTAAAAGTGTCCGCAATTTTGGCCACCACTGTATATTCATAATAACAAGAACAATATTTTGCTGAATACATTCTGTAACTTTATCGAATATAGTCGGTTATAATCGATGGAAAAGTTTATTACTTTTAATGTAGGATTTTGAAAAAAAATTAAAACCCGAATATTATATATATCTGAGATTACTTCGAAATATCGAAAAGGGAAAACTTTTCCTTAAGAATGAAATAAAATATAAAGTAATAGGTAGGCTAGAAAAGCAATTTTGTCGGATATTTTTATAAATCACCAGTATGATATTTATGACAGTATATATTTTATTTAAAAGTATATTTTCTTTCCTACGAACTGGAAATAGTTTCCTTTATAATTATAAATATTTGTAAATTGTATAGTTCAATTTATATGAGGGGTGCAAATATTTATTATACAAAAAGTTAAAAACAAGCAAAAAATTACTTAAAATGTGCTAAAAACACCTATGTCACACACACCTAATTTTAGCAACTTTTAAATAACTTTATGCTTGTTTTTAACTTTTTATATTAATAATAGAAATTAAATTAAAAAAATCAAAAAACCCGACTGCGTAAAAAGCGAACTAATAAATTATTTTTCATCAATGTGAAACAATTTTTTGTATTACTTACCTATTAGGTAGCTTTCATTACAAAAAGCTGCCTATTGCAGCCGTTCGGAGGAAACCGATTTCAAAAAATTTTGGTATATTTTAATCGATCATGACCCCCAGACCCCGAAACCACCCTCCGTTCAAAATTGACATATATATAATATATATATAAATATATGTATATCTGACCTTTGTCACACTGTAACTCTCGTATTTATCAACCGATTTGGATGTAATTCGGTGTGCACATAGTACATACCAATGTCTCGACCGAGTTCGTTGGTCAACTTCATTCGCCATTTTGTTTCAAAATGGCGGCCATTTAAATTTTTTTTTAAATTTTAAATTTGGAATGTGGTACCAAAATATTGAAAATGAAAAAATATTTTTTTCTTATGTATTTGACCTTTATACAAAGATTCCGGAGCAATTTTTGTTTCGTCTATATCTTAAAAAATGGCTGAGTTATAGCATTTTGAATTTCTAGCGTGACTGACATTTTGAAACGTCCTGATTTTTTTCACGTGATAACGGGCGTATTTATGATCCGATTTGGATGTACCTTGGTGTGTACATAGTACATGCAAATATCGCGACCGAGTTCGTTGTCCAGCTTCATCCGCCATCTTGTTTCAAAATGGCGGCCATTTAAAAATAAAAAAAAATTTTAAATTTAAAATGAGATACCAAAAATTAGAAAATGAAAAAGATTTTTTTTTTGTATGTGTTTGACCTTAATACAAAGATTCCGGAACAGTTTTTGTTTCGTCTATATCTAAATAAATGGCTGAGTTATAGCATTTTGAATTTCTATTGTGGCTGACATTTTAAAACGACCTGATTTTTATCACGCGATATCAGGCGTATTTATGAACCACTTTGGATGTAACTTGGTCTGTACATAGTACATACCAATGTCTCGACCGAGTTCGTTGGCCAGCTTCATTCGCCGTCTTGTTTCAAAAGAGGTTGCTATTTAAAAAAAAAAAAAAAAAATAATAATAATAAAAAATAAAAAATAAAATGAGGTATTGAAAAATTGGAAAATGAAAAAGATTTTTTTTATGTATTTGGCCTTGATACAAAGATTCCGGAGCAGTTTTTGTTTCTGAAAATTTGTTCTTTTGTTTATATCTTAAAAAATGGTTGAATTATAGCACTTTGAATTTCTAGCATGGCTAACATTTTGAAACGGTCTTGTATTTGTCACGCGACAACACACGTATTCGCCTATTTCGATGTAAGAAGGCATGTGGATAGTATACATCAATATCTCGACCAAGTTCGCTGGCCAGCTTCATCAGCCATCTTGTTTCAAAATGGCGGCCATTAAATTAAAAAAAATTATATTTAAAGTGAGGTGCAAAAAAATTAGAAATTGAAAAAGGTTTCTTTCTTAAGTATTTGACCTTGATATAAGGATTCAGGTGCATTTTTTGTTTGTCTTTATCTTAAAAAATGGCTCAGATATAGCAATTTCAATATCTAATGTGGGTGACATTTTGAAAAATCTGATTTTTTGCCTTCGAAAGCACTCATATATATCAATCGATTCCGATGTGAGTGAGCATGTGCACAGCAATTACTAAGGTCTCGACCAAGGTCACTGGTTAGCCTCATCCACCATGTTGTCTTAAAATGGCAGTTACTTTAAATAAAAGCAGCTTGGATAAAGCTGACTAATTTCGCGAAATTCTCATTCATAATGATTTAGTATTGATAAAAATTAGTATTGAATCTCCTATATTCGGTTTCCACTAAATTGGGCTTCGTGTTTTTGAATAATATAAGTTGGCTTTTTTAAAATAAGGAATATGAAAGCTACCTCTTCCTCCCGGCACTGGCCGGAAGGACTTTTTTTAGGTGCGTTCGTAATTATATAAATACGTAGCACCTATAGTCGTCGTTCAGTCCGTCTGTCCGTCTGTCCGTCCGCATATAACAGAGCAAAAACTACCCGACCGAACGGTCTGAAATTTTAAATGTATGATTGTTGTAACATTTTGTCGAGCCATTTCAATTTTTATGAAAATCGGATGTATAGTTTAATTACAGGGACATTCAAAAGTTTTTCTTTACATTATGGCCAATGGGAAAAAATTATTGCAAGTGCATTTTAATGATGTTACAGTCTTCCGAATCGTCTGAAAATTTAAATATATGATTGTTGCAAAATTTTGTCGAGCCATTTCAGATTTTATGAAAATTGGATGTATAGTTTAATTACAGGGGCACTCAAAATTTTTCCGTTACAATTATTGCAAGTGCATTTTAATGATGTTACAGACTATGCACTTATGAAGTGTAAAAAAATATACATTCTGTACAATATGGGGTGCAAAAAATATTTATAAAACTAGTTATAGAACGAACGCACCCCATTTGCCACGTTTGACGAGCAATTTCCTACTTGTTATTTACTTGTACTGTTTTGATGAGGCCTATAGATGTCTATGAAGGTTAGAGTTGCAGTAAAGCTAGAGATTCTACCTACACAACTTCCAGGTTGTGTAATATTGAAACGGAGCTTCTGATTGTAAAGTAGTCAATGAAAAATCGTCTTCATTTTGTAAAACATATCTAACGATGTGCCACTCGATAGGGTGCGTAAAAATGTTTTTTCGTTGTTACCGCCATTTTGTATTTTACGGCCACCATTTTTAAATTATAAAAACAAAACCTAGCCTATAACCATCTGGCGGTTAAGACGAATCGATAGATACCTCATTCATTAAAATCCATCCGCTCGTTGGGATGTTTTGAGAGTATAAAGAAATCCACATACGCGTGAAACCCATAACCCTTCTTGGCAGTCAGGAAATAGCAAGGTGGAAATTCCTTCATGGCACTAGATAATACAGTGTTTTGATTTTATAAAATATTTATTATAAGGGCTAAAGCATTAAATTAAGCATCTTTGGATAGATATTTCGAAGGTTTTATTTACGTTCTTAATTTTTGAACGCTTTTTGTATTTATTATTATAAGTTATGGTAATGATTTTTTTTTATTTTTATAATATTTCATAATGCATTAATGTAATAATCTAATGTAATAATCTAATCTGTAATAATCAAAAGTGCATTGATGTAATAATGTAACGTATGCAAATTTATTCATGTAATAATGTAATAAAGAGGAAACAGCACCGAAAAAATGGCGAAAACTCCTGTCTCTCCCACTCACTTACATTTTCTGGAAGCATTTTTATTTTTAAAACTTCCGATAAACTTGTCAATGATCTCTCAACTTCTCCTTTCGTCTGTTCAGCTTGGAAATTACTTATGTAATCCCCCCCCCCCTACTATTTTGTTTTATCTTTTCATTATATATATATATATATATATATATATATACAGGGTCCGACACAACCCGGGCGACTCAAAAAATCCTCTTGGCGACTAACTTTTTTTCCTTTAGCCAAAAAAATTCCATGTGCGAAAATATTTATTTTTAATAGCGCGATTATATGCAGAGGAAGAAAATACACTATACCGGCACAACAACTCTCCCTAATTTTTCAGAAATGGGAGTTTTTGTTAAGCCAAACTAAAGTGCATGTTGAAAGAGCACTGCTTAGATTAGAAAACCTTAAAAATACTCCAGCAAAAAATGAAAAAAAAATTAAATGATGTTTTATTAAGTGGAATGTATCAAAATGTGCAGTTGACAGATATATCTTACAAAAATGAAAAATGGACAAATGATATTTCAAATCAAAATCTCAAAGGCATTGTTAATTTATGTATATAATTTCTTGTTGGGAATTAAAGGTAAGGATATTAATTTGTCTACTGTTTTAATGTTTAATTTTATAGTTTGTTTGTATTTAATTTTTTACAATGTAAAAGTGGTATTATCTTAAAATTTTTGCTCAATTTGATTTTTTTTTTTTATTGAATAGTTAACTTGTTTACTGCAAAATGACACATAGATCCCTGAAAAATACCCGAATACGATTATGAGTAGCGAGTGTTCCATTTTGCAGTGAATGCGTTAATGTCAGAGAAATGATTCTTCAATCTGGCTCCTGAGAATTTTTCCTGGCGCCTAAGAACTTTCAACTTTTGCTATATATATATATATATATATATATATATGTTACCGTGAAAGACCGAAACCTGGAGAATGTCGACTTTCACCGGTGGATGTTAGCATTCACACAGTCGCTTGATGTATGTCCGAAATATCTGCTAAATATCCTTATTTCTGACTTACAAACGTCAAGATTCATCATGCACTAATGGTGAATGTTGAATATGTCAGAAATTTGCCTCTACTTCTCCGTATTTCAGGCTTTCGGGGATCATTAATTTTTAAAACATAAAAACGTTTTAATCGTCTGTAATCCAAGGGTCAGGAGCACTTAGTTTTAGCAGAAATCACTTCAGAAAGAATTTTAGAGTACTGGTCGAGAAAAAAAAAAATTGTTTTTTTCGTTTACTCTCAATTAATGTATTTGATTTTTCGAAAAAAAAAAACATCACGACTCATTGCAGTATCATTCAATATAAATTAGGATATTGAATTAAAAAAAAAAAAATAAGAACAAATTGCGCCCACCTTGAAACGTTGCATAAAACAGACAAAACTGACTGACTCGTAGTAGAACAAAGAGAATACAATCAAATATTCGGTCTTTCACCGACGTATTTGGTATCTGTTGACATTCGCCGGTGAAAGTCGACATTCTCCAATTTCGGTCTTTCACGGTAACATAATATATATAAAATATTTTATTTCTTATGTTTTTCTTGCGTTTTCCCTTCATTATTATCTTTATTTTACTTCTGTTATTTTATATAGTAATACATTTTTAGATGCGTTCGTAATTATATAAATACGTAGCAACTGTAGTCGTCGTCTTGTCCGTCTGTCTGTTCACATGTAACAGTGCAAAAGTTATCCAACCGAATGATTTGAAATTTAATATATACTAGGGGATCGTACCCGGGCTTCCCGGGTTAAAGAATATAGGGGAAAACATTTTTCTTTAATTGAAAACTAATAATTTCTTTATATGCAATAAATTTTTTAGATTGCCCACTTACATTAAAAAGCATTTTTCATATGGAAAATATGAATTATACAATCAAATAAATTTTTGAAATTTATCAAAAGCGACATTTTCTTATTAGCCGCATGCTAAGAGTTATTTGACTAAGATTTACTACTTATAGCATCCTTTTATATTCAGATAATTTCGGAGCTTATACGTGTCTGTTAAATTTGTGTTTTATTTATATTATTTTATTTATTTATTCATAGGGAATTTTTTTAATGGATATTGGCCGTAAGAAAATGAGGAACTCTCTGTTTTGTTTTAAGGGCAAACGGATTAATCTTTCGTAATCGAGCTCCGCGCAATATAGATAAAATAAAAAATATTTCATACGTTAAAATTGTTTTTAAAACTATAGACAATCAGTAAACTGAGATGATCTTTGCAGACCAATTCCATTTGAAAAAAAAAAATTCTATACGGTGATCTAAAAATTTAAATTTTACGATTACAAATAAGTTAGATTTGTGTTTTTACAATATTATTCTTTTATTTGTTTATAAAATAAATATTAATTTCGTTAATTCGTCTTTCACAAATATGTTAGATTGGCGGTGTTTTTAATGTTATTCTTTTATTTGTTTATAAAGGAAGTATTAATTTCGTTATGCGAAAATAGTCAGAAAAAATGCTGAAAAATGTTTGTTGCTTCATGTGCAAAATGTTTATTATTATTATATATTGAAACCGGCACGTGATAAGATAAACTTAAAAAAAATTACGCTTAAAAATTATTTTAGAATATATAATACATCAGTCAATTAAGATACAGTTTTTAAACAAATTGCATTTGAAAGTAAATGTTTTCCCTATGCCACGAAAATTGAAAACGTACGACGGTCAGAAGATTAAAAAATTTCAGTAGCGAAAATTTCAAGACCGAAATTTGATCGTGAAGTGTTGCCATTCGCAAATGGGCGCCAGTGTTACGCACAGATACGTTTGTTCTTTATAATATTGAAACTTAATCAGTAAAATATAATAAAAATCAGTTATTAGGATGTGGTTATCAATTGAGGCTCTTGTGCTTGGTATTCCGGAATGAAAAACAGTAATTTTCACCTTCTCAAAATTTGCATACGCACTTCTCATATTCATATTCATCATTTTTTTAAAATTGTATTTTGTTTGATCATTTAAAAACCATTTTAACTCAAAACTTGAAGTCACGATTCTCAGCGACATCTTCTATGTGAACAGACGCACCCTTTACTTGAGATTCTAATCTCAATCTCGGAGAGTAAAAATTTCCGTAATTTATGTTTTTAGACACATTTATGTTAAAATCTTTAGTTTTATCTAAGAAACGGATCGTTTTCTTTTAAATATGACTTCATTTTAACTTAAATAAGCATTTCGCCTAGTGTCTGAAACTTAGTATCAGTACGCATGCAGAAGGAAAAACAATACAGAAAATTTATGAGTAATAATGCGTGTTTTCAAAAGCAGTTTGTCATTTTCCGTTATTATGCCCCTAATACAATATTATGCTCCTAATGGTATTTTGCGACACTAAACCCTATACAACAATTTTGAATTTTTATCAGAAAATAGCATCAATAAAGATAAAAATACCTGATTATTTCTCTCTTTTCTGCAATAATGAAAGCTATCTAATTTTCACCATTTTGAAAAAATTTCATAAAATGCATTTAAAATTAAAACATATTTAAAAAAAACAGATAGTGCGATCACATCTACAAATGTAGAGCTTTCAGTTAAAAAAAAAATATTAGTAAAATTGGTTCAGCAGAAAGATCAGGACGGATGACTAAAAAAAAAAAAAAAAACACTTGTGTTTTAAATATATAGTTTATATAAAATTGGGAAAAATTAAATTAAGCAAATTATGTTATTTTGATAAAATTATAGTAGAATGTCCTAAAGAATAGCATGAAAATTTTATTATTCGAGAGAATATTAGACAAAAACTTCAGGAACATGATATTATTTTAAACCACGAATTATTTGTTTGCTTGTCTAACTCGGCGAAGCAAATTCATCCAGGCGAGAATCATCAATTTCTGTAATATAAATCGCTATTATTTGCATGTCACCTCCCTTCTATAAAAACAATCTAAATTTTTGTAAAACATTGCGTTTTATCAGTGTGTGATTTCGTATACATTATTTTCAAAAGTGAAGCATTTTCATCTGTGAATAATTTCAAAGCAGCTGGGCTGTGAAAATGACGCACTTCTACAAAACATAATTCAGGTTTAAGAATTGAAATACATGCTCTTTTATGAAATAACATGATTTGCATCCGCTAAAGCAAACCTTTTTTACAATCCAATCTTAAACCTTTTCAGTAGAAAAGTATGCATATAACGTCATTATCACGGAATAACAGTCAATATTCTTATCATAGCCAATATTTTAATTTCAACATTTTTTTTCATGTTTTATGAGAAAATTGCAACAAAAAGATACAGTTTCGACTATTTTCCGTTTACTTTCTATGACTTTCAATAGAAATGGGGTACTTTTGTTGCCACGATAAGAAAAATGGTATTAAAAACTACAAAAAAATTAATATCTCTAAAATAAAATAAGATACAGCTTTCAAACAAATTGTATTTAAAAGAGCATTTTTTTCCTCATACGATAGTGTAAAAATTTTAAATGTGTGATGTTTAGAAGTTTAAAAATTTGCAGTAGAGAAAATTGCAAAACCAAAATTTTATTTCAAATTTCAAAGTGTTGCCATTCGCAAAATGACGTATACGTTACGCACAGATATGTTTGTCCTTTATAATATAGATAATCTGCAATGATACCCCAGGATAGGTAATGATTCTAGGTTGGCATGGGGAGTTACATCCCATTTAATATGGATTTCTATTATTTCCGTATTACTGAATCTACTAAAAAACAACTTTTCAAAAGTAAAAAAAAAAAAAAAAAAGGAGAAAAGGGGAAAGTTGTGGCTAAAAAATAGTGTGATATCAAATTTCCAAGTTTATATTATGGTACTTATTTAACATTTTTTATTAAAAATTTACCATACGTAAGTCGAGTACCTAAGTATGCGTTGATAGAAAGCCTTTTCTCCTTTACTAAATACATCATAATGTGTTTCTGAAAATTAATTTTTTTTAAATTATGCATGATGGGCTTCGCGGCCATCTCTCCATATTTTACACAAATTTCTAAGCACACAAGAACATTGTTAAGATCAGAAATTCGAAACTGTTGCTAAAGCAAACATTTTATGCTTTTAATTTATGGAAATGAGTGCCTAGAAATTTGTGTCTTAAAATAAAGTTGAAGTAACTTCAGGTTTCATCTTATGATTCTTTTTTTTCGGAGGGGTTTAATTAATTAGTTAAAGCAGTAAAAATCAATTTATTTTTTCAAAATAAAAGACTTTCTTAATTTATCTGTCTGTAGCCAAAACTAGAAATTCAAAATTCTTAATAATGCAAACATATTACGAGCTTGTTTGCTTAGAAATTTGTGTGAAATATGGAAAGATGGCCGCCAAGCCCATCATGCATAATTTAAAAAAAAAATTAATTTTCAGAAACACGTTATGATTTAGTTTGTTTATCCATACCTATTTGCATAAATGTGAGAATATAATTTCGTATAAAAATTCCCGTAAATTGATTATCTTTAATAGTCTATTATTAAAGCCGCATAAACATTAGAATTAAATCTTTTCCAGTTAAAAATTGCCTGAAATCTATAGTCTTATCGTTCGTCAAATTTGTTTTATGTTTTTTTTAATACCCAGACACCTTTTCTTAACTCTGACAAAAGATCACAGAAATACTGAAGTTATCTAAATATTTAAATCTTTCTATCGTATTTATTTTTTTGAGGGGAGGAGGGGTGAGGGAGAGCGCTTAAGAACTTCGTTTTGTTCTTAGAATTCTGAATTAATCATTGAAAAGATCTACCTACATAAGTCTTGTTGCAGAATTTTCATTAGCTAAGAGTTGCATCAACTTATACATCATGTGAATATATTAAATTACTTTTGTAAAATACTAGATGGGAGCCACTGATATTTTCAGAGCATTTGCCTACATTTTAAACTTAAGTCATTTACAACTATTCATTAATTTTCTATACGAATTAAAGAAGTCGTTGTTTCCATGGCAACTGTACCTTTCACTATTGCTTGTTTGTTTTATTGAACACATATATATCAGATCACGTGGGGATCAGGGGCGGGATTCGAATCCGCCCCCACCTACGCTCTCAAGCGATAACGGCGTGGTGTTTTATCCACTCAGCCACGGTGGGCCACTATTGCTTTCTCTAATACCCAGATACTCAAATTTAGCCAGCTGTGCTTAGAATCATGCTAATAACAGAGTACATTTATGTGTAAAAGTGGTGACATATGCACAAGTCGTGTACTCATATTCAAGTTTTTGTCCAAAGTATAGTAACTCAGTTTTCAGTAATAGACGTGGAAGATTTCGATTAAACTAACCAGAAAAGTTAAAAAACATTGGCTTTCTGATTTGATTTTATTAAAAATTGTCTTAACAAACCAAAGTTAATGTCCGGGATCCAGATAAATTTTTCCCTGTTAGTAAAATTAGATTGACTAATCAGTAGCCTCCATCCTTGCAGGCTTTTCGGTGTTTACTGCAAACATAAAAAAAGTTTTCAAAAATGCAGGCTTCTGATTGATCAATCTCATCTCGCTAATAGCGTAAAATCTATCTTGATCCCGGCCTATTCAACGCCCTTTAAATATTCGAGAAAGCCTTGACACGCGTCAGGAAAATATCACGCAAAGCAGGCAAAACAAAGAAGAAAAATCATTCATTGGCTCGTTCATATCCACGAGCCAATCAATGATTTTGTTTCTTTGCTTTGCCTGCTTTGTGTGATGTTTTCGTGACGCGTGTCAAGACTTTCTCAAATATCTAGGGGGGCGTTGATTTATTTCACCATCATGAAGCTATGAAGGGAGAGGAGTAGACATGTCAGTCTTCCCGTGTGAAAAACTACATACCAAAAAAAAAAAAAAACGAGTTCTTTTCCCCTCTTCTGCCCTTTTCTCTCTTGATTTTGACCGATAGCAGCCCATTTAGCAGTCTCCAGTGCAAAATGCCGCTATATATGGCGGATGCAAGGGGGAGAGTGTTAGTGTGACCAATGACATAATGGACATTACCCATGTGACGTCAGCCGCGGGTAAGCAGAACAAAAGCACCAATAGTCGTGACGAACATTTTGACACTGTTTCCCCTTCGTCCAATAAACAGTCTTTTCGGGAGGGAGAATTCCCGCAGAGGCGTGGTTGTTGCCATTCGTGGGTAAAGTCCATAGGCCAGTTTATGACGTTTAAATGTCACACGGAGTTAAACATTGGCTTTCTGATTTGATTTTATTAAAAATTGTCTTAACAAACCAAAGTTAATGTCCGGGATCCAGATAAATTTTTCTCTGTTAGTAAAATTAGATTGACTAATCAGTAGCCTCCATCCTTGCAGGCTTTTTGGTGTTTACTGCAAACATAAAAAAGTTTTCAAAAATGCAGGCTTCTGATTGATCAATCTTATCTCGCTAATAGCGTAAAATCTATCTTGATCCCGGCCTATTCAACGCCCTTTAAATATTCGAGAAAGCCTTGACACGCGTCAGGAAAATATCACGCAAAGCAGGCAAAACAAAGAAGAAAAATCATTCATTGGCTCGTTCATATCCACGAGCCAATGAATGATTTTGTTCCTTTGCTTTGCCTGCTTTGTGTGATGCTTTCGTGACGCGTGTCAAGACTTTCTCAAATATCTAGGGGGCGTTGATTTATTTCACCATCATGAAGCTATGAAGGGAGAGGAGCAGACATGTCAGTCTTCCCGTGTGAAAAACTACATAAAAAAAAACGAGTTCTTTTCCCCTCTTCTGCCCTTTTCTCTCTTGATTTTGACCGATAGCAGCCCATTTAGCAGTCTCCAGGGCAAAATGCCGCTATATATGGCGGATGCAAGGGGAGGGTGTTAGTGTGACCAATGACATAATAGGCCAGTTTATGACGTTTAAATGTCACACGGAGTTAAACATTGGCTTTCTGATTTGATTTTATTAAAAATTGTCTTAACAAACCAAAGTTAATGTTCGGGATCTAGATAAATTTTTCTCTGTTAGTAAAATTAGATTGACTAATCAGTAGCCTCCATCCTTGCAAGCTTTTCGGTGTTTACTGCAAACATAAAAAAGTTTTCAAAAATGCAGGCTTCTGATTGATCAATCTCATCTCGCTAATAGCGTAAAATCTATCTTGATCCCGGCCTATT
Source organism: Maratus speciosus (assembly GCA_963932465.1). Taxonomy (NCBI): domain Eukaryota; kingdom Metazoa; phylum Arthropoda; class Arachnida; order Araneae; family Salticidae; genus Maratus; species Maratus speciosus. The sequence goes on along the minus strand of OZ010795.1, from coordinate 566,695,437 downwards.
CAACGCCCTTTAAATATTCGAGAAAGCCTTGACACGCGTCAGGAAAATATCACGCAAAGCAGGCAAAACAAAGAAGAAAAATCATTCATTGGCTCGTTCATATCCACGAGCCAATGAATGATTTTGTTCCTTTGCTTTGCCTGCTTTGTGTGATGTTTTCGTGACGCGTGTCAAGACTTTCTCAAATATCTAGGGGGCGTTGATTTATTTCACCATCATGAAGCTATGAAGGGAGAGGAGCAGACATGTCAGTCTTCCCGTGTGAAAAACTACATACCAAAAAAAAAAAACGAGTTCTTTTCCCCTCTTCTGCCCTTTTCTCTCTTGATTTTGACCGATAGCAGCCCATTTAGCAGTCTCCAGTGCAAAATGCCGCTATATATGGCGGATGCAAGGGGGAGGGTGTTAGTGTGACTAATGACATAATAGGCCAGTTTATGACGTTTAAAAGTCACACGGAGTTGGATCATCTTTACACGATGATTAGTACAAAGCTGTGCGCCGATTGTTTTGTGTCCATTGCCGTGTAATGATAATCAACTCCGTGTGACGTGATGAGCTGGCCACACTTTAGGAACAGCTTCAAATGACGTCATCTATATCAACTTCAGGGAAAACGAAAAAGACATGCTACCGCGGTGCTACAGCGTCTAGAATATATAGGGTGGAAATCCAATCAGTCGATCACAGCGATAGCTGCAGGATATTTCCCAAAACTCCAAGACAATTTGATCTAGACGCTGTAACATTTTTTTTTTACGTTTTATTAACATTCATCTAACCTGTGTGCTTGGCGTCAAACCCGCAGTAATAATACGATGTTTACTTTGAAATTTGAAAATATATCGCAGATGCCACTGGGATCATCTCCCTGGATTTCAGCGTCAGTGCACATTTAAGGGATACACTTTTTAGCGGTTCTTGGATAGCAAATTTCCACATTATGTATTCTAGACGCTGTAGCGGTGCATTACACGTGTCTCTTTCTTCTTTAAAAAATATCCTGCAGATGTCGATGCAAATGACTGTTTCGAATTCGACATCGTTGTACGTTTAAGGGATTCAGTACTTCCGCGCTTTTTTAAGTATTGCTGGGCTAGTCGATTTCTACAACATATAATCTAGACGCTATAACGGAGCTATAGTTTCCAGAAGATATAGTTTAAAAATCGGTTTATTAAAAAGGTGCTGAAAAATTGTATTCCATAAATGTTGAACGAGGCTGAATGACGAATGTCGATTACAGTGACTTATGGTAATTCCAACGTAACTATTTCAAAAGGAAACGTTTCGCTCAGAGAAGATCTAGAAAATGTTGCTCCTATCGACATTTGTCATTCAGTATTTTTCAATATTTATGGGATTAAATTTTTAGCACTTTTTAAAGCATTACTGGAATAGACGCTTTCAGTGTGACGTCAGTCATGACGTTTTGCATGGAAACTGACTCCAAACAAACGGTTGCTATGTTTCGTTTCTTATTAAATATAAATCGTAGAAAATGTTACTACTGCATATAAAGTATCAAAACATATATTTGTGAGATATAGTTGTAAGATGTATCTATAATAATAATAAAAAGAGAAAATACACCATAGCAACGGTTTGTTTGGAGTCAGTATCCAAGCAAAACGTCATATCTGACGTCACGACTGAAAGCGTCTATAGCCGGTTTCCCCACTATGACCGTGATCTAGGTAGATTTTTCTCTGTTATCGTAACGAGATTGACCAATCAGACGTCAGAATTTTTGCTAACCTTTCACTGTTTGCAAAAATGTACTTGGGTCCCGGCCTATATTTCTAGACGCTATAACTGAGCTCAGGAATAGTACAGAATTTTTAACTGATAAGAAGGGAAACAGGAAACTACACTGTTAAAAATATCGTGAAAAATTATCTCTGTTCTTAATGGTTCTCTATTTTCTGACCAATAAGAACGCTACATAAACGCCTATGAAGCGTTCTCATTGTTCAGAATACATATAGCCTTTAAAAACAGAGGTAATTTTTCACGATATTTTTAACAGTGTACTACTGCTTTCTCCCATGAACTGTTTCATTGGTTTGCGGGGATTTACATTACGTAGACGGAGCCTTCCCTTCTTTACGCTAGACGTTCTTGCCTTGACCATGTGATCATAACGTAGCTTGAATATCCTCTATTCAAGAAAGCGGATTGCCGTACTTTCGACAAAAACTTGAAATGAGCATGCCTCCTGTGCATATATCACCACTCTTATGTATAAAGGCTCTCTGTTATGGTGTTTTTTCTGATACAGCGCCTAGAATACCTAGTGTGGAAATATGCTATCCAAGTAGTTGTAAAAATATGTATCCCTTAAATGTGCGACGATACTGCTAAAATTTCAAGTGTCGATCGCAGCGACATCTGCGGGATGTTCGCATTACTATTATTACATTGTATAGACTAGCAATTTCTTGCAGTTGTAGAAAATATCCTGCAGATGTCGCTGCGATCTGCATACTGCAGCAGTATCATTGCACATTTAAGGTATACAATACTTTAGCGCTTTTTTAAGTATTACAGGGTTAGCCGATTTCAACACTATATATTCTAGGCGCTATAGTTTCTGAGCGCTGTTGGTTAAATTTTGATATTTGTGTTTTAGAGTGAGCAATAGAGAAAAGTACTAAAACTATTGAAACAACAACTTCTTTAATATTGAAATGTATAGCAAAGGAGTTCTGAATCAATGCCTTAAATAGTTTCGAATATGCACTGTTGTTATGACATCAATACCCTTCCTGGATGTGGAAATGCAAAATTGTGTTCAAGATAATTGGCCACAATCTAGATAGATTTTTCGCTGTTAGCGAAACGAGATTCATCAATCAGAAGCTTGCACTTTTGCGAACTTTTCGCTGTTTGCAGCAATGCAGGCTATTGATTGGTGAATCTCGTTTCGCTAACAGCGAAAGATCTGTCTGGATCCCAGCCTAGATTTCTGTAAACATTGCACTTCATCCATGGCACTAAGAAAATGACTCAAAACCTTTATGGCATAGGCCGGGATCCAGAAACAGCAAAAATTCTCAAACATTCTGGTTTCTGATTGGTCAAACTCATTTTGCTGACAGCGAAAAATCTATCTGGACCTTGGCCATAGTTTTCTTCGATGAAATCAATGCAAAAGGATAATATAAAAGAATAGTATAAGACTTCTAAAATGGTTGGCGGGTTTATTGCTGTTTGGCATAATTTATAAACTTTAGAATTAATTAACAGTTTTTCGCTAATTAAGAATATAAAATTTGTGTTTTTAAAGCTGAATTTTATAAAAGCACGTAGATTGAGTAAATATCTGTCCAAAAGTGCAATCCTTACGATTTTATGTCCATTATTTAAGTCTCTACCTCGATTGAAGCATAAGGTGTGACGAAGAAAATAAATCGGTCATTTTCAGTATCTCGACGTTATTTTAAAAAATCTATATCTCTCTTTATAATTAATTTCTGAGGATGCATTTGGTATCAAACTGAAGATCTTTTCCATTAGGTCCTTCCGGTTTTGGTTTTCTTTTTCTGAGATGATTGGTTCTTTTGATATGGGAAATTTTACGCTGGCATGTTTGGTCGATTTAACATGGAGAAGTTGACTTCATTATAATAAGCAGTTACGGTGTCTTGCGTTTTATTCTCAGCGTTTGTTTGTTTGGCGAGGTTAGCATTTTTTTTCACCTTGGCTTGGCAGAACGACCGTCCTGCTTTATTTAATATACAGATAATCGTAACAAATTTTGTATTCATGCATTTTTGCAGAAGAGTGCAACAGTTATTGCATCAAGATCTGAATATTTATAAAACTAGTTATAATATGTACGCACTTCATTCGCTACGTTTGACGCACAATTTCCGACTTGTTCTTAGAATACGTTTATTTTATTTGTGGGTTTTACATAAGAGAGCCATATGTTATATTAACGATTTGTTTCTATTTTTATTATATTTTAAAATGTTTATGCATTTCATCCAGCTGTATTAAGAAGTAAAAATGTAATCAGAGGAAATATAACTTTTAATACTTACAATCATAAAAAAAAAAAAAAAAAAAAAAAAAAAAAAAAAAAAAAAAACACTTATATGCTGCTTTATAATTGATACGAAAGCTCATTACTTCTTAAAGTAGGGTTCTCTAAAAGAAAAAAAAAAGGTTCAACTTTAAGTATAAAATATCTCAGTTTACTTTGAAATATCCAAAAGGGAAAACTCTTCTTTAAAGGTAAAATATAAAGTAATAGGTCGGCTAGAAAAGCAATTTTGTTGGATGTTTTTATAGGTCACCAATGTGAAATTTATGGGAGTATATTTTTAATTTGAAAAAAGATTATTTTTTTTTGCCAAGAACAAAACAAAGTTTATTTTATAATTATAAATGTTTTTAAGTAGTATAACTGAATTTATAAGAGGAATGCAAATATTTATTCTATGCCTGAAACATTTTAAGCATTTCCTTGATAGTTATTTTATAGGTTTTAACTATACTTTGTTTTTTCCCTAAGCTCTTTTTCATTTATTGCCATGATAAATGTACAGTTAAATATAATTTGCTTGAAAATTCTATCTCAGTTTACAGATTGTCTCTGGTTTTAAAATGATCTTTAAGCTTGAATTATTTTTAAATCTATATCTATTTCATGCAGCCAGATTACGCAAGATTTATCCTTTTGCACTTAAAACACTACAAATAGTGCAGTATTTGTTTCCGGCTAAAATTCCAGGACGAAATTAAAACTGCATCAATAAATTAATATATATATATATATACAAATATAAATGTATTTTTATATTACAATTTTTTGTCTTTAAAATGTTAATTTAATCAATTGCCCTTTTATTTATTTTTATATAATTCATTATTTCTTTATTTGTATTAATTTATTCCTTTTCTTTATTTTATTTTGTATACACTCAGTACTTATTAAGTTTATTCCTATTTTTTCATTCTAGTTTAACTAAAAGTTAATCTAAGTCTTTTCTTGATTTCTTCAATCATTTTCATTCCTTTTACTTTTTCGTGTGCTTAAGATGGCAACACTAAACATTATTGTTATTAATCCAGTTCCAATTTACATTTTTCCTTTCTCACACCAGATAGCAGCACAGTTATGGGTTTCACTGAGATGCTCAACTGTAGATCACATGTTAAAATAGTCTTAACTTTGTTTTCCATGCTGATATGCAGTAGTTTTGACTCTTGGTATGTCATTCAGGTATTGTGCTCTAATGGTTTTTAATGTCCTGTGTGGGGGTGTATCTTTCTTTGGATCGCTTGGCTTTTTATTATCTATTTTCTGCAATGTTTGCGTTATAAGGAGCTAAATTTTGTCATTTTAGGCTTAATGCTGACAAAATTGGATGAAATAACGCATCTTCTATGAATGAACTCACAAGCTCCTCTGACGATTCTGTGAGTCATTCATTAGTTTCTTATTTTACATGCTGGTTTCCTGTGTTCATTTCTAGATCATCTTTGGAGCTTTATCAATTTCTTCATATATTTGTGATTTCAAATTTATTATATATATATATATATTTAAGTACTGCGCTGCAGCGCAATACTTATTTATTTCCAGTGTCACTTCTCAATGTTCATTTAACGTGGAAAAGCCCATGGAGATCATAACTTTTTCATTTTTTCTTCCCACCTTTTTGTCCCTGATGCCACTCATTTTTTATTCTTTACTAATTCTAATGATATTTTAAATTCAAAGTGTAAAAATTTTTGCCTGACGTCAATTTCAAAACGAATAGTAAAATGCCTTTGCATATGGGTGAATTATAACCCAGAGAGAAACATGGGCCAATTTTTTGTTACATTATTCAAATATTTTTCTTAATAATTCCAATTTTCGCTTTTTTCATTGAAAATCAACGGACATTTTTCATAGAAAATATAACATTTTTACTTCATTGTTGCAAAAATTTCAAAAGCCCTAATAATAAATTTTTTTTTTTTTTTTTTTTTTTTTTTTTTAGTTGAAAGATTTTCACGTGAAATATTAAATTGAGCTAGTTTCTTTTTTTTTTTTTCCAAAAATTAAAAAGGTGAATATGGCGTCATAGTAGAAGTAAAAAGTATATTTTCAGAATAAGTTTTTTCTTTGGTCAAGTTTATATTTTAGTAAAAAGTTTCTACTGGATAGCTATTTTTACGCAGGTAGCGAACTTAGTGGGGAATTACATAACTTAAATTTTAAAATGTACTTTTTTTCCAAGATGAGAACTATTTATACCCAAGTTAAACTTAGGTAATAATTTTCTGATGTGTTTACATCACCTCTTGGGAGAGAATTGGGTTTAAAAATTTAAGTAAAACTTTTATTTTTTATTTTTTACTGTACCACAGCTATAATACTGTTAAATATTAGCAGTAAGGATTCAACACAATTTACATTTACCTTCATAGCGTTCCTGAGTGAAAAATAGGGTATCTAAATTTAAGTGAAGTTAATTTTTTATGTTTTGATTATAGATTTTTTAACGTTGAGATTAGACGTTTTTGTCCAAACTACCGCAACCTGCATTACTACAGTGGTGAATTACCTTAATTTTGAATTACACATTGGTAAACTGCATCCCACATTGTGATGCAATACTGCATACATCAAAGCCTGATGATGATACTCTCTATTAATTTTAATATGTGTTCGTCTGAGTGCATTAGTTATTAAAAAAATTGACATATTAAACAAAAACATAATTTGCAGAACAAATTAAAAAAACAAAATTTATTTCCTACATTGTTTAAGCCCGAGAAAGGACAGATATTAAGTTATTTCATTCAATTAGTTCTACATTTAATGTTAAATTTTTGTAACAAATTAGTTAAGCCAATTGAAGATTAAAAAATAAAAATAAAATTCATACAATATGATACTTAAAACACCCTAAAAAATTAGATTGCGTTCAAATGAAATCGAAATAAATCTTAGACTTTTTTTCTTTTAAGTTTTGTATTTTGCATGCATCTTATCATTTTATGCACAATTGTCATAAACATAATACAAAATCTACAATACTAATATTTTCAATTAAAAATGGAAGAAGTTTAAGATTTATTTCGATTGCATTTGAACGGAATCTAATTTTTTAGGGTGTTTTAAGTATCATATTGTATGAATTTTATTTTTATTTTTTAATCTTCAATTGGCTTAACTAATTTGTTACAAAAATTTAACATTAAATGTAGAACTAATTGAATGAAATAACTTAATATCTGTCCTTTCTCGGGCTTAAACAATGTAGGAAATAAATTTTGTTTTTTTAATTTGTTCTGCAAATTATGTTTTTGTTTAATATATATATATATATATAAATGTGTGTGTATGTGTATAAATAAATTGCAAATTTAACAGCCATGTAATCGAACTACGCTCTTAAACCGCTGAAATTATCAAAATCAAAAAGTTTCAAGTAAGTAGCGAAATCTTCACCTATTAACTCCTAGCATATGGCTAATACCAAAGTATCACTTTTCATAAATTCCCAAAACTTTATTGGAATACATTACTGACTTTTTTTAAATATAAAAATGCTTTTCGGGTGGTCCGAAACCGACCCCTTGAGTGGGGAAGAAGACTTGGAGAACGGCCGAGTTCATCGTATACGAGCGCGAGGGGCCGGATGGGGACGAATCAAAACCTCCTAGAGTGGCTCGCGGTCGACAGGCCTGGAGTCCGTTACCATGGGTAACGGACGTTGTGCATGGGTGCGCACGGTTTTGATGTTTACGTGCGTTCACCCTCGGCACCCGGGTTCTCCGGGCAAGCCGGTTAGCAACGTTCCTTAGGTCGATCCCAGTGCCAGTCTTAGGGCCGGACGGTGTCGCTGGGCAAAGACTAGCAAATGTGAGAGGACCCCATCCACCAATTGACTAAGAGGGACCCTAAGGTGAGAGAGCGCGCTTTGTAGAGGAAAGGTCTCGATGGCTCACTAGTGACGACGGGACTTGCGGGATTGCCATGCAGGCTCTCCCGGAGCAACCGAAGGGTGAGGGTTTCGGACAGCGCCCGATGTGCTATTTGCATCGGGTGGCTCATCCCGCCGAGATCCGCAGCTGGAGCAGTTGTGAGCCGACCTTTAGGTGGGTAGGGTTTGGTGGTGTCCTCTTCAACCAGGGAGCGGTCGAAGAGGGAGGCCAGTATGGCTCTGGTTACCGATGTCGTGCCGTAAACCCTGGGAGAGGGTCGACCGCGGGTCCGCCATTCAACACTATCTCCGCTGGGAACCAGGCCGGAGGCTCGCCGGCTAATACGGGGGCGCTTCGAACTTTGGGGAACTCTTGGTCCGACCCAGATCCTGCGTGTCTTTGCGCTACTGGAGGTTGCCGCGTCCAGTGGTGAGGATCTAGCGGTGTCTCAATCTAACTTTCGAACGCAATTAACAGGTAGCGATCGGTCATTGCACGGGGTCAGGAGCATTCGTGCTTCGGTACCCTCGACGGCCGTGAGGTAAGGTTGTGGGGGGCCATGCTTCCGCCGGTCTCCCGGGGTTTCTCCACCCTCGGGTGGAGTCGAGTTGTGGGGGACCGGCGGGACTCCGGACCCTCCGACCCCCTAACGAGGCGGTGTCAATCCCGTCTAGGTGGAGCTTTCCGTGCCCGCCTGGGGTCGCTAACGGCACCTAGTCTGGTCTCTCTGACTCCCGGCGTTGAGCCGCGAGGGGTTCCGTCGGTTGAGTGGGGAGATTGGGCGAAAACCCCTAGCGAGGCGATGTCTGTGTCTTCAGTTGAGGAGTTACCTTGTCTCCTCGGGTCCGCTAGAGGCACCTTCATGATCCCCTGAGCGAGGCTTCGTCTTTGGTGTCAGGAGGAATTTTCCCCGACCCTCCGGGGCTTCTCAGTTAGGGTCACCTCCACCTCCTATCTTTTGGCTCACATATATGTTTTTGTCGGATAATGGTAGTTGATCTCATGTAGTTGATCTTAGCTCTCCGTAAAGTAACTCCGGCTCGGGAAACCTCGTATAGGTTCGTGGACCCGACTCCTTTATAGGTGTTCGGTTCCTGTGGGCTGTCGGGGCGTACCGGGTCGAGAACCAAGAGAAGGGACCATTTGGCTCTTCTAGCCGGGTGCTGAGGATTGTCGTATGCGACCAATTCATCTCTCTTTTGGGAATAACCGGCGTGACGTACGCTGGGCAGTGCGCTGGTCTGACCGGAGCTTTCATGAGGGCTGCCTTGATGGGAGCCTACCTGGCGGCGACCTTCGGGACGCGTGGCGGAGTTTGTCTCTGGGGTAGTTCCTAGTGGGGGCAAATGGGCTTGTGATAGCCTAGGCCCGGGGCGTGGTACCCACTCCCCCCATGTTACCCAATATACGGAGTATAGGGTAAGTCTTGTAATCGTTTTAAAAATTTAAAAAAAATTGACGGATTTACACGTTTCAGACACTGGAGATTCCAAAAAACATATTTTTTGAAAAAAACATTTTGCCGTCTCTCTGTCTGTATGTGTGTGTATCTGTAAACGCTCTCCCGAACAAATTGAGATAGAGACTTGAAATTTAGTGTGTTCTTAGTACGTAATAATGGGAAGAAACCTACTTTATATCAGTAACCTCGATTATCCGGAACTGTTTTTTATGACTCTCGAAATATTCGTTCTGATAAAAGGTATACAAAACTTTTCGAAATTGTTTATTTGAAGGAATGAATATAAAGGACAATAAAAAAACATAATTTTGTATAAAGAATGAAGTCTATCGGATAATGAGTTGCTGAGATATTTGTAATCATATTTTTCACACTCTTCGATTTTTCATGACCCTGTATTTCATTCAAATTTCAATTCAAAGATATATTTTAATTGGAAATGAGACGCTTAATCCGACGCAGTAAACTGTTAGTTAATATGATTATAATTTTTCGAGTTATAAGGATGGTTCTTTTACGCAATTCGGTACTGATCGATTATCCCGTCGACCCAAGAACTATCGCCAAACTATAGGATTAAATGCCAATAATGGCCTATCATAAATGTCCCATTCACTTGACATTAAACACGTTACAGGTGTTTGTTGCGTCATCGAGTGCTTTTTAATCCGACGTTTTATTTGTATTTTTCTTAATCTTTTACTAATTTATATGTTCTTGCGTTATTTAAAATGCCAATCTATATATCTGTTTCGTCGCCAAATACCGCTAAGTTTGTCACCCGCTTCGCGATATATCGCCAAATTTGGCGACCAAAATGAGTAGCCAAAAGTGACGTCAACTTGGCGATATCTTTAATATTTCGCCACATTCCCATAGACTTCCATTGTAAACCAACAGGATTTACCTACTTACAGAAAATCAACAAATCTGGATATTTTAATTCAACAAAAACTAATATTAACTTAACGGATTATATTAATCTAGACACATTGCATTGTGTCAGCCAAGTTCCTCTGACATACTCGTGTGTTATATTACACGAAACATTTTGAACTGTTTTTGTCAAATTTTGACACTCTACGACTGAAAATCTATGTGACCTACGTACTTGTTATACGAAATACATAGTAGACCACCCTAATTACCTAGAATCCAAAGTTTTATAAATAACGAATAATTAGTTTCCGAGATAATTACATTTGAAAATGTCTGATAATCGAAAATTTTAACACTGACTGACTGACTGACTCACTCACTCGCTCGTTAAAAAGGTCTCATATATCTACAGCAGCTAGAGACTTCAAATTTGGTGCGAAGTTTGTTTACACCATAAAACTAAGGAATAAAAAAAAAATTGTGAAAATCGATTAATTACCCAATTGGGGGGGGGGGGTGGGGTTATTTTAACATTACGTCTATTAGGCGAAATTTTAATTTGCCATAGGGAAGGAACGCTGTTCTGTCCCCAAATACCGCCAAGTTTGTCGGGAACTTGGCGATATATTGCCAAATTTCGCGACCAAAATTAGTCTCCAAAAGTGACGCCACCTTGGCGATATCTCTAATATTTCGCGAAATTCCCATACACTTACATTGTAAACCAATAGGTCTTACTTGCTTACAGAATATCAACAAACTGAGATATTTTAGTAACTTTTTAATATTAGCTTAAGGAATTATATTGTTGTTTCATATACCTACTGCAGCTACATACTTCAAATTTGGTGCGAAGTTCGTTTATACTGAGGAAAAATTTAAAAAAAAATTGTGAAAATCGATTAATTACCCACTTGGGGGTGTCCATTTTTACTAAACATTACGTCTATTAGGCGAAAATTTAATTTGGCATAGGGGGGGAACACTGTTCTGTCGCCAAGTTTTTCGCCAACTTGGCGATATATCGCCAAATTTGGGGTCAAAATTAGTCACCAAAAATGACGTCACTCTTGCGATATCTCTAATGGTTCGCGAAATCCTCATAGACTTCCATTGTAAACCAATAGGGCTTACTTGCTTACAGAAAATCATCAAATTGAGATATTTAAATAATTTTCTAATATTAGCTTAAGGAATATTATATTGTTGTTTCAGAAACAATAAAAATTTCGAATCAAAACATTTTGTCTCAAAACATGCATTCAATACAGCAGTATTAAAATATACATTTCTGCTCAAATTGACAGACAAATACTTATCTACTGCACCTACAAACTTCAAATTTGGTGTGAAGTTCGTTTACACTATAAAAAAAGGAAAAAAAAATGTGAAAATCGATTAATTACCCACTTGGGGGGGGGGGGGAAGAGGGTTCCATTTTTATTTTAACATTACGTCTATTTGGCGAAATTATAATTTGCCATAGGGGGGGGGGGCGCTGTTGTCGCCAAATACCGCCAAGTTTGTCGGGAACTTGGCGATATATTGCCAAATTTTGCGACCAAAATTAGTCTCCAAAAGTGACGCCACCTTGGCGATATCTCTAATATTTCGCGAAATTCCCATACACTTACATTGTAAACCAATAAGGCTTACTTGCTTACAGAAAATCAACAAATTGAGGTATTTTAATAACTTTCTAATATTAGCTTAAGGGATTATATTGTTGTTTCATATACCTACTGCAGCTACATACTTCAAATTTGGTGCGAAGTTCGTTTATACTAAGGAAAAATTAAAAAAAAAAATTGTGAAAATCGATTAATTACCCACTTGGGGGTATCCATTTTTACTAAACATTACGTCTATTAGGCGAAAATTTAATTTGGCATAGGGGGGGGGGGGGACACTGTTCTGTCGCCAAGTTTTTCGCCAACTTGGCGATATATCGCCAAATTTGGGGTCAAAATTAGTCACCAAAAATGACGTCACTCTTGCGATATCTCTAATGGTTCGCGAAATCCGCATAGACTTCCATTGTAAACCAATAGGGCTTACTTGCTTACAGAAAATCATCAAATTGAGATATTTAAATAATTTTCTAATATTAGCTTAAGGGATATTATATTGTTGTTTCAGAAACAATAAAAATTTCGAATCAAAACATTTCGTTTCAAAACATGCATTCAATACAGCAGTATTAAAATATACATTTCTGCTCAAATTGACAGACAAATACTTATCTACTGCACCTACAAACTTCAAATTTGGTGTGAAGTTCGTTTACACTATAAAAAAAGGAAAAAAAAAATGTGAAAATCGATTAATTACCCACTTGGGGGGGGGGGGGGAGAGGGTTCCATTTTTATTTTAACATTACGTCTATTTGGCGAAATTATAATTTGCCATAGGGGGGGGGGGACGCTGTTGTCGCTAAATACCGCCAAGTTTGTCGGGAACTTGGCGATATATTGCCAAATTTTGCGACCACAATTAGTCTCCAAAAGTGACGCCACCTTGGCGATATCTCTAATATTTCGCGAAATTCCCATACACTTACATTGTAAACCAATAAGGCTTACTTGCTTACAGAAAATCAACAAATTGAGATATTTTAATAACTTTCTAATATTAGCTTAAGGGATTATATTGTTGTTTCATATACCTACTGCAGCTACATACTTCAAATTTGGTGCGAAGTTTGTTTATACTAAGGAATAATAATAAAAAAAAATTGCGAAAATCGAATAATTACCCACTTGGGGGTGTCCATTTTTATTTTAACATTACGTCTATTAGGCGAAATTTTAATTTGGCATAGGGGGGGGGGGGGGAAACTGTTCTGTCGCCAAGTTTTTCGCCAACTTGGCGATATATCGCCAAATTTGGGGTCAAAATTAGTCGCCAAAAGTGACGCCACCCTTGCGATATCTCTAATGGTTCGCGAAATCCTCATAGACTTCCATTGTAAACCAATAGGGCTTACTTGCTTACAGAAAATCAACAAATTGAGATATTTAAATAATTTTCTAATATTAGGTTAAGGGATATTACATTGTTGTTTCAGAAACAATAAAAATTTCGAATCAAAACATTTCGTTTCAAAACATGCATTCAATACAGCAGTATTAAAATATACATTTCTGCTCAAATTGACAGACAAATACTTATCTACTGCACCTACAAACTTCAAATTTGGTGTGAAGTTCGTTTACACTATAAAAAAAAGGAATAAAAAAATATGAAAATCGATTAATTGCCCACCTGGTGGCGTCCATTTTTACTTTAACATAACGTTTATTAAGCGAAATTTTAATTTGCCAAAAAAAGCACCAAATGTTGAATCCGGGTTAAACATGCAGCAACTGACTGTTTCCCTAAATGATTGCTCACAAAAATCATGTTTTTAGAAAGCACATTTAAGTATTTATTTCGTAAAATTTATTAGAAATATTCAACCTCCTCAAAAATATCTCGATTTATACGTTGTACCTTCCTTAATTAACCGACTGCCAAGAAGGGTTATGTGTTTCACGCTTATCTGGGTAAGTGGATTTTTTTATACCCTCGAAACATCCCAACAGCTGGATTGATTTTAATGAATAAGATCTCTATCTATTCGTCTTAAACGTCCGATGGTTATAGGCTAGGTTTTGTTCTTATAAATTCGAAATAGCGGGTGTAAAATAAAAAATGGCGGTAGACACACACAAAAAAAATTACGCACCCTATTGAGTGGCATATCATTCGATATATCTTTCAAAATGAAGACGATGTTATATTGACTATTTTACAGTCAGAAGCTCCGTTTAAATATTACACAACCTGGAAGTTGTGTAGGCAGGATCTCTAGCTTCACTGCAACTCTAACCATCATAGACATCTATAGACCTCATCAAAACAGTTTTTATAGATAGGAACTAACTATTGCACAGAGCTTAAAAGTCATCAATACAAGTAAATATAAAAATAGGTAAGTAATATAAAAAATAGTTTAACATTGATGAGAAATAATTAATTAGTTCGATTTTTACACAGTCGTGTTTTTTGATTTTTTAAAATTTAATATTTTATTTTAATATTGAACAACATTATCTTTCTTTAGGTTACCTAAGCTTACATTTCCTTTTTTTAAATAAAAACTTATTGCTTTAGAACTGAAATAAAAAAACAGTCATAACTGTACTTCCAATGATCGTACAAAGAACACAAAAACAGTTTTGGATAGCTAAATGCACAGTCTTTCATATGTGTTTCATATGAAACAATAAAAATAATGTGTGTCATTTGCTGAGAATTGGTTATTTAAACGCACTGGGATACTTTAAGCGGGCAGGGAACGTTGAAAATAAGCAAATTTGCTCGAATTAATGAAAAATAATTCTAAAAATCCTTTTATATACAATATTCTTTTAATGAATAAGGCCTGACTCATTTGAAACTAGTCTGATCTGAAGCCGATTAGCATTGAGTAAATACTTTCTTCCATTAATATTCACTTATTATGAAATTCACAAAGCACTTAGTGTCAAGTTTTTTCCTCCGAACCTTATCAAAGTTTCAATGAACAGTTGTGGTCTTATTTCGCAAAAACCCGTGTGTTCTATTCGAAAACAGGAAATTTTATAAAAATTAAAACTCTCAAATGCGATAGTACGGTACAAACTTGAGAAAAACCCTGTTTGCAAACGAAGTATCCAGTTAATTCTAGTAAAAAATTTCGGCTATAAGAAATATTTTTATTTTCTTTTTTCCTCAGTGTTTTAATTATTAAGAATTAATAAGAATAAAGTTTATTTTTATTTTCAAAATCATCAGAGAAAAATAATATTTAGTTAATTAAATTTGAAAAGCCAGGGAGGGACAATGTCCTTCCTCTCCACTCCTTCCTTGCCGGCGCCCGTGGATGAATGATACATAGTGTGGCATAAGCACATAACTTTATTTTTCCCTTTCAGTACAAAAATCAGGCCCAGCTATAGGAAATTTAATTGGAATATTTAATAGGAAAATTTAATATAGGAATTTAATAGGAATTGTTTCAAAAACAATACATTTCGTTTCAGAACATGGATTCAATACAGCAGTAAATAAAATATAGATTTCTGCCGCAAATTTACAGCCAAATACTTTGTTGTAGGAAATTTAAATTAAAATTGAATGTTGCTGGATGAATAAAATAGTCACATGTAAACACATTAAAAAGCATTAAGTAAAGTGTCTAAATCTATACTAATCTATACTTCTATACTTCATCTATACTTCCTATTATAAAGAGGAAAAAATTGTTTATTTGTCGGAGGTAAGCTCTGGAACTACCGAACCGATTCCAAAAGTAATGGTATCGAAATGATGGTGTTAGTCCAACTTAGAACATAGGCTATATCTTATGTCGGTGCCACTACCCCAAAGGGGGTGTAGGAGCAAAAAACGTTCTAAAAATGCGATTTTAGCGTTACTGAAGGGCATTGAAATATGAAATTTGGAATATTAGTTACTTATAAGATATAAATGATGTCTAAGAACAGTTCTTAAAAAATTCGAAATTTAAAAGGGTGAAAATGCGCAAAAAGCGTTCTAAAAAACGTTCTAAATGGTAGTTTCTACACAATCTCAGGAAATAACAAACCGATTTAAAAAATTTTGGTGTCATAATGATGGTGACAATGCTTGCTCCAAGATAGGCTATGTTTTATGTCAGTGTCACTACCCCAAAGGAGATGTAGGAGCAAAAAACTTTCTAAAAATGCGATTTTAGCGTTACAGAACGGCCTACAAATATGAAATTTTAAATATTAGTAACATATAAGATATAAATGATGTCTAAGAACAGTTCTTAAACAATTCGAAATTTGAAAAGGGTGAAAATGCGCAAAAAGCGTCCTAAAAAACGTTCTAAATGGTAGTTTTGACACAATCTCAGGAAATAACAAACCGATTTAAAAAATATTAGTGTCATAATGATGGTCACAATGCTTGCTCCAAGATAGGCTATGTTTTATGTTGGTGTCACTACCCCAAAGGGGGTGTAGGAGCAAAAAACGTTCTAAAAATGCGATTTTAGCGTTACAGAACGGACTACAAATATGAAATTTTAAATATTAGTTACATATAAGATATAAATGATGTCTAAGTACAGTTCTTAAACAATTCGAAATTTGAAAAGGGTTAAAATGCGCAAAAAGCGTTCTAAAAAACGTTCTAAATGGTAGTTTCTACACAATCTCAGGAAATAACAAACCGATTTAAAAAATATTGGTGTCATAATGATGGTGACAACGCTTTCTCCAAGATAGGCTATGTTTTATGTCAGTGTCACTACCCCAAAAGGGTTGTAGGAGCAAAAAACGTTCTAAAAATGCGATTTTAGCGTTACTGAAGGGCCTAGAAATATGAAATTTTGAATATTAGTTACATATAAGATATAAATGATGTCTAAGAACAGTTCTTAAACAATTCAAAATTTGAAAGGGGTGAAAATGCCCAAAAAGCGTTCTAAAAAACTTCTAAATGGTAATTTCTACACAATCTCAGGAAATACCAAACCGATCTAAAAAATAATGGCGTCAAAATGATGGTGACAACCCTTACTCCAACATAGGCGATGTTTTATGTCGGTGCCACTACCCCAAAGGTGGTGCAGGAGAAAAACGTTCTAAATTGCGGCTTTTGCGTTACGGAAGGGCCTAGAATCGTGAAATTTAGAATGGTAGTTAGTTATAAGATATCAATGATCTCTAAGGACATTTCCTAAAAAATCGAAATTTGAAAGGGGGTCAAAATGCGCAAAAAGCGCTGTAAAAAATTCTAAATTGCGATTTCTATGCAATCTCAGGAAGTACTGAACCGATTTCAAATATAATATTTTAAAAGTGATGGTGACAGATCTTGCTCCATGATAGGCTATATTTTATATCTGTTTCCACTACCCCAGAGGAGATGCAGGAGCAAAATGCGCGAAAAGCGTTCTAAAAACGTTTTAAATGCCGATTTGTCGGCAATATCTCAGGAAGAATGAATCTTATTTCAAACGTAATGTTAGGAAATTGATGCTGACAGCCTCTGCTCTAACATAGACGCTATTTTGTGTCGGTATCACTATCACCAAGACGTTGCAGGAGCTAAAAAGCGCTCTAAATTTCCATTTTTGTGATCGGTAGGGGCTAGCAACTTAAAATTAGGCAAGGTGCATACTTATTAAATATAAATGATTTTTAAGAACAGTTTTGAAAAAATTGGAAATTTAAAAAGGGATGAAAATGCGCGAAAAGCGACCTAAAAACGTTCTAAATTGCGATTTCTACTCAATCTAAGGAAATACCAAAGGTATTTCAAAAGTAATGGTTGCAAATCAATGGTGACAGTCCCTGCTATAACATAGATTATATTTTATGTTACTGTCACTACCATCTGAGGTTTGCAAGAGCAAAACATGTTCTAATTTGCATTTTTTTGCACAACTGAGGGGTCTAACAATTTGAAGTATGGCATGGTATTTACTTACAAGATGCAACTGCTTTCTATGAACAGTCAAAAGAAAATTCCAAATTTAAAAAAATGAAGTGAGTGAAAAGCGTTATAAATTACAATTTTTAAGCAAACTTATAAATTACCAAACCGACTAAAAAAATAATGATGACAAATTTTGGTGATAGAACCTGCTCAAACATAAGCTATATTTTATGTCTGTTCCACTACCACCAGAGGATTGCAGGAGCTAAAAACTTTCTAAATTGCAATTTCTGTGATACTGAAAAGGCTAGAAACTTTAAATATGACATGGTATATACTTATAAAATATAAATGCCCTCGATAGAACGTCGAATATAAATTCGAATTAAAAAGGGGTGAAGCGAAGGGGAGGTGCGAAAAGCGTTCTAAAAAAGTTCTAAATTACGATTCTATGCAATTTCAGGGAATATAAACCGATTATAAAAGTAATAGTTGCGAATCCGTGGTAACAGTCTCTGATCCTACACAGGCTATATTTTATACCGGTGATTCTACCACCTGGTGTTCACAGGAACAACAAACTTTCTAAAAAAGGGCTTTAAAAGCTTTTTAAATTACGTTTCTGTGGAGTATTAGGAAATAACAAACCGATTTCAAAATTAATTTTTGGTAAATTAATGGTGACAGTTCCTGTTTCAACATAGCCTTTTATGTCGAAAGAGGTGGTAGGACTTGGAATTTGACATGATGGTTAATTTTAAGATGTAAGAAGATGGTTTCTAAAAAATTCAAAACTTCAAATGAATACTGAAATGAGCGTATTAATTGAGCATAAAAGTTTCAAAATATTTTCTAAATTATCATTTATTTAGTTTTATTTCATTTTATTAATTTAAGTCTCATTTCTGCCTAATGCAGTGTAATAATGATGTTTAATCAAACTGTGTTTTAAATAGTAATTTTTGTATTATTCCTAAAAGTAATAAGTACCTTTTAATAGAAAAAACTTAACAAACTAAAATATTACCTTTTAATAAAATAAAAATTCAGTTAGTCCCTTTTAATAAAAGTTAGACATATAAATATCACTTGGAATATTTCAAATATTACGCGAGCAAAGCCGCGGGATTTGCCAGTAATCTATACTCCTATTATAAAGAGGAAAAAATTGTTTATTTGTCGGAGATAAGCTCTGGAACTACCGAACCGATTACAAAAGTAATGGTATCAAAATGATGGTGTTAGTCCAACTTAGAACATAAGCTAATATCTTATGTCGGTGCCACTACCCCAAAGGGGATGTAGGAGCAAAAAACTTTCTAAAAATGCGATTTTAGCGTTGCTGAAGGGCTTAGAAATATGAAATTTTGAATATTAGTTACTTATAAGATATAAATGATGTCTAAGAACAGTTCTTAAACAATTTGAAATTTAAAAGGGTTGAAAATGCACAAAAAGTGTTCTAAAAAACGTTCTAAATGGTAGTTTCTACACAATCTCAGGAAATACCAAACCGATTTAAAAAGTATTGGTGTCAAAATGATGGTGACAACGCTTGCTCCAAGATGGGCTATGTTTTATGTCGGTCCCACTACCCCAAAGGGGGTGAGGAGCAAAAAACGTTCTAAAAATGCGATTTTAGCGTAGACTGAAGGGCCTAGAAATATGAAATTTGAAATATTAGCTACTTATTGGATATTAAGGATTTCTAAGAACAGTTCTTAAGCAATTCGAAATTTGAAAGGGGTGAAAATGCGCGAAAATTGTTCTAAAAAACGTTCTAAATGGTGGTTTCTACACAATCTCAGGAAATACCAAACCGATTTAAAAAATAATGGTGTCAAAATGACGGTGACAACCCTTGCTCCAACATAGGCTATGTTTTATGTCGGTGCCACTACCCCAAAGGGGGTGCAGGAGCAAAAAACGTTCTAAAAATCCAATTTTTGCGTTACCGAAGGGCCTAGAAATATAAAATTTGAAATATTAGCTACTTATTAGATATAAAGGATTTCTAAGAACAATTCTTAAGCAATTCAAAATATAAAAGCAGTGAAAATGCGCGAAAATCGTTCTAAAAAACGTTCTAAATGGTGGTTTCTACAGAATCTCAGGAAATACCAAACCGATCTAAAAAATAATGGCGTCAAAATGATGGTGAAAACCTTTGCTCCAACATAGGCGATGTTTTATGTCGGTGCCACTACCCCAAAGGGGGTGCAGGAGCAAAAAACGTTCTAAATTGCGGCTTTTGCGTTACGGAAGGGCCTAGAATCGTGAAATTTGGAATGGTAGTTAGTTATAAGATACCAATGATCTCTAAGGACATTTCCTAAAAAAATCGAAATTTAAAAGGGGGTCAAAATGCGCAAAAAGCGTTATAAAATACTTTCTAAATTGCGATTTCTATGCAATCTCAGGAAGTACTGAACCTATTTCAAATACAATGGTGTAAAAATGATGGTGACAGATCTTGCTCTAAGATAGGCTATATTTTATATCTGTTTCCAGTACCCCAGAGGAGATGCAGGAGCAGAATGCGCGAAAAGCGTTCTAAAAACGTTCTAGAGGCCGATTTGTCGGCAATATCTCAGGAAGAATGAATCTGATTTCAAACGTAATGGTAGGAAATTGATGCTGATAGCCTTTGCTCTAACATAGACGCTATTTTATGTCGGTATCACTATCACCAAGACGTTACAGGAGCAAAAAAGCGTTCTAAATTTCGATTTTTGTGATTGGTAGGGGCTAGCAACTTAAAATTAGGCAAGATATATATTTATTAGATATAAATGATCTTTAAGAACAGTTTGGAAAAAATTAGAAATTTAAAAAGGGGTGAAAATGCGCGAAAAGCGTCCTAAAAACGTTCTAAATTGCGATTTCTACTCAATCTAAGGAAATACCAAAGCTATTTCAAAAGTAATGGTTGCAAATCAATGGTGACAGTCCCTGCTATAACATAGGTTATATTTTATGTTGCTGTCACTACCATCTGAGGGTTGCAAAAGCAAAACATGTTCTAATTTGCATTTTTTGTACAACTGAGGTGTATAACACTTTGAAGTATGGCATGGTATTTACTTACAAGATGCAACTACTTTCTAAGAACAGTCGAAAGAAAATTCCAAATTTTAAAAAAATGAAGTGAGTGAAAAGCGTTATAAATTACAATTTTTAAGCAAACTTATAAATTACCAAACCGATTAAAAAAATAATGATGACAAATTTTGGTGATAGAACCTGCTCAAACATAAGCTATATTTTATGTCTGTTCCACTACCACCAGAACGTTGCAGGAGCTAAAAACTTTCTAAATTGCGATTTCTGTGATACTGAAAAGGCTAGAAGCTTTAAATATGACATGGTAGTTACTTATAAAATATAAATGCCTCGAAGGAACGTCGAAAATAAATTCGAATTAAAAAGGGGTGAAGCGAAGGAGAGGTGCGAAAAGCATTCTAAAAAAGTTCTAAATTACGATTCTATGCAATTTCAGGGAATATAAACCGATTATAAAAGTAATAGTTGCGAATCAGTGGTAACAGTCTCTGATCCTACACAGGCTATATTTTATGCCGGTGATTCTACCACCTGGGGTTCACAGGAACAACAAACGTTCTAAAAAAGGGCTTTAAAAGCTTTTTAAATTACGTTTCTGTGGAATATTAGGAAATAACAAACCGATTTCAAAATTAATGTTGGCAAATTAATGGTGACATTTCCTGTTTCAACATAGCCCTTTATGTTGAGATAGGTGGTAGGACTTGGAATTCGACATGATGGTTAATTTTAAGATGTAAGAAGATGGTTTCTAAAAAATTCAAAACTTCAAATGAATACTGAAATGAGCGTATTAATTGAGCATAAAAGTTTCAAAATATTTTCTAAATTATCATTTATTTAGTTTTATCTCATTTTATTAATTTAAGTCTCATTTCTGCCTAATAGAGTTTAATAATGATGTTTAGTCAAACTGTGTTTTAAATAGTAATTTTTGAATTATTCTTAAAAGTAATGAGTACCTTTTAATAAAATAAAATATTACCTTTTAATAAAATAAAAATTTAGTTAGTACCTTTTGATAAAAATTAGACGTATAAATATCACTTGGCATATTTCAAATATTACGCGAGCAAAGCCGCGGGGTTTGCTAGTCATATTATAAAGAGGAAAAAATTGTTTATTTGTAGGAAGTAAGCTCTGGAACTACCGAACCGATTCCAAAATGATGGTGTTAGTCCAACTTAGAACATAGGCTATATTTTATGTCGGTGCCACTACCCCAAAGGGGGTGCAGGAGCAAAAAACGTTCTAAAAATGCCATTTTTGCGTTACTGAAGGGACTAGAAATATGAAATTGTGAATATTAGTTACTTATAAGATATAAATGATGTATAAAAACAGTTCTTAAACAATTCGAAATTTAAAGGGGGTGAAAATGCGCGAAAAGCGTTCTAAAAACGTTCTAAATGGTGGTTTTTACACAATCTCAGGAAATACCAAACCGATTTAAAAAATAATGGTGTCAAAATGATGGTGACAACCCTTGCTCTAACATAGGATATGTCTTATGTCGGTGCCACTACCTAAAAGGGGGTGCAGGAGCAAAAAAGTTCTAAAAATGCGATTTTTGCATTACTGAAGGGTCTAGAAATATGAAATTTGAAATATTAGCTACTTATTAGATATAAAGGATTTCTAAGAACAGCTCTTAAATAATTCGAAATTTAAAAGGGGCAAAAATGCGCGAAAAGCGTTCTAAAAAACGTTCTAAATGGTGGTTTCTGCACAATCTCAGGAAATACCAAACCTATTTAAAAAATAATGGTGTCAAAATGACGGTGAGAACCCTTTCTCCAACATAGCTTATGTCTTATGTCGGTGCCACTACCCAAAAGGGGGTTCAGGAGCAAAAAACGTTCTAAAAATGCGATTTTTGCGTTACTGAAGGGCTTAGAAATATGAAATTTGAAATATTAGGAACTTATTAGATATAAAGGATTTCTAAGAACAGCTCTTAAACAATTCGAAATTTAAAAGGGGTGAAAATGCGCGAAAAGCGTTCTAAAAACCGTTCTAAATGGTGGTTTCTGCACAATCTCAGGAAATACCAAACCGATTTAAAAAATAATGGTGTCAAAATGACTGTAACAACCCTTGCTCCAACATAGGTTATGTTTTATGTCGGTGCCACTACCCCACAAGGGGTGCAGGAGAAAAATGTTCTAAATTGCGGTTTTTGCGTTACGGAAGGGCCTAGAAACGTGAAATTTGGAATGGTAGTTAGTTATAAGATATCAAGGATATCTAAGGACATTTCCTAAATAATTCGAAATTTAAAAGGGGTGAAAATGCGCGAAAAGCGTTCTAAAAAACGTTCTAAATTGCGATTTCTATGCAATCTCAGGAAGTACTGAACCGATTTCAAATATATTGGTGTAAAAATGATGGTGTCAGATCTTGCTCCAAAATTGGCTATATTTCATATCTGTTTCCACTACCGCAGAGGAGATGCAGGAGAAAAATGTGCAAAAAAGCGTTCTAAAAACGTTCTAAATGCCGATTTGTCAGCAATATCTCAGGAATAATCAAACTGATTTCAAAAGTAGTGGTACGAAATTGATGCTGACAGCCTCTGCTCTAACACAGATGCTATTTTATGTCGGTATCACTATCACCTAGACGTTGCAGGAACTAAAAAACGTTTTAAATTTCGGTTTTTTTTTTCGGTAGGGGCTAGCAACTTAAAATTAGGCAAGGTACATATTTATTAGATATAAATGATCTTTAAGAACAGTTTCGAAAAAATTAGAAATTAAAAAAGTGGTGAAAATGCGCGAAAAGCGTTCTAAAAAAGTTCTAAATTCGATTTCTACTCAATCTCAGGAAATACCAAAGCTATTTCAAAAGTAATGGTTGCAAATCAATGGTGACAGTCCCTGCTACAACACAGGTTATATTTTATGTTGCTGTCCCTAACATCTGAGGGTTGCAAAAAAAAAAATATGTTCTAATTTGCGTTTTTTGCACAACTGAGGGGTCTAACACTTTGAAGTATGGCATGTTATTTACTTTCAAGATGCAACTGCTGTCAAAGAACAGTCGAAAGAAAATTCCAAATTTAAAAAGTTGAAGTGAGCGAAAAGCGTTATAAATTACAATTTTTATGCCGTCTTACCAAATACCAAACCGATTAAAAAAATAATGATGACAAATTGTTGGTGATAGAACCTGCTCAAACATAAGCTATATTTTATGTCTGTGCCACTACCACCAGAGAGTTGCAGGAGCTAAAAACTTTCTAAATTGTGATTTCTATGATATTAAAAAGACTAGAAGCTTAAAATATGGCATGGTAGTTTCTTATAAAATATAAATGACCTCGAAGAACTGTCGAAACTAAATTCGAATTAAAAAGGTGTAAAGCGAAGCGGAGGTGCGAAAAGCATTCTAAAAAAGTCCTAAATTACGATTTCTATGCAATTTCAGGGAATATAAGCCGATTATAAAAGTAACAGTTGCGAATCAATGGTAACAGTCTCTGATCCTACACAGGCTATATTTTATGCTGATGATTCTACCACCTGAGGTTCACAGGAACTACAAATGTTCTAAAAAAGGCCTTTAAAAAAGCTTTCTAAATTACGTTTCTGTGGAATAGTAGGTAATAACAAATCAATTTCGAAATTAATGTTGGCAAATTAATGGTGACAGTTTCTATTTCAACATAGCCCTTTATGTTGAGAGAGGTGGTAGGACTTGGAATTTGACATGATAGTTAATTTTAAGATGTGAGAAGATGGTTTCTAAAAAATTCAAAACTTTAAATGAATACTGAAATGAGCGTATTAATTGAACATAAATGTTTCAATATTTTCTAAATTATCATTTATTAAGTTTATTTCGTTTTATTAATTTAAGTCTCATTTCAGCCTAATGCAGTGTAATAATGATGTTTAATCAAACTGTGTTTTAAATAGTAATTTTTGAAGTATTCCTAAAATTAATAAGTACCTTTTAATAAAATAAATTATTACCTTTTAATAAAATAAAAATTTAGTTAGTACCTTTTAATAAAAATTAGACATATAAATATCACTTGGCATATTTCAAATATTACGCGAGCAAAGCCGCGGGGTTTGCTAGTCTATACTCCTATTATAAAGAGGAAAAAATTGTTTATTTGTCGAAGGTAAGCTCTGGAACTACCGAACCGATTCCAAAAATAATGGTATCAAAATGATGGTGTTGGTTCAACTTAGAACATAGGCTATATCTTATGTCGATGCAACTACCCCAAAGGGGGTCTAGGAGCAAAAAACGTTCTAAAAATGCGATTTTAGCGTTACTGATGGGCCTAGAAATATGAAATTTAGAATATTAGTCACTTATAAGATATAAATGATGTCTAAGAACAGTTCTTAAACAATTCGAAATTTAAAAGGGGTGAAAATGCACAAAAAGCGTTCTAAAAAACGTTCTAAATGGTAGTTTCTACACAATCTCGGGAAATACCAAACCGATTTAAAAAATATTGGTGTCAAAATGATGGTGACAACGCTTGCTCCAAGATAGGCTATGTTTTATGTCGGTACCACTACCCCAAAGGTGGTGTAGGAGCAAAAAACGTTCTAAAAATGCAATTTTAGCGTTACTGAAGGGCCTAGAAATATGAAATTTTGAATATTAGCTACTAATAAGATATAAATGATGTCTAAGAACAGTTCTTAAACAATTCGAAATTTAAAAGGGGTGAAAATTTGCGAAAAGCGTTCTAAAAACTTTCTAAATGGTAGTTTCAACACAATCTCAGGAAATACCAAATCGATTTAAAAAATATTGGTGTCAAAATGATGGTGACAACGCTTGCTCCAAGATACGTTATGTTTTATGTTGCGCCACTACACCAAAGGGGGTGCAGGAGCAAAAAACGTTCTAAAAATGCGATTTTAGCGTTACTGAAGGGCCTAGAAATAATTTGGAATATTAGCTACTAATAAGATATAAGTGATGTCTAAGAACAGTTCTTAAATAATTCGAAATTTAAAAGCGGTGAAAATGCGCGAAAAGCATTCTAAAAAACGTTCTAAATGGTAGTTTCTACACAATCTCAGGAAATACCAAACCAATTAAAAAAATATTCGTGTAAAATGATGGTGACAACGCTTGCTCCAAGATAGGCTATGTTTTATGTCGATGTCAACACCCAAAAAGGGGTGCAGGAGCTAAAAACGTTCTAAAAATACGATTAATGTGTTACTGAAGGGCCTAGAAATATGAAATTTGAAATATTAGCTACTTATTAGATATAAAGGATTTCTAAGAACAGTTCTTAAACAATTCGAATTTTGAAAGGGGTGAAAATGCGCGAAAATCGTTCTAAAAACGTTCTAAATGGTGTTTTCTATACAATCTCAGGAAATACCAAACCGATTTAAAAAATAATAGTGTCAAAATAAGGATGTCAAAATGACGGTGACAACTCTTGCTCCAACATAGGCTATGTTTTATGTCGGTGCCACTACCCGGAAGGGGGTTCAGGAGCAAAAAACGTTCTAAAAATGCGATTTTTGCGTTACCGAAAGGCCTAGAAATTTGAAATATTAGCTACTTATTAGATATAAAAGATTTCTAAGAACAGTTCTTAAACAATTCGAAATTTAAAAGGGGTGAAAATGCGCGAAAAGTGTTCTAAAAAACGTTCTAATGGTGGTTTCTATACAATCTCAGGAAATACCAAACCGATCTAAAAAAATAATGGCGTCAAAAAGATGGTGACAACCCTTGCTCCAACATAGGCGATGTTTTATGTCGGTGCAACTACCCCAAAGGGGTTCAGGAGAAAAACGTTCTAAATTGCGTCTTTTGCGTTACGGAAGGCCCTAGAATCGTGAAATTTGGAATGGTAGTTAGTTATAAGATATCAATGATCTCTAAGGACATTTCCTAAAAAAAAATCGAAATTTAAAAAGGGGTCAAAATGCGCAAAAAGCGTTGTAAAAAACGTTCTAAATTGCGATTTCTATGCAATGTTAGGAAGTACTGAACCGATTTCAAATATGATGGTGACAGATCTTGCTCCAAGATAGGCTATATTTTATATCTGCTTCCACTACCCCAGAGGAAATGCAGGAGCAAAATGCGCAAAAAGCGTTCTAAAAACTTTCTAAAACCCGATTCGTCGGCAATATCTCAGGAAGAATGAACCTGATTTCAAACGTAATGGTAGGAAATTGATGCTGACAGCCTCTGCTCTAACATAGACGCTATTTTATGTCGGTATTACTATCACAAAGACGTTACAGGAGCAAAAAAGCGTTCTAAATTTCGATTTTTGTGATTGGTAGGGGCTAGCAACTTAAAATTAGGCAAGATATATATTTATTAGATATAAATGATCTTTAAGAACAGTTTGGAAAAAATTAGAAATTTAAAAAGGGGTGAAAATGCGCGAAAAGCGTCCTAAAAACGTTCTAAATTGCGATTTCTACTCAATCTAAGGAAATACCAAAGCTATTTCAAAAGTAATGGTTGCAAATCAATGGTGACAGTCCCTGCTATAACATAGGTTATATTTTATGTTGCTGTCACTACCATCTGAGGGTTGCAAAAGCAAAACATGTTCTAATTTGCGTTTTTTGCACAACTGAAGGCACAACTTACTTTTGCCCACTTTGAAGTATGTAATGGTATTTACTTACAAGATGCAACTGCTTTCTAAGAACAGTCGAAAGAAAATTCCAAACTTAAAAAGATGAAGTGAGTGAAAAGCGTTATAAATTACAATTTTTAAGCAAACTTATAAATTACCAAACCGATTAAAAAAATAATGATGACAAATTGTTGGTGATAGAACCTGCTCAAACATAAGCTATATTTTATGTCTGTTCCACTACCACCACAGGGTTGCAGGAGCTAAAAACTTTCTAAATTGCGATTTCTGTGATACGGAAAAGGCTAGAAACTTTAAATATGGAATGGTAGTTACTTCTAAAATATAAATGCCCTCGAAGGAACGTTGAAAATAAATTCGAATTAAAAAAGGGTGAAGCGAAGCGGAGGTGCGAAAAGCATTCGAAAAAAGTTCTAAATTACGATTCTATGCAATTTCAGGGAATATAAACCGATTATAAAAGTAATAGTTGCGAATCAATGGTATAACAGTCTCTGATCCTACACAGGCTATATTTTATGCCGGCGATTCTACCACCTGGGGTTCACAGAAATAACAAACGTTCTAAAAAAGGCCTTTAAAAGCTTTTTAAATTAAGTTTCTGTGGAATATTAGGAAATAACAAAACCGATTTCAAAATTAATGTTGGCAAATTAATCGTGACAGTTCCTATTTCAACATAGCCCTTTATGTTGAGAGAGGTGGTAGGACTTGGAATTTGACATGATGGTTAATTTTAAGATGTAAGAAGTTGGTTTCTAAAAAATTCAAAACTTCAAATGAATACTGAAATGAGCGTATTAATTGAGCATAAAAGTTTCAAAATATTTTCTAAATTATCATTTATTTAGTTTTATTTCGTTTTATTAATTTAAGTCTCATTTCTGCCTAATGGAGTGTAATAATGATGTTTAATCAATCTGTGTTTTAAATAGTAATTTTTGAATTATTCCTAAAAGTAATATGTACCTTTTAATAAAAATAAAAAAACCTTTTAATAAAATAAAATATTACCTTTTAATAAAATAAAAATTTAGTTAGAACCTTTTAATAAAAATTAGACATATAAATATCACTTGGCATATTTCAAATATTACGCGAGCAAAGCCGCGGGGTTTGCTAGTCTATACTCCTATTATAAAGAGGAAAAAATTGTTTATTTGTCGGAGGTAAGCTCTGGAACTACCGAACCGATTCCGAAAGTAATGGTATCAAAATGATGGTGTTAGTCCAACTTAGAACATAGGCTATATCTTATGTCGGTGCCACTACCCCGAAGGGGGTGCAGGAGCGAAAAACGTTCTAAAAATGCGATTTATGTGTTACTGAAGGGCCTAGAAATATGAAATTTGAAATATTAGTTACTTATAAGATATAAATGATGTCTAAGGACAGTTCTTAAACTATTCGAAATTTAAAAGGGGTGAAAATGCACAAAAAGCGTTCTAAAAACGTTCTAAATGGTAGTTTCTACACAGTCTCAGGAAATACCAAACCGATTTCAAAAATATTGGTGTCAAAATGATGGTGTTAACGCTTGCTCCAAGATAGGCTATGTTTTATGTCGGTGTCACTACCCCAAAGGGGGTGCAGGAGCAAAAAACGTTCTAAAAATGCGATTTATGTGTTACTGAAGGGCTTAGATATATGAAATTTGAAATATTAGCTACTTATTAGATATAAAGGATTTCTAAGAACAGTTCTTAAACAATTCGAAATTTGAAAGGGGTGAAAATGCACGAAAATCGTTCTAAAAAACATTCTAAATGGTTGTTTCTACATAATCTCAGGAAATACCAAACCGATTTAAAAAATAATGGTGTCAAAATGACGGTCACAACCCTTGCTCCAACATAGGCTATGTTTTATGTCGGTGCCACTACCCGAAAGGGGGTGCAGGAGCAAAAAAGTTCTAAAAATGCGATTTTTGCGTTACCGAAGGGCCTAGAAATATGAAATTTGAAATATTAGCTACTTATTAGATATAAAGGATTTCTAAGAACAGTTCTTAAACAATTCGAAATTTGAAAGGGGTGAAAATGCGCGAAAAGCGTTCTAAAAAACGTTCTAATGGTAGTTTCTACCCAATCTCAGAAAATACCAAACCGATAGAAAAAATAATGGCGCAAAATGATGGTGATAACCTTTGCTCCAACATTTGCGATGTTTTATGTCGGTGCCACTACCCCAAAGGGGGTGCAGGAGAAAAACGTTCTAAATTGCGTCTTTTGCGTTAAAGCCTAGGAAGGGCCCAGAATCGTGAAATTTGGAATGGTAGTTATAAGATATCAATGATCTCTAAGGACATTTCCTAAAAAAATCGAAATTTAAAAGGGGGTCAAAATGCGCAAAAAGCGCTGTAAAAAAACTTTCTAAATTGCGATTTCTATGCGATCTCAGGAAGTACTGAACCGATTTCAAATATAATGGTGTAAAAATGATGGTGACAGATCTTGCTCCAAGATAGGCTATATCCAAGATAGGCAGGAGAAAAATGTGCGAAAAGCGTTCTAAAAACGTTCTAATTGCCGATTTGTCGGCGATATCTCAGGAAGAATGAACCTTATTTCAAACGTAATGGTAGGAAATTGATGCTGACAGCCTCTGCTCTAACATAGATGCTATTTTATGTCGGTATCACTATCACCAAGATGTTGCAGGAGCAAAAAAGCGTTCTAAATTTCGATTTTTGTGATCGGTAGGGGCTAACAACTTAAAATTAGGCAAGGTACATATTTATTAGATATAAATGATCTTTAAGAACAGTTTCGAAAAAATTGGAAATTTAAAAACGGGTGAAAAGGCGCGAAAGCGTCCTAAAAACGTTCTAAATTGCGATTTCTACTCAATCTAAGGAAATACCAAAGCTATTTCACACGTAATGGTTGCAAATCAATGGTGACAGTCCCTGCTATAACACAGATTATATTTTATGTCGCTGTCACTATCATCTGAGGGTTGCGAAAAGCATTCTAAAAATGTTCTAAATTGCGATTTTATTCAATTTCAGGGAATATAAACCGATTATAAAAGTAATAGTTGCGAATCAATGGTAACAGTCTCTGATCCTACACAGGCTATATTTTATGCCGGTGATTCTACCACCTGTGGTTCACTGGAACAACAAACATACTAAAAAAGGCCTTTAAAAGCTTTTTAAATTAAGTTTCTGTGGAATCTTAGGAAATAACAAACCGATTTCAAAATTAATGTTGGCAAATTAATGGTGACATTTCCTGTTTCAACATAGCCCTTTATGTTGAGAGAGGTGGTAGGACTTGGAATCTGACATGATGGTTAATTTTAAGATGTAAGAAGATGGTTTCTAAAAAATTCAAAACTTCAAATGAATACTGAAATGAGCGTATTAATTGAGCATAAAAGTTTCAAAATATTTTCTAAATTATCATTTATTTAGTTTTATTTCATTTTATTAATTCAAGTCTCATTTCTGCCTAATACAGTGTAATAATGATGTTTAATCAAACTGTGTTTTAAATAGTAATTTTTGAATTATTTCTAAAAGTAATATAAGTACCTTTTAATAAAAAAAAAACCTTTTAATAAAAAAAACCTTTTAATAAAATAAAATATTACCTTTTAATAAAATAAAAATTTCGTTAGTACCTTTTAATAAAAATTAGACATATAAATATCACTTGGCATTTTTCAAATATTACGCGAGCAAAGCCGCGGGGTTTGCTAGTCATCATCATCATCATCATCATCATCATCATATTATAAAGAGGAAAAAATTGTTCATTTGTAGGAGGTAAGCTCTGGAACTACCGAACCGATTCCAAAAGTAATGGTATCAAAATGATGGTGTTAGTCCAACTTAGAACATAGGCTATATTTTATGTTGGTGCCACTACCCCAAAGAGGGTGCAGGAGCAAAATACGTTCTAAAAACGCGATTTTTGCGGTACTGAAGGGCCTAGAAATATGAAATTTGGAATATTAGTTACTTATAAGATATAAATGATGTCTAAGAACAGTTCTTAAACAATTCGAAATTTAAAAGGGGTGAAAATGCACAAAAAGCGTTCTAAAAAACGTTCTAACTGGTAGTTTCTACATAATCTCAGGAAATACCAAACCGATTTAAAAAATATTGGTGTCAAAATGATAGTGATAACGTTTGCTCCAAGATACGCTATGTTTTATGTCGGTGCCACTACCCCAAAGGGGATGTAGGAGCAAAAAACTTTCCAAAAATGCGATTTATGTGTTACTGAAGGGCCTAGAAATATGAAATTTGAAGTATCAGCTACTTATTAGATATAAAGGATTTCTAAGAACAGTTCTTAAACAATTCGAAATTTAAAAGGGGTGAAAATGCGCAAAAAGCGTTGTAAAAAACGTTCTAAATTGCAATTTCTATGCAATCTTAGGAAATACTGAACCGATTTCAAATATAATGGTGACAGATCTTGCTCTAAGATAGGCTATATTTTATATCTGTTTCCACTACCCCAGAGGAGATGCAGGAGCAAAATGAGCGAAAAGCGTTCTAAAAACGTTCTAAATGCCGATTTGCCACCAATATCTCAGGAAAAATCAAACTGATTTCAAAAGTAATGGTAAGAAATTGATTCTGACAGCCTCTGCTCTAACATAGATGCTGTTTCAAGTCGGTATCACTATCACCTAGACGTTGCAGGAGCAAAAAAGCATTCCAAATTTCGATTTTTGTGATCGGTAGGGGCTAGCAACTTAAAATTAGGCAAGGTATATATTTATTACATATAAATGATCTTTAAGAACAGTTTCGAAAAAAATGGAAATTTAAAAAGGTGTGAAAATGCGCGAAAAGCTTTCTAAAAACGTTCTAAATTGCGATTTCTACTCCTCAATCTCAAGAAATTCCAAAGCTATTTCAAAAGTAATGGTTGCAAATCAATGGTGACAGTCCCTGCTATAACATGGGTTATATTTTATGTTGCTGTTACTACCATCTGAGTGTTGCAAAAGCAAAACATGTTCTAATTTGGGTTTTTTGCATAACTGAAGGGTCTAACACTTTGAAGTATGGCATGTTATTTACTTATAAGATGCAACTGCTTTTTATGAACTGTCGAAAGAAAATTTCAAATTTAAAAAGATGAAGTGAGCGAAAAGCGATATAAATTACAATTTTTATGTAATCTTATCAAATACCAAACCGATTAAAAAAATAATGATAACAAATTGTTGGTGATAGAATCTGCTCAAACATAAGCTATATTTTATGTCTGTGCCACTACCACCAGAGGGTTGCAGTAGCTAAAAACTTTCTAAATTGCGATTTCTGTGATACTGAAAAGGCTAGAAACTTTAAATATGGCATGGTAGTTACTTATAAAATATAAATGCCCTCGAAGGACTATCGAAAAGAAATTCGAATTAAAAAGGGGTGAAGTGAAGGGGAAGTGCGAAAAGCATTCTAAAGAAGTCCTAAATTACGATTTCTACGCAATTTCAGGGAAATTAAACCAAATATAAAAGTAATAGTTGCGAATCAATGGTAACAGTCTCTGATCCTACACAGGCTATATTTTATGCCCATGATTCTACCATCTGGAATTTACAGGAACAACAAACGCTCTAAAAAGGACTTTAAAAGCTTTCTAAATTACGTTTCTGTGGAATATTAGGAAATAACAAACCAATTTCAAAATTAATGTTGGCAAATTAATGGTAACAGTTCCTATTTCAACATAGCCCTTTATGTTGAGAGAGGTGGTAGGGCTTCGAATTTGACATGATGGTTAATTTTAAGATGTAAGAAGATGGTTTCTAAAAAATTCAAAACTTCAAATGAATACTGAAATGAGCGTATTAATTGAGCATAAAAGTTTCAAAATATTTTCTAAATTAATATTTAGTTAGTTTTATTTCGTTTTATTAATTTAAGTCTCATTTCTGCCTTATGCAGTGTAACAATGATGTTTAATCAAACTGTGTTTTAAATAGTATTTTTATTTTAATTATTCCTAAAATTAATAAGTACCTTTTAATAAAATAAAAATTTAGTTAGTACCTTTTAATAAAAATTAGACATATAAATATCACTTGGCATATTTCAAATATTACGCGAGCAAAGCCGCGGGGTTTGCTAGTCTATTATAAAGAGGAAAAAATTGTTTATTTGTAGGAGGTAAGCTCTGGAGCTACCGAAGCGATTCAAAAAGTAATGGTATCAAGATGATGGTGTGAGTCCAACTTAGAACATAGGCTATATCTTATGTCCGTACCTCTGGCGAAAAGGGGGTGCAGGAGCAAAAAAACGTTCGAAAATGTGATTTTTCAGTTACTGAAGGGCCTAGAAACATGAAATTTAGAATGGTAGTTACTTATAAGAAACTAATGACCACTAAAGACATTTCTTAAAAAAATCGAAATTAAAAAGGTGTGAAAATGCGCGAAAAGTGTTTTAAAAAACGTTCTAAATGACGATTTTTACGCAATTTCAGGAAGTACCAAACTGATTTCAAAAGTAATGGCGTCAAAATGATGGTGACAACCCTTGCTCCAACATAGGCTACATTTTATGTTGGTGCCACTACCCCCAAAGGGGGTGCATGAGGAAAAAAATGTTCGAAATTGGGATTTTTGGTGATACTGAAGGGCCCAGATACATGGAATCTGGCATGGCAGTTGCTTATTAGATATAAACGATCCCTAAGAACATTTCTTAAAAAATTCGAAATTTAAAAGGAGTGAAAATGCGCAGAAGGGCGTTCTAAAAAACGTTCTAAATGGCGACTTTTACGCAATCTCAAGAAGTACCAAACAGATTTCAAAAGTAATGGTGTCAAAATGATGGTGATAACCCTTGCTCCAACATAGGTTGCATTTTATGTCGGTGCCACTATCCCTAAAGGGGGTGCAGTAGCAAAAGAACGTTCAAAATTGCGATTTTTGTGTTACTGAAGGGCCCAGATACATGGCATTTGGCATGGTAGTTACTTATTAGGTATAATTAATGATCTCTAAGAACATTTCTTAAAAAATTTGAAATTTAAAAGGGATTAAAATGCACAAAATCGTTGTAAAAAACGTTCTAAATGGCGATTTTTATGCAATATCAAGAAGTACTAAACCGATTTAAAAAATAATGGTGTCAAAATGATGGTGACAACCCTTGCTCCAACATAGGCTAACTTTTAGGTCGGTGCCATTATTCCCAAAGGTGGTGCAAGAAAAACGTTCGAAAATGCGATTTTTGTGTTACTGAAGGGCCTAGAAACATGAAATTTGGAATGGTAGTTACTTATAAGATATAAATGATATCTAAGAACATTTCTTAAAAAAATCGAAATTTAAAAGGGGTAAAAATGCGTGAAATGAGTTCTAAAAAACGTTCTAAATGGCGATTTCTACGCAATCTCAGAAAGTATCCAACCGATTTCAAATGTAATGGTTGGAAATTGATGATGACAGCCCTTGCTCCAATATAGGATCTACTTCATGTCGGCGTCACTACCACCTTGCGGTTGCATTTTAAAAAACGTTCTAAATTGTAATTTTTGTGATTCTGAAGGGGCTAGCAACTTGAAATTTTGCATGGCAATTACTTATGAGATGTAAATGCTCTCTGAGAAGAGTTCCTTAAAAATTGCAAATTTAAATCGGGTGAAAATAATTGTAAAACGTCCTAAATAGTGATTTCTACGCAAACTTAGAAAATGTAAAGTGATTTCAGAAGTAATGGTTTCAAATTGATGGTGACAGTCCCCGCTCCAACATAGCCTATATATTACGTTGTTCTCACTACCACCTGAGGGTTACAAGAGCAAAAAATATACTAAATTGCATTTTTTGTGTTAAGAGGAGGTCTAACATTTTAAATTTGGAATGGTAATTACTTCAAAGATGCAATTACTTTCTAAGAATTGTCGAAAGAAAATTCTAACTTTAAAAGTATGAAGTGATGAAATTACGATTTTTATGCAATCGTATGAAATACGAAACCGATTTCAAACATAATGGTTGCAAATTCGTGGTGATAGAACCTGCTCAAACATAAGCTATATTTTATGTCGGTGACACAAACCTTAGAGGGTTGCGGGAGCAAAAAACTTTCTAAATTGCGATTTCTGCGGTACTGAAGAGGCTAGAAACTTTAAATATAGCACCGTAGTTATACTTATAACATATAAATGTCCACTAAGACCAGTCGAAAATAAATTCGAAATTAAAAAGGGGTGAAGCGAAGGTGAAGGAGCGAAAAGCATTCTAAAAGAGTCGTAAATTACGATTTCTCTGGAATCTCAGGAAAAAAGAAACCGATTACAGAAGTTATTGGTTGCGAATCAAGAGTTATAGTTCCTGATCCTATACGAGCTATATTTTATGCCGGTGTCACTACCACCTGGTTGGCAGGAACAACAAGAAAGCCTTTAAAAACATCTAAATTCCGTTTTCTACAGAATATTAGGAAATAACAACCGATTTAAAGGTTAATGTTGGCAAATCAATAGTGACAGTCTCTGTTTCAACATTTTTCGAGACATTCTACTTCTACTCTGTTTCGGCATTTTATATTGGGGCTACTAACACCAGAGAGGTGGTAGAGTGTTAGACAAGAAGCTTGGAATTTGACATGATGGGTAATTTTAAGGTGTAAATGTGTTGAGATAGTTTCTAAAATATTCAAAACTTCAAATGAATACTGAATTGAGCATAACAGTCTCAAAATACTTTCTAAATTATCATTTATTTGGAATTAGTTTTAGTTCTTCTTATTAATTAAAGTCTCACATCTGTCTATAGTACTTTTATAATGAAGTTAGGTCAAACTGTGGCTTAAATTGTAATTTTTGAATTATTCCAAAAAGTGTTCTTCTAATAAAAAATAGTCATGCAAATATCACTTGGCATATTTCAAATATTATGCGAGCAAAGCCGCGGGGTTTGCTAGTATATTATAACTTTAGAAAAAGTAATGATATCTAACAAAAACATAACTATGAAAAAAGGGAGCCAAGTTCTGTAAAGACAACGGCATGAAAAGAAGTGATATCTAAGTGTGTGCCAAGTTCAAATAAAATTCACTGAAACGTACCTACATATACCGTATTATAGCATTTTTTAAATTGTTTAAAAATAACAAGTAATATAAAAATTTTGTTTTTAAAGTCAATTCCTACTTAGGTCATCAAAGAAAAATTATATGTAATCCCTTAAGCTAATATTAGTTTTTGTTGCATTAAAATATCTCAATTTGTTGATTTTCTATAAGCAAGTAGGTTTACAATGGAAGTCTAATAAGTGAGTTGGCGAAATATTAGAGTTATCGCCAAGTTGGCGTCACTTTTGGCGACTCATTTGGTCGCCAAATTTGGCGATATATCGCAAGTTCGCGACCAACTTGGCGGTATTTGTCGACAAAACAGGGTCCCCCCCTATGGTAACCCCATTTTCAGTGTTTGTTTTTAAGACTTTTTTTTTTTTTTTTTTTTTTTTTTTTAAACAATTTTTCTGAACAAATTTATTTTCAGTCTATTCAGGTGGTTCTTGGTACTGTACAATGTAGGTCACTATTCTCAGACTATTTTAAAGGCTTTTTAAAAACAGTTACTCCTGGACATTTTTATTTTGATATTTTCAAGTTCAAGTGAAGTATCAATTGTGTCTTCGATATTAAGTTCATATGACCCACCTGGGATATTATAAATACTAGGGGATCGTACCCGGGCTTCCCGGGTTAAAGAATATAGGTGAAAACATTTTTTTAAATTGAAAACTAATAATTTTTTTATATGCAATAAATTTTTTAGATTGACCGCTTCCATTAAAAAAGCATTTTTCATATGGAAAATACAAATTATACAATCAAATAAATTTTTGAAATTTATCAAAAGCGATATTTTCTTATTAGCCGCATGCTAAGAGTTATTTTCCAAGATTTTGCTACTTATGGCATCCTTCTATATTCTGATAATTTCAGAGCTTATACATGTCTAGTAAATTTGTGTTTTATTTATATTATTTTATTTATTTATTCATAGGGAATTTTTTTTATTCGCCGTAAGAAAATGATGAACTCTTTAATTTGTTTTAAGGTCAAACAGATTAATATTTCGTAATCGAGCTCCTCGCGATATAGATAAATTAAAAAAATATTTCATGCTTTAAAATTGTTTTTAAAACCATAGACAATCAGTAAACTGAGATGAACTTTGTAACAAATTCCATTTAAAAAAAATCCTATTTGGTGATCTCAAAATTTAAATTGTACGATTAAAAATATGTAAGATTTGTGTTTTTTCAGTATTATTCTTTTATTTGTTTATAAAAGAAGTATTAATTTTATTAATTTGTCTTTCACAAACATGTTAGATTGGTTGTTTTTTTCAATATTATTCTTTTATTTCTTTGTAAAAGAAGTATTAATTTCGTTATGCAAAAATAGTCAGGAACAAATGCTGAAGAATGTTTGTTGCTTTATGTGCAAAATGTTTATTATTATTATGTATTGAAACCGGAACGTGATAAGATAAACTTAAAAATATCATGCTTAAAAATTATTTTAGAAAATATAATACATTAGTCAATGAATACAGATTTTAAACAAATTGCATTTGAAAGTAAAATTTTTTCCCTATGCGACGAAAATTGAAAATGTACGATGGTCAGAAGATTAAAAAATTGCAGTAGCGAAAATTTCAAGACCAATATTTGATCGTGAAGTGTTGCCATTCGCAAAATGACTTCAGCGTTACGTACAGATATGTTTGTTCTTTATAATATAGACAAATACTTAATCAGTAAAATACAATAAAGATCAGTTATTAGGATGATCAATTGAGGCTCTTATGCTTAGATTTCCAGAATGAAAATAGCAATTTTCACCTTCTCAAAATTTGCATACGCACTTCTCATATCCATATACATCATTTTTTAAAAATTTGTATTTTTTTTATCATTTAAAAATCATTTTAACTCAAAACTTGAAGTCCAGATCGCCAGCAACATCTTTTATATGAACAGACGTATTTGAGATTCTAATCTCAATTTTGGAGAGTACAAATTTCCGCAATTTATGGTTTTTAGACGCATTTGTGTTAAAAGGCTTAGTTTTATCTAAGAAAATGATCGTTTTCTTTTAAATATGACTTAATTTTCACTTAAATAAGCATTTTGTCTAGTGCCTGAAACTTAGTATCAGTACACATGCAGAAGGAAAAACAATATAGAAACCTTATGAGGAAAAATGCGTGTTTTCAAAAGTAGTATGTCATTTTCCTTGATTATGCCCCTAATATAATACTCTGTTCCTAATGGGATTTTGCGCCACTAAACCCTATACAACAATTTTTATCAGAAAATAGCATGGATAGAGTTAAAAATACCTCATTATTTCTAGTCTGCAATAATGAAAACTATCTAATTTTCATCATTTTGAAGCAATTTCATAAAATGCTTTTAAAATTCAAATATAAAAGTGGGTATATTTAAAAAACAAACAGATAGTGCGATTACATTTACATAGGAAGGGCTTTTAGTTTTTTTAAAAAATATTAGTAAAATTGATTCAGCAGAAAGATCAGGGCAGATGACTAAAAACACACTTGTGTTTGAAATATATAGATTATATAAAATTAGGAAAAATTAAATTAAGCAAATTATGGTATTTTGATAAATTATAGTAGAATGTCCTAAAAAATAGCATTAAAATTTTATTATTCGGGAGAATTTTCGACAAAAACATCAGGAACACGATATTATTTTAAACCGCGAATTATTTGTTTGCTTGCCTAACTCGGCGAAGCAAATCCATCCAGGCGGGAATCATCAATTTCTGTAATATACATCACTGTTATTTGCATGTCACCTCTCTTTTATAAAGACACTCTAAATTTTTGTAAAACATTGCGTTTTATCAGTGTGTGATTTCGATTACATTATTTAAAAAAGTGAAGCATTTTCACCTGTGAAGAATTTCAAAGCAGCTGGGCTGTCAAAATGATGAACTTCTACAAAACATAATTCAAGTTTAAGAATTAAAATACACGCTTTTTTATATAATTACGTCATTTGCATCCGCTAATGTAATCCAGTCTTACTTCGTCTACAGAAAAGTGTGCATATGACGTTATTATCACAGAATAACAGACAATATTCTTGACATAGCCCATATTTCAATTTCAACTTTTTTTTCAGATTTTATGAGAAAATGGCAACAAAAAGATAGAGTATCTCCTATTTTCGACCATTTTCCGTTTTCTTTCCATGACTTTCAATAGAAATGAGGTACTTTTGTTGCCACGATAAGAAAAATGGTATTAAAAATTACAAAAAAATTAATATCTCAAAATTAAATTAAGATACAGCTTTCAAACAAATTGCATTTAAAAGAGCATTGTTTTACTTATACGATGGTGTAAAAAATTAAAATGTGCGATGTTTAGTAGTTTAAAAATTTGCAGTAGAGAAAATTGCAAAACCAAAATTTTATTTCAAATTTCAAAGTGTTGTCATTCGCAAAATGACGTATGCGTTACGCACAGATATGTTTGTCCTTTATAATATAGATACATCTTGTTCGAATTTGTATATTTTTCTTTTTCACAATATCCTCCGGCCCC
Source organism: Maratus speciosus (assembly GCA_963932465.1). Classification (NCBI taxonomy): domain Eukaryota; kingdom Metazoa; phylum Arthropoda; class Arachnida; order Araneae; family Salticidae; genus Maratus; species Maratus speciosus. The sequence goes on along the minus strand of OZ010795.1, from coordinate 566,655,461 downwards.
TTTGCGAATATTTTGAGACTCCTTTAAAAAACATTTCTTCTGGACAGTTTTATTCACAGTGCCATCAGGTGGTTCTTCAGTTTTTCTACAAGTTGTAGTGTTATTATTTTTGGATTATTTTACGGCTCTTATAAACAGTTATTCTTGGACTTTTATCTTTGACACATTTACGATCAAGCGATGTATTAAACATGTCTTTGACATTAAGTTCATCTGTCCCACCTGTGACGATGATGTAACAAGTCTGTGGTTCTTCAAGCTTTGCCGAAATGGTTTCTATTATCCAGAGCTATTTTTGAAGTTATTGGATAATTCTTGAGTTATGCACAGGGTGCTGAGTTACTGCAAAAGGACCATTTTACAAATTCCAAAGGAAGTTTTTAAAAACATTTTATCTGGACATTTTTACTTCGTAGCACTGACATGCTACATATGACCAACGTGGTAATCATAATTTTCCAGTGACTGATAACATGATATTCAAGTATGGTTTGATGAAGTTTTGTTCATACTGTGTATGATTTTTTCTACTGTCGGAGTTATGAAGTGTTTGAGCTTGATCGTATGTAAATTTATATTATTTTTTGGTACACTGTCGGTGTTTTACAAGAAGTGTTCTTGTTCTTTTGTTTAATTTTATTTTGGTATCTATAATCTATGTATTTGTTGTATGTAGATATTTTTCGTTCTAGTGATAATTTCACTATAGTTTGTTTCATTTAATGCTGTTTTTCTGTTTTTTTCTGGGACTGTTACCTTGATTGTAGTTTTCGTTGGTGGTGGTGGGGGTTTTTCGCCAGAGCGTTGAACATATGCCAAATTTGGTTGGTGCTCCGGTTGGGTGATCCTATGGTAACCCCCCTTATAGATATGAAGATGCATTAAATGCTTCAATAACCAATGGCCGCCATTTTGTCTCCCATGTAAAATTAAAATTAATTAATTAAAATTTAATTAATGGATTAATATTTTAAAAAAAACTGTATTATATCAATTGTCATCCAGTACAAGTTTAAATTTTTTTTATTTCAATTTGATAGGATGAATAATAAGTATTTTATTAACGATTGAAAATTTGAACAAGATATATAAATAAATAAACAAATATAGGGAGAGTGTGAACTAACAATAGGGACTGAATAATTATTGATAGCATATTAATAATAAATCTAGAACTTGGCAAGTTTTTGATAAATGTTATGCCTATCAATTTCATGTCTTAATAAAATGATGATGTTGATATTAATAACAATGTCATTATAAAAAAAATTAATATAGTTATTATTATAAACAAATGACTCATGTTAAAGATTTGATAAACCCATAAACACACAGATGCACCCCGCTCGTCTTTGGTTATGACTGTAGCACCCACCCTCTGGAAACCTCAATGCAAACAGACTAAAAGGCCTGACAAAGAGACAGATACACTTACACTTGTTCTTGGTCTCTAGAGACTGCACCCATTTAACCCTCTCCGGAGCAAAGGACTTTTATTCGTAAAATGCTGAAATGTTTGAATCACACCAGAATTTAAAAACAAATTTATTTCATAATGGGTAAAAGCTTCTTTTTACATATTTTAAAAAATTAAACTTTTCAGTCCTGAATTCTGATGTCAATGTGGCATTTTGAAGTTAAAATTAGGTGGGATATATTTTATCCCACCGCCCTTTAAGGGAAAGAAGCTCACTCAAATGAAGGCTTCCAAACATGAAATAACAAGTTTTGATATAATAAAGTCATTAATAAAAATAATTATTACTATGCTATCATTAATTTTTATTTCTAAACAATTTAAAAAATGCTATAATACTTCAGTAGGTAAGTTTGAGTGAATTTTAGTTGAACGTGGCACCCACTTAGATATCACTTCTTTACTCGCCATTGTCTTTACAGAACTTGGCTCCCTTTTTTCACAGTTATGTTTTTGTTCGATTATATTTAAGGGAGTCTAAGAAAATAAATTATGAATAAAAGTAACATGATACAATGCTTAGCATGCTTTCTCAAACATAATTTTTAAGGGAGACCAAACGGGTCGCCAAGGGCGACTAGTTTGTATAATTTTGCGAGTAGTTTGGCGATTTATATAATTTATCGAAATGGGTGGACGGGATAATCAAGTAGCACCCGCAGTTCAGTAATAGAGCATTACTATGTATTAAAAATATTTAAATATACGTTTAAATTTAATTTTGGATTTGCAATGCATTTTATGAATAGTTTGCACATATTTTATTTCCATATATTATATTATGTATATACATGATGGGTAAGTATTACGGTGGCCCCCAACGATTAGTTTGTGTTTGTGATGATTCGTTGTCGATACGATGATAATTATCATTCGAATTCTACTCCAGCACACGTAAAAATTACAAATGACCACTCTGTAGTTAAGATGCTGCAACCACCGGTATTAGTACGCGATACCGGACACAATGTGAGAAGGTTGACAACTAATTACTAGGATTCTTTAAATAATATGAATGGATGATTTATTTATAAAATATTTGCAATTAAAACACTGTTTACACTTATAGACACGGATATACAGAACCTATCCAGCAGTAAGTAAGTTACATATTAAGATAGTATCTACATAATGCGCAATACTCTTAAATTACACTCTTCTCTTCTCATTTTATCGTATTCAGCTAAAAATGGGGTCATCCCCTGTAAAATCAAGGGTGATTTCCACCTCTAAAATCAAAGACAACCCAACTGCACTTCTACCGACCCTCACGTTAACAGACCAGCCATCCTAGAAATTCCACCTTGTTCCTCTTTCTTTATTCTCTTTATCTGACTAGCTATTGTTACTCAACCTCCGGTATAAAAAACAATGTTCTGGTATTTCCTTTCTTACGATAGAGCTTTTCACACAATAGAGATAGGCACATAATATTACTTATTCCAATCCCAAAGATAAGAAAAAACAAGTCAGAAATTGTACGTCAAACTTGGCAAATGAGGTGCGTTCGTAGTATAACTAGTTTTATAAATATTCAGAACTTGGTGCGATAGCTGTTACACTCTTGTGCAAAAATGCATGAATACAAAATTTATTACGATTCTATGTATTAAATTCAGTCATATGGAAATAATAGGAATCCATCTTAAATTATTCAAGAGAATTAATTAAGAGTCAATCTAAAATTATTACCTATCCTGGGGTATCATTGAATTAATGACGCGTGATTGAATTTAATGGAAGGAAGAAAACTTTTATTAATATCTTTTTAAGTTTTGATTCGATTTTCATAAAATTTGAAATGACTCCAGAAAATTATGTAACGATAATATAATTAAAGTTCAAACTATTCGGTTGGGCAGATTTTGCGCTGTTATATGCGGACAGACCGACAGACAGACGTACGGACCAGACGGCGACTATAGGTGATACGTATTTATATAATTATGAACGCACCTAAAAACTTTTCCTTAACCAAGTACGATAAGAAAGTAATGTACATTCGGACCTCGTTTCCCCGACACACGGTTTTCACGTCACTCCGCTTATCACGTCAGTTTTTCAAAGTCCCGATTTTCTGTATATGATTTTAAGGTAAATAAACTCCGAATTTTACGTCGTCGAATTTTCCACTCCGGATATCCCGACGGTTTAGGAAAATTGTCCATTTTTCATTATCCATCTATATGCACGGAAATTAAGCGGTAAGAAATGTCTTAACCAATCTTTCCGTAAAGTGTCTAAAATACCCATTGAGATAAATGAGAAATTTTACTCCAATCCTTTATCTGAATAAACAAACCCACACACTATGATGTATCAGTCTACTGGCGGTCTTTTTGTTCTGATCTGGCGACGCTTTCTTATGGTTACATGGCGTTTTTCATCCGACTAAATCCAAAGCATTTGAATTAAAACGATCAGAAATTATCTAACATCCATTTCTGAAACAAAGAATATTGATTGCAATTCATTATATAATATTGAAAAAAGAATTGTAAGAAGCACATCTAGGGTTAAGGAAACCTTAAATCATCAATTTTGCATGTAACAATAAAAAAACAAGTCATCATAAATCTGATTTTTATTCTTTTCAATTTTGTTTTTGCGTTTATTTTGTTTAATAATAATGTTTTATTGCTTAAAACTGCAAGAACAGTTATGAATTTAAAATTGTCTTAAATTAATTAAAGATATTTTTTATAAACATATTTTTTTACAACTCCGGTTACCGCGACACCCCGTTTATGACGACACTTTTTTCTGGTCTTTAAAGTGTCTTGATAACGAGGTTCGACTGTACATATAAATACAATAAAGAAAGAAAATAAAATTAATTAATAGAACACTTCATTAGTCACACGTTTATTAGCGTCAGAAATCTGAGAGTGCTGTTAATATGCGATGTAAAAATATATTCTAAATGTAAAATGGCCTATTAGTGTTAGAAACAAACGCCTTTACCTATGTTCTGTAATCCGGGAAATACGGTTTGGATCAACTAGTTACCTTAAATCATTAAGAAATTGAGAACGGATAGAAGAAATAAGAATGTATTTCTAACACTTTCCAACAAAGTTGAAAATTGTTTATGCATTCGGTTTGTCTGTCCGTCTGTCCACGCTCTAACTCGCGTAAATATATTCGGATTTTCATGCAATTGATAAAGATTATTTAGGGTCACCAAAGCTTGTTTGTTATTGTATATGAAGTATGTAGGATTAATCTTTCATTGACAGGGGCACTCAAAAGTATTCCATTCCATTACGGTATAGGGGGGAAAATCGTTTGCAGAGTATTTTAATGACATGACGCTTTTTCAAATGTATTGAAACTGATATAAATCACTAAATTTCACTACGATCACGTTAAAACAGGGCATTCATAGCATTTTTTATTTATTCATTTACAGGGACACATAAAAGAAATCGGTTACAGTACAGTACTCTCTTTGAGTAATAATTGCTGGAGTGTATGGTTTCAAATTTCGTCTGCGCTTTTAAGGGTTCTCAGGACTCTTAAAATTGGAAAAAAAAGAAAAAAAAAGACCATTTTCAACGTTTAATATCTTAAAATGTATAATATTTAAAAACACAATTTTTATTGGGATGAATGATATATATATTTGCTTTTATTTCATGTATTTTAAAACTTGCAAGGTGAAGAATTAGTATTTATAGGGCGCCCCAAATTGTCAGACTATTATCGAACTGAAAATTGGTTTAACAGCTTATGCGCAGGATTACACAATAAATTTTGTAACTGCAATGAAATTTTTTATGCCTACTTATACTTCAGACTGCAGTTATTACCCTGAACCAAAATAAATTAGTATTTAAAGCATTTTTATATTTTTAATACGAAGTTGTATTTACTTGATACACAATTTTGAAAATTTCAACAGTATAATCACCAAAAAAATACATTTTTTCAGAAATAAAAATCAAATTTTAGGTTCAGTTTATACAATAACATGAAATATATGTTTTGAAATTTTCATGAAAAAATATTCATACGTTTTTCAGATATCTTGCGCATTATGCCCAAAAACGTCATTTAAAGAAAAATGACTTTAAAGTTAGGTAAACCCCGCTTCAGCTATTGGGCGGGTATAGCTCCAAAAGCCATAACTGCTGTTCTAATAGGAATTTCAAAGAAATAATTATATCAAAATGTTCTGAAAATATAATAGTTTAACATCTAAAAAAAATTTAAATTTCGAAAATTTTAAAGCTTTAAGAGTACTGAGACCCATCAAATTTAATTAATTTTTTGCATCTTACTCGTAATATATAAATTCTATACTTTAAAAACAGGGCTGCACAAAAGTATTCACGTACCGTTCTCCTTATTAGAGGAAATTGCTGAAGGTAAATTTTCAACTGAAGTATAAGTATCTCTTAAGTGAACTAAATTTTGGCATGCATGTAGTTAACAGATTCAAATCTATACACAATCTATACATCAAATCTATACAAAGATATACAGGGCTGCTGAAAAAATTCACATAATTTCAGACTGTGGATGGGAACAGCTGAAATGGGGTTTTGAAATGTATTATGCGTTTCCATAGGGTTGAATTAGACGTAATATTTTAATTTTTTAAACGGTGCATTTTTTGTTACATTATTCTGAATGTGTTGGAAATTGTTTCATAATCTATGCTTGACGCATGATTTTTTCTTACTTGTTTTAACAGCTTTTGGAATCTTTTCTTTAAATCTTGAATGCATATTATTCTTTTAACTTTACTTCGTTGTTACAGTTAATATACATATATAAAAGTTTCACTTTTTAGGAATTATCATTTAAGTTTTACAAGCTTTCACGACAAGATGCCTTTTATGAGTTATGTAAAAAGTTTTAAGGACAGATAATCATTTTTATGGAGACATTCAATAAATTATGAAACTAAATGTGTTACCTTTCTTTAAAATATAAAAGGATGCTGTCACTTTACATTATGATATTACTTCTACTTTTTTTTAAACCCAAGCCATAATGTCATTCTGAAGTTTAAGTTATAAAAGGAGTTTCATCCGAGTTTTTTTAATACCCATTCTGATGTGTTATCTATTATCTATTATTTTATATATATATATATAATGCACATGAGAATTTCGTTCCGCTTGCTTATAACTTGATTTCTGTTGAATGGATTTTGATGAGACTTTCACTGTTAGGTATTTTTTTAGGGAATGTATTAGTATATTACATATCGTTCTACGTATCTTTGTTATATAATTAAGAGGAAAAGTTCAATAATTTGATAAACCCGATTAGCCTTTAAAAAAATTTTTACTGAATGGATTTCGACGGAACGCGCTGTTATTTAAATGATAAAACCTTGTATTAATCACCATAAAAACAAAAGCACACACAGGACGCGTTTCGGGTTGAACATTTTAACAGCCCGTCATCAGGCAACGTAAATATGTGTTCGTAAGGGGACAAGGTCACGAATGAACAGTAAGGGCAGAGGGAAGTGCTTACAAAGAAAGCGACAGGTGGCACTAACTGAAAGGTAAGCACTAATAACAGAGGAGCACATTCAGAAGAGAAAAGTGTTGCCAAAATGATAGAAAAAATTAATAGAGAAGAAATGAGAAAAAGGATATAAAAATAAAAAATTGTAATTTAATGCATTGCAACGACCATTTGGATTTTTTTTTTTTTTGACTTAATATTTACTTAGTTTTAATTTTGAAGCATTTCGACAAGAGAAGCCGAGAAAGATAAGAGGTTAAAAATCGAAAGCAGTTCCACTGAATCATCAACAGATCGCGACAAATCACATTCGTAACAAAATTTAACCGAAAAATCTAAATTTCGTCGCATCCTCTTCAACAACAGATCGCAAAGATCAAACTTCAGACGACCAAAACCTTCATCGACAAACTCTCCAAATCCCGTTTCGAGAAGAAAAACAGTTTACAAATCGAAAGCAGTTCCACCGAATCGACAAATTACCTACGTTGAGCTCAATTTTTCCCGGTTGGAATTGATCAATTGTAAAAGGCCGTGGGTAGTGGATTGGAGCCTCTCGAGACATGGCCTTTTACTATCAATCGATTAAACATTAGATCGTTTCCTTTTTCGCGTTCGTCTTTTATTCTGTAATCGATCTTCATGGGCCACATAATCAGTTGAAGACCTCGATTTTCATGGGCTACATAATCAGTTGAAGATCTCGATTTTCATGGCCTACATAATGAGTTGCAGACCTCGATTTTTTCTTTGCAAGACGATTTTCATTTCGGCGTCGCTCTTTGGCTTTGGATTTTTCCATGTCTGATAATTTGCGTCTACCCATTTTCTAACTTTTTCAATTTTTAACGATTTTATGCCTTTCGATTACCTATTCAAACAATTTTTAACGATTTTATGCCTTTCTATTACCTATTCAAATAAAAATTTTTCTGAAAGCAAAGAACATCGTTGAATTTCGTCAAAAAAAAAAAAAAAATAAAATAAAATAAAATAAAATGCGAGCATCATTTGCCCCCATACTCGAACGAAAATAACAACCATTTCCAAATGGTTAATAAATAAATAAGTAAAAAAAAAAAAGTTAAAGAAGAAGAAAAATAAAAATAAGCTCAAAGAGAAAACGCAAGAAAAACATAAGAAAGAATTTTTTTTTCTTTTTTTGTGCGGTTTAATAATAAAATGAAAAGAAACAAGTAAATGGGTAACGAATTGCAAAAGTAATTTCCACGCTGAAGAGAAAAAAGGAGATGATGGGAGATCATTGACAAGTTAATCGGAATTTGTAAAAATATAAAGTGTTTCGTAAAAATTTGAGTGATTTCGTAAAGACAGGAGAAGAAATAATTCTGGCTGAGAAATTGAAACAGTGACTCGTAGTGAAAAAGTATGTCCCCCCCCCCACCCCATCTATTTCCGAATCCACTGAAGCTAAAATTATCAAAAAATTAGAGGTTGTAGACGTTAAGTTAGACCTTGCAGGAAAGTTATAGCGATTACCCTAGGTCGCATAGTTTTTGAGAAAAACGCATTTTTCCGTTACACACACATTTTGATTTGCAGGCAATCAGCAAAGGTGTTGGGGAGCGCTTGAGGTACCTATCGTAGCAGAAGTATAAAAGCATTTAGCCTCCCTTGTCTTTAAATGTTAATTAAAAACCCATCTGGAAAAACGCGTCACGGACCAAGGCGGCGTTGCAAATTTGTGACATCCTTTGGAAGCGCGCTTAGCACAATGCCATGTTTAAACTTTGAACAATGATTTTGTTTTAGCTACACTGTAAAAATAAAAGACTATTACTACGCTGAATTTAGTCTTATGAAAGGCCAAATGAAATTTAAGCTCTATGACGCACTCTCTTACATCATGCTATTTTGGTCATTTCCGACATCATGATACATGGCTGATTTTTTTAATTAGACATTCCGAATTCTCATCAGAAAGTTTTAACTGTTATTTTTGTTTTACAAGATGATTGATTTTCTATAAATAAAGGTAAAAGAAAATTATCAATTAAATTTTTGTGGTGTTAATTGAAAATTTCTAAAAGAAAATATCTGCCAGATGCGGCAACATTGGTAACTAGTCACCATCCGCTAACAGCGCCAGAGTGCAAGGACTTAAATATGCACTACTTTTATTGTCAGTACCAAATTAGGTTCATCGTAGACAGATTAGGATAAGATTAAAAAAAAAGAGTTATACAGAATAGCAATATTTGATGTTATTTAGGCTTCATATCTCTTTAAACTTTTATGGTATATTCATTCATGCTTTTCTAGTATATACAGACATACCCAACCTTGTATAGTTTTTTACAAAGTCCTATTATTCTTTTAGCAACGAGTTTTTTAATAATACAGTTAATAATTTATATACCTTTTGTACGCAACCCTCTGAGCGCGAGTAATATTCGCACTTGACCGTTTATTAAATTTTGTAGAATGGCAAGTACAACTTAAATTTTCAGAAGGCTAATAAGGCATTTTATATGCGAAACACAACCTTTCTCATAAAACGTATAAGTACTGTCACATATTTTATTTAGAAAACATTATGACATCACGCAATCTACCTTAATTATTTTGTTCGGAGATATAACATACGCTTTGTAGGCTTCCTGACACATTAAATGATGATGTTAGCGTAGCTGGAAAATGTACGTATGAGACAAGATCATAGTAAAATAAACACGAGACTTTTGAAAGAGAAAAAAATTCAGTAGTTTGTCACGCAGAAATTATCTACCTAAAAATACGTGTTGCATATATAATGAAAGAGAAAAGGTTTTTCTAGTGCTTTACGTATTTTATGATAAAAATATTTTACTGACAAACAAATAAATTTAGTTTGAAGTTACTGTTTTGCATAAATAATGCACTATAATTTGAATGGGACAGCTCTGGATGCATCTGTAAGAAAACCCTTTTGCATGTATTAAAATAGAATGCATTATAATGTATGAATATATTGAAATATGGTTTGAAAAATTACTTTGATATAAATAAAAATCTGTGCAGCTATGCTTCTGGGAATGATTGCATACAAATGTTTTATTGATTTTTTTATAACTCTTTTCCATCATTTCAGAAAAATTTTAATTAAACAAAAACTTAATTTGCAGCACAAATTAAAAAACAAAATTTACTTCCTAAATTGTTTAACCACTTGAGGGGCAAGCAATTACGTTTGTGAAATGCTGAATTCCCACCAGAATCTTTGAAAAATTCTATTTCAAAATAAGTAAAAGCAATTTTACGGCTTTTTTCCACCAAAGTTAGAAAAGTAAAATTTAATAAATTTTTTCTGGTGTAAAACTTCATTAATCGTAGGTGGTATATAATATATACCGGTGCCCCTCAAGGGGTTAAGCCCGAGAAGGGACAGATATTAAGATATTTCATTCAATTCGTTCTACGTTTAATATTAAATTTTTGTAACAAATAAGTTAAACCAATTGAACATTAAAAAATAAAAATGAAATTCATACTAAAATGTCTAAGATTTATTTCGATTTCATTTGAACGGAATCTAAGTTTTTAGGGTGTTTAAAGTATTATATTGTATGAATTTCATTTTTATTTTTTAATGTTCAATTGGTTTAACATATTTGTTACTAAAATTTAACATTAAATGTAGAACGAATTGAATGAAATATCTTAATATCTGTCCCTTCTCGGCCTTAAACAATTTAGGAAATAAATTTTGTTTTTACTTTCTTCTATCTTTACAAGAAGAAAGTATTGGATTCGTGAAAATTTTCAACTTCCAGTTTTCGACGGATTTATACGTTTTAGAATGCTATGAACACGATTTGATGGTTTTTAGAAAATGTCTGTCTGTATGTCTGCCACTCTGTCACTCTGTCACTCTGTCACTCTCTATGTGACAAAAATTTTGTGGGCGCTCTATCTCAAGAACTAATGCACGGAATTTCACAAAACTTCAGATTCAGTTAGACCTTGATATAAGCTGGACCTGATTAGTTTTTGGTGAAAATCGCCCAACAGTTGGGGCTGCTATGCGGCATTTTTCACGATTCTTGCAATAGCTATATCTCAAGACTACTGCACGGATTTTCATAAAACTTCAGATTCAGTTAGTCCAGGATGTAGTTTGGGGCTGATTACTTTTTTCTGAAAATCGCCCACCAGGTGGTGCTGCTATACTTCATTATTCATGATTATCGCAATAGCTCTAACTCAAGAAAAAATGCACGAATTTTCATCAAACTTCAGATTCTGTTAGTCCCTGATATAAATTAGTGCTGTTTAATTTTTGGTGTAAATCGCCCAACAGGTGGCGCTGCTGTGCTGCATTTTTAACGATTTCCGCAAGTGCTGTGTATCAAGAAATAATGCACGGATTTTCATCAAACTTCAGATTTAGTTAGTCCTTGACATAAATTGACGTTTTATACATTTTGGTGTAAATCGCTCAACACGTGGCGCTGCTGTGCTGCATTTTTTTGCAATTCCGGCAATAACTTTATCTCAAGAACTAATGCTTGGATTTTCAACAAACTTCAGATTCAGGTATACCTTGATATCAATTAGTGCTGTTTATATTTTGGTGTAAATCGCTTAACAGGGGGCGCTGCTATGCTACATTTTTCAGAAATTCCGCTATAGCTCTATCTCAAGAACTAGTGCACGAATTTTCATCAAACTTCAAATTCAGATATGCTTTGATATGAATTGGTGCTAAATTGATGTTATTTCTTGTACTATTTAAATGATTTAATTGACGTGATTTATATAGAAGAAAGTTTTGTGATGGCCACAACATACTAGTTTAATTTGTTCCGCAAATTAAGTTTTTGTCAATTTCAAAATTAATGGAGGATATCACCATCAGGCTTTGATTTATGCGATATCGCATCACAATTTGTGATTCAATTTATCTATGTATAATTCAAAATTTTTCACCAGTGCAGCAATGCAGGTTGCTGTCGTTTAGGCAAAAAACTCCTATCTGAACTTAAAAATTCTGTTTGAAAATGTCATTTTTTCCCACTATGACGCCATATTCATCTTCTTTTTAATTCTTAAAAAAACTATTTCAGTTTCATTTTTCAATTCCTACTATTAGTTCACACTCTCCCTATATTTATTTATTTATTTATATATATATCTTGTTCAAATTTTCAATCGTTAATAAATACTTATTATTCATCCTATCAAGTTGAAATAAATTTTTAACCACTTGGAAAAATGGTTATTGTCCTCCGTCAGGGTAGGAAATCAAAAACATATCTGAAGCGTTTTATTGGTTGAATCTGCATTTTATTCGTTTTCTGATTGGTCTATACAGTAATCTGTATTTTCTCTGTATTCTCAACAGAGGTGGGTATTTCTGTTGCCACTATGACAAAAAAGTAATAAAAACTACAAAAAAAAATAATAATAACTCAGAACCAAATTGAGATACAGCTTTCAAACGAATTGCATTTAAAAGTACATTTTTTTCTCTATTGGACGGTGTAAAAAGTAATATTGTGGGATGTTTAGAAGTTTAAAAATGAAATTTCATTTAAAATGGGTCCAGGAATATTAATGTTTAATCCATGGCGTACGAAATGTATGACCAGCTCCGTAGAAGTTCACAAATTTACAGTACCGAAAAATGTAATCCGTGGCGCACGTAATGTATGATCAACTCCGTGCGATTTTTTATGTCTCAAATTTTAGTCTTTGAAAAAATCATTTTCCAAATGGTCGTTGTAATTTCTTAAATATCAATTTTTTTAACTTGTACTGGATGTCAATTGATGCTAATACAGTTTTTTCAAATATTAATTCATTAAATAAACTTTAATTAAGTAGGGGGCTCTGCCTCCTACGAGCTACGCTCGTCAACCCCCGTTCAGACACCGCAGACTCTAAAAGCACGCTAATTTGATTGGCTTTAAAAAGATTTCGGAAGATTGAATTATAATTTAAAAAACAGTGGCGATCTCCTTATAAACGGATTTCTATTCATTTCTCTTTGATTGGGGAAATTTTAAGGCCAAATCCGGCCAAATCCGAGGTACTACTTGATTATCCCGTCGACCAATTTCGCCAAATTATATAAATCGCCAAATTATACAAATTGACATCATTTTTATTTTAAATAACGAAAGAACAAATAAATTAGTGCAACATTAATAAAAATACAAATAAAACGACGAAATAAAAAAAAACTTGATGACGTAGACACATGTAACTTGCTTAAAGTCAAGTTAAGGTGACATTTACGATCAACCCTTATTGGCATTTAATCTTATAGTTTGGCGAATGATAGAATTTTGGTCGACGGAATAACTAAGTAGTACCAAAGATACAATCGCTGTTTTCGCCTTTGATTAAGTAAAATAAGTTAAACATTTCAAAATAAATTAATATAAAAGGAATTAAGTAAACAAAGTCTTTGTCTCTCGGTATTTTTTAACAAAGCGAAAAGAAAGTTCTTTTAAATAAGACATTTAAATTAATCGTTTTTAATCTGAGTAATTTTGACCAAGCTATTCTTTCTCTTTTTAATATTCACGTGAAAATACTTTTGTTAGAAATTAAATATTATTTGCGCTTTCCTAACAAAAATAGTTGAAAGGTATCCTCTGAAAATATCAAATAAATGTCTAGTGCAATTTCTAAATTTAAACTGTTGTGCAATATTATTTTGTGTTCATTTTATGTAATAACTGTAATGTGACGTAAATATGACGTAATTTTTCCTATTTAAGACTGCTAACACATCTTGAAGAATTTATTATTTTGCAATTTCCTTTCTCTCTTAAAATGCACGTGTAAATATAGTTTTTATGACGTAATTTTTAATAGGTTCCTGCTTTTTGTACTTAATTATTTAATTCTAAATCCAAGTGTTTTTTTCTGTTTATAATAGTCACGTGTAAATAAATTTTTAATTTATTTACACACATAAATATTATTTTTTATTTGAAGCAAACATTGTTTGCGCTGTTTATACAGTTGGCAGCAGGTTAAATTAGTACAATTTTTTAAATAAGTAAAAAATACCTCTCGAAATGCTGAAAATTTGAATTTAAAATAGAAATAAAACCTTAAAAAATGAGTCAAATTAAAAAAAGAAATATAGTCTGCACACCGGGAACTTCAAACGGATAAAATGATCTAAAAATGATTAAATTCCCATGCACAGTTTTTGCTACTATAAAACTTTTTTAGTGGAACGATTTTGTCCAACTTTAGCATTAAATATCTCTTAAAATAATTCTTCGATTTGAAAACTGTCTGCATCAGCGTGTTTATCAAACATTTCTGTATAATACTACCGATTTTCATATTTTTGTATGCATTATTTTTCCTAATATTAACGAAGAAAGACCTCCGGTCACAAAAAAATTCAAAAATGGCGGCGGCGGTGACAGTGGTAGTTACTTTTTTTTAGAATAGAGAGATTAATTTTAGTTTTACATGGGAGACAAAATGGCGGCCATTGGTTATTGAAGCATTTAATGCATCTTCATATCTATAAGGAAGGTTACCATAGTTGAGATCCTGTTCCGTCGCCAAATACCGCCAAGTTTGTCGCGAACTTGGCGATATATTGCCAAACGTAGCGACCAAAATGAGTCGCCAAAAGTGACGCCAACTTGTCGATATCTCTAATATTTCGACAAATTCCCATAGACTTCCATTGTAAACTCACTTGCTTATAGAAAATCAACAAATTGACATGGAGAGGGCCAACTTTGTTAATCACAGATTTTGATTATTTTAATGTATGTTGTAGGGTAGAGACCTCTTAGTGTCAGGTTCAACGGATTTTATCCAACGCTCCTTAGTTCTTGAGAAACCGGGGGGGTCTAATAATAGTACACAACTTAAATACTTACTTTGCAACCGCACTGATAGTTTGGTCGTAGCTCAGTTGGTATGGCGTTTGCCGGCTGATCCGCGGGCCCGGGTTCGATACCTGAATTCGCTGCATTTGTTTTTCTCATTTTTTGTTTTATAAATATACTTGTAAATATAAGTAATAATCTCATTGTCAATTAAAATTTATAATATTATATATCAATTATAATTTTAACCTATTTAATTTTTTACTTTTAACTAAATAGTTGTATAAAACATCATAAAACTGTTAATTTTTTAAAAATCACTTTTAAAATCTATTTCACATATCCTTTATCGATGTAATGATATTGAGCAATTGTGTCAATTCGTGATTTTAATGAAACATCATTTATGCATTGCTTTAACAAAGGAAGTCAATGCGATAATACTACTATTCTGTTTTTAAAGTAACAAGCATAATTATATTAAAAATTAGCATCAGAATTAAATTACAACCAATTTTTTGCATATTAAAGATTTTTAAATTTGTAATACGTATGCTTGCGCTTTCAATTATTTTGCTTTCACCTTTATCTTTTTTATGCTTTTATTTTTATTTCATTTGAATATTCTTTTATTTTATTACAACTAGATGGCAGCACAACAGAATTTGACAAGATTTTGGAATTTTTATCATTCAATAATAGATCCAATTTCTTTTTAAACCTCTTTAAAGGATGAGAAATAATAGTTCACAAATAAAAAAATGATAAGTATAAATTTGTTAACATTATAATTAATGTATGATATTAAAATTTGTAATTGAAATTATTAAATTATAATTACAAGTATATTTATAAAACAAAAAATGAGAAAAACAAATGTAGCTCTTTCGGGTACCGAACCCGGGCCTGCAGATCAGCCAGCGAACGCCGTACCAACTGAGCTACGACCCACCTATCATGGCGGTTGTAATGTAAGTATTTAAGTTGTGCACTATTAGCACTATTATTAGACCCCCCCCCCCCCTGGTTTCTCAAGAACTAAGGAGCGTTGGATAAAATCCGTTGAACCTGATACTAAGGGGTCTCTACCCTACAACATATATTAAAATAATCAAAATATGTGATTAACAAGGTTGGCCCTCTCCTTGTGAGATATTTTAATGCAACAAAAACTAATATTAGCTTAAGGGGTTATATTAAATTTTTCATTGATGACCTAAGTAGGAATTGAATTTAAAAACAAAATTTTTATATTATTTGTTTGCGTGAAAATCATTCAACTGAAAATAGACAAATTACACTGGTCAACAAATTTGAACTTTTGCTCTGTCCTAAAACAGAAATTTGTTGTTTTTTATGCTGTTTCTTGTGCTGATTCCGAATCTAGTTCTAGATTTACTCCAGTTCGTCAAGTTTGAGAGATATTTGCATATATCAATTTATGCAAATTTAGTATATTTTATACAATTATTTGCAAATGTAAGGTATAAAGCAATATCAGACGGGGTTTTTTGTTTTCTGTTATGATTACTACCTATCTTACTTCACAAAAACGTTGTTTCTGAGATTATACTAACATGTGACTGTGAAATATTGTACCTAATTTGCATATTTTTCATGTTTTTCTAATAATGTTTCTTGACGTTCAAATATTTCTGCCGCACGAGTACTCTAATATGTTTGTAAACCAGTTTTTTGAGCTGATTTCAAATCTTGTATCTGTTTTTTTCTATCACATCTAGTTTTTGAAAAAAATGAAATTTTAGTTTTTGGTCAACAAAGCCAGAAATAGCTTTTTGTGATACTTTGTATGATAAACTTCAACTAGTTAGGATAGATTCTACTACTCATTTTTTTTCGATTATATAAATTTTTGTTTATGTCTCTGATATGAATCTGACCCTGCTCACCTTCTTGTCAGTGAATTACACACCCATAAAAAGCATCTTATATTAAACCTGTGTTAATGCCGTGCAAAAGTAGAAATTCATCTTACTCAAGAATTAGACATTACATAAGAAAACAGACTTCAGATTTGAAATCAGCATAAAAATGTAGTCTAGAAAAACATTACGTCAATTCTGTGGCAACTATTTTAAAGTTGATAGTGATGTAAACATTACACATTGAAAAATATACAAATTAGGCTTAATAACTGATAAATAATTGTTAAGAATATGCAAATCGTGACGCTTATCTGAAGCAAATAGCCAAGTAGTCATTATCGAGAAAACGTAATTAGATGTGACATATATTGTATCTAAAATTTGTATAAAATAGCACAAAAATGCTTAAATTTGCATAAATATAAATATTCAAATTTCTCAAAACCTGGACCACCTAGAGATAAACGGAAAGCATATTCGGAATCAGCGCCAAAAACTGATCTAGAATCAACTAATTTTAGTTCTAGGACAAAACCACAGTTGTCCTGTGTTATTATTACGGCTTTTGAATTATTTACAACAATGAAGGAAAAATGTTAAATTTTATTGGAAAATATCCGTTGATTCTCAATGAAAAAAGACAAATTTGGATTTTTTAAGAAAAATATTTGAATAATGTAAATAAAAATTAGCCCATGTTAATCTCTGAGTTCTAATTAACCCATATGTAAAGGCATTTTATGATCCGTTTTGAACATGACGTCAGGCAAGCTTTTTCACACTTTAAATTTATAATATTATTAGAATTAGCAAAGAATAAAAAATTGTGGCATCAGGGTCAAATAGGTGGGAAGAAAAAAATGAAAAAGTTATGAGCTCCATAGGCTTTTCTATGTTAAATTAACATTGAGAAGTGACACTGGAAATAAATAAGTATTGGCTATAATACTTAAATATATGTAGGTGTATTTGTATTATGTAAGGTGCATATCTACATTCATTAGTTATCATTCCTGTTTTTGTTTCAGATTTTTCAGATAGCATTCAGACGAATAAAATAGCATCTGGCCTACCCCTATCGTTTTTTTGATTTTTAAAGTGATTAGCGAACTTTTTCCATCAAACTTATAACTTGATGGAGCTTTCTTAATTTATAAAAAATATTTGGTAGTTTTCCAATATAAGGTCTTGACGAATAAAAGAAATTTGGCAACATATTTTCTGGCAACTTATTCACTGTTTTATACACATAAGCAATTTTTTCAATATTTATACAATTTATTAAATATAAAGAAGCCATTTATCTATTTTTTATGTACAAGCAGAAGAAAATTGTACATAAAAAGCGATAAAAATATGTATGAATAAAATGCTTATCTATATACTATAAGTATGTACATATACAAGTATAAAAGTTCATAAAGTTTGTTTTCAAAGCTTTATATCATTTGGCAACAAATGTCACTTTGTTAAGCACACATTGCGCCAAGCTTTTGTAAGAAACGCCAAGGCTCCTATCGTTAAAAAGTACCAAATATTTAGTTTTTACCAATAAATTGAGCCGCTAATAAATATAAATCAGAATAACAAGAAATACAAAATTACATTAAAATAATCAAAATATCAGAATTAAAATAATGCTTATATTTTATGTTTGTGGGAAGGGAGGAACGAGGCATTTTGTATGAAATGTTTTGTCCAATTTCAGTATTTAATCAAGCGGACAAAAGGACATAAATTTATATATATAAAAAAATAATTGCACTTGAAAGACATTATTGTAATCTTTAAATAAGGCGAAATATTCTAACAGATGAGCGTGTTTTATTTATTTATTGAAGCATTTTTCTCCATTTGTAAATTCAAAACACTTAAAATACTTTTCTTGTCACATTTCGAGAGTGTTCCATTATTTTCCTAAACTGAAAATAAAACATTTATTTTTCTTCTTTTGAATTGCGTTATCCATTTGGGAAAATGTGACAACTTCAAAAGTTTTTATTTACACATTCATGTTTGTTTTTATGATGATTTAAAATATTTCTTTTTTCAATGTGACTTTTATATTAAAATGGCTTTTATATATAAAAAAGAAGTAAATACAGTTCTGCAAATTTTTGATTACTGTAATTATGAAATGATTTTCTATGATATTTTAAGAGAGAGTTAAAACAAAAAATAGCAAATTGTAAACATTATTTTCAAACTTGACACATATTGAAAGAAAGTAACATATTAAATTATTGCTGACGCTGAGAATATTTATGAGGTTATTTAAGGGACTTAAGATGAATTTAATTGTAGAAAGAAAATGTGTTTCTTTTACAAATAAAAAATAATTTTTTTTAAAGGTAGATACATTTTTTCACAGAAATATATATACACATTTCTGCACGTTTTCATACCCTCCGCCAGTTTTTGACTGACTTTCAGCAAAGGAGGTTTCACAATTTGTATGTACTCCTATATCTTTACATTCTTTTATTTAACTCATCCTGGTTTTTAACACTTTACAATATAATTGGAAAGTGTTTTTGAATTCGGTTTGTCTGTCTGCCTGTCCGTCCGCACTCTCAGAAATAAAACTCTCACTTTTGACGATTCAGCAATCCTTGCGGTATATTTCGTCGTTTTTGACAATAATTTCGTATCAAAATCACGTGACTTTTAACGAAACGTAAACTCTTATATATTTGACGAAAGTGTTTCGTCACTCACGACCAGACTCAATGCATAGCCCTTTTTAGCAGTTTTCAGAAAATACTGAAATATAGGTAGTTATTGCTTTAGCTGTTAAAGTTTTTAAGAATGTTTATTATTATTATTATTATTATTATTATTTTCTGTTGTTCGTTGTGGTTTAATTCGAAAAGAATAAATTATCTGTGTTTTACAAAATCGTTCAAAAAGAAAATTTGTTCAATAAAATTTCAAAATTCCAGGATGTATTTTTCATTTAAGAAGTATATTCATATAACTATCAAATTAAAAATACGCATAATTGATTCCTCTCACTTACGTAAACAGTAAAGTGTTAAAATCTTAACCACCTACTCAAATTAATAAAATCTCCCCCAATATGCACTTCAAAATTCGCTATTTCTCAGCAACAAATTAACCAGACCATATTTTAATCATTCATTGAGCAAAGAAAATTTGTCTGATAAATTATATTAATCAAGCCATATTCTAATTATTCATAAACAATATGAAAACCATAATAATAAATTAGTCTTATTAATTAAAACTTGTAGGAATTATAACAGCATCGATAAAATTACAATCTTCCTTATAAACATATAAGCACACAGTAGAATCCACTACATGCTTCTAAAATCACATCTATGCGAGAACCCAATAGCGAGATAGCTAGAACAACGGTCTCCTACACCGGAGGTCGTGAGTTCGAACCAATCCGGAAAGAAAGATTTGTGTTTTTACTTTTTCCCCTGTCAATAAATACAGACGCTTCTAAACTGTTCAATAGATGGCACCACCAGCCCTTTTATTGCACCTTTCGAACAAGCACTTTTGTTGAAATTTGTATCCTCAAAGAGGCAAAGAAAGTAATTTTCTCAATTTGAAGAAATATTCGCTCGGAGCATTTCTCAGAAAACGGTTTCGTGAAAACGAAGAAATTTTCGTGAAATCTGAGCATTATCCCCGTAAATATAGTCATAGACCGGAATGCGGCAGCACAGACAATCACCTTGTGACGATAATAAAAGATTGTTAAAGTGAGTAAAGTACGTTGGCGAAGTTCTTTTAATAAAAACTATTGATTGTTAAAGAAATAATAAAAACGGAATATTCGTACTTTACAGGTAGACAGTGAAGAGGCAAACTGATGAAATAAATATATTCTTTATTCTCATACGTTACTAATAAAAGGTTACGAAGATTCATGCTTGTGGTCACCAAGTAAAAATTAAAAGGATTCTCTTATAGAAGAGAAAAATAACAAAAATGTAGACATTCCATGGGATTCCTTTTGATGAGAGCAGCACAATTTTAATTAAAATTAAATTTTGAGCAAGATCATATCCACATCATGATCCACAGTAAGGACGTATTCTTTCGGCAAACTTAGCTGCTTTCGAACGCCAGGCGAATGCCCACGCCGCGATAACACTGCGTTGAAAAACTACATCTTTTTAACACAACATCAAACCCAATTCTGATTTAAAAATTAACGAGTTTTTGCTTATAAACGATGAATACGGGGGCTGACAAAGTAATTAAACGGTATATTTAAATTGATTAGCTAAATTGAAAGTTACGGTAAATTAATGAAACTCAAATTGCAAATCGTGGATTTAAAAATAAATATCACAGATTGGAAAAGCGAAACTGACATCCACCTGTTAGCTATCGTGTAACAAATACGTCATAAGAGGGAGGTGCTAAGTATTTCAATGACGTCATCATAATGCATGTTGACGAGCGCCAGAGATATGTTCCGAAAAATTGCGGAGAGACTCGGTTTCCCAACACTGTCGATTCGCTTGAAAGCCAGGAGAAAAAGATCGGCGGGCGAAAACACGGATTACAGTGCAGGTGATAAAAAATAAATATCGCGGTCGTTCGCAATGATAGGATTTAAATAGACATCGTTGCAAAAAAATAGTTGAAAGGAATCAAATTAAACTAAATTTAAATACTGTGAGAAGTATTCTCTCACACCTCATCGAGTTAACGGCTAAAATTTCAGAATTATTTAAAACTCGATTCGCATATTAAAACGCATTTGGTCAGCTAAGTCATACCTTGGTGGAAAACACCTGAAAACCCGATTTCAGCGGTTGCCTCGTAGGTTTACTATTGTGTTTTCCGGCTTCCAGTCCTCCATGACTTCATACCTTTGGGTGCAGGAAAACACAATAGTAAACCTACGAGTCAACCACTAAAATCGAGTTTTCAGGTGTTTTCTACCAAGGTATGACTTGGCAGACTGATTTCGTTTTAATATGCGAATCTAGCTTTAACTAATTCTGAAATTTCAGCCGTGAACTCGATAAGAGGATTGTCGTTTCTGTTGCCTCCCGGTCTATCACATTGCTATGAAATTGACATATGTTATTGGTGTTTACGGTGGTATGTTTGGTAGTGTAAAGGAAGTGAGTAGCGTTAACGGTTCGTTTACAGGGACACTCAAGAGAATTCCGTTACATGACACCCTTTGGGGAAAAATCGTTTGAGGTCTCTTTTAATCACATTACACTATTTTGAATATTCTGAAATATGTATATAGCACTAAGTTGTACTCATTCATTGACAGGACGCCCTAAAGTATTTGGCTACAGTACTGCCTTCGAAGAATAGTTGCAGGAAATGCGTTTTCAGGTAGAATACGCTTTTTAAAATTTAAATACATTTTTTGCATAATAATGGGTGTGGAGAAATTCTATAGATCATATACAGGGCTACACAAAATATTTCAAGTGCATTTCCGTTTATTGACGGAAATGGCTGAATGGGAAATTTAAACAGTGCTATGCGTTTAATTGAACTAACTTTTAGCGTAGTATGTGTTATACGTGTGAATCTATAGATCTATTGTTTATTTGCACGTAGAAAGTAATTGTTGATGAAATCCATGCTTATAAGATTTTAATTTTATCTATTATTTATCATTGTACATCAATAGTAGTTAAGTTATGTTCTGAGCAAAACCAAAGTAACTTTCCTCAACTATAAGCGAAGTCATCTGATATAGAGTAATCAGCTGTTAACTCAGCTTTAATAGATGCCTTTAATTCAAGAAGCGCTGTATGTAAAGTAAGTCGGCTGGATACGTGTACATGACCACTACTGGTTATCACACGAGGTCCAGAAAGAGCCGCCACGGAGTCCACAAAGGACCCCGTTTTGACCCCAATCCAGCGCTTATTAAATACTGAATTATGAACATCACGGTAGAACCCGGCTCAATAAAACTCTAAAGAGGGATCAGAACAGGTTCGACCCGATGCAGGGGATCCGTCGCATCATCGATTCCTAATCGCGGTATACCTCACAGGAAGTACCCGTGCTCGGAGACTAGCGCAGGGGGACCCCACACTGGCTTACTTTAGCGCCACCGGAAACTGAGGATCCCCTATAAAGGCTACCTCAGCGATTTCAACCAGCGGATGAGTTGTCAGTAGAAAGACAAAACAAAGGAAGGTTATTACCACAGTTCATGACTAGCCCCACCAAGGGAAGTCTCTCCAACCCTATGAGGCGAGGACCAATCAAATGCCATGGGAAGAATATAGAACATAAAACAGAAACTTAATCTAAACATAAACACGTTACCAGTCAGCGGACCGGACCACACCGGAATGAAATAGTGAAGAAGTAGTGCAATCCGTCCACATTCCAAATAAGGCTAATTCCGACAGTGTCTACCGGTAATAGAAAACAACACTAAACGTCACCAGCCACCGGACCAAGAACAAGAACAGGGGACAAAACCAACGCGGCCCTCTGACCCGGTCAAAGTCGGCTATGTGATAAGATCCAGAATCCCCTAACTGGTCCCAAACAGCTCCACCAGCCAACAGACCGAAGCCACGAACAGGCGACGAACCAACAGCGTCTGCTTAATCGGCCTTTCGGCCAGAGACAACGTCCAAGACCACCCGAGGATCCTAGAAAACAATAAATACAATTACATAAAATAAAATGTAACTAAAAGTTCGAAACCCAATCGGACACGAGAACATCGCGTCCACCGAGGCACTCTTCCGCTCCCGAGTCAAAGGTTGGGCTCGAAAGCGTGTTAGTAGATAAATTCAAAAAAAAGGAAAGTTAAATCCCATACGGCACTGGACTACATGACGCATCAGTATGGTCTACTATCAACGAAAGACCGCCGTATGGGGCTAGAAATAAAGCAAAAACATTTCGGAATGATACGGATCAGGCTAGCACGGAAGGGGGGAGCACCTCCCAGATTTTTAAAGGCACACCCGATCAACAACTGGATTCCGAGGACTACACACACAACACATTGTTTGCAGACAGACATAAAAAACAGGAAAGTTAGAACCCATTACCTGATCGGATCCTCCATAAGGGGTGGCAGAGTACCCTAGGATCGCTGTTCCGAGGACACCCAAGGACAAAGTCCCACCCAGTAGATGGATCAATTTCCAGGCATGAGCTAGGAAAAAGCAAAAAGGTTGGCCGGACCGGACCCGGTGGTAGCTGGCTGTGTCCCGTTAGGTCATCTGCCACTGACACATCCACATGCTTCGACATTCCTGAGAGCATTTGGACGCTCGACCTCCTAATCCTGATAGCCCTTTGTCTTCCCATCGTGAGAGAGAATACAGCTATGCCGAGTCAATTGGAGGCACCTCTATGCACCTCACGGCACTGCTTTGAGATACGTTGTCGCGGATTCCGCACTAGTAACCACCCTCTCTCCACCACTGTCATGTATTCCTCCACAATGCCGCGGTGCAACCCTCCCACACACTCACTCCAAAAGTCAAGACCGCATTACGCCTCTCTCATCAATGTCGACACCGGAACTACCGTTTCCAAGACGGCGTCTCCACGCGATTATGTGCAAGGGATAGGCTAACCAGGTGCACGTTACTCCTTCGGACGTAGTCCGAGAGCTGGACGTGGAACTCCATCAGCGACCTGAGCCACTGAGGGTCCCCGCTTTGGTCTTCTCTCCGAAAATGGAAAGGGACCGCTACGACGACCTCGGCCGGGCTTCTAGTCACCCTTCTGCGCACAAGACCGGATTGATTAAGAATCACCCGGGGGCTCTCGCACCCTATTTAAAGTAAAGACAAAACTTATAAAGCCTTTACCAATGATCATTCATGATAGTTGCTATAATTACTTGTTAAATACATTAAATTTCATTTTTTGGAATTCTAGATAATTTTTACTTTCTTCTATCTTTACAAGAAGAAAGTACTGGATTCGTGAAAATTTTCGACTTCGTGTTTTCGACGGGTTTACACGTTTTAGGGGTCAGAGATTCTGAAGAACATATTTTTACAAAATGTCTGTTCATGAGTCTGTGACTCTGTCTACCTGTATGTGACACAAATTTTGTGACCGCTCTATCTCAAGAATTAATGCACGGATTTTCATCAAACTTAAGATTCAGTGAGTCCTTGATATGAATTGGTGCTGTTTACGTTTTGGTGTAGGTCTCCCAACAGGTGGCATTGCTATGCTGCATTTTTCACGATTTACGCAATAGCTCAATCTCAACAACCAATTGACGATTTTTCATCGAATTTCAGACTCGGGTATACCTTGATAAATATTAGTGCTGATTATGTTTTGGTGTAAATGTTGGGATGGGTAAGTTTGGTGATTATGTTTGGTGCTCTGCTATGCTGTCTTTTTCACGATTTCCGCAATAGCCCTATCTCAAGAACTAATGCACAAATTTTCATCTAACTTAGGATTAAGTTAGACGTTGACGCAAGTTCTTGCTGATTAGATTTGGGTGTTAATCGTCAAATAGGTAGCGCAGTTAAGCTGCAATTTGTAGGATTTACACGATTTTAGCGATAGTCATATCTCAAGAACTAGTGCATGGAATTTCATATCTTTAGAATACTCAGGATGGGCATATGTTGCCATTTAATTTTGGTAGTATGATAACGAGTTTTCAAGTATTAACATCTATGCGATAGAAGAAAGTTTTGGAATTGCCACATCCGACTAGTTTCTTTTTACGTTTATAAAATCCTCTTGTTTTCAGTTTCATGAGATGCTAAAAATTTCAAGTAGAGTTGAACTGTTCGCGCGTATAAAGAACACGCGCCCTGGCTCGTATGTCGTCTGACAGACACCTATTGAGTTTTATGTATATTTTTTTCTCGTGCATATTGTTTAAATGTTATTTTAAATAAAACAGAGATAACATAAATAGTTTTTAATTATTATTTTTTTTTAAATAGTAACAAAACCATTAAATGTTGTAAAATATATTCATCTTTCTTTGTAAATTTGAACATATTTAAAATTTTCTTGCAATAAAGTTTTGTTATGTACAGCTGAGGACAAAAAAAGTAAACACCCCTTACCAACTCTGCAAAAAAATATCGTAGAAGAAAGTTACCGGTACCACACGATTGGTAATAAAATCTACTTTTAAATGATGTATATAAAATTTGTTTAGGGGGCCATCTACATATTAAAACGAACCATAACTTTGTTTTTTTTCAACAGCAGTACACACTTCTGACAGCATATATGAACTCTACACCCTTCAATTAGCCTATTTTTTTTTTTTTTTTTTTTTTTTTTTTTTTTTTTGCAATTCGTACAATAAGTTTCCGAGAAATTAATTACTTTAAAACGAGCGTATTTTAGGGGCTGTATCCAAATTGAAGTTCAGTACTCGATTGTTGACCGAGAGAACCCCCTTCTTGATCAAAGCATCTTAAGTGCCACTCAATCAGTCATTGAAGACTGCTAGATTACAGGATAGCATAAGAAATTTCAAAATATCTAGTCACTTCTATCATAGACGGCCCCTTAAACCATCATTTTGCTGTTTTAAAGCATAATTTGAAAACTACTTGGAATAAAAATGTGAAATTTTAGATTTCCATAAAGTAGGACTTAATAAATCTAAATACATAAAGAAAATTGTAGGTTGCAATTCATAAATTTTTCATATCCATGAACATAAGTAGTTTTTATTATTATTATTTTTTAAATAGTACCAAAACCATTAAATGTAGTATAATATATTTTACTTTTTTTGTAAAGTTGAACATACTTAAAATTTTCTTACAATACATTTATGTTATGTACAATTCTTATTAATGTACAATTCTTACAATATATCATGCCAAAAGTCTAGGAGACACCGCGCGTGCTAAGAAGAGTTAACATTTATAGTATATCAGGTAGTACAATGTAACCTACTCATATGTATCATTTTAAAAAAATGTGTTTTCTTTTTAGGGTAGTAGAACGTATTCACGTTCTTCATAATGTACCGAGAGATGGAGTTGAAGTGGAATCACATGTGAAAAATAGTGAAATATGCTCAGATTTAGCATTTGTGACTAAACTTTATGATAACAACTGATACTGAAATTTTAAATGTTACAATACACATGTGTGAAATTGTGTCGTACTTTGAAAATGAATGGATAATATATAATTAATTGAAGTCATTCCTGTCAGTTATAAAATATGCTCTGTATGTGTGTAATAGTTTTCTCCACTGCGTATTAAAGGTTAAATCTATGAGATCTACTAATTTTTAATTAGATTCGAATTTTAGTTATTATCTCTTTCTAAACATTTTACATTTCTACAAAATTACAAAGTTCATAAATATAATGCATTCTTCATATAATTTTAAGTCCTTTCGTTCTGGCTAAATTGTTTGTACTTTCTGAGTAATAGTTAAGAAATCTGAAACTCGTCAATTTTTGTTATCTAACGTAACACTTGTTCCTCCAAATACCATTAATTGATTACTGGAGCAGTTTTGATATCCGATTTCAGCTTAATTCAATCTTTTAGAACAATGTTTCCCATTTGTTATTTCTGGACGTCAAAACAATTCCAAAAGTTTCAACTATGTTTTCTTATTTAGACGAAACAACGCTTTCACAAATTATAACATTTTTAATTTTTTGCTATACTGTTAAACTGTCTGTTTATTTGTCGTGCCATCATGAATGTTAAGTTAAAAATATGCTAACAACATATTTTGTTAAAATTTCTGTTTTTTTTTTAAATTTTTTTTATAATGTAGTACTAACTGTTTAACTCGCCCTATGCACGGGAGTTCATAGCGTAAAAAGAGATTCGCAATTAGCATAAAAACAGAATGACAACAAACAACTTTAAAATATCTAAATTAGAAATAAGAATTCCCGTGTTAAAGTGTTGAATTGTTCAATAATTATTCAATTTATAAGAATATTTTTATACTACTGTGCATTTTTTTAATGGAATTTAATTTGTTATGTTGCTATGGCAGAAGACGATAAAAAGATATCTTTGGAATAAGGGAATAAATGGAATAAAAAGTTTTGTTGATGTTTGTGATAAAATGTTTTTCTTTATTTTTTAAAAAGGGTAATAATTAAGCGCAATTAAATAATCTCTAATTATTTGCATGCGAGGTAAACGAATTATCGTAATACTCGCTACAGCTCCTTAGTATTACAGCGTGCCGTACTCTCTCAGAAATGAATACTCAGATTTCCCGAAATTTTCTTTGTTTTTGACGAAACGGTTTCCTGGGAAATGCTCCGAGCGAACATTTCGTCAAATTGAGGAAATTACTTTCTTCAGTTGCTTGACGATATAAATTTCGTCAATAGTTTCGTCAAAAGAGGGCTGGTGGTGCCATCTATCAAACAGTTTGGAAACTCCAGTATTTATTGACAGGAGGAAGAAAAAAATCACATCTCGCTTACAAACATGTGCTTTTAGATTGGTGTAAAGAATTCTGCTGCGTATAATATTTTTATAAGGTAGATTGCAATTTTATCTGTGCTGCTATAATTTTTTAAAGTTTTAAATAAGGCTAATTTATTATTATGGTTTTCTCATGTCAGTGAATAATTATTATATGGCTTGATTAATTAATTTACTAGTGAAATTTTCTTTGATCAATGAATGATTAGAATATGGTCTGGTTAATTTGTTGCTCACAAATAACGAATTCTGAAGTGCATATTGCATGAGATTTTATCACTTTGAGTAGGTGGATAAGATTTTAACACTTTACTGTTTATAAAGGGGGGAGGGATCAATTATGTTTATTTTTAATTTAATTGAAAACAGAATATACTTCTTAAAAAAATTAATTCTGGGAGTTTGAAATTTTATTGCCCAAATTTTCTTTTTGAATGGTTTTGAAGAACACAGGAAATTTTTTCTTTTCGAATTGAAACATAACGAACAGCAACATATAAATAAATAAATATGAAAAAATAATAAGCATTCCTAAAAATTCTAACAGCTAAAAAAGTAACTAAGGAAGAAACAATATCTATATTTCAGTATTTTCTGAAAAGCACTAAAAAGTGCTGTTTTAAAATAAATTATTACAGGACTAACATAAACAAGCAAATATCTGCTTGCTAAAATCGTAGGACTTGAGGAAGTACAGCAACTGTCTTCTTAAAATGCATTGAGTCTGACCGTGATTGAGGCAAAAATATTTGAAAATTTACGTTTCGTTAAAAGTCACGTGATGTTGATAGGAAATGATCGTCAAAAACAACGAAATAGAGCTCGAGGATTGCTGAATTGTTAAAAGTGAGAGTTTTATTTCTGAGAGTGTACTTAATATGCATATCTCACACTTCGGTAAACATTTAGAACTGGTTAGAACTCGCTCGATTACGGTTTGAACATAACAAAGGTAAAAATTTGTCATGAAATAAAAAAAATCTATTTAAAACTTTCGAATTTTTTGCCCCAATCGTTCAAGGGACCCCTACCAGCTACCAGTGTGCCAAATATCGTAGTTCTGCGCCCTTTAGTTTCCGAGTTTTTGAGATTACATAGATAAGCGCACGGATTTTAAAAGGGTAGATAGAGCATAGCTGCCAATCTCTAGGATATTTTCAAATAAAATAAACAAGTATGCGTCTTTGACTTGAAAAAATGTATTTAGACTTTAATTATTATCTCTTTTTAACACTTTCCAGCAAGGTTGAAAAATGTTTATGAATTCTGTCTTTCTCTCCGTCTATTCCCCTGTCTGTCTGTCCACGCTCAAACTAGAGTAAATAGATTCGGATTTAAATGCTGTTGATATAGGTTAATTACGTTTACCATGGCATGGTCGGTATTAAATAGGAAGTGTGTAGCATTAATAGTTCATTTGCAGGGGTATTCAAAAGAATTCCGTTACCTTAGGGTCAATGGGGAATAATCGTTTACAGTGAATTTTAATAATATTACACCATTTCAAATGTATTGGAATTGATGTACATCGCTGAATTTAACTACAAGAAGATTACTATAGAACAAGGCATCTTTAGCATTTGTATAATAATAATAAAATAAGGCATCTTAACATCATTCATTTACAGGGATACACAAAAGAATTTGGCTACAGTACAATCTATTAGTTTTAATTGCTGGAGCTACGTTTTCCGTTCTGGCACTAGCTTTTAAATTTAACTATTTTCTTCCATATTTCTTAGTGTATATAAATTCTATAGATCCTATACATCGCTACACAGAAGTTCTCAAGTAAATTTTCATTTATTGGAGGAAATTGCTGATTGGGAATATTCAACTGCTCTATGCGTTTAAGTGAAGTAACTTTTAGTATACTATGTAGTATACATACAAATCTGCAGATGATACATAGGGCTGTTCAAAATATTTAGATAATTTTACGACTGAAATGTGAATTTCTCAAATTTGGTTTTCAAATGTGTTCTGTTAATGCAAATGTCCAAGCGGTGCAATTAGAGATCATATTTCAAATTATTAAAAGGTGAAGTTTTGTTATATTATTCTGAATGTGATGGAAGATGTTTCATGATCTATGCCGTACGCATAATTTTTCGTTCTTGTAAATCATTTGCAAATGTTTTTCATTTATACAGCAGTGCAAATCTTATAAATGAAATTTATATCTTGTATAATATTAGGTCTTTTCATTTTCACTAAATTGTTTATATTTTTTACTTTCTGCTATACAAGAAGAGAGTATTGAATTCACGAAAAATTTCGACTCCCGGTTTGCGGCGTTTCAGAAGGTTCTAAACACGATTTGACTGTTTTCAGAAAATGCCTGTCCGTGAATCTGTGTCTTTGTCTGTATTTGACGCAAAATCTGTGACTTCTTTAACTCACTAACTATTGCATAAAATATAATAATACAGAGTAACTTCAAAAATCCGGTGTCAAAACCAACTGTTCCTTTTTCTTTTACACTTTCAAGTTATGAGAGAACAAAAATAGTAATTGTTTATGAATTAAAAAAGCTTCAAGATCGAAAGGGAAAATGCAAAAGAAGGATAAATGTTTGAGTTTTTGCATTTGCCAGAGGCGATTATTTTCTGAAGAAATTTTCTCGGAGCTGCACCGTTGCTTTTGGCTAATGCATAGCACAATACATGGTTGGAACGAATTTTCGGCGACGGCAACATCGATGATGAGGAAGAATTTTCAGGCTTTTACCTTTCCGGTGAAAAGGCGGCCATTCATGATCTAATTGAGTACACAAAATCTGAAAATACATTAAGTGTCGAAAAAGCGGAAAAGATGATTGCTAAGCATTGACGAAAATGGACCAACAACGAACATTTTAACGGACAGCGAGATCACTGACTCAGTGCTAAATAGAATCGCCGACAACGCTAGTAGCAGCTCAGTAGATAAGGTTGAACAACCGGCAGAAGAAAAGGCGTCATAGACAATTACATAAATTTGACTAGGGAATTAATATCTGATTCAGAGAAACAAGACTGTATTTCAGAAATAGACATTTTTCATTTGTAGAAAATACAAGAAAAACTTGTCAAAGAACAGCCAAAAAAAAAAATTAAACAAACGAAATTGACATTGACTAGGGGGCTCTGCCCCCTACGAGCTACGCTCGTCAACCCCCGTTCAGACACCGCAGACTCTAACAGCACGATAATTTAATCGGCTTTAAAAAGATTTCGGAAGATTGAATAATAATTTGAATCTGAGAATTATAATCTGACGTAATTTTCACCAAACTTTTCTTTTTCTTTTTAATATTCACGTAAAAATACTTTTGTTAGAAATGAAATATTATGATCATCTTAAAATATCAAATAAATGTCTCGAGCAATTTTTAAATTTAAACTGTTTTGCAATATTATTTTTTATTCATTTTATATAATAAGTGTAATGTGACGTAAATGTGACGTAAATTCTTCTATTTAAGACTTCTAACGCATGTTTATGAATTTATTATTTTACACTATTCTGTCTCTTTTAAAATTCAAGTGTAATTATAACTTTTATGACGTAATTTTCAATGAGTTCCTGCTTTTTATATTTTCTGTTTATAATAGTAACGTGTAAAATAAATTTTTAATTTGACGTAAACATTATTGTTTGCGCTGTTTATACAACTGGTAACAGTTTAAATTAATAACATTTTCAAAAATTGGTAAAAAATATATCTCGAAATGCTGAAAATTTGAATTTAAAATTAAATAAAACCTCAAAAAATGAGTCAAATAAGAAAAATAAATACAATCTGCACACCGGGAAATTATAATATATAAAATGATCTAAAGATGATTAAATTCTCATGTATAGTTTTTGCTCCAATAAAACTTTTTTAATGGAACGATTTTGTCCCACTTTATCATTAAATATCTCTTAAAATAACTCTTCGATTTGAAAACTGTCTGCATCAGCGTATTTATCAAACATTTCTCTATAATACCACCGATTTTCATATTTTTGTATGCAACAGTTTTTTTAATATTAACGATGAAAGACGATGCTTAAGCATTCAAATTGGATGTGGATCTACCCGGAATATCTACGCAGATTTTCATTGATCCATTTCCAAATCAAAACTTATATATATATATATATAGAAGGATGTTTCCGAAATTGCACGAAAGAAATAATTTCACTCTTTTTTAGATTTTTTCCCCTGTAACATAGAAAAATATAAATTAAAGTACATTTTTTTAATATTTAATTTTCTCTTTTCCTTACATAATAATCACTTAATAATGAATTAAATTATGGCTAAAGGCAATATTAAGACTATAGTACAACTTTTGATATTCCTTCAAAAACCCGGCATAGTCTCGGTTCCGATGATGCCGGATTTTTGAAGTTATACTGAATTTCACATGAAGTTCTATCCTTATTTGACCTGGTGCTGATTAGTTTTGTGCAAAATCTTCCAAGAGGGGACGCCACAAATAAAGGATTTTTTTTTCAATTTACGTGATGCTTATATCCAGTTTATGAGCGCAGAATTCAACAAAACATCAAATTTTGAATCCTCGTAATAAGAATACATTGCGTTTCAATTGTGAGTGCAAAGATCTAAGAGAGGGGCCGAAATTCAATGTAGTAATCCGAAAATAGTTTTGGAAATATTCGATGTTTATATCACCAGTTTAAAGGCACATAATTCAACGAAACTTCACGCTTAGCGTCGGGGTCCATTCAGTTTTGGTTCCAGCATTTAACCCTTAAATGCATATACATACCTACGTCACTTTTTATTTAATTCTCAGCAACCAATATATTTATATAGAAATATTAATCCTGTAAAAATTACAAAAAATAAATTTAAAAACCTGTCTTAAAATTTCTGGTGTTTAATCTTTAATATAAGACTAAAAAACATAATTCTAAAAAAATAATTTATTCATTTAAGGGTTAAATTTTAAAAATAAAAAAATATATAAAATAAGATATATAGATGTGAAACATAAGGAAAGGTTGACATATTATACGAAAAATGTATCTCAGATTTTTTTTATTATTTTTCCTGGGTTATAAACCTTTAAGAGAATCATATGTAATTTTTTCGAAACAAAATAAAGAATTATGTACTTAAGTGTTAAGAGGGGTTGCCGAAATTCAATACCGTAGATTTACCCATAACCGAAATATTGTAGACTGGAGAAATCCGGATATGAGAAAATTCGGGTAAGAGAGAAGGAAACACCCTGTGTTCCAAATTTGTCTTTACAACTTTGATCCTAACCTAAACGAAATAAAATAGCAAAGTTCAGTTTTGTGTGCGTATAACAGCAACTCATAAAATTTTATTTGTACTAAAAATCATGTTTATGATTTCAGGTACGACGCAGTCAGATCTAGAAATGGCGACTATTATTATTATTATACCGCAGATCAGGCCCCTGTCTGCCGGGCAATATGCCTAGCTTAACAAGTTTTGTACCTGTTGTACGGGGCGGAAGTCGCTTACGCAGATATGTCATCATATATTAGATCTACGCCTTCTGCGGAGATCTAACTGATAACACCTTGGCTCTCGTGTCTGTATCGCTATTTATTTTATCAGTTTTTTTACTGTGTTGCCGCTTCTAGATTGCTATTAATTATTCTGTTTGGATTTGTTTGTATGCAGTCGAAAATGGAAAACAAAGACGGGGGTGAGGTGATCACTCTTGTATTGAATTCATACGAGCCGACTATAAGGGCGGCCATCGCTACTCGACTTTTATCTCGTAATTTAGAACCTTGATCAGACGACGAGATCTTCACCCGACTAGGTACCTGTAGAGGTATAATTCACAGGTGACTTGAAGGACTTTGCATACACGACGGATTTTACATGCACCAGGTGACATTAGCGTACATGGCGAATTTTTAACTAGCGGTAAGCCTCGAACCCGCGACCTTCCGGCTGCGGGCGCGATGCTCTGTCAACTGGGCCACCGCTGTCCGTATATGCCAATTTGTCTTGTTGCGAGCAAATGATGTTGGCGTAAATTTCCATAAATTGTGATGGCTACACCACTGGAATAGGCCCAGTTCTGGTTCATAGAGACGAAGTCAGATACACAAGTCCAAAGTAATTTTCGAACAAAATACGGACGTCACACACCATCCAGGCCTTCAATACGCGATTGGCACGAGATGTTTATGTAGACAGGTAGTGTGCTTGAAAATAAAAGGCGCTGTCCAGCTGGTGTTGTTCGTTCAACCAAAAGTGCGCATGTGGGGCTCTTCTAGCATCATATAAGACTTTGGAACTTGCCGTTCATTATACAACTAGTATTAAAAAATGCTCTGACGAGCACCAAAAAAGGCTAATATGTTTTTAAGTATGAAAAGGGGTTTGACAAGTGCTTCTAATTAGGCATGAAAAAGGACAAGGGGTTCCTTCTTGGCTGCAGCTCACTGTCAATGCCAACTTTGAAAAAAATCATTTGCGCTTTTTCTATATAAAATAAATTCCCGGTACTTTAGTAAAACTTTCCGTCGTGATTTACATGTTAAATGCACTGTTGCACTGTTGTACTGCGCATGCGTCTGCAATGCAACTTTGTACAGTGCACTGTGTACCATTATTTCTCTATAAATTATACTACACTGAAAATTCCTGTTATGCTTTTAATTTTTGAAACTCAGCGCAGACTCACACTGTGTTTTTGTACTTCCGTATTAAAGGTGTCTGCGTCTAATGTTCGTTTATAATTTACATGCATTGCTGTACTGCATAGTACATTGTACAGCCACAGCCACTTGCATATAATTTCAACAATCAATGAATGCATTATACTGTTATGCGTGCACATGTGGAATTGTTCCTGTGCAGAGTGCTGCAACAGTCTGCACTGCACTACAAATCAGTTTTTTGTACAGTTCTACACTGCGGGCGTTCTTGGTGGCCCTGCATGAGTGTGATACGCTGCAGGAACTAAGGTTTTTGGTGCTATGTCGCCTTACATTCATGTTTAATCAGGCTGCGTCGTTATACTGCACATTTTTATCGTAACTGTGGGTGATTTTTTTTATATGAAAAAAGCGCAAATATGATATTTTCAAAGTTGGCATTGACAGTGAGCTGCAGCCAAGAAGGGACCCCTTGTCCTTTTTCATGCCTAATTAGAAGCACTTGTCAAACCCCCTTTCATACTTAAAAACATATTAGCCTTTTTTGGTGCTCGTCAGAGCATTTTTTAATACTAGTCATTTAAATTTTTTGATAATTATATATTGAATATAAATATACCTGAGTTGCTTTTAAATATTCCCAATACCTTTTTCTTATTTCGCGCAATAATCCACTATTTAACCAAGTAATGCACACTGTTTTAAGAGGTTCAAGGTTTTTAAATCAAATTCACGTTATTTTTATTCATAATTTAATTTACTTGGGCTCCCTTAAATATAATTAATATAATTCCTTAAACTGATATTAGTTTTTGTTGCATTGAAATATCTCAATTTGTTGATTCTCTCTAAACAAGCAAACCCTATTGGTTTGCAATGGAAGTCTATAGGAATTTGGCGATATATTTACAAGTTGATGACAAACTTGGCGGTATTTGGCGACAGAACAGGGTCCTGCCTATGGTAACCACTCTTATAGGTATAAAGATGCATTAAAAACTGTTCTATAACCAATGAGATGCGTTTCATTCGAGCGTTGTCATTAAGCAATTAACAACTAATCGCAATTTCTGTGACACATACGATAGCGTAATATATATAGATTATCGAGGAAATCGAAAGTTTAGGCCACATCGTATTGTTTAGATAGACCGGTTATACTAATATCGTTCTCATGTTTTGCTACAATTCCTTTTATTGAACAGTAATTCGCTTAAGCTTCTTACTACTGCTATCACTAAGCACTTTTTCATTCTTAGAAGCCATAATGAGAGGTAAAATTAGCGCAAACCTGACTAAAAGTAAAACAAAAAGTTAATTTTTTTACAGTAATAAAGGTACACAAAGCACTCTGATATGCACACCTTACTCCAAACTTGACTAATAACACGAGTTATGTAAGGGTTGCCAACTGAAATATTAAGCAGCCTTGGTCGTGAACCGAGATATTGCACGCCAACCGAGTCAAATTTTGATCGCCGAAGTTGGACATAAACCGAACTGGTCATAAACAGAGGCGGTCGTGAACCGAGGTTCCACTTATATTTTGACTTTTAAGTTTGCAAATATGGCATTATTTATAGATTCAAAGGCGATGATCATTAAGCATCTTGGCGATTTTGGCGATGAAACTCACCGATTTCAAAGTAACGTTCAGAAGTGTACTTAAAACGCCACAGATATCATATACGCATCACGCTGACCCGATTTTTTTCTGACGCCAATGTCATATACGAACCGGGGTACTTAACTGGCGCCAAAGTTTTGTTATTTTGCTTGATATGGTAACCCGGATGTTGTTGTTGATTTATTAATAAATTGTTTATTTACTTTTATTTTCTTTTTTAAAATTATATAAATTGTTTTGTTCTATTGTTATTAATTAAACTTTTTTTAATTTATTGTTAAACCATTTTTAAAAATACATATGTAACTGGTATTCGAAAACGAGGTTTTCGCCAAATTAGCGTCAGAAAAAATATCGCGCCAACGTGGAGCGTATATGACATCTGTACCATACTTGGTACAACTTGATTATCCTCTCAATCAAAAAATTACCGCCAAACTATAAGATTAAATGACAATAATGGATGATAGTAAATGTTACATTCACTTGAGATTAAACACGATACACGTGTTAGTTACGTCATCAAGTGATTTTTAATTCAAGTTTTGGCACAGATGTCATATACGCATCATATATTGGCGCAATTTTTTTGACGCCAATGTCATATACGCACCGGGTACTTAACTGGAGACAAAGTGTCGTTATTTTGCTTGATATGGTAACCCGGATATAGGTGATATATTAACGAGGTTTTCGCCAAATTGGCGTCGGAAAAAATCGCGCCATTACGGAGCGTATATGACATCTGTGCCCAAGTTTTTATTAGTATTTTTATTAATGTTTTACTAATTTATTTATTCTTCCGTTATTTAAAATAAAAATTATGTCAGTTTGTATCATTTGGCGAATAGTTTGGCGAAATTGGTCGACGGGATAATCAAGTAGTACGATATATTTTTGCTGTACATTTTCGACAATATCTCAAGAAAAAGTACCTAAAGTTAAACGAAACCCTAATTATTTAAGGCACAGATGTCATATACACAACGGGCTTGGCGCGGTTTTTTCTGACGCCAATTTGACGAAAACCGAATAGCAGTTACATATATATTATTAAATTACTTTCTATTATTTAAAAAAGGAAATAACAATAAATAATGAAAAGTTTAATTAATAACTATAGAACAAAGCAATTTATATAATTTTAAAAAATAAAATAAAAGTAAATAAAAAAATAATTAATAAATAAACAACAATAGCTCAGTTACCGTATCAGGCAAAAAAACGCCATTATCGCGCCAGTTATGTACTCCGGTGCGTATATGACATCTCTTCCTTATTTAAAATAGATGGAATGCTATTTTTTAAGGTACGCTTAGTACGCGAAGTATTTATATTACTGCATACCATTCGCTTGTGTAAGTTAGGATGTTATGATGATAATTAAAAAAAAAACTTACATTTAGCTCCTGAACAGAAGCTTGGGATTTACCCTGTTTTTTCTGCCTATCAACTCGTTTGTGCTCCATTGTGTCTATTACCCCAGTTCAAAATATTAATCAAGAAAGTTCATATATATATTTATGAAAATTATGCATTATCTGCTTAGGTTGACGTCGATTTCAAAATTAAGAAAATCTATTAGTTGAATTTCAATTTTTATTGACTTATAACAACAAAAGTACACGTGTTATCCTTTTTTTTTTAATTATTGTATTGCTTTTTAGGGAGTGGCAACACGAAAGAAATTATTGAATTAGAAAATTAAAAAATGAAAAGGAGAGATTGCTATAATTTTATGGAGACATTATAAAAGACAAATTTGATTTTCTCAGCGACCGTCAAACATACAAAGATTTAAAAAAAATCTATTTTAAGTTTAAACAAGAGGATCAAAATAAAACAAAAACGAAGTTAATCCACCAATGGAACGTTAGCTACACTTTGTTGAATTTTGTGTCTTCATTTTTTCGTTTAAGGTTGAATAAAAACTACTGAAAGCTACAGTAATTTTTTTAATGCTATCAGTTTATTCGTCTCATCGAGTTCTATCTTTCAGAAGAAAAACCATTGTCGTATGTCAACTGGTTCGCCAGAAATTTAAGAAAGTCGTTTACATTTTCTATTTCTTAATCATATTATAGCTTAACGCTACCGCGTTTGCTATGATAAACATATTATTGTTATCTAATTTATGGAGGATCAAAGTTAAAGTTAAATTTGGGACACTCTGTATTTTTTATTAAAAAAGTGTCATTATATAAACTTATTATTATATTTAAACATTATTTTTGCAATTATAATATGAAGTTCATAATTTAAAAAAATAATGCATTAAATTAGTCAATTATGTTTTTCGCCCGATTCGCTGACATGCTACTACCTCACACAAATACCTCATAATTACGTAAGAGGGAGATCCTTCGTTGTGCCGTTCTACGAATCTGAAGACAACCTTTATGAAAATGAATTAAAAATGCATAAAATTTAGTGTAAACTTTAAAAATTTAAAACAAATTAGGAGATGCGAATCTGTTCAACAGGTACTTCCTCTTCACTGTTTACATGTATTTCCTTCTCATTTACGAAATTAAAAACATTTCGTCGGTCGGATGGTGATCTACTTATCTGGTTACCCAGTCAAAAACTTCTGTTTCTGTGATGTTTTCAAAACCAGAAACTTTCCTCACTGTATTTTTTAAATCTTGGCCTTCTGAATTTTCCCAACTCTCATTGACTGCTAATAAACAACATTTGTTTTAAAAGTAGAGCTTTTGCCTCTCTTCCATGCTTTATCACACAAGAATATCCCATCCTTAATGTTTATACATATACGTATATTTCAGATTATCCAAAAAATTAGCATCCAAGTCAAGATTCAAAATTTACTGGAGCATAAACTTGTAATAACATCTTTTAAATATTTCCGTTATAGACAGTTGCAGCAAACTAGTAATAGACCGGCAGCACAGACAATCACCTCATCGAGTTCACGGAAGAAATTCCAGGATTAGTTAAGTCTCGACTCGCATATTAAAACGCAATCGGTCTGTCAAGTCCTATCTTGGTGGAAAACACTTAAAAACCCGATTTTAGCGGCTGATTCGTAGGTTTACCATTGTGTTTTCCAGCTTCCAGGCCTCCATGTTTCCATACCTTTGGGTGCAGGAAAACACAATGGTAAACCTACGAGTCACCCGCTAAAATCGGGTTATCAGATTTTTTCCACCAAAGATAGGACTTGGCAGACCGATTGCGTTTTAATATGCGAATTAAGATTTAACTAATCCTAGTATTTATCCGTGAACTCGATGAGGTGATTGTCTGTACTGCCGGCTCTCGGTCTATAACGTTTGTTGGTACAAAATAAGCAATAATACGTCTATTCTTCAAGGTGTCTACATCAGCATGTATTAGCTGTTGCACTCTTATGGGAAAATGCATGAATACAAAATTCATTACGATTCCACATATTAAATTCAGGAAGACGGAAATAATAGGACTCCATCTTAAGTAGTACATCATCATCATGGCAACCTAGAATCATAATCTATCATATGATGTCACTGAATTAATGACGTATGATAGAATTTAATAGCATAAAGAAAACTTTTATTAATATATTTCCAAGTCTTCATAAAATTTGAACTAGTTTGACAAAATTCTGCAACGATTATAGATATTAAAACTCAAACCTTTCGGTTGGGTAGTTTTTGCGCTTTTATACGCGGACGGAACGGAAAACGACTATGGTCCGCATTTTTTTAGAGATCATGTTTAATAACTTTAGAAGAAAGCCGAAAACATGTATTAATGTTCTTAATGTATTGCGAAATTTAAAAAAAAAGTCTGATAATAAGCTCGAAGTAGCAGGAGTCGTTCGGTAGCTTCATCGCCCCTAGCCCACCCTTCCCGGTTTTCGGTGTCTTTAATTTGTGTAATTTCCCTTTTAAATTTGTCCGGTTTCAATTTTTGATTTATTTTTTCAATCTGGCTTTCACTAGAGTGTCTTTTACTCTGGACGTGGCTGGGGACCTATGAAACTTGCTTCCGCAAAAGAGTCGGAATAAATGGAAGAATAAAGGGTTGCGGACGAAAAGGGACCGCTCGCCGCGGCCGTTGACCCACCCGCCCACACCCAACCTCCGACCGAGACTAATAATACGTTCGAAGTAGCAGGAGTCGTTCGGTAGCTTCATCGCCCCGAGCCCTACCTTCCGGGTTTTCGGTGTCTTTAATTTGTGTAATTTCCCTTTTAAATTTGTCCGGTTTTATTTTTTGATTTTTTTTTTCAATCTGGCTTTCGCTACGAACCTGCTACGTATTTATCATAGCAAACGCGGTAGCGTTAAGCTATAATATGATTAAGAAATAGAAAATGCAAACGACTTTCTTAAATTTCTGGCGAACCAGTTGACATACCACAATGATTTTTCTTTTGAAAAATAGAACTCAACGAGACGAATAAACTGATAGCATTTAAAAAATTACTGTAGCTTTCAGTAGTTTTTTATTTAATCTTAAACGAAAAAATGAAGACACAAAATTCAACAAAGTGTAGCTAACGTTCCAGTGGGTGGATTAACTTCGTTTTTGTTTTATTTTGATCCTCTTGTTAAAACTTAGAATAGTTTTTTTTTTTCATCTTTGTATGTTTGACGGTCGCTGAGAAAATCGAAATTTTTTTTTATAATGTCCCCATAAAATTATAGAAATCTCTCCTTTTCATTTTCTAATTTTCTAATTCAATAATTTATTTCGTGTTGCCACTCCCTAAAAAGCAGTACAATAATTTTTAAAAAAGGATAACACGTGTACTTTTGTTTTTATAAGTCAGTAAAAATTGAAATTCAACTGACAGATTTTTGTATTTTTGAAATCGACGTCAACCTAAGCAGATAATGCATAATTTTCATAAATATATATATAAACTTTCTTGATTAATATTTTTAACTGGAGTAATAGGCATAATGGAGCACAAACGAGTTGATAGGAAAAAGAAAAACAGGGTAAATCCCAAGCTTCTGTTCAGGAGCTAAATGTAAGTCTTTTTTTTAATTATCATCCTAACATCCTGACTTACACAAGCGATAGTTATGCAGTAATATAAATACTTCACATACTAAGCATACCTTAAAAAATACCATTCCATCTATTTTTAATAAGGAAGAGATGTCATATACGCACCAGAGTACATAACTGGCGCGATAATGGCGTTATTTTGCCTGATACGGTAACTGAGCTATTGTTGTTTATTTATCAATTATTTTTTTATTTACTTTTATTTTATTTTTTTAAATTATATAAATTGTTTTGTTCTATAGTTATTAATTAAACTTTTCATTATTTATTGTTATTTCCTTTTTAAAATAATAGAAAGTAATTAAAAAATATATCTGTAACTGCTATTCGAAAACGCGATTTTCGTTAAATTGGCGTCAGAAAAAACCCCCGCGCCAAACCCGTTGTGTATATGATATCTGTGCCTTAAATAATTAGGCTTTCATTTAACTTTAGGTACTTTTGCTTGAGATATTGTCGAAAATGTACAGCAAAAATATAGGGTACTACTTGATTATCCCGTCGACCAATTTCGCCAAACTATTCGCCAAATGATACAAACTGACATAATTTTTATTTTAAATAACGGAAGAATAAATAAATAAGTAAAACATTAATAAAAATACTAGTAAAAACTTGGGCACATATTGGCGCGATTTTTTCCGACGCCAATTTGGCGAAAACCTCGTTAATATATCATCTATATCCGGGTTACCATATCAAGTAAAATAACGACACTTTGGCGCCAGTTAAGTACCCGGTGCGTATATGACATTGGCGGCGTAAAAAAAATCGCGCCAATATGGAGCGTATATGACATCTGTGCCAAAACTTGAATTAAAAATCACTTGATGACGTAACAAACACGTGTATCGTGTTTAATGTCAAGTGAATGTAACATTTACTATGATCCATTATTGTAATTTAATCTTATAGTTTGGCGATAATGTTTTGGTCGACAGGATAATCAAGTTGTACCAAGTATGGTACAGATGTCATATACGCACCACGGTCGCGCGATATTTTTTCTGACGCCAATTTAGCGAAAACCTCGTTTTCGAATACCAGTTACATATATATTTTTAAAAAGGGATTAACATTAAATTTATAAAAGTTTAATTAATAACAATAGAACAAAACAATTTATATAATTTTAAAAAAGAAAATAAAAGTAAATAAACAATTTATTAATAAATACACAACAACATTCGGATTACCATATCAAGCAAAATAACAAAACTTTGGCGCCAGTTAAGTACCCCGATGCGTATATGACATTGGCATCAGAAAAAAAATCGTGTCAACGTGATGTTCATATATGACATCTGTGGCGGTTCAAGTACACTTCGGAACGTTACTTTGAAATCGGTGAGTTTCATCGCCAAAATCGCCAAGATGCTTAATGATCATCGCCATTGAATATATAAATAATGCCATATTTGCAAACTTATAGGTCAAAATATAAGTGGAACCTCGGTTCACGACCACCTCTGTTTACGAACAGTTCGGTTTATGTCCAACTTCGATGATCAAAATTTGACTCGGTTGGCGTGCAATATCATATTTGCGCTTTTTCTATGTAAAATAAATTCGCGGTACTTTAGTAAAACTTTCCGTCGTGCTTTACATGTTACCTGCACTGTTGCACTGTTGTACTGGGCATGCGTCTGCAATGCAACTTTGTACAGTGCACTGTATACCATTATTTCTCTATAAATTATACTACACTGTACATTCCTATTATGCTTTTAATTTTTGAACCTCAGCGCACACTCACACTGTGCTTTTGTACTTCCGTATTAAAGGTGTCTGCATCTAATGTTCGTTTATAATTTACAT
The DNA here is from genome assembly GCA_963932465.1 of Maratus speciosus. NCBI lineage: Eukaryota > Metazoa > Arthropoda > Arachnida > Araneae > Salticidae > Maratus > Maratus speciosus. The sequence goes on along the minus strand of OZ010795.1, from coordinate 566,612,276 downwards.
GCATTGCTGTACTGCATAGTACATTGTACAGCCACAGCCACTTGCATATAATTTCAACAATCAATGAATGCATTATACTGTTATGCGTGCACATGTGGAATTGCTCTTGTGCAGAGTGCTGCAACAGTCTGCACTGCACTACAAATCAGTTTTTTTGTACAGTTCTACACTGCGGGCGTGCTTGGTGGCCCTGCATGAGTGTGATACGCTGCAGGAACTAAGGTTTTTGGTGCTATGTCGCCTTACATTCATGTTTAATCAGGCTGCGTCGTTATATTACACATTTTTATTGTAACTGTGGCTGATTTTTTTTATATGAAAAAAGCGCAAATATGATATTTTCAAAGTTGGTGTTGACAGTGAGCTGCAGCCAAGAAGGGACCCCTTGTCCTTTTTCATGCCCAATTAGAAGCACTTGTCAAACCCTTTTTCATACTTAAAAACATATTAGCCTTTTTTGGTGCTCGTCAGAGCAGTTTTAAATACTAGTATAATTATGAACGCACCTGAAAAAAAAATGAATTTACAAGTGTGCAATAAATTTTGAGCTTTAATCAGTCCAGATATGAGAGGGTTGGATATGAGAGTGTTTATTGTAATTTCTTTGAAAATTGCACTGCTTATATTACCAGTTTAATTCACACAATTCAACGGAATTTCAGATTTAGCATACTGAATATGGGAATACATCGTGTAAAAAACTCAATTTGCTAAATCAATGCAGTTTCCTGTACAATTTAAGTCCGTAATTTATTTTAATTCATATAGATGAAAGTTTTGTGATGACCAGAGCATACTTGTTTAAGTAATAGTTAAGGAATCTAAAAGTTTTCTTTGTTCGTTATCTAACTTAAATTTGTTTTCTCGAAATACTTACGAACTGATTACTGGAACAGGTTTCATATCCGATTTCAGCTGAATTTAATCTTTTAGAGGACCATGCTTTTCATTTATCATTTCTAAACGTCAAAAGAATTATCTTCGATAGTGTTTTCTTGTTATGAAACAATGTTTTAAGAAATTATAAAATTGATTTTTTATCACTTACGCTGTCAAATCGAATATTAATTTGTCTTGCCATCACGCAATTTTCATATTAAAAGTATGATAAAAAGAAAATTTGTTACAATATCATAATACACACTTTTTTTCATGGATTAAAAATAAAAAAAATTGCTTTTCTACACACTGTATTGCTGATAAGAAATTGAAAAAATACTTTTTTAATTTTGCCTTTTTCAGAAATTAACTTTAATTAAAACATCTCGACGTAAATTTAACGAGAGTTTAGGAATAAAATATAATTCATTGAAATTGTCTACATCATTTTAAAATTATGCTGTATTTGTGTAATCTATTTTTTTTTACATCAAGGACCGTAAACCGGGGATACTTTATCACATTTCAGACATATTTTTGTACGTAACTTTTTATATTCTTCGAATTCGGGTCTAACAAAATACAAGCCTATCGACTTAAATATTCCCTTCAACATCAAAGTAGATTCAAATGTATTCGAGAAATATTGTAAGAGAAAAAAAATGGGGTGATAAAGTTACGCCGGGTTTGGGGGTAACTTTGTCACCTAACTACAAGCATGCTTTAAATGCACGCAATAGGCGATTTATGACAAAGTTATCTCAGATACCCATGTAAAAAAAAAAATAATAATAATAATAACCCCTTATACAACCTAGGGGTATTTGAACGATTCTCTTTTACGATTTATTGCGAAAAATATCATTTTCAAATTTTTTTTTATATAAACCAATAATTATTTAGACAAAGATTATTAAATAAACCTCCTTTTATTACCTAAACGAACATTATGAACTAGAAAAGAACAAAACGGTGCAAACAACCCTTAAAAGCTATAATGTGTATTAACAAAATGGTTGGTTGTTTTTCTAGCATCGAAAAACGATAAACGATAAGAAGTAAAAATTAAGTTAAAAAAATCAAAAAACCCGACAGCGTAAAAAGCGAACTAATTAATTATTTCTCATTAATGTGAAACTATTTTTTTTTATTTTACTTACCGATTTTTTTTATTTACTTGCATTGATCAATTTTAAGTTGTGTTTAATTGTTAGTTCCTATCTATAAACACTGTTTTGATGAGGCCTATAGATGTCTATGATGGTTAGAGTTCCAGTAAAGCTAGAGATCCTACATACACAACTTCCAGGTTGTGTAATACTAAAACGGAGCTTCTGACTCTAAAATAGTCAATGAAACATCGTCTTCATTTTGAAAGACCTCTCCAATAATATGCCACTCAATATAGTGCGTAAATTTTTTTTTGTTTCTACAGCCATTTTGTATTTCACGGCCGCCATTTTGAATTTATAAAACAAAACCTAGCCTATAATCATCGGACGGTAAGACGAATCGGTAGAGACCTTATTCATTAAAATCCATCCAGCCGTTGGGATGTTTCGAGGTTATAAAGAAATCCATATACCCAGATACGTGTGAAACACATAATCCTTCATGTCAGTCGGGTAAAAACGATAAACGTGACGGAGTCTCTATGAGTAAGGATTATCGGATGACCCACAGACTCCGTGTGTCTTCCAAAGCACTTATTGACAAGAGTGCTGCGTGGTATTCGGTAGTTTTTAATCATGACATTATTGGCAGCTGCCACTGCATTTGCCACATTCTCTTCAATGTAATTGCGATAATGCCGGGCACCTGGTGTTTTTTTTTTTTTTTTTGCAGGACCTCATTTTTCACTTACTGCTTAAGATCTGTAAGAAAAGCGAGAATTAATCACATGAATGAATGTAACACTAATAAATCCGTCTCCCACGAGGTGTCAATGTTACCCCGGGATGTAAAAAGTAATATAGTATAGTAAAATAATATAAAAGTAATTAATATATGATAAAAAGTATATATTCTACAAATTTCTGGGTAAATTAAAATTGTAGTTGCTAGGGGGCTCTGCCCCCTACGAGCTACGCTCGTCAACCCCCGTGCAGACACCGCAGACTCTAAAAGCACGCTAATTTGATCGGCTTTAAAAAGATTTCGGATGATTGAATTATAATTTGAATCTGACAATTATAATCTGACGTAAATTTCACCAAACTTTTCTTTCTGTTTTTACTATTCAAGTAAAAATACTTTTGTTAGAAATGAAGTATTATGATCATCCTAAAATATCAAATAAATGTCTCGCGCAATTTTTAAATTTAAACTGTTTTGCAATCTTATTTTTTGTTCATTTTACGTAATAAGTGTAATGTGGCGTAAATGTGACGTAATTTCTCCTATTTAAGACTTCAAACGCATGTTAATGAATTTATTATTTACAATATTCTTTCTCTTTTAAAATTCAGGTGTAAATATAGTTTTTATGACGTAATTTTCAATGAGTTCTTGCTTTTTATATTTTCTGTTTATAATAGTCACGTGTAAAGTAAATTTTTAGTTTGAAGCAAACATTATTGTTTCCGCTTTTCCGCTATTTATACAGTTCGCAACAGTTTAAATTAATACCATTTTCTAAAATATGTAAAAAATATATCTCGAAATGCTGAAAATTTCAATTTAAAATAGAAATAAAACCTCAAGAAATGAGTGAAATTAAAAAAATAAATGCAGTCTGCACACCGGCAAATTCTGACGCATAAAATAATCTAAAAATTATTAAATTCCCATGCACAGTTTTTGCTCCTATAAAACTTTTTTAATGAAACGATTTTGTCCAACTTTAGCATTAAATATCTCTTAAAATAATTCTTCGATTTGAAAACTGTCTGCATCAGCGAGTTTATCAAACATTTCTTTATAATACTACCGATTTTCATATTTTTCATATTTTTGTATGCTATATATTATGCTTAATATTAACGAAGAAAGACCTCAAAACAACTCACAAAAAACTCAAAACCGGCGGCTGCGGTGACAGTGTTAGTTACTTTTTTTTTTAGAATAGAGAGATAATATCTTTATAAATATCTTTTAATATTTTATATTTTAAAACAGTAGAGATCAATGGTCTTAATTTTACACGAATGAAACTTATAATTTTTATAATTTTAAGTACTTCTGAAAAAATCACTTTTTACGAAATATTTTTTATTTATTTATCATTTAGTAGTAGTTTCAAAATCTGAATAATTCCAAAAATCTGGATAGAATTTTCAATTTTAGATGACACGCTGTTTTAACAAATTTTAACATTATTAAGTTTTTTATTAGCCTCCGGTACGGTATGCTATTTCTTTCTCCCAGCTTATTTTGTGTCCAAAAAATAACGTTACCTTTACAGAAGCTAGCCGTAAATGAACAAAGCATTACGATTAAATACTCTTTAGCAATTTTTTAAACTTCTAAGCATCGCACATTTTCAATTTTTATACCGTCCTATTGAAAAAAAAAGCTCTTTTAAATGCATTTTGTTTGAAAACTGTATCTCCATTTATTTTTGAAATATTAATTTTTTTGTAGTTTTTGGAGCCATTTGCTTAATACTGGCAACGGAAGTACTCCATTTCTGTAGAAAGGAAAGGACTAGAAAACAGGAATTCTGCTTTTTCAGAATTTAGTGTCGCCCGATGAAAAAAAATGTATCTAAGTACAAAACATATTTCAATTTTAAGACTTACAGAACACCCTTTTATTTTATGTAAAATGATGTCATTTGCATTCGCTTAAGAATTCCACATTTACGATCCACTCTTAAACATCTACACTAAAGTATGCATAGGACATCACTATCGCGAAATAATACACATATCCAGCAGAAAGCGCCGTCATTAACAGAAATCATTCGTTTATATTTTTTTCAAAATAGCACGTATTTTAAATACATTTTCTTTCGGTTGTTATGAAAAAATGACAACAAAAAAGATATAATTAATATTTTACAATTTTTTTTTCTTTATTTTCTACAGAAATGGAGTTCTTCCGTTGCCAATAGAGCAAATAGCTCTAAAAACTACAAAAAAATTAATATTTCAAAAATAAATGGAGATGCAGTTTTCAAACAAGTTGCATTTAAAAGTACATATTTTCCCAATACGATGGTATAAAAATTGAAAATGTACGATGCATAGAAGTTTAAAAAACTGCTATTGACTATTTAATCGTACTGCTTTGTTTTACGGCTAGCTTCTGTAAGGTAACGTTATTTTTTGGAGATGTCACAAAATAAGATAGGAGAAAGGAATAGCATACCGTACCGGGGGCTAAAAAATAATTTTACAATAGTAATTATATATTTTTGTTGCCTTTTTCACGTAACAACCGAAGGAAAATGTAATTAAAATACGTGCTATTTTGAAAAAAATATAAACGAATGATTTCTGTTGAAACAATGGAGCTATTATATACTATCTTTAATTTTAAGTATCTATAAATCATTAAATAGCCGGGTTTTTTTTTTCGATTTTCTTGAATAACGGAATCTTTTTGCTGCATTTGTGGATTATTTCGCGATAGTGATGTGGTATGCATGTTTTAGTGTAGATCGTAAATGTGGAATTCTTAAGCGGATGCGAATGACGTCATTTTACATAAAATAAAACGTGTGCTTTAAGTCTTAAAATGGAAATATGTTTTGTACTGCAGTAGGATCCCGCTTAACAGAGTTATTTTCTTCTGATGGACTGGTGGCTTCTATTATTGAAACAGCCATTATAAATGAAGTGATAGGTGAAGATGAAAGAGCAGCCGTAAAGAAAATTGTGGCCATTTTTCTCCCCCCCATTCTGACCAGAAAATCAGAATAATAACTTTTTACGGCTGCTCTTTCATCTTCACCTAACACTTCATTTATAATAGCTGTTTCATAATAATAGAAACCACCAGTCCATCAGAAGAAAATGTTGTAATGGAAATGCCGGGGGCGACACTAAATTCTGGAAAAGCAGAATTCCTATTCTCTAGTATTACTATTGCATTGTTAAATTGAATACTTACTCACCTTGCCATCATGTATACGTTTCAAGTTAAAAATATGATATGAACGCAATTTGTTGAAAGGCCTTTTTTGCATTTTTCATCATCTAGTATAAAGTTAGAAAAAATACATTGGCATGAAATGTTTTTATTGGTAAGAAAATTTAAAACATTTTTATGAATTTTTCAAAGAATTTACATTATAAAGAAACAGGAAAAAAATGTCAGGCGTGAAGCAGACATTATGAAACGGTTTCCAGAATTATATAACGAAACTTCGCGTTTAATAAGGTGAAGTAAGGTATGAAACGCTTTTTAGGTAGCTTTCATTACAAAAAGCTACCTATTGCAGTTGTTCGGAGTAAAGCGATTTCAAAAAATTTTGGTATATCGATCATGACCCCCAGACCCCGAAATCACCCTCCGTTCAAATGTCGATATATATATATATATATATATATATATATAGAGAGAGAGAGAGAGAGAGAGAGAGAGAGAGAGGAAAAGGTCCAAATACCGGCTACCAGTTTTGTTTTCAATCTAGATCATACAATTTTCCAAATTAATAAAATAAAAAGTGATAGCTGGGTAACTTGACACGTCTTACACCTGTTTAGAGAAAAAAAAATCAGTTTAAAAGGCGTTTTCTGTTTATAGGAAGCAAAATTCCGAAAATCTTCAAATTGTGAGCTTTTAAAATGGGGTCTAAATACCGGCTACCTAAGTTTTTTTCCAAAAGATCACACAAATAGAGCTAATGACAGTTGTTAAGCAATAAGAATATTATTTTAATAAATTGTATTGATTAATAACATTTCTTATGCACAAAAAAATACGCAATTTTTAATAAATAAGTAATTTCGTAAAATTTCTAAAATTCTTTACACGACTATCTCTCACAGTCTTCTTCCCATTATGTTTCTAATTTTGTTTTTTAACGTGTAAAACAAACAAAAAAAAAAAGCTTGCTGATTGAAATGAGAATTATTTTATATGAAAAAATCAAAAGCATAATATCACTCTCTGCGTCTGTATAGTCCCTATCAACCCACATATTGCATTCTTAACGTTCAACCCAGAATCCCCTCCCCCATTCTTGTCCACAGAGAAAGCACCCATGCAGAAGACACAAATTTATCATCTTCCTCTGTTGGATATTTTCCTTTTTCACTTTTTTAGCGCTCTCGCTGCGTAATTGTTTTATCAAAATAGCTTCAAAAATTGCGTATTTAACCCCTTCGCGACGAGCGTCTTTTAAGAATTTTTATTTTTTTGTCACCGGGTTTTCAAAACAAAAGTTTTTGTCTAATTTAACCGGGAAAATGCTCCGATTAAATAAGGCATAATTTACAATAAAAAAAATAACTGGTGGGAATAATCAAGGAGGGTTAATTAGACGGAAAAAATGCATCCCCGAGGAAATCTCGTGTTGCGCAAATTTTGCTACTTTTACGAAGCCCAAGGAAATCTCGGGTTGCGCAGCGCGAGGGTTAAAATCAAATTTCTGCACCTTTCGCCTGGTTTACTCCGTCATTTTTTTTCTTTCTCTTCACATTTATTACAGGCAATTTTGTAGTGTCCAGCAGCTCTTTTTTGGAAAGTGATTCGGTAACCAGTGTCGGTCCTGAAGAATTACGGTCATGGGTGCTTTTTTCATATTGCGAAATGGGACGGGGACTATTTCTGAACCATTTAAATTAATTTATTAATTATGGAACTATTTAAATTAATTTATTTTCCTCCCCTTCAAGCAGAGCAACCGAGAGAGGTTTAAATATCGGCTAGCCAGTATTTAGACCACTCTAGGTAGCCGGTATTCGGACCACTGCTATGTTTAAGTTAAAACCGGTATTACTCCTTCATATAATAAAATACCAATACTGTGCGCGTGGCAATTGAGAGCTAAATATGTCTAGAAAATAACTTAATCAACAATTCAAGCCAATATACGATCAGCATATTTTAAAAAAATGAGAAACACATATCTGAAAAACTTTTGATGTACCAGATTAGGTAGATTCGACACTTTTGCATTTACTATTTGTAAATGACACAGACTTCAGCAACGTACTTTTCGTAACTTTCTTCTCTCAATTAAAGTTACAAACTCTGCCTATCACCGCTAGGCTGCGCTGCGATCAGTTCTCAGAGCACCTAGTAGCCGGTATTTGGACCTTCTCCTCTATATATATCTGATATTTGTCACACTGTAACTCTCGTATTTAAGAACCGATTTGGATGTAACTTCGTGTATACATAGTACATACCAATGCCTCGACCGAGTTCGTTGGCCAGCTTCATCCGCAATCTTGTTTCAAAATGGCAGCCATTTAAATTTTTTTTTAAATTTAAATTTGAAATGTGGTATCAAAAAATTGAAAATTGAAAAATATTTTTTTCTTAAGTGTTTGACCTTGATACAAAGATTCCGGAGCAGTTTTTGTTTCGTCTATATCTTATAAAATGGCTGAGTTATAGCACTTTGAATTTCTAGCTTGACTGACATTTTGAAACGACCTGATTTTTGTCACGCGATAACAGGCGTAATTATGAATCGATTTGATGTACCTTGGTGTATACATAATGAGTATCAATGTCCCGACCGAGTTCGTTGGCCAGCTTCATCCGCCATCTTGTTTCAAAATGGCGGCCATTTAAATTTTTAAAAAGATTTAAAAAATTGAAATGTGGTACCAAAAAATTGGAAAATGAAAAAGATTTTTTTGTATGTGTTTGACCTTAATACAGAGATTCCGGAACAGTTTTTGTTTCGTCCATATCTAAAAAAAAATGGCTGAGTTATAGCATTTTGAATTTCTATTGTGACTGACCTTTTGAAACAATCTGATTTTTGTCACGCGATAACAGGCGTATTTATGAACCGATTTGGATGTAACTTGGTGCATACATAATACGTACCAATGTCTCGACCGAGTTCGTTGTCATCTTTCTTAGCTTCATTCACCATCTTGTTTTAAAAGGGCTGCCATTAAATTAATTTTAATTTTAAATTTTAAATGAGTTATCAAAAAATTGAAAAATGAAAAAGATTTTTTTTATGTGTTTGATCTTGATACAGAGATTCCAAGGCAGTTTTTGTTTCGTATATATCTTAAAAAATGGTTGAATTATATCACTTTGAATTTCTAGGATGGCTGACATTTTGAAACGATCTAATGTTTGTCACGTGATAACACGTGTTTTTATTAACCTATCTCGATGTAAGAAGGCATGTGGATAGTATATCGCAATGTCTCGACCAAGTTCGCTGGCCAGCTTCACCAGCCATCTTGTTTCAAAATGTAAGCCATTTAATTAAATAAAAAATCATATTTAAAGTGAGTGCAAAAAAATTAGAAATTGAAAATATTTCTTTCTTAAGTATTTGACCATGATATAAGAATTCCGGAGCATTTTTTGTTTTGTCTTTATCTTAAAACATGGCTCAGATATAGCAGTTTCAATTTCTAATGTAGGTGACATTTTGAAAAATCTGATTTTTTGCTTGTGACAGCCCTTGTAACCGATTCCGATGTAAGTGAGCGTGTGCACAGGAATCACTAAGGTCTCGACCAAGTTCACTCGTTAGTCTCATCCACCATGTTGTTTTAAAATGGCAAGAACTTCAAGATATCGCCGAATTAGGCAACCAAATATACGTTACTTTAAATAAAAGCAGCTTGGATAAAGCTGACTAATTTCGCGAAATTCTCATTCATAATGATTTAGTATTGATAAAAATTAGTATTGAATCTCCTATAATCGGTTTTCGCTAAATTGAGCTTCGTGTGTTTGAATAATATAAGCTTGCTTTTTAAAAATAAGGAGTATGAAAGCTACCTCTTTCCCCCGGCACTGGCCGGAAGGACTTTTAAAATCCAATTTCAGCAATTAACGGCCATAGTAGAACAGATTATTTTGTGCAGCTGATCAGTAGTGTGTATATGATACATTACATACAATACATTACATATAATACATTTGTATTTTTACTACACAATTTGGCTCAGTTCGAAAACGAATAACACATTGAAATTTCAGTTTCAGCAATTTCCCCATGTGGCTAAAATGTCCGGAAATTTTTTTTATACAAAATTATACGTTATCCACAGGCTTTTATACGTACCACGTATTAAACTAAAATTTAATTCAGATATAAAATACGTAAGTCAACTCAAAAATCCCTTCTACCCATTGACGGCAATGTATCCAGTTCTTTGCGTATCCTTGTATAAAAATTTATTTGTGGTTTACAAACATGATTTGGTGTACTAAATCTAATTCAGCTGAAAAATGAATTGCACAATTAAAAATTATTGTTAAACAGTTAACGTCGATATACAGTATTGCTTTTGAATTATTTTATGTAGTTCAGTATATCATACAGCACGATAGTGCTGTATAGTAGAGCTCAGCCGCATTTTTTACGTTTTGAAACATGATGAAAAGACAACAACTCAATTACAATCCAAACCAGAAAACATTCAGTGATGAATAATGGCTTGTTTTAAAGGTCTTAATTTAGCGATGTGCCTTTCGAAGGTCGGGTCAAAAAATATCCAATATTAAGGGAATGGCAGTCATTTAAACTTTACGTAGCACTATAACTTCCATAATTTAACATTATAGAAATGTCTCCTTTTTAGGTGCATTCGTAATTATATAAATACGTAGCACCTATAGTCGTCGTTCAGTCCGTCCGTCTGTCTGTCCGCATATAACAGAGTAAAAACTACGCAACCTAATGGTCTGAAATTTTAAATATATGATTATTGCAAAATGTTGACGAGCCATTTCAAATTTTATAAAAATCGGATGTATAGTTTAATTACAGGGACAGTCAAAAGTTTTTCTTTACATTACGGCCAATGGGAAAAATTATTGCAAGTGCATTTTAATGATGTAACAGCCTTCCGAATGGTCTGAAATTTTAAAGATATAATTGTTGCAATATTTTGTCGAGCCATTACAAATTTTAGGAAAATCAGATGTATAGTTTAATTACAGGGACAGTCAAAAGTGTTCCGTTACATTACGGGGAATGGGAAAAAATTATTGGAAGTGCATTTTAATGATGTTACACACTATGCACTTTATGAAGTGCAAAAAAATATGCAGTCAGTACAATATGGGGTGCAAAAAATAATTATAAAACTAGTTATAGTACGAACGCACCTCATTTGACACGTTTGGCGAGCAATTTCCAACTGTTAATTTTCTAATTAAATCTTTTCTTTTGTGTTGCCACACCCTAAAAAATAGCTCAATACTTAAACAAGTTGGAAATTGCTCGTCAAACGTGGCAAATGAGGTGCGTTCGTACTATAACTAGTTTTATAATTATATTTTGCACCCCATATTGTACTGAATGTATAATTTTTTGCACTTCATAAAGCGCATAGTCTGATACATCATTAAAATGCACTTCCAATATTTTTTTCCCATTTCCCGTAATGTAACGGAACACTTTTGAGTGTCCCTGTAATTAAACTATACATCCGATTTTCCTAAAATTTGAAATAGCTCAACAAAATTTTGCAACAATTATATCTTTAAAATTTCAGACCATTCGGAAGGCTGTAATATCATTAAAATGCACTTGCAATAATTTTTCCCATTGGCCGTAATGTAAAGAAAAACGTTTGACTGTCCCTGTAATTAAACTATGCATCCGATTTTCCTAAAATTTGAAAGGGCTCGACAAAATTTTGCAACAGTTATATCTTTAAAATTTCAGATCATTCGGAAGGCTCTAATATCATTAAAATCCGCTTGCAATAATTTTTCCCATTGGCCGTAAAGTCAAGAAAAACTTTTGACTGTCCCTGTAATTAAACTATACATCCGATTTTTCTAAAATTTGAAAGGGCTCGACAAAATTTTGCAACAGTTATATCTTTAAAATTTCAGATCATTCGGAAGGCTCTAATATCATTAAAATGCACTTGCAATAATTTTTCCCATTGGCCGTAATGTAAAGAAAAACTTTTGACTGTCCCTGTAATTAAACTATACATCCGATTTTCCTAAAATTTGAAAGGGCTCGACAAAATTTTGCAACAGTTATATCTTTAAAATTTCAGATCATTCGGAAGGCTGTAATGTCATTAAAATGCACTTGCAATAATTTTTCCCATTGGCCGTAATGTAAAGAAAAACTTTTGACTGTCCCTGTAATTAAACTATACATCCGATTTTCATAAAATTTGAAATGGCTCGACAAAATTTTGCAACAATCATATATTTGAAATTTCAGACCATTCGGTTGGGTAGTTTTTGCTCCGTTACATGCGGACAGACGGACGGACGGACAGACGGACAGACGGACGGACAGACGGACGGACGGACTGAACGACGACTATAGGTGCTACGTATTTATATAATTACGAACGCACCTAAAAAAAGGATAATATGCGTACTTTGTTTTTATAAGTCAATAAGAATTCATATTCTCCTGATATATTTTTACATTATAAATCGACGTCATTCTAAACGGAAAATGCACATTTTTCATAACAATATATAAATTGTAGCTAAAAGTGTCTTATAATAGTTTTTAAAATTAAAACAGCTACTTTCAAATGCAATTTGTTTGAAAACTATATCTCAATTTACTCATTTTTTATGGCTTTTAATTTAATTTTCAAGTACGATTTCTTTTAAATGTATCTCTATTGCATGCAGGCTCTATTATGGAAGAATAATGATCCATTATCATTTAAAGTAGTATAAATAGATTCAATAATAAAAATGCCTCCAGCTAATATTCCGTAACAAACTAATACAAGTTGGAAATTGCTCGTCAAACGTGGCAAATGAGGTGCGTTCGTACTATAACTAGTTTTATAATTATTTTTTGCACCCCATATTGTACTGAATGTATAATTTTTTGCACTTCATAAAGCGCATAGTCTGATACATCATTAAAATGCACTTCCAATATTTTTTTCCCATTCCCCGTAAAGTAACGGAACACTTTTGATTGTCCCTGTAATTAAACTATACATCCGATTTTCCTAAAATTTGAAATAGCTCAACAAAATTTTGCAACAATTATATCTTTAAAATTTCAGACCATTCGGAAGGCTGTAATATCATTAAAATGCACTTGCAATAATTTTTCCCATTGGCCGTAATGTAAAGAAAAACTTTTGACTGTCCCTGTAATTAAACTATGCATCCGATTTTCCTAAAATTTGAAAGGGCTCGACAAAATTTTGCAACAGTTATATCTTTAAAATTTCAGATCATTCGGAAGGCTCTAATATCATTAAAATCCACTTGCAATAATTTTTCCCATTGGCCGTAATGTAAAGAAAAACTTTTGACTGTCCCTGTAATTAAACTATACATCCGATTTTTCTAAAATTTGAAAGGGCTCGACAAAATTTTGCAACAGTTATATCTTTAAAATTTCAGATCATTCGGAAGGCTCTAATATCATTAAAATCCACTTGCAATAATTTTTCCCATTGGCCGTAATGTAAAGAAAAACTTTTGACTGTCCCTGTAATTAAACTATACATCCGATTTTTCTAAAATTTGAAAGGGCTCGACAAAATTTTGCAGCAGTTATATCTTTAAAATTTCAGATCATTCGGAAGGCTGTAATATCATTAAAATGCACTTGCAATAATTTTTCCCATTGGCCGTAATGTAAAGAAAAACTTTTGACTGTCCCTGTAATTAAACTATACATCCGATTTCCATAAAATTTGAAATGGCTCGACAAAATTTTGCAACAATCATATATTTGAAATTTCAGACCATTCGGTTGGGTAGTTTTTGCTCTGTTACATGCGGACAGACGGACGGACAGACGGACAGACGGACGGACTGAACGACGACTATAGGTGCTACGTATTTATATAATTACAAACGCACCTAAAAATGAACAATGAAATAAAATAAATAAAACAAATATTTAACATATATGTAATCGCAAAAATTTGAAACTTTACACCGTCGAATACCAGGGAAGATGTCCTTCCAATTATAATTTGTTTGAAAACTGCCTATCATTTTACGTTTTAGGAGTCTTAAGCGCTTTTAAAATTAGTGTTAAAATTTCTAAAAAGCTATAAGCAAAATCAAAATAGGAAAAAAAAAAGAGAAAGCTAACCATTTTCCCGTGAAATAAAGAAGAAATAAATAAAAACGGGAATTACAGGAGAAACATAAATAAATGGGGGGAAAAAAGATGTTTTGTGTATTTTTAAATTAATTCTCCGTTCTACAACTTTAAATTTTCGAGCGTTCGCTTATTTTTACCTTTGAAATTTTTATAGTATCAGATATAAAGAAGGCCTAAAGAACTAAAAACTGATTAATAAAACATAATTTTACACATTCATCTTCACGAAGCAACTTAATCTAAACTAGAAAAAATCGTCTGCTTGCAAATTGTCATTTACAAATATTAGATCAAAGAGTGTTTTTATTACTAATATTTAACCAAGGAGGCTGGGCAAAATCAAATTTAAGTTTTTGCGTGCATCCATAGAATTATTGACTTATATTTAGAGCAAGTAAATTTAAACAAGAAACACCGATTTTCATATAACTTTTTTTTTTTTGTTTTTAAATGTCGCGCTTAAAATTTTTCACAAAGCCACTATAGGCAGATTTTCTAAGCAAGAAAAATGTCTTTGGATAAACATTTATTTTAATTCACAAATCTGAAATGTTCCATCTAGATTTGCCAAATGACGACATTTTTATCCAATTTCGTCAAAATGATTTCATGTGGTTATCAGCAGTTTCTAAATAAAAAGTCAAATCTTAAAAGAACGCAATGCTTTTTATAAATGATTTTTTGGAAATGTATATTTTAATTTAATAAACTTTTAACCTATATTATAATATTGTTTATTACTTGAAATTCAATATTCAATCAAATTTATGTCATAGTTTTATCGAAATGTATAATAAAACTAGATTTACACTTCCAAAAAAAAAAAAAAATCGTAAGATCTCATTCAATTTAAATGCAACGTAGCGGGTTGCTATGCCAACTAGTTTTATTAAAAGATGAACACTCGGACAATAAACATTTTTTCGTTACTCAATGTATACATTTTATTTTTTATTGAAACAATTATAAAACGATAAGCGTGACATATTTTACGATGAAGTTGATATATGATATTTTTTTAAATGTTGATATTCGAGATAATGCTATTGCCTAAATATATATTTTTTGTTGTGTATGAAGAAATAGTATTGTAAAATATTATTATGAAATATATTCAAAATTACAGAGTTTTGAGAACTATTTTATGAAATCAATACAAATATACTAAAAATATACGCGCAATACAAAAGATATTTTTCCAAAACCGCATTTTAAACTACATACATGAAATTGTAAAAAACTCTTAGCACTGCACTAAACACTGCCATTTTTGAATCAGCGAAAAATGAACTTAAAACCTAATTTTTCTTAATAATAAAAAATATTTTCAATTAAAAAAATAGTAAATTAAATTTTTTTGCATGGTTATGATTAAATAATTATTAACCCCTTGAAGGGCACCAGTATATTATATATACCACTTAATTGTAATTCCCAAATGCCACAATGGTATGAGCATTTTAAAATTAAATTTTGATTTATGCTATATACTCGAAGAAATGCTTTTATTTACTTTCATATAAATTTTCTTGTAAATCCTGGTGTCAATCAATCATTTTAGCATTTTAGCAACCAAAGTACTTTGCCACTCAAGGGGTTAAAGACAAAAGAGATTCGCGTTTAAAAAACAGCAAGTCACAATGTTTGCCGCTGTTTGTAAAAAAAGAAAAAAAAAAAAAAAAAGAAAAGAAAAATTGGTACTTTTCCACTATAGGGGCCTTGCGTTTTTTTAGAAAGCTTGGTGCAATTCGGGCGTCAGAAATTGAGATTTGTTGCGAAATGATATAAACAGTTATGAAAACAAAATTGATGCACTTTTTTGTTTAGTTATGTATGTATTTTAAATGTACGTCTATTATTAATGTTTTGTATACACAGATTACTTCTAATTCTATATAAAATTAGATAAATGGCGTCTTTATGTTAAATAAATTGTATAAACTATGCAAAAAAAATGTTTGTGTATATGAAATGAAACGGTGAATATATTGCCAAATTTCCTTCTCCTCCAGGGCTATTTTTTCTATTTCGCTAAGATAACTAAACTGGAAAAGTACCAAAAAAACTTTGCAAGTTCAGGATTGAAATAAATGGCTCAATAGCATACATTTTAGTATACACTTTGTATAACGTAAAAGTAGCGAAAGGTCTCCAAAAACCTTTGTCCCAAATTACGCCAATTTTCTGTAAATTAGAATGTGGAATAGGTTCGCTTTAAAAACACAAAATCAATTTATCCCTTTTTTAACGTGTAAGTAAATGCTTTGAAGTAAATCTCACCCCACTCACACTTTTTCTTCGAAAAAGAAATGATAAATTTCTCGAGGATGCTTCTGATCTTCCTAGTACCTTTCAAGGTCAAAGTTGAGAAAGGTTGCGTGAAGGAATGTCTTTTCTTTGTTGCTAGAAGGTGAGAAATATGCCTTATGGGATTAAATAATCCCGCGTGTACAAACGTTTCATTTTGATATGTTCATTCGTTACGGAATAGCACACACTATTAAAATAATTTTACTGAAAGCGTGACATAAAAGCTACCTGTATATATTAAAGAAAGTACATTAAATGTAATTAATATAAATTTTATAAAATAATTCATGTTTTAAGAGGTAAAACAAATCGTTGCATATGTTCTATAAAAAGAACGCGATTTTTACAGAAACTGTTGCAAAATCGGAAAATAAATATGAAACGCTTGATTTTTACCTAAAAAGAAGTAGTACTGATGCATTTTACAATATAGAGTACTAGACTTACTTTCAAACCGCATTTAGCCAAAAATATAATGGGAGGCAAAATGAGGTGAGATTTACCCCCACGCGTGTGGTAACGTTACAAAAATAGCTGCGTGTGCTTACGGTTAAGTTAATTATGTGCTAAACGACGCCCGGTAACATGCGCCAATTCTCTGTAGACTCAATTATGTAATTTATACGTACCAAATACGCCAATTGTCTGTAGACTCGATTATGTAATTTATCTCCATAATTAATGTATATTTTACAAAGGACACCTACTATCCAATTTTCCTGATTTTTAGATCAATGATTACAGTTAGATGTAAATAGGTTAGTCATTATAGTGGCATTTTAGTTTGACATACGAAATATTATTATAAATATGCAATATTAGAAATATTTCTGATTTTATTTACAGGTGTATTGTATAATATTTTCAATGACTTTTGATCATTTTTCTGCATTCAGTCGTTTTCAGACTTTTTTTATTTTTAAATTCCCATTAAGTCCCAAAAACAGAAAATTTCCCTTTGTATAGTTTTGCGCAGCTGTAATTTATTTCTTATGACTGTTTCTTACCCTAGATTTTTGTGTATTTGAGGGGTTGACCTAGGATACTGCATAGTCCCTTAAACCAGAGGAGGGTAGGTACGTATCAGAAAAATTCAAGAGATCACACTATGTATAAAACTTAGTCTAAGGGCTAATTTGGTGGCCAGTTCTTAGTAAATTTTAAGTTAATATCCCAATAGGGGTGTTAGCAATAAGTATGAGGTCATCAGAGCTCTTGAAATACACTGGTGAACCTATGTTTCTGTTAGTTTTTGATTGGGGCAATTGTTTGGGCCGGTTGATTGAGGTCATTGGCTGGTTAGTTGGGGCGGTTGTTTGGTCAGTTGAAGTTGGTTGATAAAGTTCCTGAAAGGATCTGAAAAAGGTGTGAAATGATATAAAAAACTGGTGGAACCAGAAAGAAAAGTAATGCTCGATCTAAAAAAGTTACAGTAAAATATCGGCAAATAGTTTTAGTCTAAAAAAATAAGTAGTGCGTAGAAAAGTAATGGAAAAAGATTATCTGTAAAGCTCATGAAATTACCCAAATTTTTGTTGATAGCTGAAAATGTGGACTGAGCTTTACTGGTGCCTTATATTCAGAATCATATTATCCACTCAAAATGAGTACTGGGTATAGTAAACAGAATGTGTAGTTATGTACTAAAAAGCTAATGTCAAGCTAAACTCTACAAAGCTAGAAGAATGTAATCCATGAAGTAATGTTTTAAGTATAACATTTATATAGTCGGGTTGTTGAGGAATTGCTGTTATTAACATTTCTGGCATAACACATCTAACATAATAATTTTTATTTCATGTAATTAAAGGGAGCCTAGCCATACGGGAAATTTAAATGGGGAAATTAATGGAAACCTTATGTCAATGGACTTAAGCCAGAGAAGTAGTTAGCATATGATTGAATTGCACATGCTTAGGGTTTTGTGTTTACTTTGGGCTTTCATCTTCCAGACTTATCTGTGACCCCTGGAATGGAATTTGGTCGATACTTCGAACTGAACTGACCTCGCTCATTACCAAATCAGCCTCTATCCTATTCTTATGAACCCAAATTTTTAAACTGGTTATGAATGTTTGGAATTCAGAATGTGTTAAAAATTCCTTTATATCCCTGATTGATTTTAAGGCACCAGTAAAGCTCAGTCCACATTTTCAGCTATCAACAAAAATTTGGGTAATTTCATGAGCTTTACAGATAATCTGGTTCCATTATTTTTCTACGCACTACTTACTTTTTTAGACTGAAACTATTTGCCAATATTTTACTGTAACTTTTTTAGATCGAGCTTTACTTTTCTCTCTGGTTCCACCAGTTTTTTATATCATGATCTATAGAATTTATACACATCATGGAATATGCAAATTTTACTTAAATTGATAAACGCAAATCAAAGATGAAAACGCATTTCCAGCAATTATCTCTCTTTGGCGGTAATGTAACCTACTTCTTAAGTGTGTAACTGTAAATAAATTAGAAATTCAATGTACTTTATACTGAATACTAAGAATGTTGTTATGTATGTCAGTAAGGTATGTAATTTTCATTATGTTTGAAATAGTTTAAAATCATTAAAGTTCACTGCGAACGATTTTCCCACGTAGACAATTGAAGAGCTGAGTGGATGAACATGTTATGCTACATTTTCTAAAAAAAAATTATCTTTTGGATGAAAGCGTTATGAGGTATCCTATCACATGGTGAAGCTAAAATACTAAGATTCCATTTAGTCTTGAAGATTTGAGACATTATTTATTAATATTTAATATTTTAATATTTAATAACGTCAATAATATTAATAACTTTTAATATTTAAAAATGAAATATGAATAAGTTTTTCTGAGATAGTTTAGTAGCATACCTGTTAATATTTTAAGCACATGGTATCAAATAGAAAATAAATCATTAAAATTTACAGCAAAAACTTTCACTTGACATTTCTTCAAAAGTAATTTTTGTTTCTTTACATGGTCATCCACTTAGCTCTTAATTACGTAATTGAATATTTTTTTGTTTAAATCTGTAAATTAATGATAATTTCTTTATACTCCATATTAAACAGAATACATGTTTTACTGGGTCAATATCTGAAAACAGGACAATTTCATTCCAAAATTTTTATTTTTTTAAATTTATGTACCAACTACCGCATACAATTATATACTATGATATATGTCTTGCCATTTAAATGCTGTAGTGTTTTGAGATCAAGGATGTATATTTTAAGCGTAGGATAAACTTTTATGGAAGAAAGTGCATGTTGTTTTAACATCATAATCAGCGTCTAATAATTGGGAGTGAGATGATGGGGACTGAGGTGATGTTTTTGTCTTAACAGCTTCACAGCTATTTTGTTGAATCATTTTGCACACATGTAAATTATTAAATATGCCATGTGACATTTCTATGTTACATAAATAAAGTTGCCATAAGCTTTTTGTTTATAAATAAAATGCTAAATATGGGATCATGAACGATGCTATAAAAAAATACTCACCCCTATCCAGAACAAAAACTAAATATTTCTAAATATGAAACAAAGAGAAGAACAACTTACCTTCATCCATGGTGGCTAGTTGAACTTTTGTTGCGGTTGCAATGGAAATAATTCTGCCAGAGCCACCTAGTATCTGTTAAGCTAAATGTGTGTTTAGAAGGACTGAGATGATGGTCAACCTCAGGGACAAATGTATTTACTACATATTTTACTATACAATCTATACTAATATATGAGAATCACATTTTCCTATACTGTATACATATAGGTGTAAACATATAACAGCAAATGTTAAAAATATTTATAGAAATTTTTACAGCATACTTAATATTGGATATTTGTACCTGGGGACAGGGACTGAAATAATGATTTTGTTTGTTTAAAGCTTAAAATTAATTATTTATACATCTTTTTCCGTCCATGTAGCATTGATAATTGTCATAACATATGTTACAATATATCACATTTTTGAGTTTTTGTTTTTAGCATAATTAGTGAAACATTATTGGCAGTTGACGCAAATTGACCAATTTTCAGACAATGGCCCATATATCAGTTTCAATCTGTTTGAAATAGTGTAACCGTAATCGATTTTTCCCATAGATCGTAGTTTAATCGAATTCTTTTGTGTGTTTCTGTAAATAAACTATAAATGCTACATGCATCATTTTCAATTCCGAACATGCGAAGATAAACTTTAATATTATATATCAATTATATGGAAATCCGAGTATATTTAAGCAAGATAGAGTGCGAACAGACATCAGAGAGATAGGCTATTATCTATAAATATCATTTAGATATAATAAATTAATCATAGTAATTTCTGAATTCAATAAGTGAGATTTATTGTTATCATAGTCATTTTGTAAAACATTAAGTGTTATTTATTGCCTTCATATATTTATCTTATGTTTTGCGATGGCATCAATGACGTCAGATAGATACACCTTTTGACGAAAATATAAACGAGTAATAATGTTCAGTACATATTAAAGTTTTGATTATGTAACTTGCTTTTCGTAATCTTTGAATCAGATTTATTTGTCGCTTAAAAGTGCATTTAATTGCTATGATAACTACAGTTGTAGTTTTTTTATGAATTTTAAATTAAGTTATTAGAAATAACACAGGCAGAATTCACAAATACTTTTCAACTATGTTGGAAAGTGTTAAAAATACCACGTTAATGCAATAATTTTCATCACAAAGTAAATATTTAGAAAAATTTAAAAAGTTTTATTAAATATAATGTGTCTAGTTATTTGAAAAATCGTTATAAAACTCGACTGATTTTCATGTTACAATTGAGATCTCTCGCCGCACATACGAATGCTGCGTCATAGTAGTTGAAAACATTTCGTATAAAGTTACCTAATTTTAAAGCGAATTACATTATAAAACTGATAAAATATTCAACATATCAAACTCAAAAATCTTAACTCGGGAAATATTTCAGGAATGTAAACAAATATCTCACTGTATAACTCCCTAAAGAATTTTATGGAGCATCTGAAACACACTGTAAAATAAAAATTTTAAACAAGTTATATATTTATAAGTATCCTGCTGAACTTTACCTAAGTAAATTCATTAAAACATTCTTTGAAATCTCGTGAAACGTTCTTAAAAGTTTGATAAGAAATGTTTATAGTATATAAAGTTTTAGGCAATTATTACGTATTAAATTTTGGAAATAAGTTTGTATTTTGTATAGCGTACGAATTTTTTTTTTAATTATTTATTATGAATTTCTTCCGGCAGTAGTTTTATATTTTAAAAATATTAGAAAATAGTTATTGAAACTTATAGCATATCTTAAAATTTCTTAATTTAAGGATAAAAATAAGTATACGTTAGAATACTATGCCATGTGAACTCATGAAGGCGAATTCTTCAAAAAGTTTATAAAAGCTTTACTTTTATGTTTTGTGTACAATTCTGATGCAAATGGCTTATTAAATTGCAAAAAGATAATTTTATTATATTGAAGAATATCTCATAAATATTGAGTATAGTTTGGAAAACACAATATCGTCGCCCCCCCCCCCCCCACCCCCTTTGAGTATAACATAATAATGAACGTCAGTAATTTTCAATATGGGTTACTTTCTAACAACAACATCTTATTGTAAATCGTACTATAGGATATGAGCTGATCCGCCTGGCTTTGCTTGGGGCGCTGAAAATAGCATTAAATAAACCTCAAATTTGTATGAATTTATACCTTTAACCCGAATTTGAAAGCATTTAGACTTTTAAACGAAAATCTTTCCAAGTGAACTTCGTATCGGTAGTCTCGCAATATTTATTTATAGTCTACAAACCCTTTTAGTGTACTAAATGTAATTCAGCTGGAAAATGTATTACACAATTGACAAATACCGTTACGTTTTTTAAATGAAACAAATCAGGGCCGAAACTAGCCTTTTTTGCGCCCAGGACAAACATGGTTTTTGGCGTTCCTGTCCCCCTCTTCTGCCAAAAAAAAAAAAATGCACCGAAAAATATCCCGCTTTATACAGGTTTCTATCTTACCAGGTATAATTGTTCATATTTTTTTCTGTTGAAAATATATATGTTTTTAACTTAAGACCGGAAGTAAAGGCCCATATACAGTAATGCTTTAGAATTATTTTGTGTAGTGCCCTATACGATTTTTAGAATTTATATACACCAAGCAAAACACAAACATGTAGTTGTTTAGAATAAAATTATGAAATTTTGAAATTAAAATTAATACCAAAATTACAGGGACTAATATGCCGCTGAACCAACGCATTTTTCTTAAAATGACATTTTTTTACCTGGATGCTTGGATTTCTTGAGATCAATGTTTGACCGATTTCCTTAAATTTTAGTACAAACGTTCAGAACTGAATTCTCTATGGCAATACGTGGAATTTCCTTCTATATATAAAGAAAGTAACGATTTAGAAATGGGGCAAACGATTTGGAATTGGACCAATGAAAATCTGCTTAGATACCGTGAAACCGCATCTAAAAAGTGAACTGGGGATTTTTTAATCGACTCACATTTCAGAAACTGCCGGACCGAAAAACTCGAAAATCGCACAGATGGACGCAGAAAAAAATCTACATTCAGAAAATTTAATATATTATTCCGATGCGTACGGTAGAACTGAAAAAATGGGCTAAAAATCGATCGATAAGTAATTCCTTTTATTTCATGCCCATGGGTTGCCAGAATGAGAAAACCAGGGCTTCCAGATGCGGATGGCCCCACCAGTGGCTGAGAGGTTCTGCTCTCGAGGCTGGTAGACGGGAGGTGCTGGGTTCGAACCCAATCGCGCCTGTCGGCCTAATCGTTCGGAGTTTTCGTGGTTTTCTTCGAACCTTGGATTTCCAAGTGTAAATACGGATTAGGTTCCCTTAGAAAGACCCCCACGAAGGGCACAACACCCCTTAGGGCCTATATGCCTCGTGATGATAATTGGCCGTCATAAATACAAAACCAAACCAAAATCCAGATGCGGATGTTAAGCAAAAAAATGTATTGGGGTTTTAAAAGCGGCCCCATCTCAGAATCTAAGGGGAGTAAAAACTCGAAACTTGGACAGCAAGATGGAAAGAAAATCCCCTTTCAGAAATTCTGAAAATTATTCTTCAGTCTTAATTACAAGCTGAGATATTTTTTATTATTTCACTAATTGATTTATTTCTATTAAATGCACATTGTGAAAGGCAGTCACGTGATTTTTTATAATAGCATTTTTCAGAACGGTCTAGAATATTTAAAAATACTGCATGGATGTTACTTATTCAATCTGCTTATTTAATATAAAAATGTCAAAAGTTTAATTACCACTATTTTCGAATAGTAATTTCGTCAAATATCTTAAATTCTTGCTTAAGACCACCACCCCCTTGAGTAAAATATCCACTGATAGTTTGTTTAACGGAGTTTTGTTCAGATAGAGTTTTGCTAAGAAAAGAATGCGTTCCCTTGTAGAGGAATGTGGAACTAACAGGACGCGATTTTGTTAAAATTTGAAAATCTAACAAGGAGATCTGTTCTAAACTTTAAGATAGTTTATAACGCATGATAAAAATTATAAAAAGAATGGCGCGTCACATTTTGGGGGGAGGAAGAGGGCGCGAAAAATTAGGAAATATAACAAGGCGATCTGTTTGAAACTTTAAGATAGTATTTCAAATGAAAATCAAATTTCAAATTAATTGCTAGTGAAATAGATTCCATGCCGGCTCTTGAACCCGGGCCATCAGTACAGCGCACTGACGTTTTACCAATTAAACCACATGGAACGATACCCAGCCTGGAACTTCTCACTGTTACAGGTTGGAAAGGCTAAAAACGCAACACAAGATGGCATATTTATCGTGAGCCACCGACATGGGGCAAACACGAAACGTAAATAAATCCAGCATCGATTGAAAATATATTAATACTTGGAATTTTTTCCAGAGAGAAAAATTCGCCTTGCATACAATATTTCAAATGAAAATCAAATTTCAAATTAATTGCTTAAAAGGCGCAAAGGCCAACCTACTGAAAAAGATTCCATGCCGGGACTCGAAAACGTGCCATCAGTATACGCACTAACGTTCTTACCGAATAAACCACATGGAACGATACCCAGCCTGGAACTTCTCACTATTACAGGTTGGAAAGGCTAAAAACGCAACACAAGATGGCATATTTATCGTGAGCCACCGACATGGGGCAAACACGAAACGTAAATAAATCCAGCATCGATTGAAACTATATGAATACTTGGAATTTTTTCCAGAGAGAAAAATTCGTCTTGCATACAATATTTCAAATGAAAATCAAATTTCAAATTAATTACTTAAAAGGCGCAAAGGCCAACTTAGTGAAAAAGATTCAATGCCGGGACTCGAACTCGGGTCATCAGTATAGCGCACTGACGTTCTACCGACTAAACCACATAGAACGATACCCAGCCTGGTGTTTCTCACTATTACAGGTTGGCAAGGCTACAAACGCAGCATAAGATTGAATATTTATCGTGAGCCACCGACATTGGGCAAACACGAAACCTATGTCGTTGGCTCACCACTGTGCTGCCGTGCATGGAACGATACCCGAGACCGTGCACGTCTGGGCTCTCGACGAAGATGCTGGAAGTAACATTGTCGGATGAGAAACTCTCCGGCACGCGAAAACCCCGTAGAATATAAACTGACTGAATAAATGCGGGGAAAAACCCAGCAATGAATGGATTCAAAGGATCTTCCACGTATCTCGGCACGATGTATTGGCAGGAGGATTAAAACAACGTAAATATATTTTTAACTCACGAAAAACTCGCATACCCGCTTGTCAAGCGGCCGCCCCTGCGGGTAGTCCGAAACCGATACCTTGAGTGGGGGAAGTAACTTGGATCCCGGCTGAGTTCGTTGTGCAGGAAGTCGAAGAAGCCGGATAGGGATGAACCACAGCCTCCACGAGTGGCTCGAGGTCGACAGGCCACGAATCCGGCGGCCACGGGTAACTGACGTTGTGAATGGGTCGCGGGCCTTCGGGTCGATCTGGGACACGAGCCCGGCGTCCTGGTTCTCAGGGTAAGCCGATAGCGACGGTCCATAGGCCGATCTAAGTGCCGGTCTTAGGGCCGGATGGTGTCGCTGGGCAAAGGCTAGCTAATGTGATAGGATTCTATCCACCAATTGACTGAGAGGGAGCTTGAGAGGAGAGAGCGGGTCATGAAGAACTGGATCTCGGTGCTCTCTAGTGTTGGTCGGGCTCGCGGGAACGCCATGCAGGGTCTTCCGGAGTCACTGTTGGGAAAGGATATGGACAGCACCTGATGTACTTTTTGCATTGGGTGGCTCATCCCGCCAAGATTCCAGTAGATGGGCAGTTGTGAGCCGACCCCAAGGTGGATGGGGCTTGGTGGTGCCCTCGTCGACCAGGGAGCTGTCGCAGAGGGAGGCCAGTATGACTCTGGTTTCCCGATGTCGTGCGGTATCCCCTGGGAGGAGGGTAGGCCGGAAAATCCGCCACGGGATTCCGCCCCGCAGGAACCAGTGCGGAGGCTCGCTGGCTAACGCGGCGGCGCTTCAAATATCGGACGAATTCTCGGCCCAACTCAAATTCAGCGTGTCTCTGTGCTACTAGAGCCTTCCGCGCCGGGTGGTGAGGATAGAGTGGTGTGATAAACCTAATTTTCGAACGCACTAATGGTAGCGGTCGCCACTGCACGGGGTCAGAGGCACTTATGTTCGGCTACTCTCGGCGACCGTAAGGTAAGGTAGCGGAGGGCAGTCTTTTACCGGTCTCGCGCGGCTTCCACACTTTCGGATGGGATCGAGTTGTGGGGGACCGGCGGACTCTAGACCTTCCAACTCCCTAGCAATGCGGGGTCTATCCCATCTAGGAGGAACTTTCAGTGCCCTCCTGGGGTCGCTAACGGCACCTGAGTCTGGTCTCTCCTGCGTACTTGAGTTGAATCGTGAGGGGTTCCGTGAGTTGAGTAGAGAGATGGGGCGAAAACCCCTAGCGAGGCGATGTCTGTGTCGTCAGGAGAGGAGTTTCCTAGTCTCTCCGGGATTTTCCCCTAACCATATGCCACAAAGCGGGTTCCCAGGGTGGGTGATATATCCGGGATCCGCTAGAGGCACCTTCACAATCCCTGAGAGAGACGTTGTCTCTGACATCAGGGTTTTCCCGTCCCTCCGGGGCTTCTGGTTAGGGGCAGCTTCCCCTCCTATCGGTTGTATTGCAAAAATGTCTTTGCCGGAAAATGGTATTTGATCTTTGGAGACTTCCGTAAAGCAATCCCTACTTGGGAATCCTCGATTTCGGCTCGTCGGCTCGACTCCTTTGTAGGTGTTCGATTCCTGCGGAAAGTCGGGGTGAACCATGTAGGGCACTAAGCGAAGTGACCGCTTGGCTCTGACCATGCTGGGTGGTGAGGGCTGCCGTTGTCGACCAGTTTGTCTTTTTGTTTGGGAGATAAGCCGTGTGAAGCGCGTTGGGAGAGTGCGCGGTCTTTGGCTGGAGTCTTCGTGAGGGGCGGCCTTCGGGACGGGTTGCGGGTGGTGGCCTCTGGATCGTCCCGAGCGAGGGCGCAATGGTCTGTAAGGACGTAGGACCGGATGATGGGACTCTGTCATACCCGCCTGTCAATTATGTCAACCAGCTATTGTCTGGGTAGCTGAGTAGGATGAGCACTGGTTTGCCAAGCCAAGGTACCCAGGTTCGATTTCTGGCCTGGACATTTTTCACGCTTTTGTAACAAACCTACACTAATGTCCTCCAAACTTCTTGATGACTTACCTAGTTGACAAAAATTCATTCTCTTCATCATGAAACATTTTTATATTTGTACATAAATTTTTAACACTTTCCAGCAAAGTTGAAAAGAGTTTATGCATTCGGCTTGTCTTTTCGTCTGTCCTGCTGTCCGTATGGCCGTCTCTCCGTCTGTCCGTCTGTCCACGCTCTAACTCCCGTAAATAGACTCGGATTTCTATGCAATTTATAATCCATATTTAGGGTCACCTAACCATGTGTGGTATTGCATATGAAGTACGTGGGATTAATAGTTCATTTTCAGGGCTACCCAAAAGAATTCCATTACATTATGGTAGATGGTGAAAAATCGTTTGCAGAGTATTTTAATGACATTACGCTGTTTCAAATGTATTGAAACTGATATAAATCACTGAACTTCACTACAAGATGATTACGACAGAATAGGGTATTCATAGCATTTGTAGTTCATTTACGGGACACACAAAAGAAATCGGTTACAATATTATCTTTGAGTAATAATTGCTGGAGTGCGTTTTCAATTTCTTTCGCTTTTAAATTTAACTGTTTTAATCATATACAGTGCTGCTCAAAGAACTCGGATAATTTTCCGACCCTAGATGGTAACAGCTGAAATTAGGTTTTGTAAATGTGTTATGAGTTTCCATAGGGTTGAATTAGACATAATATTTTAACTTATTAAACTATGAAATTTTGTTACATTATTCTAAGTGTGTTGGGAAATGTTTCATAATCTATGCTTGACACATGATTTTTCTTTCTTGTTATTATACAGTATTGCTACTCAAAACTTGAATATGGAAATATATTTAAAATTATAAATAGCATGCAACAGATATGTAACACTAACTTTAAATAACATTAGCAGCATGTAAATTTTATCAAACATTATTAACAATCCTAG
Organism: Maratus speciosus; assembly: GCA_963932465.1. NCBI lineage: Eukaryota > Metazoa > Arthropoda > Arachnida > Araneae > Salticidae > Maratus > Maratus speciosus. The sequence goes on along the minus strand of OZ010795.1, from coordinate 566,584,237 downwards.
CTTTCAGGAACTAGATAAATCTCTTTCTGTAGAAAGAATAATAAACTTTTCTAGAGAAAGAGACATGCATATCCCTTGAAAAATTGACTTGTTCTGTAAAACAAAGAGTTGACATTTGAAGATTAATGAACTAAAGTTTATGCTCTAAAGTAATTCGTTTCGAAGTCCGCATCTCTGTTTAGCTAAAAAGTTTCTTATTTAGGTTGGTTTAAACCACAATTTAAAAAGAAAAAGCTAAAATATCTTTTTAAATGTTCTTTTCAAACTGTATAAAAATTGTAGAAAAGTAATTGTTTAAAATGACTCATTAAATTTGTAAAGGATCTAAAAATTCTTTTTATCATAAATTTACATTATTAGGTGTATGAATAGTTTTTAAAGCGTTTTAGCATGAAATTTTAAAACGTTTCTATAAATAATAGGAAATTATTTGAAAACTTACGTCATGTTTAAACAATGATAGACTCCGTCTAAAAAGTACTCTGCAAATCTGGTTAAAAATTTTTGAAGAAGAAAATATATGAATCCAATTTACAATAAATACTCGACATTTAAATCTATAGCAAATAACACCTCATAATAATATATTAATTTCAAATGCTAAAAGTGTAAATTAAAACTTTAAAACTAGTGAAAATGCATTTATTTCGGTTGTTGATATGTTTCGACTCACCCCGAGTCATTTTCAAAAACAAATAAATAGAGCTATTCTAAATTTGCCAGTTTTCCACGTATTCTCTCATATTATGCACGTTACATTTTTATTTTATATGGATGTTTATTTTATTTTATTTTCATGCTCATCGAGTAGCTCAAGCCATATTTTTGGTAAGTGAAATGGTGCTGCCTCCTTACATATTGAGTTTTTGCGCGTTACAATCTCTATGATTTCTCTTATAATGGATGGATAGTATAGACTGGATGGGAAAATTATTTTACCTTTATTGAAATTTACTTGGACGGTTTCTTCTTGATAAAATCTTGCTAGGGCTGTAGTTTTTCTGTTATATTTAATATCAGCTATATGCTCCTTTTTTCTATACTTAAATTTCCTGCTAGTCATACCAATATAGTAATTCTTTGATCAATCAGCTCTAATAAATGGTATTTCATTCACAGCTGAGTAATTCCCAAAACTAATTGGGTCAATTTTAGCGCAAATGACATCCTTCAATCTGGGAGGTGGTTTTGCTACTAAGCAGATATTGAAACGTTTTAGGCTATATTTTAATTTTTCAAGAAAGTTGGAATATATTGAATAGTATAAGGTTTGCATTTTTGCGAATCAAATTTACGCTCAGGCTTCTTATTATTGGCAATATCCACGATTAATTTGTTAACATGTCGAACTTTAAAACCATTATTATGAGCAATTCTGGGAATTTTATTTAATTCACCATTCAGACTGTTTTGTGTGCTTACTAGAAAAGCTCTTCTTACGAAATCTCTGTAGATTGAAATTTTATACGTAAATCGCGAACATGCATTATTCGGTATAGTGGCCTGCTTAGCTATGATTTTTCTGAAAACAGATCTGTCGATAGATTAATTTGTGCTTGTTGACATTATGTCATGGAATGGAAGACTTTTATTCTGTTCAATTTCAATAGTGATTTTATCTGCATAGTAGCAAAACCACCTCCGAAATTGAATATCATTTGCGCTAAAATTGACCCAATTGGTTTTGAGAATTACTCAGGGGTGTATAAAATACCATTTATTATATTAAAAAGCAGAAAAACCAACGTTTAAAAATGCACAAATAATACATGAAAAGCAGCAAACAGCTGTTTTGAATCTACTTGCGAGATTCTTCTTCAGTGCAAAATAGGGAAAAAAGAACAGCGTGCTAGAAAAAGCAAGACTGAGCAAAAATTATAGATAGAGGCGCGTTGGTTTATATACCCTATGCGGGTAGCGAAGGCGCCAAAAATCCACCCAGTCGTTTCCACTGCTTCTCTCTCATTGGTTGTTTTTGGCGCCTTCGCTACCCGCATAGGGTATATCAGCCAGGGCGCCTCTATCTATAATTTTGATCAGTCTTGCTTTTTCTAGCACGCTGTTCTTTTTTCCCTATCTTGCACTGAAGAAGAATCTTGCTAGTAGATTCGAAACAGCTGTTTGCTGCTTTTTATGTATTATTTGTGCATTTTTAAACGTTGGTTTTTCTGCTTTTTAATTTTGTTGCACGAAGGCTTTATTTGCTATTTTTAACCATTTATTATAGCTGACGGATCAAAGAATAACTATATTGGTATGGCTAGCAGGAAATTTAAGTATAGAAAAAAGAAGCATATAGCTGATATTAAATATAATAGAAAAATCACAGCCCTAGCAAGATTTTATCAAGAAGAAACCATTCAAGTAAATTTCAATGAAAGTAAAATAATTTTCCCATCCATTCTATACTATACATCATTTTTAAGAGAAACCATAGAGATTGTAAAGCGCAAAAACTCAATATGTAACGATGCAGCATCATTTCATTTATCAAAAATATGGCTCCAGCTACTCAATGAGTATGAAAATAAAATAAAATAAACATCCATAAAATAAAAATGTAACGTGCATAATATGAAAGAATACGTGGAAAACTGAATGATGGTGTGTCACAGAACATGAAAATTTAGAATAGGTTTATATATTTGTTTTTGAAAATGACTCGGGGTGAGTCAAAACATGTCAACAGTCGAAATAAATGTATTTTTATTAGTTTTAAAGTTTTAATTTACACCTTTTAGAATTTGAAATTAATATACTAGACATTCAATCAAAATAAAATAAAATAAGAAGATTGTGCTTGTTAAACTAAAAATTACTTTAATTTTTATTTAATTTACTTTTTTCTTGTAAAAACACCGTCTCAAATGTTTAATGGATGAGTGTAATGACGTTGTATGACTTCGTATTCCAGTTTTATAAAAGTATAACAGTGAAGAAATCATTTCCACTCGATTTAAAAGTGCCGCAGGGTAACGAATCCCCAAAAGGTGAAATTTGAAGTTTTTACATTGAAAGCACAAAATAACACTGTACGTAAAATTGCAAAAATTTTAAATTGATCAAAGCGAGGTATATATATCAAATATTAGATGTAATTTCCAACTGGGCGAAAAATGTTCGGACCAGGATTCGAACCAGGGATCTCTTGGCTGAAGCCGCCAATGCTCTACCTTCTTAGCTATCCCAGACGAATCTGGTGGAACTTTTTCACCCAGCTAACCTTATTGATTATAGCATCTGGTCTGAAATCTGGTTCAGCTCAACAGAACAAATCGCAAGTAATGGAACTCCAGAAATCACTGGATACGTAATTACACTAGATTAATTTTAACACAATTATTCTAATTGGTAAATAAATCATATCAGATGTAAATTTCCAACTGGGTGAAAAATGTCCGGAGCAGGATTCGAACCAGGGATCTCTTGGCTGAAGTCATAATATCATATACTATGACATCAAATACTCCGCCGTATGTCAAATACTATCTCTAAATGATATTTGCTCTCGGAAACCAAGATGTGGACGAACATGCATAATTGCTGTTCAGACGGATCGGCGAATACGGAGATTGGTGTCTAGGCAAAATATGTCCGTACGCCAAATTAAAAATAATCTTGGTGTACAAGGGTCTAAAGGCACTGTAAATAGACGTATTAAAGAATGTCATTACATTATACTAAACAAAATGGCTCGTAAACTTTGTCTCAAACTATACCACAAACAGGCAAGAATGAACCAGGATAACAAACACATGGCCTATGGAGACAAGTGGCTTACTGTTTTATTCAGTGATGAGAAAAAATGGAACTTAGATGGCCGTGATAGGTAGAACACGTATTGGTATGATCCACGGAAGGAACCAAGAACATTTTTGCAGGCAGCAAGGCAGTAAGTCTGCTACGGTTTAGGAAGAGGGTAATCGGCTCCAACAGCCAGACCACTCTGCTTTTTCTAAAAGGAAGACAAAATTCCCAAAAATATCAAGTGACTCTGAACCAACATTTTCTGCCATTCGTTGCCATTTTGGAGGATCCTGAATGTATCTTTCTGCAAGATAATGTCTCGATCCCTATATCACATTCTACAAAAGTGTGGCTTTCACAGAAAAAAAATTTAAATTGTTGTCTCGCCAGCTTTAAGTCCAGGCCTAAATACGATTGAAGATGTCTGGGGCACTTTAACCCGTCATGTTTACAGCAATGGAAAGCCGTAGGACTCTCTTGAAGAACTCACAGAGGCCATTGAGAATGCATGGTACTCTTTGCCACCAGAAACCCCAATAAAACTAATAATTTCGATGGACGTGCGTTTATTTGAACTAATACGAAATCATGGAAAGAAATTTGTATGTAACAGTTTTGTAAAAATGATAAATATAGTTGTTTCTGCCATTGTGCATAAACTTTGAGACAGTTTTGTTTGAACGTATTTTAAATTACATTAATTACAATTACGTAATTTATTTTTTTTTCAAATTGGATATCATTTATTTAAATAAAATTGCGAAATCCGCAAATTAAAAAAAATTATTTATTCTAATTTTTTATTATTCTTTAAAAATCGATATTTTATGCTTGTGCTTAAATTTTTGAGACGGACCTAGTCTCTTAACTTTTTTCAAGCGGAATACCCGGAATCAGGTTTCATTCGTTCCTTTTAGCAAAACAGTTTGATACTTTACTTAGTTGAACAGACGTATGCTCATGTGCTAAGTTGTTAAATTTGTAACTGCAACTTCTGACTATACGTACTTTATTGTTGTTTTCATGAATTTAGTTTTCGTTTGAATGTAGTTTAATGGGACGGACAGAGGTGGCAAAAATACCCAAAAGTGACCTTTTTATTTAAATGCCTTATCTAGTGTTTTTCTATTATTTGATGATTGAAGAATAAAGCCCTGCTTGACTTTTTCGAAATAATATTTTTTCTTCCGCATAGAGGGTCTAAAAGCGGTCTCTTTTTATAAATTGGTCCATTTTAACCGAGTTTTATTACTTTTTGAGTACCTTTATTTTCAAAGATAAAATACTGAAATTTTGAGAGTATTCACCTCTTACATAGAGGACAAGAAATCACAATTAACTCATTCAAATACTGCATTGCTATACAAAAAATAAAATATGCAATATTCACATTTTAAAATAGCGAGTAAAACTGATAGTCAAAGCTTAAAAAAAAAAAAAACTAAATAAAAAAGATAAAACTCTATAAGCCTCTGAAATGGCTTAGCAATTTTTCTTATCTACGTACATTCAAATGTAGATGGTAAGAAAAATCGTATGTCATTTCTACGTTGTACTAATCTTAGTAGCACTTTTTATTGTTGTTTTCATTTTATATATCATGCGCTTTTGGAACATCTTTTGAAGAACGGAAGTTATAATTAATGTAGCATTAACTTTAAATGTCATACAAGTAACTGCACGTATAAATAAGCTTCAAACTAGAAAAAAAAACAAAAAACAAAAAAAAAAAAAAAAAAAACGAGTCAACTAAATTAAAAGAATTTTCTAATGCTGAGCAAAAGACTGCTTTGGTACACTCAAAAATTTTCAAACCTACCAAATCTCTTGTATTTTCAGTACTACTATTTTCAAAAAGAGATATTCACTTTATTAATGCAGAAATTTTTAGGTTAAATAAAGCGAATATTTCTATTCTGAAATAGCTGTGCCCAAATTGCCAGTGATCTGGCACGGATAAGAAAAAGGCCTGCCAAGTAGAACACAGTTCTAAGCTGTTAACCTAATTTGAACTATTTAAGAAGGCGCTAAATATGGATTTAAAAATTTCGCATCGCAATAAGCTATCCACCAGTTTAAGAGTCCACATTATTCACGGGAAGAAATGAAAACGCCAATTTTAAGTCTATGGGAAAGTTATTTTCAAAAATGTCGCTTGGATTTTAATATTTTTAAATGATTTTTTTTTTTTTTTTTTTTTTTTTTTTTTTTTTTTTTTTTTTTTTTTTGCTTAGGATACTTGAGGTCTATCCGGTTCCAACCGGTTCCGAAAGTGAAAGTTATAATAATCTATATAAATAAAAATGTAAATGTTCGTTTGTTCAAAATCGCTTATCTCCGAAAGTTCTTCACCGATTGCTTTGAAATTCATGGGTTGAGTTGAATTCGAATACGGAAGTGTTGTTGTATACTTATTATGAACCTTGCTTCCCCACCACCCCATTTACCACCATCCCCATCAGGGGTCGCTTTTTACATTTTTTCCAAAACCCATCATGTGATACATCATTAGAAAGCCCTTGGACTATTATTTCATATTATGTACCTCGCATCTCGCTCCCCTCACTTTTCCCACGTGGGGGCACATTTCTATATAAATAAAAATATAAATGTTCGTTTCTACAAAATCTTAAACCTCCGAAAGTTCTTCACCGATTGCTTTGAAATTCACGAACTGCGTTGCGTTCGAATACGTGCGTGTTTTTTATATACCTATCACGAACCTCGCTCATCCTTCCTCCAATTTTCTCGCCACCACCAGGAGACGCTTTTTAAATTTTTTCCGACATACTTCATGTGACATATCATTAGAAAACACTCTGAATACTCTTTCATATTGTGCACCTACCATTCCCTTCATCCTACTTCCCTCCGTTGGGGGCACGTTTCTATATTTAAAAAATGTAAATGTTCGTTTGTACGAAATCTGAAATTTCCGATAGTTCTTCATCTATTTCTTTGAAATTCATCGATTGCGTTGCATTTGAATGCACGCGTGTTTTTATATTACTTTTATGAACCTCGCATCTCCCTCCCCCAATTTCATCTCCCGGGGCACTTTTTTTATATATTTTGACACCCCTTATGTGGTATATCATTAGAAAGCTCATTACCACTCTTTCATATTATGCATCTCCCCTCACTAAGATCTCCGGAGCGACACATTACTGAAATATTTCGTCAGTATTTTTTATGATATTTGTTTTTTCTTTGTTTTTGTTAGTTCGTGTTTTTTTCTTTTCAGCTCACAGGTTATTAAAGCCTGAGAGCTAATGTGCCCGCAGGTTCTGTATGTACGTATGTATGTAACGCGATAACTCTTGATAGAAATATCCGATTTGCTTCAAATTTTATAAATAGTTTCATTCTGATAAGGCGCATCTCTGATTAGTTTTGGGAGTTCATTGGTTAAGTATAAAAGGGGAACGTGGGGCTAATCCTCCCTTAATTTAAATAAATGGGTTTTTCATGCAGAATTTTCCGGTTTGCTTCAAATTTTGTAATTACGTTCATTCTGATAAGGGGCTTCCCTGATAAGTTTTGGGAGTTCATTGGTTAAGCATAAAAGGGGCAACGGGACTAATAGCCCCTTAATTTAGGTAAATGGGTTTTTCATGCAGAATTATCTGATTTCCTTCAAATTTTGTAAATAGGTTAATTCTGATAAAGTGCTTCCCTGATTAATTTTGGTGTTTTATTGGTTGTGCAAAGGGGAACTGGAATTAATTGCCCCCTTAATTGAGATAACTTGGTTTTAACGTAGAATTATTCGATTTACTTCAAATTTTGTGAATAGGTTCTATCTGATAAGGCGCTTCTCAGATTTGTTTTGAGGGTTCATTGATTAAGTATAAAGGGTCGAACGGGGGGCTAATCCTCCTTAATTTAGATAAATGGATTTTCATGCAGAATTATCCAATTTGCTTCAAATTTGGTATACCAGTTTATTCTGATAAGGTGTTTCCCTGATTAGATTTGGAGGTTCATTGGTTAAGTATAAGGTGGGGAAACGGGGGGTAATCCCCTTAATTTATTTTTCAATGGGCATTATTCTTTGAAATAAGAGTATAATATACAATTAGTGTAAATAGCCTGTGAGCTCAATGCCATAAGTTTAACTCGGCACATATCTTTTTTAATTAACTCGATCTGTCAGGGTTCCACCGCACTTACTGCAATTGACAATCGGCCTGCCAATTATGATGTTGCGAAATATTCACAAGCCAAAGCTTTGTAACGGCACGCGGCTTGCAGTAAAACAATAATGAGCAACTTCGTAGAAGCAACAATCTTGACAGGACCTTTCAAAGGTGAAGATGTTCTCATTCCTCGCATTCCTTTGATTCCTATGGATGCGCAATTTCAGTTTAAGAGATTGCAATTACCTATTTGATTGGCGCTTGTAATTTTCATCTACAAAGCTTAGGGCCAATCTTTAAAATTCTGCGGTTTAGATCTAGACATGAATTGCTTCTCACACGGGCAATTATATGTTTCGCGTTCTAGAAACGGCAAATCAGACAATCTCTATATCTACACAGACAATGTAACAACAAAATATATTGTATACCCACAGTATTGTGAAATTAAACATATTAGAAACGTTCACTTTCTCTTTTCTTTCTTTTCCATTTAGCCAGACTGAGCCACAGCAACGCGTGACCGGGTACAGCAAGTAATAATAATAAATCTGAAACTGAAATAAAAAAATTAAAAACTATCACGGCTACAGATTGTCTTCCGCTATCCTATGCATAAATAGTCAGATGTGGCAATCCCAAAACTTTCTTCTATTTCATACATATTAATACTTTAATATTCGCTATCGCAGAGCCAAAATTAAATGACAATCTATTTCCATCCTGAGAATTCTAAAGATATGAAATTGTGTTAGTTCTTGAGATATGACTATCGTTAAAATCGTATAAATCCTGCAAAATGTTGTATAGCTGCGTCACCTATTGGGAAATAAACACCAAAACCTAATCAGTAACAGCATGCGTCATTGTCTACCTGAATCCTAATTTAGATGAAAATTCGTGTATTAGTTCTTTAGATAGAGCTATTCCGCAAATCGTGAAGAATACAACATAATAGCGCCACCTGTTTTCGATTTACAACAACACATAATCAGCAACAACATTTATCAAGACAAACGTGAATCTGAAATTCGATGAAAATTCGTGCATTTATTCTTAAGATTGCGGAAATCGTAAAAAATGCAGCATAGCAGCGCCACCTTTTGGGCGACTTACATCAAAACGTAAACAGCACCAATTTATATCTAGGACTAACGGAATCTGAAGCTTGATAAAAATTCGTTCATTACTTTTTGAGATAGAACTATTACGAAAATCGTGAAAAATGCAGCATAGCAGTTCCACCTCTTGAGCAATTTATGCCAAAGACTAATCAGCACCAATCTATATCAGGGAGTAACTGTATATGAAGTTATATTACATTCCGTGCATTCGTGCTTGAGATAGAGTGCCCCACAAAATTTGTGTCACATGTATACGGACAGAGTCATAGACAAACATTTAGAAAAACAAGTTTTTCGGAATCTCTGACCGCTAAAACGTGTAAATTTGTCAAAAGACTGAATTCAAAAATTTTCACGAATCCAATACTTTCTTCTTGTAAAGGTAGAAGAAAGTAATAAACATATATTGATTTATCTCAAAAAAGACGCGAAAGCAATTTTCTTAAAAAACTTCATTTGCCTGCAGTATAGTTTATGTATGCAGAAAATACATAACATGACTAAAAAACGTGAATGTTTTTCGCAATATTTATTCTGGACAGGAACACTTGATTAAGTGGTTGCTTCGTCTATTACATATTTTTTAATATTCTTAATTGAGTTCTCTATTTAAATATGATTTTGATCGCGTTTATAATATATGTGTGCTGTAAAGTTAATAAATTGAAATCGAGTTGTTGTTGCCTAGGCTGCATAATTAAGTTTCTGTGAAATAGAATTCGATCGCAATAATCTCCCCTGGGGAAACAAAATGGCAAAAAATATGACTTTATCAAAAAAATACTTACTAAATAAATTCTCATATAATCCGAATAGACCAGCAGTATTAATAAAAAGGTTTAATAAAACAAAATTTTATATCATGAATATTCATTTTAGGTTTATCGTTAAAAATTGAAGCGGATGAATAAATTTCTAGTAATAGATGAAAATCTCAGTTTTTGAAAATATTTATCAAGTTCTGTATTTTAGAAGCAGTAACAAATTTAGAAAGAGATTACATAAATTGTTAATATCTGCAAACTTTTGAGAGGGCCGATCTTAAAATAAGTTTGCTTAAAATATTCGAGTCTCTTATGGTTAAGTTAATAATTTTAAGAAAAGATCTACATCTAAATTTCTAACTCATTTTAAATAAGAATTTCCTTTCTGTTATAAAAAATAACTGGCTGAAAAATATACATTTATGATCTGAATAGAAATCTTTTATACTCTTTATTTTCAGGTAAATATGAAATAAACTAGTAAATCTTCTGACTGGGGCCTCAACATCAATTTTACAAGATTTTTAATTTCAATCTCAATTCACACAGTATCTAACATCCTGAAATTCGCAATTTAACACTATTCGATTATATGCATTTAAAAATAAAAATTTTCGCTTGTTTACCTTAGTTAATTTATTCCAAATTCTTATAATATCTGCTTTTTTGACCTGTCTTTTAATAATATCTTAAATATCCATTATATTTTAATCCCATTCCTTTAATTCAGGCATTCATTTATTTCTTATTCGAAAAATCTTAATTTATTAATAGCTACACTTCTTTGTAAAAAAAACAAACAAACACTAATTTATTTTATTCTTTCATATTTTGAGACATTAAATTCTTATTTCTTTCGAATGTTTATTAATACTATTTTTATCTTTTATTAAAATATTATTCGATATCCCATGATTCATTGCATTTGGCACGCTCTTCCTTTTCTCCTCAAAGTTTCCGCTTTAAGTAAAGAGTTCTGTCCCTACGTCATGTCCTTCCCCGCCTACCTCCTGGTTTTTGCCCTATCGCTTAGCGCACCTTCTCCTAGACCCTCCTCCCTAACTTGCGTTTGGTTAACCCTGACGTAGAGCGCGTCAGTGTAACTTTACGCCTTTTCTTGATTAATTGATATAGTCTTTGACTTCAAAATTGATCTCAGGTAACTTGAACGTACGTAAAGAATTTCTTGACTTTCGAGATTTTATTATTTTTCGTAGTGTCAACACTTTTAAGTCTTCTGAGATCAATTTTGAAGCCAAAGACTATATCGATTTTATAAATTGGGCTGAAGTAACCGTGACAGAACCACCCTTAACTAAGTTCTCGGATCATAACATTCTTACAAAGTGCATCCTAAATGCAAAGGCAATAGATGAAGACATCTTACTTAAGATTAAACTATTCCCTTGTCACAATCAAGCCAATGAAAGATATGTGAAACTTGGTACGCTGGCTTATTCTGCTGTTTGTGCTCCTTTAAGACCTGATGGGTTCATTAAAACCTGTCTGGAGTCTTGAAAAAAAATGCCAGTTTTTGAAACTAAAAACCAGTATAGGTTATTTTAAAAATGGTAACTCCATTGCTTGTAAATTGCAATAGTAAATTATTTCTACCTTATTACTGTGGTTCTTTAAGAATGATTTCAAATTATATTTTCTTATATTTAAGTAAAAAATATAAAACAATTACAGTTACCCAAATTTCATATATTTAAAAAAGTACAGTCGTTGAGTTAGTATAATAAAAGCGAATTTGATATAAATATTAAATAATTTTATTATAAATATATAAAAATAATAATTCGATGATCATCCTTTTAAATTTATATTAGTTTGTATATTTGAGGGGAAAAAATGGGAAAATGCACAACTTTTACGTTTTTTCTCAATATTCAATGACCTTGGGGCAGTATTTAATATTAATATTTTTCAAAGATATTTTACATTCAGAATGAGGATATGATAAAGCAACTTTCCCACATCGTCCCATTTTCATTTGAAGAAAAAAAGAAATTCCATAGGCGAGCGCTTTTACGTTTTTTCTCAATATTCAATGACCTTGGGGCAGCATTTAATATTAATATTTTTCAAAGATATTTTATATTCAGAATGAGGATCTGATAGAGAAACTTTCCCAGCCCACCCAATTTTCCTTTGAAGAAAAAAGAAATTCCATAGGCGAGCGCTTTTACGTTTTTCCTCAATATTCAATGACCTTGTGGCAGTATTTAATATTAATATTTTTCAAAGATATTTTACATTCAGAATGAGAATATGACAAAGCAACTTTCCCGCATCGCCCCATTTTGATTTGAAGAAAAAAGAAATTCCATTGGCGAGCGCTTTTAAGTTTTTTCTCAATATTCAATGACCTTGTGGTAGTATTTAATATTAATATTTTTCAAAGATATTTTACATTCAGAATGAGAATATGACAAAGCAACTTTCCCACATCGCGCCATTTTGATTTAAAGAAAAAAGAAATTCCATTGGCGAGCGCTTTTACGTTTTTTCTCAATATTCAATGACCTTGGGGCAGTATTTAATATTAATATTTTTCAAAGATATTTTACATTCAGAATGAGGATATGACAAAGCAACTTTCTCACATCGCCCCATTTTGATTTGAAGAAAAAAGAAATTCCATTGGCGAGCGCTTTTAAGTTTTTTCTCAATATTCAATGACCTTGTGGTAGTATTTAATATTAATATTTTTCAAAGATATTTTACATTCAGAATGAGAATATGACAAAGCAACTTTCCCGCATCGCCCCATTTTGATTTGAAGAAAAAAGAAATTCCATTGGCGAGCGCTTTTACGTTTTTTCTAAATATTCAATGACCTTGGGGCAGTATTTAATATTAATATTTTTCAAAGATGTTTTACATTCAGAATGAGAAGATGACGAAGCAACTTTCCCACATCGCCCCATTTTGATTTGAAGAAAAAAGAAATTCCATTGGCGAGCGCTTTTACGTTTTTTCTCAATATTCAATGACCTTGGGGCAGTATTTAATATTAATATTTTTCAAAGATATTTTACATTCAGAATGAGGATATGACAAAGCAACTTTCTCACATCGCCCCATTTTGATTTGAAGAAAAAAGAAATTCCATAGGCGAGCGCTTTTACGTTTTTTCTCAGTATTCAATGACCTTGGGGCAGTATTTAATATTAATATTTTTCAAAGATATTTTACATTCAGAATGTGAATATGACAAAGCAACTTTTCCACATCACTCCATTTTGATTTGAAGAAAAAAGAAAATCCATTGGCGAGCGCTTTTACGTTTTTTCTCAATATTCAATGACCTTGCGGCAGTATTTAATATCTACTAAAAAACAACTTTTCAAAAGTAAAAAATAAGCCAAGCAAAAAAAAAAAAAAAAAAAAAAAAAAAGGTGAAAGTTGTGGCTAAAAAATAGTGTGATATCAAATTTCCAAGCTTATATTGCGGTACTTATTTAACATTTTTTGATAAAAATTTACCATATGTAAGTCGAGTACCTAAGTATGCGTTGATAGAAAGCCTTTTCTCCTTTACTAAATACATCATAACGTGTTTCTGAAAATTAATTTTTTTTAAATTATGCATGATGGGCTTGGCGGCCATCTTTCCATATTTTACACAAATTTCTAAGCACGCAAGTTCATTGTTAAGATTGGAAGTTCGAAATTGTTACTAAAGCAAACATTTTATTCTTTTAATTTATGGAAATGAGTGCCTAAAAATTTGTGTCGAAAAATAAAGCTGAAGTTACTTCAGGTTTCATCTTATGATTCTCTTTTTTCGGAGGGGGGTTAATTAATTAGTTAAAGCAGTAAAAATCAATTTGTTTTTTCAAAATAAAAAACTTTCTTAATTTATCTGTCTGTAGCTAAAACTATAAGTTCGAAATTCTTAATAATGCAAATATGTTACGAGCTTGAGTGCTTAGAAATTTGTGTAAAATATGGAAAGATGGCCGCCAAGCCCATCATGCATAATTTAAAAAAATTAATTTTCAGAAACACGTTATGATGTATTTAGTAAAGGAGAAAAGACTTTCTATCAACGCATACTTAGGTACTCGACTTACATATGGTAAATTTTTATCAAAAAATGTTAAATAAGTACCGCAATATAAGCTTGGAAATTTGATATCACACTATTTTTTAGCCACAACTTTCACCTTTTTTTTTTTTTTTTTTTTTTTTTTTTGCTTGGCTTATTTTTTACTTTTGAAAAGTTGTTTTTTAGTAGATATCAGTTCTTTTTTTAAAACAAATGATATATAACTGAAATAATTCTACTAGCTCAAATTAAAATTAGTCCTTGTATAGCCTTTATAAGCAGGGAGCAAACACAATATTATACATTTTGTTTACCTATCATTCATTTTTTATAGTGATTAATAATTTAAAAGTAATGAAAGTCAATTTCTTCTTTCAAAGTATCAGTCTTTCTCAATTTATATCTCCTTAAAATTTTCTACGAAAGATGAAAATTTAGTAAAAAACAGAGTCGAAATAAAATATATATTTACAGTTAGTCTGTCAGTTAATTGTTTTTTCTAACTTTTTTTGCTGACGGTTTTGCAAAATAAATTTACGTTTACAAATACCTACGGTTAATCCGAGAATGAAAACCCGCAGGCATCTAAAGAATCGAAGATCTGTAAATCCAGCAATTCTAGACATAATAAAGGAACATTTTTGATAAAAAAAAATCTAAAAATTTAAAGATATAAACTGTACATATAACTTCATCTTCATTTAGATCGTGTTATAGAGAAGAAAGAATAAATATGTAATTTTACTCAAGTCTGTTTATCCATACCTATTTGCATAAATATGAGGATATTAATTTACTATAAAATTTCCCCTAAATTGATTATCTTTAATAGTCTATTATTAAAGCCGCATATACATTAGAATTAAATATTTTTCGGTTAAAAATTGCCTGAAATCTATAGTCTTATCATTCGTTAAATTTGTTTTTTTTTTATGCCCAGACTCTTTTTCTGAACTCTGACAAAAGATCACAGACGTATTGAAGCTATCCAATTTCTTATATCTTTCTATCGTATTTCCTTTTTTGAGGGGGGTGTGAGGAAGAGCCTTAAGAACTTCGTTTTGTTCTCAGAATTCTGAATTATTCATTCAAAAGATCTACCTACATAAGTCTTGTTGCAGAATTTTCATTAGTTAAGAGTTGCATCAAGTTATACATCATGTGAATCTATTAAATTAATTTTGTGAAATACTAGATGGGAGCCATTGATATTTCCAGACCATTTGCCTATATTTTAAACTTGAGTCATTTACTACTATTCATTAATTTTCTATACGAATTAAAGAAATCGTTGTTTCCATGCCAACTGTACCTTTCACTATTGCTTGCTTGTTTGTTTGTTTGATTTATTGAACACATATATCATATCACATGCGGATCACGGCGGGATTCGAATCTGCTTCCACCTACGCTCGCAAGCGATTAGCGGCATCGTGTCTTATCCACTCAGCCACAGTGGGCCACTATTGCTTTCTCTAATGCCCAGATACTCAAATTTAACCAACTGCACTTAGAATCATGGTCATAACACAGAACATTTATATGTTAGAGCAGTGTTGCCAGTGGGCTACTTTTTTTTAATTCAGATTTCTTGATTGCCAGCACTTATTATAAACGGTAAAATTCCCATTGTTTTCGCCTTAATTAATATGTCATTAAATAAGGCGCATTTTACAATTTCAAAAAAGTGGTGCCAATCAAGTATCTGAGTTAAAAAAGTAGCCCATCTGGCAACACTGTGTTAGAGTGTAACACAGTGATATGGACAGAGATATGCACAAGTCGTGTACTCATATTCAATTTTTTGTCCAAAGTACGGTAACTCAGTTTTCAGTAATAGACGAGGAAGATTTCAATTAAACTAACCAGAAAAGTTAACAAACATTGGCTTCCTGATTTGATTTTATTCAAAATTGTTTTAACCAACCAAAGTTAATGTCCGGGATCCAGATAAATTTTTCTCTGTTAGTAAAATTAAATTGACCAATCAGTAGCCTTTATCCTTGCAGGCTTTTCGGTGTTTACTGCAAACATCAAAAAGTTCGGAAAAATGCAGACGTCTGATTGATCAATCCCATCCCGCTAATAGCGAAATATCTATCTTGATCCCGGCATATTCAACGCCCTTTAAATATTGGAGAAAGCCTTGACACGTGTCAGAAAAACGTCACACAAAGCAGGCAAAACAAAGAAGAAAAATCATTCATTGGCTCGTTCATATTCACGAGCCGATGAATGATTTCGTTTCTTTGCTTTGCCTGCTTTGTGTGATGTTTTCGTGACGCGAGTCACGAAAACATTCTCAGATATTTAGGATGCTTTGTCGTATTTCACCACCATGAAGTTATGAAAAGAGAGGAACAGACATGTCAATCTTCCTGTGTGAAAAACTAGTTACAAAAAAAACGAGTTATTTCTCTCTCTTCTGCCCTTTTCTCTCTTGATTTTGACAGATAGCAGCCCATTTAGCAGTCTCCAGTACAAGATGCCGCTATATACGGTGGACGCAGGAGGGAGGGTGTTAGCGCGACCAATGACATAATAGGCCAGTTCATGATGTTTAAAAGTCACACGCAGTTGGATCGAGGCTAACGAAAAAGACAGGCTACCGCGGTGGGTCCGATTCTTCTTTTTTTACAAACCGCTGGAGTCACGTGATGCTCTTTTCACGCACCTTCTTTGGTGCATTCGAGCATCACGTGACTCCAGCGGTCTGTAAAAAAAGAAGAATCGGACCCACCGCGGTAGCCTGTCTTTTTCGTTAGTCTCAGAGTTGGATCATCTTTACACGATGATTAGTACAAAGCTGCGAGCCAATTTTTTTTGTGTCCATTGCCGTGTACAGATAATCAACTCCGTGTGACGTTATGAACTGGCCTTATATGTTGTTGGCCACAGTTTAGGAACAGCTACAAATGACTTCATCTATATCTACTCCGAGGTAAACGAAAAAGACAGGCTACCGCGGTGCTACAGCGCCTAGAATATATAGTGTGGAAATTAGCTATCCCAGTAATACTTTAAAAAGTGCTAATATATTGGATCTCTTAAATTTCAAATGATGCTGAAATCCAATGAGTCGATCACAGCGATATCTGCAGGATATTTCCTAAAACTTCATGACGATTTGGTAACAGCGTCTAGAATACCTAGTGTGGAAATATTTTATTAAACAACGCTAAAAATTTGTATCCCGCAAATGATCGACGATACTGCTAAAATTCCAAGTGTCGATCGCAGCGAAATCTGCGGGATTTTCGTATTACATTGTATAGACTAGCAATATCTTTCAGTTATAGAAAATATCCTGCAGATGTCGCTGCGATTTGTATATTTCAGCAGCATCGTTGCACATTTAAGGATACAATATTTTACCATTTTTTTAAGTATTACAGGGATAGCCAATTTCCACACTATATATTCTAGGCGCTATAATTTGGTCTAGACGCTGTAGCGTTTTTTTTTTTTTTTTACATTTTATTAACATACATCTGACCTGTGTGCTTAGCGTCAAGCCCGCTGTAATAATGCGATGTTTACTTTGAAAGTTTATCACAGATGTCGCTGCGATCAGCTCCCTGGATTTCAGCGTCAGTGCACATTTAAGGGATACAACTTTTTAGCGCTGCTTGGATAGCAAAATTCCACAGTATGTATTCTAGACGCTATAGCGGTGCATTACACGTGTCTCTTTCTTCTTTAAAAAATATCCTGCAGATGTCGCTGTAAATGACTGTTTGGAATTCAACATCGTTGTACATTTAAGGGATTCACTATTTCCGCGCTTTTTTAAGTATTGCTGGGATAGTCGATTTCTACAACATATAATCTAGGCCTATAACGGAGCTATAGTACAGCGCCTAGAAGATACAGTGTGGAAAACAGCTATTCCTATAATGCTTTAAAAAGTGCTAAAAACTTGTATCCCATAAATCTGCAACAATGCTCAGCGGCAATATGCTGATACGAGCGCCATCTCGTAACTCTTTTCAATATAAACACTGAGTTTTCAAAAATTATAGAATGTTAAATATCGGAAACTATAAATATAAAGATATTTTGGTCTGTTATAAGCTAATTTAGTTAAGGAATGACGTGAAATAGGTTAAAGAGTCTCTTTTAGAATGACTATCGTTTTTAAATCACTACGGTGGCACTACTATCGACATCTTGTTATTCAGCATCGTTGTACATTTATGGGATTCAATTTTTTAGCACTATTTTGTAGCCGTTTTCCACACTGTATCTTCTAGGCGCTGTATATATAGTGTGGAAATTGGCTATCCCTGTAATACTTTAAAAAGTGCTAAAATATTGTATCCCTTAACTGTGCAATGATGCTGCTGAAATATACAGATCACAGCGACATCTGCAGTATATTTTCTCAAACTGCAAGATATTGCTAGTCTATACAATGTAATACTAAATCCCGCAGATGTCGCTGTGATCGATACTTGGGATTTTAGCAGTATCGTCACACATTTAATGGATACAAATTTTTAGCGTTGTTTGCATAGCATATTTCCACACAAGGTATTCTAGACGCTGTAGCCATACTTTCGGCAAAAACTTGAAATGAGCATGCTTCCTGTGCATATATCACCACTCTTATGTGTGAAGGCTCTCTGTTATGGTGTTGATTCTGGGCGCTCTTTGTTAAATTTCTATATTTGTGTTTTAGAGAAAGCAATACAGAAAAGTACTGTCACTATGGAAACAACAACTTCTTTAATATTGAAAGGTATAGCAAAGGAGTTCAGAATCAGTGCCTTAAATAGTTTCGAATATGTATTGTTGTTATGACAATTAATACCCTACCTGGATGTGGAAATGCAAAGTTGTGTTCAACATAATGGAGGATATTCCATCTACATTTTGATCACGTGGTCAAGGTAAAAACTTCTATCGTAAAGAAGGGAAGTCTCCGTAGACGTGTAATGTAAATCCCCGCTAGCCAATGAAACGGTTCATGAGGCAAAGTAGTAGTATCTTCCCTTCTTATCAGATAGAAGTTCCTTGGATAAATTACCGGTATCACGTGACTTTTTCAGCCTCGAACCCATATTTGAAATATCCTCCATTGTGCGCAATCTAGATAGATTTTTGGCTGTCAGAGAAACGAGATTCATCAATCAGAAGCCTGCATTTTTGTGAACTTTTCGCTGTTTGCAGAAATGCAGGTTATTGATTGGCGATTCTCGTTTCGCTAACAGCGAAAAATCTATCTGGATCCTAGCCTACATTTCTACAAACATTGCACTTCATCCACGGCACTAAAAAAAATGACTCAAAACTTTCATGACATAGGCCGGGATCCACAAACAGCAAATATTCTCAAACATGCGGGCTTCTGATTGGTCAAACTCATTTCGCTAACAGCGAAAAATCTATCTGAATCTCAGCCATAGTTATCTTCGATGAAATCAATGCAAAGGGATAATATAAAAGAAAAATATAAGATTTCTAAAATGTTTTGGCGGGTTTATCGCTATTTGGCATAATTTGTAAACTTTAGAACTAATTAACAGTTTTTCGCTAATTATGAATAGAAAATTAATGTTTTTAAAGCTGAATTTTATAAAAGCACGTAGATTGAGTAAATATCTATCCAAAAATTCAATCCTTACTTTTTTCTGTCCATTATTTAAGTCTCTACCTCGATTTAAACATAAGTTGTGACGAAGAAAATAAATCTGTCATTTTCAGTATCTCGACGTTATTTTAAAAAATCTATATATCTGTTTATAATTAATTTATGAGGATGCATTTGATCTCAAATTGAAGATCTTCTTTATTAGGTCCTTCTAGTGTTGTTTTTATTTTTCTGCGATGATTGCTTCTTTTGATATGGGAAATTTTACGCTGGCATATTTCGTTCTTTTAACATGGAGAAGTTGTCATCAGTATAATAAGCAGTTACGGTGTCTTGCCTTATTCTTGGCGTTTGTTTGTTTGGCGGGGTTAGCATTTTTTTTTCAGCTTGGCTTGGCAGAACGACCGTCCTGCTTGATTAATATTTTTCAAAGATATTTTACATTCAGAATGAGGATATGACAAAGCAACTTTCCCACATCGCCCCATTTTGATTTGAAGAAAAAATAAATTCCATAGGCGAGCGCTTTTACGTTTTTTCTCAATATTCAATGACCTTGGGGCAGTATTTAATATTAATATTTTTCAAAGATGTTTTACATTCAGAATGAGAAGATGACGAAGCAACTTTCCCACATCGCCCCATTTTGATTTGAAGAAAAAAGAAATTCCATTGGCGAGCGCTTTTACGTTTTTTCTCAATATTCAATGACCTTGGGGCAGTATTTAATATTAATATTTTTCAAAGATATTTTACATTCAGAATGAGGATATGACAAAGCAACTTTCTCACATCGCCCCATTTTGATTTGAAGAAAAAAGAAATTCCATAGGCGAGCGCTTTTACGTTTTTTCTCAGTATTCAATGACCTTAGGGCAGTATTTAATATTAATATTTTTCAAAGATATTTTACATTCAGAATGTGAATATGACAAAGCAACTTTTCCACATCACTCCATTTTGATTTGAAGAAAAAAGAAAATCCATTGGCGAGCGCTTTTACGTTTTTTCTCAATATTCAATGACCTTGCGGCAGTATTTAATATTAATATTTTTCAAAGATATTTTACATTCAGAATGAGGATATGACAAAGCAACTTTCCCACATCGCCCCATTTTGATTTGAAGAAAAAATAAATTCCATAGGCGAGCGCTTTTACGTTTTTTCTCAATATTCAATGACCTTGGGGCAGTATTTAATATTAATATTTTTCAAAGATATTTTGCATTCAGAATGAGGATATGACAAAGCAACTTTCCCACATCGCCCCATTTTGATTTAAAGAAAAAAGAAATTCCATAGGCGAGCGCTTTTACGTTTTTTCTCAATATTCAATGACCTTGGGGCAGTATTTAATATTAATATTTTTCAAAGATGTTTTACATTCAGAATGAGGATATGACAAAGCAACTTTCCCACATCGCCCCATTTTAATTTGAAGAAAAAAGAAATTGCATAGGCGAGCGCTTTTACGTTTTTTCTCAATATTCAATGACCTTGGGGCAGTATTTAATATTAATATTTTTCAAAGATATTTTATATTCAGAGTGAGGATCTGATAGAGAAACTTACCCACCCCACCCAATTTTGATTTGAAGATTTTTTCCCCCATAGGCGAGCGCTCCACCCTAATACAGTACAGTGGTGGCCGAAGTTTTGGACATTTTTTGAAATTTTCATGTTTTATAAATTTTTGTGTTTATAGAATATATTAATTTTCACTTAAATATAAATATTTATATATCAAATTCAAGGAATTTCAATGTAGAATTTAATTAAAATATCCGCATTAAAAAAGTTACACTTACTTTAGTCTAAAATACAAACACAATCAGTCATGAATACTGACCTGTATTGTAATAAAAGCTTCCTAGCCAATCACAATGACTGTTCACAGAAGCAATCAAATGCCAGTAACTAAACTGCAATATGTTTTGATTTGTAAAAGAGGTATTTTGCTGAAATTAATTTTGTAGAAGGGTGAACACTAGCGTAACTAAATAGAATAATATATTTTTTTAAATATTTCTATTTTTTTCTTAATGCAAATAATTAAAAACAATGTCATCAACAACAAGAACTGATTGGACACCTACAAAAAAAGCACAATAGTCATATTGAGAGAAAATGGTCTCTCTTATGCTGAAATTGCAAGACAGGTTGGTGGATCAGTCATTTTATCTGGCGTACGAAAGTTGTGCTTACGTTATGAAGAAACTAAATCGGTGATAAATAAGGCATGATCAGGACGAAAAAAAATGCACAAGTACTTCTGGCGATAGAAAAATAAAAATGGTATGCCTCAAAGATAGAAGAATTTCATCAGATGCTGTTATATGTGAAATGAATGCAATGGCTATTTCAATTAGTTCCAGAACAATAAGGAAAAGATTAGCAGGTTTTGGACTCAAAGGTAGAATTCGGAGGAAAAACCATTTCTAAAACTTCAGCAACGCAAGAAACGAGTTATGTGGGCAAAAGAACACATTAATTGGTCAGGAAATCAGTAAAAGCAAATAACATGGAGTGACGCGAGTAAAATATAGCTCTTTGGTAGTGATGGGCGAAAATATGTGAGACGTAGGGTAGGGGAAGAGCTGCATCCTGGTTCCATTGAAGCAACAAATGTCATGATTTGTGCCTGTTGTATCTCTACAGATGGAGTGGGAAACATTCAAGTAATTGATAGCATTTTGAATGCAAAAAAATACATATATCGAAACTGTCCTGGAACCAAAATTGATATCTTCCATCAGGGATCTCTTCTCAAAGAAAGCACCAATTATCTTTCAGTAGGATTCAGCTCCATGCCATACGGCAAAAACATGCAAAGAACGGTTTAAAAATAAAATCATACTGTTATTACCACGGCAATGGTAAGGAAACAGTCATGATCTGAATCCCAAAGAAATTTTCTGGCGACGTTTAAAAATCCTTGTACAAAAAAGCGCCCATCTAATAAAACGCAACTTATTGAAGCTATAATTGATTCTTGGCATCATGGGATTAAAAAGGATGATCTCCAAATACTAGTTCTCTCGGTGAAAAGACGCTATGAAGCAATGACAAAAAACAGCGGTACTAAATATTGAATGCGTAACTTTAAAATATAATGAAATCTAAGATAGATCTTATTTTTTGTAAGCGTAACTTTTTTTTGAATTGCAGGTATTTTAATTATGTTTTTTTTAATTAAACTCTACATTAAATTTTCTTGAATTTGATTATAAACATTTGCATTTAAGTGAAATTTATCATACAAGTAAACATATAAAGCGCCTTACATTTTCGCTATCACACCTATTCCCTCTATGTCGTGACTCCGCAAGTTGACCAACCATTCAATTCGTATATTCGGGATGCGAAAAGATAACGTATCGTTACAAAACCCTGAACCTCTTAAATAAATTTCAATGGATTCTCTTATAAATCCTTCTATATATAAAAAAAAGTTTTGATTCGAAAATGGACCAATGAAAATCTGCGTAGATATTCCCGGCATCCAGTTTGAATGCTTAAGCATGGCCTTTCTTCGTTAATATTAAAAAAAAACTGTTGCATACAAAACTATGAAAATCGGTAGTATTATAGAGAAATGTTTGATAAACACGCTGATTTAGACAGTTTTCAAATCGAAGGATTATTTTAAGAGATATTTAATGCCAAAGTTGGACAAAATCGTTCCATTAAAAAAGTTTTATAGGAGCAAAAACTGTACATAGGAATTTAATCATTTTTAGATCATTTTTGGCGTCAGAATTTCCTGGTGTGTAGACTGCACTTAGTTTTTTAATTTGACTCATTTTTTGAGGTTTTATTTCTATTTTAAATTCAAATTTTCAGCATTTTGAGAGATATTTTTTACACATTTTAGAAAATTGTATTAATTTAAACTGTTGCCAACTGCATAAACAGCGCAAACAATAATGTTTGCTTCAAATTAAAAAAATATTTTACACGTGAACAGAAAATATAAACAGCAGGAACTCATTGAAAATTACGTCATAAAAACTATGTTTACACGTGAATTTTAAAAGAGAAAGAATATTGTAAAATAATAAATTTATTAACATGCGTTAGAAGACTTAAATAGGAGAATTTACGTCACATTTACGTCACATTACACTTATTACGTAAAATGAGCAAAAAATAATATTGCAAAACAGTTTAAATTTAAAAATTGCGCGAGATATTTATTTGATATGTTAAGATGATCATAATATTTCATTTCTAACAAAAGTACTTTTACGTGAATATTAAAAAGACAAAGAAAAGTTTGGTGAAAATTACGTCAGATTATGATTGTTAGATCCAAATTATAATTCAATCTTCCGAAATCTTTTTAAAGCCAATCAAATTAGCGTGCTGTTAGAGTCTGCGGTGCCTGAACGGGGGTTGACGAGCGTAGCTCGTAGGGGGCAGAGCCCCCTAGCAATTTTAAATAAATATTAGACCTGTAGATTAATCTACTCTCGATATTAGTGGACGTAATTAAGGCTTATTACTCGTACTTACTTACATTTGCATCATTTTCACTGTCAGAACCATTCATCGATTCCAAAATTAAAGCGTCATCTAAGCATATTTCTGAGTTTCATTAAATATTCATTTTAATAAATTGAAAATTATGAAATTTTGAGAAATATTTTATTTTGTGTATACCAAGAATCTTTAAACAAATAGAAAGAGCCCAGTCTATGTATGTGTAGGAATAAGGATCAGGAATGTAACATCATCACTGACACAGTTGCAGTAAAATATTTTAATTCATGGATGAAAATGCATCTTTTGTTTTCCGAATGATGTCATTATCTTCATCGGAAACATTACGTTTTCAATATTGCTTACTATGAAAGATTGTTCACTGTTATTTTATTTACACAGATTACTTACTATTATTCCTCAATAAATAATCTGTGTTCAGCTCTTACGCGATTAGTGCATAATTAATAGGAATCGTTTTAATATGTTTACATTTTATTAAAATCATTGAAATTTTTCTTTTAAATATGACACGAGTTTAAGTGATGAAATCAATCTTCTGATTGGTGAAATGTAATAAGGCAAATTAATTGTGTTACTGCGGTTGTTGCCAAACGGCAAGCTACAAATTCAGCCCTATTTTAGCGCCACGCAAGAGAAGTATATATATAGATTCTTCAAGCACACAAAGTTACAAAACGTTAAAATTTCAAAAAAATTCCACAATTTTGGCAACCGCTGTATATCTATTTCTGGGCAATTTGCATATATGTACGCGAGTGAGAAGATGGATAGACGGTAGATAGACTGACAAAAGGACATATACATCGAATTCATAAACACTTTTTACATATGTTGGAAAGGGTTAAGGGATCTCAGGACTCTTAAAATTGAAAAAAAAAGACTATTTTCAATATTTAAAATCTTAAAATTTATTTGATTTTAAGACACAATTTTAATTGGGATGAAAGATATAAGTATATGCTTTCGTTTCATGTATTTAAAAAATTGCAAGATGCAGAATTAGCATTTACAGGGGCTCCAAACTGTCAGGCATTTGACCAAGAGAAAATCGGCATAACAGATTACGCGCAGGATTACAAAATCAATTTTGCATCTAGAATGAAAATTTTGGTGCCTACTTATACTTCAGTTTATAACAATTATCCTGAACCTAAATAAATGTGTATTTAAATCATTTTTATATTTTTAATACAAAGTTGTATATAGTTAATGCAAAATTTAGGAAATTTCAACAAAATAATCACCCAATAAAAATATTTTTCTTTAACAATAAAAAGGAAATTTTAGGTTCAGTTTATACAGATTAACATGAAACATATGTTTTGAAATTTTCATGAAAAAATATCCAGAAGTTTTTGAGATATTATGCGCGTTATGCCCGAAAACGCCATTAGGAGAAAAATGACTTCAAAGTTTCGGAAATGCCGCTTCAGCTATTGAGCGGATGTAATTCTAAAAATCATAACTTCTGTTCTAATGGGAATTTCAAGAAAACAATTATATCAAAATATTCAGAGAGATAGGAGTTTAACATCTAAAAAATTAAAATTTCGAAAATTTTAAAGCTTTAAGAGTCCTGAGACCCTTCAAAAAAGAAACATTTACTAATCTCAGTAAACTTTTCATTAATTTTATAAAGTATATTATACAGACTTTCATGATGTAGCATTAATTTATTGAATATAGCTTTTGTTCAAAAATATGAAACTATATGTTGCATAAACGAAATTGATTTGTTGAAAATATGCATTATAACTCTTTCTTACAAAATATTTGCCTTCCGTAAAGGATAATCTTTTTAGTATTATGCTCATCAGTACATAAAAACAAGCCTAAATTATCTCATATGTAAAAAAAAAAAAAAGATGCTAACAAAATTTTCTGTAACAACCTCATTTGTTTGTTACTAAGCAATATAATTTATGTACTGCAGAAAGTACATACCATGAATAAATAACTAGAATATCTTTCTCATTAGTTATTCTAGACACGAACACTAGAATAAAGAGTAACTTTGCATTTATATATATATATATATATATATTATACTCTTATGCAACTGTATTCGCGATTTAAGTCAGATTTAGGTTTTCTGGTTGGTGATAATACATGTTATCTATAAAATTTATAAAATTGAAATTCCGTTGTTGTTGATTAGACTACGTAATTAAAAGACTGTGAAATGTGATTCTATTGCTATAATCTCAGCAGAGAATTTAAAGTGGTAAGGAATTTGAAGGTTATTTGAAAATAAAACAATTAAAGTCAAGTATAATTGGAATAGAATGCTATATTAATCAATAATTTTGAAATGAAATGTTGTATTAGAAAGATTTATTTTAGATTTATTGTTGACATTGTTGTTATTAACTGAACGGAATAATAATTTTTTTTTAATTTATGGAATTAGCATTTTATGAATATATTTAACAAAATTTATACTTCATGTGATCTAAGTGCCTTTGAACTTGACAATGTTTAGTTGTTTAGCGGAATTTTGCTTGAGAACATATTCCAAATTTAATTACGTAAAAAAATATTCACAGTCTGTCATGGTACAATTAATTATTTAAAGGAATAACATCCCAATAATTGTTATCAGCTCCATTAAAAAGATAATGTACTTTCACCTTATAAATAAATAGACTCGAAAATATAACTTTACTTGCAAACCCCGCGGCTTTGCTCGCGTAACAGTTGAAATACGCCAAGTGATATTTACATGACTATTTTTTATTAGAAGAACACTTTTTGGAATAATTCAAAAATTACAAATTAAGCCACAGTTGGACTAAACTTCATTATAAAAGTGCAATAGACAGAAATGAGATTTTAATTAATTAGAACTAAAACTAATTCCAAATAAATGATAATTTAGAAAATATTTTGAGACTTTTATGCTCATTTCATATGCTCATTTCGGTATTCATTTGAAGTTTTGAATTTTTTAGAAACCATTTTAACACATTTTATATCTTAAAATTAACAATCATGTCAAATTTAAAGCTTCTTGTCTAACAGTCTACCACCTCTTTGGTGTTAGTGGCAACAACTTAAAATGCCGAAACAGAGTTGAAATAGAATGTCTCGAAAAATGTTGAAACAGAGACTGTCACCATTAATTTACCAAAATTAACCTTGAAATCGATTGGTATTTCCTAATATTCTATAGAAAACGATCCTGCTAACCAGATGGCAGTGATACCGGCATAAAATATAGTCCGTATAGGATCAGGGACTATCACTCTTGATTCGCAACCAATAACTTCTGTAATCGGTTTATTATATCATGAGATTCCATAGAAATCGTAATTTAGGACACTTTTAGAATGCTTATTTCTTTACCTTCGCTTCACCCCTTTTTAAATTCAAGTTTATTTACGACTGTTCTTAGAGGACATTTATATTTTATAAGTAGCTACCGTGCTATATTTAAAGTTTCTAGCCTCTTCAGTACCGCAGAATTCGCAATTTAGAAAGTTTTTTGTTCCTGCATCCTTCTAGGGGTTGTGGCACCGACATAAAATATAACATACGTTTGAGCAGGTTCTATCACCATCAATTTGCAACCATTATGTTTGAAATTTGTTTCGTATTACATACGATTATATAAAAATAGTAATGAAATAGTAATAAAAATAGACCGCTTATAGAACGCTTTTCGCTCATTTCATCCTTTTAAATTTAGAATTTTCTTTCGACAATTATTAGAAAGCATTTGCATCTTTGAAATAATTACCTTCCAAAGTTAAAATGTTAGACCCCCTCACTAATACAAAAAACGAAATTTAGAACATTTCTTGCTGCTGTTACCCCCATATGGTAGTGACAACAACGTAAAATATAGGCTATGTAGGAGCGGGGGCTATCACCATCAATTTGAAGCCATTACTTCTGAAATCGGTTTATATTTCCTGAGATTGCGTAGAAATCTCTATTTAGAGAGTTTTTAGAACGCTTTTCGTTCATTTTCACCCTTTTTAATTTCAAATTTTTAGGGAACTTTTCTCAGAAAGCATTTACATCACATAAGTAATTACCATGCCAAATTTCAAGTTGCTAACTCCTTCAGTATCTCAAAAATAACAAGTTAGAAAGTTTTTTTAAATGCAACCGCAAGGTGGTAGTGACGCCGACATAAAATAGATCCTATTTCGGAGCTAGGGCTGTAATCATCAATTTCCAACCATTACTTTTGAAATCGGTCGAGTACTTTCTGAGATTGCGTAGAAATCGCAATTTAGAACTTTTTTAAGAACATTTTTCGTCCATTTTCACCCGTTTTAAATTTCGAATTATTTAGGAAATATTCTTAGAGATAATTTATATCTTATAAGTAACAACCATGCCTAATTTCAAGTTGCTAGCTCCTGCAGTATTGCAAAAAACGCAATTTAGATCGTTTTTTGCTCCTTCATTCCCTTTGAGGTTGTGGCTCCGAAATGAAACACAGCCTATGTTGGAGTCACTGACATAAAATATAGCATATGTTTGAGCAGGTTCTATCACCATCAATTTGCAACCATTATGTTTGAAATTTGTTTCGTATTACATACGATTATATAAAAATTGTAATGTAGAACGCTTATAGAACGCGAACAACCGACACACGAATTAAGCCTATGTTGGGCTGCCACCATCGTTTTGTTAAGCATTATTTTTTAAATAGGTTCTGTACTTCCTGATATTGCGTAGAGATCGCAATTTAGAAAGGTTTTTAGAACGCTTTTGGCTCATATTCACCCCTTTTAAATTTCGATTTTTTAGGAAATGTTCTTAGAGATCATTTGTATCTTATAAATAACTGCGATGGATAATTTCAGGATTCTAGGCCCTTCAGTAACACAAAAATCGTAATTTTTAACGTTTTTTGCTTCTGCAACCCCTAGGTGGTAGCGACACTGGCATGAAATAGGACCTATGTTGGAGCAAGTGCTGTCATCATCAATTATTAACCATTACTTTTGAAATAGGTTGGGTGCTTTATGAGATTGCGTAGAAATCGCCATTTAGAACTTTTTTTTTAGAAAACTTTTCGCGCTTTTTCACCCCTTTTAAATTTCGAATTTTTTAAGAAATGTTATTACAGATCATTTATATTTTATAAGTAACTACCGTTCCAAATTTCATGTTTCTAGGCCCTTCAGTAACACAAAAATCGAATTTTCGAACGTTTTTTCTCCTGCACACATTTTGGGGGTAATGGCACCGACATAAAATGTAGCCTATGTTAGAGCAAGGGTTGTCACCATCATTTTGACACCATTATTTTTTAAATCGGTTTGGTACTTCCGGAAATTGCGTAAAAATCGTCATTTAGAACGTTTTTTAGAACGCTTTTCGCGCATTTTCACCATTTTTTAATTTCGATTTTTTTAAGAAATGTCCGTAGAGTTCATTAGTATGTTATAAGTAACTACCATTCCAAATTTCATGTTTGTAGGCTCTTCAGTAACACAAAACAACCGCATTTTAGAACGTTTTTCGCTCCTGCACCCCCTTCTGGCCAGTGGCACGGACATAAGATATAGCCTATGTTCTAAGATGGACTAACACCATCATTTTGATACCATTACTTTTGGAATCGGTTCGGTAGTTTCAGAGCTTACCTCCTACAAATAAACAATTTTTAACTCTTTATAATATTAGTATAGATAGATGATTTGAATCGAAATACATTATGCATGCTTTTTCAGTTAAGTATAATATACAGCAGACACATATCCGTGTGTAATGCTGACGTCATATTCACATTCCAACCTGTAAAATAAATTTCGGTTATTTGCAAATTCATAAACTTCTAAACATTCGACAATTTAAATTTTTACATCGTCTTAAAACAATATAAATAGTTCAGAATTAGTTTCCGGCTAATATTCCATAACGAAATTAAAACTTCATCAATAAATAAATAAAAAGAAAAAAAAGTAAATAAATCACAATGTTAACACCCTTTTAAAACGAACAATTCTTTCATCTGTATGTACTGATATTCATGCTTAAAAATCAGTATCGGTAAAATATATTTCAATTTTTTTAAAAATATGACGTCATATTCATCAGCTTTCTGTATTTCCTCATATTAAAGTTCCTGATATTACTAAATAAACAGTCAAGTGCGAGTATTAGTCGCGCACAGAGGGTTTCCGTAGATTAAATATATGGTTTAGTAATTGTATTATTTAAAAAACCTTTTCTTAAACAATAATAAGATTTTGTAAAAAACTGCACAAACTAGGGTTGAGTATAATAGTATATCCCAACAAAAAGTTTTCGGTAAAAAAAAAGCGCCAAGTTCTCCTTAATGTTTCAGCCAGAAAAAATAGTGATATCTGAAGTTCGCACAAGTTAAAAGCCAAACATCCCAAATCTTTCATTGAAAATGGCTTCCTGCGACTTGGCCGTTAATGCCTTCTAGAGCATTTCAAAATTAATGATCGGAAATTACGCATTTATGAATTATTTAAATATCAAAATTAATATTAGAATGCAAAGAGGCAAATTCACATAAAGACATTATAAGTAAAAGATTTCTGATAACTACCATTCAGTTTCAACAAACATCAGTTTTGATTACAGATCATTTAGTCCACTTATGGTT
This sequence comes from Maratus speciosus, assembly GCA_963932465.1. Lineage (NCBI taxonomy): Eukaryota > Metazoa > Arthropoda > Arachnida > Araneae > Salticidae > Maratus > Maratus speciosus. The sequence goes on along the minus strand of OZ010795.1, from coordinate 566,553,705 downwards.
TAATTGCCATTTTGTACGGTCTAAAGCTAAAGTCATTAACGTAAAATCCAAGAAATAAAACAAAATTTACTTACTTCAAATTTCACAATATGTTACATTATATTTTATTGTATAATATTGAAATCTTGTGTATTGACGAAACAGATTTTTTTCGTTTATTATAGTTTGTTTGCATACATTAAGAGGTATTCGATTTATAAACTGTTAAAAGCTGATACTAATTATGTTTTAGCAATTAGGGATATTATCTCCTGAATACAAGTATTTTGTTATTTTTAACTTCTAAGCATTTAAATAGACTGAAGCTGTTTAAATGCTTTTTTCAAATGTGTATTTTATTTCTGTACTCTCTGCCACAAAATGCATAAAATAATCAAAAAATGTAGTTGGCATGTAACTCATTTGAACATATTTGAAAATTTGAAAATCTCTCTCGAAGGCATTAACGGCCAAGTCGCAGGAAGCCATTTTCAATGAAAGATTTGGGATGTTTGGCTTTTAACTTGTGCGAACTTCAGATATCACTACTTTTTCTGGCTGAAACATTAAGGAGAACTTGGCGCTTTTTTTTTTTTACCGAAAACATTTTGTTGGGATATAACTACTTTTTGTAGGTTTTTTCAAGTTTGTTATTCTAAACTATATTAATATGAAAAAACTTAAATTTCGGTACTTTTATGCTAGCCAGAAGCAAATCTCCTCATTAGACTTTTGTTTTTTCGCCAATAGCAGTTTTCATTTTTCACATGTGTAAATTAGAAACAATGCTTTGATTTTCAAATAAAATATTTTGGTTTATGTTATTATTTCTTATTTGCTTATTTATTTATTTCTATGTTAAATATTCTATTAAATAAAATGAGGGAAATGCATCTATTTTAAATTAGATAACTGAAAAGTATATATCTTTAAATGAAATGAATGCAATATGAACAATGGAGTTGGGAGCAGTATTTGGCAATTTGCCACTTGCGCCCGGCTAACATAAAAATACCTAAATTTATTTTATTGAGCTTTACAAATTTATACTTTATTTCTTTTTATATTAAAATACTAGCTGCCTCTAGCAAGCAGTATTTACCGTATTAATTCCATGTTAACCGCTGTATCATGTTACTGTTATTCATAATTTAATTTACTTGCCCATTCTTTCGCCAAGTCGAAGCTTTTGATAGAGAAATCAAGAACTCTTTACGATCATGGAAGCACATCATATATTTTGTGTTGTTATGTATTTCATCTTTCGTGACAAATATCTCTTAACTCACTTATGCATGTTTCCTTAGCAGTTACGATTCGTTCTTTAATGCGGAAATTCTTAATCCTGTTAAGTAATCTTTTCTAATTGGGCTCACTGCCAATTGTTGTATTTTAACTGATACGACTGGGTACAAGTGAAATGGTTTTTATGAAGGTTTATCTGCATTTGCATTAAACCATATTGATGCTAATATCTTTTTGTTTCACGTTAACCTTTTCAATAGACTCGATTACGGAAGAATAGAAGGTCTATCGGCTCACTGCCATGATCCATTTGAAAATCTATCATTCTTCTCATCTGACCGTGTTGAAGAATTAGCCAATGTGCCATGGTTTTAAGATTTTAGCTAATTTTATTCGAAATCTGAAAACTAAAATGCGAGGAACCGGATTATAGAAGATTCATTCTAACGTACATATCGATTAACAGGTTACATAATAATCATAAGGAGAACTGGCAGTTTCAATGCTTTAACCCCTTGGGGACGAGCGACACGTATACGTGCCGCATGAAGCTTTCAGAATCCTTGTTTATCCACACCAGTAAAATTTTACAGTAAAATTTGCCTTATTTAATCAGCGCATTTTGTCGATTCAAGAAGATACAAATTTCTGTTTTTAAAAAACGGTGACAAAAGATTAAAAATTTCGTAAAAGTGCTCCCGTCCCGAAGGGGTTAATAGTTTCCGTAAATTCTCTTTATATAATACAGAAGTTTTAGCGGTGTAAAGATAAACAACATAGTCACAGTAAGTATAGTAACAGTACAATATAATAACAATAGCAGAGGTTTTGGGCAGTGACGAAACTATTAGCACTTTGGAAATTAATATTTACGTTATATCATTTAACTATTGAGATGATATGCGGAAAAATAAAAATAGATGGCTCGCATTAGTAATTAACTCATTGAAAAATATCCACTAGCGTCAAATATTCGCCCAGCTTGGCGACATTTAGCAAAGTTTCGCCGAATTTGGTAATATATCATGTCAATTCTCAAATTTGGCGACAAAAAATGTTTTGTTTATTCTGACGTCATACTGATGCATATGTATTATGTATTATACACATACCTATAATATGTATGATGCAAATCTATTACGTATTATATGCATATGTATATATGTATAATATGTATGATGCATATGCATAAGTTCATTAACTTTACTAAAACGCACTTAAAGGAATAGTTTTCCATAAATAGTAGGGATAATTGCCAGATTGACCAGAGTGCTATTCAGAATAGAATCCCGACATTTATAATAGACCGGGAGGTGTCTGTACACACCATCACCTTATCGAGTTTACAGCTGAAATTTTAGGATTAGTTAAAACTAGATTAGCCTATTTAAATGCAACTGGTCTGTTAAGTCATATCTTGGTAGAAACCACCTGAAGACCTAATTTTAGTGGTTAACTGATAGGTTTATTATTGTATTTTCCTCCATCCAAAAGTTCGGAAACATGGAGGAATGGGTGCAGGAAAACACAATGGAAAATCCACCAATTAACCTGTAAAATCGGGACTGTAGATGGTTTCCACAAAGATATGACTTGGCAGACCAGTTACATTTCAATACGCTAATCGATATTTAACTAATCCTAAAATTTCAGCCGTCAACTCGATGAGGTGATGATCTGTGCAGACGCCTCCCGGTCTTTAATAAAATTTGTTTTAAGGAAGTAAAAGATAGAAAGATGGACAGATAAACTGAAAGATTTACCTTATTAAGATTTTGTAAAAGCATATAAAAATTCATTCAGCTTGAAATCATGTAACACCTTTATAACTCCGGCTAATTTTTTGTAATCGTGTTTTGGCGACCAACATATCTTATCTATAACTATAATCTTATTTTTTTTTACAGATTTAAAATTAACAGTAAATTAACAGTTAGTAGGCTAATAATACAATATAATAACATTAGCAGCGGACCTCGGACGCCGCATCTGTCGCACATCGTTAAAGACAGTTTATTAGTTACACATTTCATTTAATTAAAAGGTGATTTTTAAACTTTCATATGGAATTAGGATATTTTTCCACTATAGGGAACTTGGCATTTTTTAAAAATCTAGGCGCAATTCGCACTTCAGAAACTGAGATATGTTGCCAAATGATATAAACAACTATGAAAACAAACCTGATGGACTTTTATGTTATTTATATGTGTATTTATATGCATATAAACATTTTATTTATACATGTATAAAATATTATTTTTTATATACAAATTATTTATGTTGGTATATAAAAATAAATAAACGGATTCCTTACATTAAATAAAATGTATACATATGGAAAAAATTGCTTGTGTATAGGACACAGTAAATAGGTTACCAGAAAATACGTTATTATCAAATTTCTTTTCTCGTCAAGGCTATTTTCTGTATTTCACCAACGCTACTATATCTGAAACGTACCGAATTGCTGTTATATTTTGTTAAATGTTTTATTGTTTTAATATCGTAAATATATCATAACCTATACTGATTAAAATTTTTAGGTATATTCATTTTTTCTATTTAACAAACATCTTTGGAAAAGCATATATATAAAATGTTATTCTGCTTGAAATCATGTGACCACCTTCAAAACTTTGTAATCGAGTTTTGGCGACCAACTTTGGCACAATTGAATGTGTTAAGGAACTGTTTACGGCCAAATGAACAACCCTGTTTGAAGGGTTTAGAGGCGGAAATTCTGTGCTTTCAGATTTTTCTGGTTAATTGTGCAACAAACCCGACTTACTTGTGAAATTTCATGATTCTACGACTTTTAGAAGTACCTTAGTTATTTGATGATGCGAAGTGAGTCAGTGACAAAAAAGCGCTTTTTCGGAATTTAATATTTCGAAAACTACTAAATATAGGAACATGAAATCGTGGAATCTTAGTTCAGTTTGACCATACGAACATGTGTATAAAAGAAAAATTTTTATATCTCTACCTAAAACGACGTTATGAGGGGGTGAAAAGTATGCCGAAATGGTTCAGGAAAAGGTAGCTTACGGCTTGTGCGAACTTGGGGGACGCACTGCCGTGCTCCCAGATACTAGAAAAATGTGAATGGATATACCATGACAGTTTAAAGAGACATGGAACCTAAATATTATCAAATATAGCTATTCTGTTTAACGCAATTTTACATTCTTCTATCTTTACAAGATGAAGGTATTGGGTTCGTGAAAATTTTCGAATTCCAGTTTTCGACAAATTTATATGTTTTAGGGGACAGAGATCACGAAAAACATGTTTTTACAAAATATCTGTCTGTGTGTGACACAAATTTTGAGAGCGTTCTATCTTAAGAACTATTGAACGGAATTTAATAAAACTTTAGATTCAGTTAGTCCCTGATATAAATTGGAGCTGATTACTTTTTGGTTTAAATCGCAGCTGGCGCTGTTATGCTGCATTATTCATGATTTCCACAATAGCTATATCTCAAGAACTAAAGCACGGATTTTCAGAAAACTTCAGATTCAGCTAGTCCTTGATACGATTCGGTGCTGATAATTTTTTGGTGTAAATCGTCCAATAGGTGGCGCTGTTATGCTGGATTATTCATGATTATTCCAATAGCTCTATCTTAGGAACTAATCCATGAATTTTCATCAAATTTTAGATTCAGTTAGTCCCTGATATAAATTGATTCTGATACGTTTTTGGTGTAAATTGCCCAAGAGGTGCCACTGCTATGCAGAACTTTTCACGATTTCCGCAATCTCAAAAACTAATGCACGGATTTTCATCAAACTTCAAATTCAATTAGAAGTTCACGTAAGTTGTCCCTGATTAGACTTTGGTATAAATCACTTAACTGGTGGCGCTGCTGTGCTGCATTTATCAGGAAGTATTAACATGTATGAGATAGGAGGTTGTTTTGGCATTGACACATCCGACTAGTTTAATATTATCTTAATCTGTTTATGATGAACTTAATTCGGTACTGACAATAAAAGCAGGGCATATTTAAACTTCATATGGCATTTCATAAAACTAAAATTCATCGTAGTAATAAGCTTTCTTTCTACAGTGTAGATAAAACAAAACATTCGTTCAAAGTTTAAATTTGGCATTGTGCTAAGCGCGCTTCGGAAGAAAGTCACAAATTTGCAACGCCGCCAAGTTCCATTTTTCCAGATAGGTTTTTAATTAACTTTTAAAGTCACTCGAAGCGTATTGAGAGATCCATTCAATGCAAATTGTCGCAGATCCCATAGTATTTATGTTATTCATTCTAATTAAGGGGTCTCAGGGCTCTTAAAATTGGGAAAAATGAAAAAAAGAGGCTATTTTCAACATTTAATATCATAAAATGTATATGATATTAAAACACAATTTTTATTGAGATGAAAGATATAAGTACTTCTTTCGTTTTATATATTAATTGCAAGATGCAGAATTAGCATTTACCGGGGGCTCCAAACAGTCGGACATTTGACAAGCAGAACATTCGTGTAACAGCTTACGCGCACGATTAGAGAATAAATATTGCAACTAGGATAAAAATTTTGGTGCATACTTATACATCAGATTATAATAATTACCCTTAACTTAAATAAATTTGCATTTAAAGTATTTTTTTGTTTTTAGTACAAAGTTGTATTCAACTAATACAAAATTTTGAAAATTTTAACAACATAATCATTTAAAAAAATATTTTTTTGAACAATTAAAAGGGAATTTCAGGTTCAATTTATACAGATTAACATGAAACGTATGTTTTGAAATTTTCATGAAAAAATATTCAGAAGTTTTTGAGATATCCTGCGTGTTCTGCTCGAAAACGTCATTTGAAGAAAAATGACTTCAAAGTTTCGGAATCAGCTATTGATCGGGAATAATTCTAAAAGCCATAACTTCTGTTCTAATGAGAATTTGAAGGAAACAATTATATTAAAATTTTCAGAAAAAGTAGAAGATTAACATCCAAAAAATTAAAATTAAATTTTTTTTAAGCTTTAAGAATCCCGAGACCCCCTAAATTAGTTTGTTTTTAACAATTTGACGTTTATTTCTTTTATACTATTACTGGTCATTACATCACAGATATATATCATTAAAAGTTATTTAGTCTGTAAAAGCCGATGGTACACAGAGTACGCCGAATCTGTCATTATGTATGTCCAAACCATCCGTATCTTTAAGGGTTAGGCAGCCTAAGAGAGACTGCTCAGGGCCGGCTAGGCCTGCCCCTTAGAGCTTAACGTCTCTCCCGGTATGTTCCCCGACACGTTGGGGCTCGTTAGTGAGTACAGCCCTGTCCGGCCGTATGCAGACGGACAAACACAAAATGCTCAAGGGGCGACGCTCACCCGCTAAGGGCGTCTATGCACCACCGACCACTGAACCCAGAATTTATTTTAAAAAGAACAAAGTGGGATTACAAAAATTAGACGAATGCCTTCCCGCCAGGAAAACGCCTACTCGCGACAGAGGGCGGGAGTATGAGAACATTTAAAGTAAAAATAAAATAAAATAAATAATAATAATAATAATAATAAACATCACTGATCCTGGCCGCCGGGGTAGGAACCCCTCTCGCGACAAGGGGCGGCAGGAAGGGAAAAGAATGGAATGCGTGGCACAAGTAAGATGGCACGAGCAAATACTCAAGCGTCCATTGGAGATGTAATGATTTGCGTGGCACAAATAAGATGGCACGAGCAGATAAGCAGAACCAGGGCTTAAGTTAAGTTTGTTAAGTATGTAAGGAAATTGTGAATGTGTTTTAATTTGTTGAGTAGGAGGGTGCGGGAAAGGACGTTTTGGAGCCAGTTGACTGGCAGTATGTCTGGACGCCTCAAGTGCCAGCGTTGCGTGAGAGTACAACTGTAGTACGGGTGACTTATAGTGCCATCTTCACCGCAGACGCAAGTGGCAGTGGATCTTATTTTGAAGCGGTCCAGATATGCCATGAAAGGGCCATGTCCTGTTAAGAAGCTAGTGGTGTAGGGTGTTAAGTTATATAGTGTGAGAGAAACTTTAGGAATTAGCTTATATGTGTGCCTGCCCTTTTTTGAAGTATCCCAGTGCTCCTGCCATCGCGTCAGTATCCTTGCTCTAAGGACCCCTTTGACGTATGACTGGGGCACTGGGAGGTGTGTGTCTATTGTTTCTTTCTGTGTGGCCTTCTTCGCTAGGTTGTCTGCTAGTTCATTGCCAAAGATACCTTTGTGAGCCGAGACGTGACCTAGTGAGATACGATGTAGGAGATTCTTAAGTTTTAGTTTGATTTGCAGTACTAGAGGATGTTTTGTCCTGTGTGCCTGTATTGCCTGCAGGCCAGAGAGGCAGTCACTGTAGATGATAATACTATTGCTAGAGTGGGATTCCACCCACTCTAATGCGTTTAGTATTGCGAACAGCTCCGCTTGGAATACGGAGTTATTATCATCTAGCCTTGCAGACCACTGATGGACCACCACCGTGCCCTCCGTGGCGCAGAAGGCTGCGCCCACGCCAGTCTCTGTGCCTGAACCATCAGTGAAGAGTGTTGTGCTAAGGGCAGGTGTGTAGCTGTTGCGTGTTGTGTTTACTTGAAAATGTGAAGTCTCCTCAGCGGGGTGGAGCTGCCAGCTCCTGACTTTGTATTGCAATGTTGTGTTTGGAAAAAGAGAATCTATTACTGTGTCACGTTTTAGCTGTAGGATTGAGGATTTGGCGTGTTCGTATTCTAGTTGAAGTGTGATGGGTGGAATGCCTGTAAGTATATGTAGTGCATCTGTGGAGATTGTGCGGTAGCCTCTTGAAATTTGTAGGAGAAAAGTGCGTCGCATTGATTTTAGTTTAGGTTGTGCTATGGATGATAAATTACCCCCCCCCAGATACAAGCCCCGTAAAGTATTATTCTTTCGATTATTGTTAGGTACCAGATCTTCAGTGTTTTGTTGTCTACCCCTCCCAATTTAGAAGTTAGTCTTAATGAATTATTATGATATGCTGTCAATTTAAGTTTTAGGTCGTTAATGTGTGGGATCCAGTTAAGATTTGCGTCAATGGTTATACCTAGGAGTTTTATGAATTGTACGTGTCAAATGGAGACATTATTGATCCTCATCATTGGAGGGCGTTTTGGATCATATCTGTGTGGTTTGGTGAATACTAGTGCTTGAGACTTTTGTGGTGAGAGTGTGAGGTGCAGTAAATCCAGGAGCCGACAGAAAATAGGAAGAGCTACGGCAAACTGTTCCTCCAGATGACGTCTGTAACGACCGGAGAAAATGAAGCTGAAATCATCGGCGAAGGCAAATAGTTTAAATCCCAGCCGATTTAGTTCTGTTAGTAGCACATTTGCTACAAGCAACCAGAGGATTGGGCCAAGGCACGAGCCCTGGGGGCAACCCTTCTGTAATCGGTGGGTAGATGTGCCAGCACCCCAGTTAATCAGGACGCTCCTCTGTGAGAGGTAGGAGCCGATGAGACCAGCTATGTTCCCCGGACAGTTGAGTGCTTGTAGTTGTAAGATAATGTCTCGCCATTCTACGTTGTCGAATGCGCCTTGTATGTCTAGTGAAACGAGTGATGTTGCGTTACCCTGGGCTATGCTTTCAGTACAGGCAGTCATTATGGCATGAAGTGCGAGCTCGCATGAGTGGCCCTCGCGGAACCCGAATTGTCTGGGGTGGAGAAGGTTGTTTGTCTCCAAGAAGTGTGTCAACCGCATAACCAGAAGTTTTTCCAGAAGCTTTCCCAGAGTGGGAAGAAGGCAGATGGGTCTGTATGACTTGGGTTCGGAAGGAGACTTGCCTTGCTTCAGAAAGTAAACTACCTCTCCCTGCCTGAGTACTAAAGGAAAGTACCTCATGGTGAGGCAGAGGTTAGCCCAGCGCGTGAATATGTGTGGAAGTTGTTTGTGAGTGAGTTTTAGTATCCGAAAACCAATTGAATCCGGCCCTGGGGCCTTCTTGTCATTCAATGTGTATAGTGCTGTTTTTACTTCTGCCTTTGTCAAGCGTTTGTCATCGTGTGCTGTGAAAAGGATATCCTGGTTGTCTTGTTGGGGATAAGCCGAGGGGCCAAAGAGAGTGTGTGTCAGGAATTCCAGGTTATTTTGTCGCGAGGTTTCGTGAGTTGGTCTTTCTAGACGTATTTCATCCGGAGTGAAGAACTTGCCGGTCAGAAATTTTTGAGTGATGCCGAAAGGGTTCTCATTGTTGCTGCAGAATTTCTTCCACGCCGCCCGTCTCGCCGCCAGAATCTCACGTTTGTAAACTGCTTTAAGTCTCGTACGACGTGCTGCAAGGGTCTTTACTTCAGGGGGGATAGGATTGAGCAGGCGCAATGTTTTAATCTTGCGTCTGAGGGCTGTCAGCTGGTTCCTCCGCTTTCTAAGATCCTTGTTCCAGAATGAGAAAGTGTGTGATTTTTGGACTGTTTTCAGTCGAAAGGAAGCCTTCGCCGCAGTCTGCATGGTTTCGATTAAATTAGATGTGAAAGAGTTGAGTGTGTCTTCGCTGTGCACCCCTTCGAGTTGTGCTGAAAGGGATGACTTATGACTTTTGATGACGTTGTTAAATTTGCGAAGATTTCCGCGAGTTGTGTTGTAGCGTCTACGTTGCGTGTAGAGTGGAGAGGTCATGTAAGAAAAGTGTATGTATTTATGGTCTGAGCCACTGTGTTTGTCTGATACGGACCATTGTGATATTCGTGGTAGGGTGAAGGAATTTGTAATTGTTAGGTCAGGCCAGCCTTCTGCTATGACTCTGTCCTCTGTATCTCGTCTTTCGAAAGTGGCTTCAGAGTTGTGCATGTTTGCAAGTGCCAAGTTATGGATAATTATGTGTCCTGACAGCAAGTCACCCCGGGCGTCTTCACGCGGACATCCCCAGAGGGATGAGTTCGCGTTGAAGTCGCCACCACAGATGAAAGCCTTCCTGTTTGTGATGGTGTGTTCCCATTCCGAGAGACAAAGGCCAAAGTTTGCCGAGGGGGCTGCGTAGCAGGATCCGACGACAATCTCGCCCTCCTTCGCCGTTATGGAGATGAAGACGCTATTGTCGCCGGTAAAGAGATGGGTACATACAAGACTCGAGCTCCTGACAACGATGTGGGCGGAGAGATTCCGAGAGGAAAACCTTCTCCAGTCCTTGCTGAAGATAGCGAGGTTTTGGCTAATTACTGACGATTTTTTTTGAAAATCATGATCAACAATTCTTTTATACTTCTGCTACGATAGATACCTGCAGCGCTGCTCAACACTTTTGCTGAATGCTCGTAAATCGATATTTGTGTGTAACGGAAAAATGCGCTTATCTCAAAAACTATGTGGGCTAGGGTAATCGCTATAATTTTCCTGCAAGGTTTAAATTAACGTCTACTACCTCTATTTTTTTCATAATTTTAGTTTCAGTAGATTTGGAATTAAATGGGGGGGGGGATATTTTTGCGCTACATTTTCGACGATATCTTTGAAAATGTAATGCCTAAAATTAAAAAAAAAAAAATTTTTTTTTAATTCAGCGTCACGAATTCTTTCACACGGTACCCCACACGATATACAAAGAAAAGATTTTTTTTTCAAATATCTTAATTTGCTCCTCTATATTTTTACTAAGTATATTTATAAATGTTTAATAATCTGGAATTATGTGGGTCAATAGTCTTTATTACTTCCACCAATTTGAACTTTCCACGTTCCATAGTTTACGAGTAAAATGGCTGTGACAGACAGACACAGGAGTGATCTTATAATGGTTTCGTTTTTACTCGTAAGTACGGAACCCTAAAAATGTTTGAAAATGTCATTTTCATTTCCAGTATGTCGTCATATTCATCTTCTTTTTAATTCTTAAAAAAATAACTTTAATTTTTTTTTTTTTCACGTGGAAATCTTTTAAATGAAAATTAATTGCTGTAGACAAATTATCATTACGACTTTAGAATTTTTTGCAACAATAAAGAAAAATTTTAATTTTTACAGCAAAAATGTTTATTGATTCTCAATTAAAATAGCGAAATTTGGAATTATTAAGAAATATTTTTGAATAAAGTAAATAAAACATAGCCTATGTTAGTTTTAAATTTACAGTTTTATTAGAATTAGCAATGAATAAAAATTTTGTGGAATCAGGGACAAAATGGTCGGAATAAATCAAAAAAGTTATGAGGTCCATAGGTTTTACTATGTTAAATTAACATGGAGGTGTCACACTGGAAATAAATAAGTATGGCGCTGCCGAGCAATACTTAAATAAATGAAGAAATTAAAGATTTTAACTGCCCTTGGCGATCAATTTGGTCTTCCTTCAAATTTATATTTGGGAAAACATGCTAATCATTGCATTATGTTACTTTTATTCAAAATTTAATTTACTTGTACTCCCTTAAATATAATCCCTTAAGCTAATATGTTTGCATTTTGTTGCATTAAAATAGCTCAATTTGCTGATTTTCTGTAAGCAAATAAACCCTATTGATTTACAATGGAAGGCTATGTAATTTGGCGAAATATTAGAGATATCGGCAATTTGTCGTCACTTTTGGCGACTCATTTTGGTCGCCAAATCAGGCGATATATCGACAAGTTGGCAGCATTTGGCGACAGAGCAGGGTTCCTCTATGGTACCCCCCCCCCCTAGAGGTATGGAAATGCATTAAATGCTGTACAATGAGATGTAACCAATGAGATGCGTTTTATTCGAGTTTTGCCATTAAACAATTCACAAATAATCGCGATTTCTGTGCCACATCCGATAGAGTAATATATAGATACTAATTTAAGAAATAATGACGATTTAAAAAAAAAAATTCGATGGATATTCAGGAAGCAATTTTAATTTATTGCATACAGTATTTCTTCACAAATGTGTAACTGTATGTTGCTTAAAAAAAACGGCTTATTTAAAATATATTTTAAATTTTAATTCCGACAAAAATGTATTCTTTTGGTGAATAATTATCTTCTCAGTATTCAACTCGTCAAAGGAAAAAATTAACCTGAATTATCATACATGTCAAAAGAGACGCTAAAGCAATTTTCCGAAAACAACCTCATTTGTTTGTTACCCAAGCAATGTAGCTTATGTATGTAGTAAGCACACCATGAATAAATAACGGGAATATTTTTCGCATTATTTATTCTAGGCAGGGATGCTTGAGTTAAGTGGTTACTTTGTAGTATTATGTTTTCCTTTTTATTATTACGTTAAACTGAGCCCTCAATTTCAATATGATTTTGCTACAGAGGTAGATGGTGATATGTATATGCTATAACGTTTTTAAAACTTGAATTATATTTCTGTTGCCCATACTGCAGAATTAGGTTGATGCGAAACATATTTACGTCACTATGATCTTAACCGAGGACATAAAATATTGAAAAATATGACTGTTCTTAGAAAGATACCCAAATGAATGTCACGTACAATAGGAATAGATTATAATACAGTAGAACATCTTTTATCCGAAACTCTTGGTTAACCGAATTGTATTTTTAAAGGGTTTTTTTTTTATTTTTTTTTGTTACTATTACATTTCCTTGTGTTCAAAATCCATTTTACTAGCTTTTTGTTTTCTTTGAATTATCATATTGTTCGTGTGCAAGCGGCCATTTCCGAACTACGACTAAATATAAATATTTTCGAGCCCATTTCTCAGAGTTCCTTTGAATTTAACTTGAGCTCCCGTAAGATGCGGAGTGGAACGAAGAAATCGAACAAATTTGCAATTCTGAAGCTTTTGAATGTTTTTCGTGGCTGGTTTGGCGTGGCTGGAGCAGCAGAATGACTGTGATACTGGTGAACTAATAATTTTGAAAAAGCTCCGTGATAGAGCTACAAAGCAAAGGCAATCGAAACTGCGACAAACAAAATACTTTTTTCAAACCCTCGTGATATATGTAAAAGGTACTTAATTTCAAAATTAAAATTCAGGTAATTTATTTTAGTTTCTATTTTGCTAGTGCTTTATTTGTTTTAAGCACTTGTTACCATAATAAGAAATATTGCTAATATTTCTCTTAAAATTGAAGCATTCTCGATTATCCGAAAATTTCGATTTTCCGAAAGATGGTCGGTCCCAATTACTTCGGATAATCGAGGTTATACTGTATTAATAAAAGGTTTTGCGAATATTTTTTTATTACTAAGATTTATTTCGAATTTATTTTTTAAAGAATTGAACGGAAGCTTGTAATTTGCAATTTTTGAAAGTGTTTATAAAAATTTGCATTTTATGTACTGCGACAATGTTTAAATTGGATTAGATTAATTTTTTCATTGCAATATTTTGCCGAATGTATGTCACAGATGCTACACTAAATTATATTTAAAAGATGAAAATGGAAAGAAAGTTTGAAATATTAAAAAAATAAAATTAAAACAAACATCAGTAACATTTTTATACTTTTTTCACTTACAAGATGTGGGTGTGGAAGTATAAATGAACGCTACATTTGATGAATCGAAACGCTATTTTTCTTTCTGTTTCTGCACAAGTTGGAGTACGCCTTAATTTATTTAATTATACACAAGTTTTACAGTTTCAAAATTTAAACCACAAAGAGAAAAAATCATGCGTCAAACATAGATTATGAAAGACTTTCCAACACATTCAGAATAACGTAAAAAAATTGCACAGTTTAATAATAAATTAAAATATTACGTCTAATTCAATCCTATGGAAACGCATAACACATTTCAAAACCTAATTTAAGCTGTTCCCATCTACAATCGGAAAATTATCCGAATTTTTTCAGCAGCCCTGTATATGATTTGTATCTACTACCTGCATGCATACCAAAATTTAGTTCGTTTAAGAGATACTTATACTTCAGTTAAAAATTCCCCTTCAGCAATTTCCTCTAATAAGGAGAATGGTACATGGATACTTTTGTGCAGACTTGTATTTGAGGTATGGAATTTATATATTGTGAGTACCATGCAAAGAATTAGTTAAACTTAAAAGAGCATATTGAATTTTAAACTGTACAGTCCAGCAATTATGACTCAAAGACAGTATTGTAAAGGATTTCTTTTAGTATTGTAACGGATTTCTTTTTTGTGTCCCTGTAAATGAATAAAAAATGCTATGAAGGCCCTGTTCTAACGTGATCGTAGTGAAATTCAAGGATTTATATCATTTTCAATACATTTGAAATCGCGTAATGTCATTAAAATTCTCTGCAAACGATTTTTCCTCCCTATACCATAATGTAATGGAATACTTTTGAGTGACCCTGTAAATGAACTATTAATCCTACATACTTCATATACAATATCAAACATGCTTGGGTGACCCTAAATAACCTTTATGAATTTCATGAAAATCTGAGTATATTTACGGGAGTTAGACTGTTAGAGCATGGACAGACGGCCAGACGGACAAACAAACCAAATGCATAAACACTTTTCAACTTTGTTGGAAAGTGTAAAAAAAAAAATGTAGCTGAAAAGATTTACAATAAACTTTATAATATACTTATAATTACTTAAAATGTGAAAAAAACATATAAAAAATATTATTTATTGCAACCCGAGATCTTTCGAAGACACACGCGTTCATTTTCAAATTACAATATATTTTAAAAACAAAAACAATAATAGTACTCATGCGCAAGCGCAGTTCAGTCCATTTCTCTGCAAAGCGGTGAAAAGATCAGTTCATATTATCGGGAGGTCTTGAAATATTTAGGATATTGTACCAAATTGCGGGAATATTATAGGAAAGGACATCGTTACAGACATTATCACTTCTAAGTAAAATTTCAATGGATTCACGGATTATTGACGAGTAACGGTTAGACGTTGAAATGATAATTTTAGCTTTTTCGAAGTTTATCTTAATATTTTCTGTTTGATGCAATCTGGATAAGGCTGTATTTGATTTGTTAAACTTGATATCAGAAATGTACTCTTTTAATCTTTCTTTAAATTTTCGAGATGTCATACCAATATAAAATAAACTCTTTTGCTGTTCTGTGATGAATGGGATGATGTATACCCTGATTTTTCATAATCGGGAATAGGATCAATTTTATTGTGAATCAATTATAAGTATATTATAAAGTTTATTAATAAGAAGGTGAAAATTTCCTTCACGACACTTGTGTTTGAAACAGTGTTTTGACTCCATTGAAAAGATTTATTTTTATACAGTGAAAGTAAACATTAAGTTATATTTTTAAAATGGTGTTGACTTTTTGACATTTATGAAATTTGTATAACAAAAGTAATGAAATGGTTTCATTATTCGATATATCTTGTGTTTGCCACGTACTATTGGTATTAAAACAAAAATCAGCGTGGCTATGTGGTAGTCCATATACTGAAAATAATCTTCTCATATATATATAAAATGGAAATTTTATTCCAGCTGATTATAACTTAAGTTCTACCGAATGGATTAGGATGCTGCTTCCACTGTGTGAGATGAAATCTCACGGTGTTTAAATCATGTTACTTTTTTATTTCTTTTGGCCTTATTCATCGATGTTCTTTAAACTTAAATCCATATTTATTTTTGCGCAAGCGATTTTGTTTCAGTTCGTACTTCGGCAAATACCGCCGCTTCATTGTATATCGGCAATTTTCCTCCGTATCGGCACGCTCTGAGTGAAAGCTTCTCCTTTGAGATCTGCGCGTATTGTGATGACGTCATCGGAGCAAGTGTCGGCCCGTAATTGCTGAGCGTAGAGCAAATAAAAACAAAACTTTTTAAATGGACTCTTTTGGATTTGTTTATTAAGATATTGCTTAATATTTTAAATTCTCTAATAGATTTAAATCTTTTCTTTCTCTAACTTTTGAAGTCCCCGATTTCTTACTATAAATTAAAAATTCCGTTAATTTTAGAATCAGAATCTGTTTTGTTGGTGATCTGTTATGACTTACTTTTTGTTTTAAAGATCGCGGGGTCGCGGGCTCCGGCTCCTGTCTGTCTGCCGATGGATGTGGGATCCGGTAAAAAATCTTTTCGAAAACGATGTCTGCGATTTTAATAACTCCTGTTAAATTTATTTTTCTGATGGTGTTGAAAGGCTTTAATTGAAATTTTTATCAATTGAAAATTCACCTAGTGCAGTATATTGCATTTTAAAGATGTTCTTAAAGAGGAACAGATTATTTTATTAGCCAACGTATTTATCTTTAAAAATCGGTGACCAATGGGTGAAAGCCTCTTACTTCTCTTCTACAAGATGAATAAAAAGTTTGATTTGTGCTTAAAAGTGTGCTCATTATTTGTTTACATATATACAAGTAAGAAGCTTCTTTTTTTTTTTTTTTTTTTTTTTTTTTTTTGCAATTGCTGACCTCAAAGAACCGAATGGTTTTATTGCAATACTACACAACGCATTTTAATTAAAAAGAGCTTCAATTTAATTTACTTTTTATCAACGGCACATTATCAGTAATGCCACATTTGGTGCCGAAAAAAGCAGTGGTTCTGAAGAAAAATTTAAATTGATGTAAAGAATATCATAATATTTCAGAACTTTTGTTCTCAGAATAACTTTTGAATTTTCTTTTGATGTGTTTAATAGAATTCAAGATTTGTTCTTTTGGTGAATTTTTAAGAAATATGGAATATTTTATGCAAGAATTTTTGCATAACGTTATATGAAAATATTTTTTTTTTTTTTTTTTACTATTGGAAATTTCTGTTCTCAAAAATTTCTTGCATAGATTTTTTTTGCTACTTTGAAGAATTAAATTTTATAATTCTACAATGAATTTTGTTCTGCTCCATCTTGAAGAATATAATATATTTTGCTAAGTTTCCCATATTTTTTTTAAACAATTATTTAAATTAAGATCAATTTCCTATTGAAGAATAGTCTTATTTTTGATGATGCACAGTTATTATTCTATTTAAATAGTTTTATTTGAAAGAATTTTATCGACATATTCTTTTATTTGTAATGAATTATTAGAGAACATAATTTATTTAAAGAATGATTATTTGGTATACATATTTTTTGAAATGAATTATATATTGTTCTTAGAAAACTTCTAATGAATTTGAAATAATAAAATTGTTCTCAAGAACATATTTCATATTTTATGAGGCTATGACTTTGGGTTTTAAAATTATTTTTTTTTTTATGGCACTATTAAATTGCAACAAATTTACAAATTCTATATATATTTAGAAGAAGCATTATTTTTGAAATCATGATTATTGGTGCTGAGAAATTTTATTCTTATGTCATACTTATTCAATTTATTTCCTTCTGAAGCTGAAATTCTTCACAGAAGTTATTAGTTGTAAATATCCTATATAACATTCTTAGATATTTCTATGCTTCTATTCTACAAATTTCAAATCAAGATATTTTGTTTAACAATAATTTGAATACAAGAGTTTGTTCATAGATTTATTCTTATGCCATCTGGACTGTAATGCTCTATTATAATCATACAGTTTGGCTTAGTGCAAAAATAATCTGCAATTTACAAATTAAGAATGTATGCATTTAAGAATATTTTCACTGATGTTGTTTCTAAAAGAATTCTCAGCTGGTAAAATTTTATATTTGAAAAATTCATGTTGCTTCATTTTTTTTAAAAAAAATATTCTTATAGCAAGTTGTAATTTTGAAATTTGGACCTTTCCACTTCATCGTATGTGCAGACTATGACAGTTTTCAACATACAAGATTCTCATGTTGCTCTCAGAAAAGGAATGAAAGCAACATTATTTTTTTTACTCTTGAGAAGAAGTAGGCATGGGGCTGCTTCATTCCTGTTACAATTATATTCTCCAAATTCTTTTACATCATCCATTTAAAAAAAAATATACTCACCTGCAAAAAAAACTTTGCTTCATTTTCAACAGTTTCTTACCTGATGAAGTTGGCCATTCACTGATGTGTTGTATCCATTTTTGCTGACCTCTTCTGTAGTATTTTCCTTGTTTTACGGTAGAAGACAAATATATTAAGGATACACTTACCTACTTAACTCACTGTTTTATAACAATAACTTTAAAATTTATGCTTCATTTTCAACGCTGAAGTAACTATTGAAGAAGAGTCATGCCATGTTTGAGTCATTTTATCCTTACAATGTCTGATTCAATTCAATATCTTCTATGTTTGTCTCTAAAGCTAAAATAAGATTTACGAGTATTCTCAAATGTTTTCTAAAGTAATAGCTGTCACATGACCTGATTATGGAAGTTTTGTTTGTTGCCCTTTTCTCTTGTGAGATGTGAATTATCCTTACTAAGTGGATTGGTTGACTTATCTGCTCCTAAAAGTCAGTGTTGCTATTTTTCAAAAACATTTTTGAAAATGCTCATTTATTATGAAATCTCTCTATTCTAAAAAATCTCTCTATTCTTCTTTGCTTCAAATTAAAAATTTATTTACACGTGACTATTATAAACAGGAAAAAACTTTCAAATTAGAATTAAATAATTACGTATAAAAAGCAGGAACTTATTAAAAATTACGTCATAAAAAGTATACACGTGAATTTTAAAAGAGAAAGGATATTGTAAAATAATAAATTCATTAACATGCGTTAGAAGTCTTAGGAGAAATTACGTCATATTTACGTCACATTATAGTTATTACATAAAATGAACACAAAATAATATTGCAAAAAAGTTTAAATTTAGAAATTGAGCTACACATTTATTTGATATTTTGAGAATTAATTTAAAATGTCTCATTTAAAAGAACTTTCTTTTCGCTTTGTTAAAAAATACCAGGAGACAAAGACTCTCTTTACTTAATTCCTTTTATATTAGCTTATTTTGAAATATTGTTACACGTGTATACGTCATCAAGTTATTTTTATTTCGACGTTTTATTTGTGTTTTTATTAATGTTGTACGAATTTATTTGTTCTTTTGTTATTTAAAATAAAAATTATATCAATTTGTATAATTTGGCGAGTGGTTTGGCGATTTATATAATTTGGCGAAATTGGTCGACAGGATAATCAAGTAGTACCGCAGCGGATTTGGCGTTAAAATTCCCCAATCAAAGAGAAATGAATAGAAATTCGTTTATAGGGAGATCGCCACTGTTTTTTAAATTATAATTCAATCTTTCGAAATCTTTTTAAAGCCGATCAAATTAGCGTGCATTTAGAGTCTGCGGTGTCTGGACGGGGGTTGGCGAGCGTAGCTCGTAGGGGGCCGAGCCCCCTAGTATTATAAAAATTAGTTACTTTCATTATTGATTTTGTATGATATATGTTCTTACATATAGTTGAAGTTACAGAATTGCTATTTTGATACAGGAATTCTCAAGATCAATTTTTTTTTTTTTTTTTTGCCTAAATTCCCCATATTTCAAAAATTGTATTGTGCCTTTGTTTTCATTTGTGATTATATCCAAAGTCTCTAAATTTTATTTTGTCATATGCCTCATATCTTTATTCAAGAAGTAATTAATTGAATGAATTCTGAAGATTTATTATTATTAATGAAGAAATTAAAAAATTTTAAGCATCACATCAATTTCTATACAAGATTACATAAAAAGAAAAGAAAAGCACAGTGCTTAGTACATATTTAACAGCGTCTTTTAATATAGAATTGTTCCTTAGTAAATCTTCAAAATTACTAAGAAATTTTAAAAAAAAAGTGCTCCTTGACTTCATCGATTTTGTCATCTACCAACTTATGTCTCAATTTTTTCCCAAAGATGTGTGTGTGAATCTTCATTACATCATCGATATTTCACCAAATACAACATCATTTTGTCAACATCAGTGCTCGATAATTCATCCTTTTAGTGTGTCCAGAATAGTGATTGCTGAAAGTTGATGATTAGCTTCAAAAGAAGTGAGGCACACAGATGTTGTGTTGTCGCCCAAAAAAAGTTCTCGTCCGATGTTCCTGTATAATGTCTATTCAACTGTTAAGTTGATGTTGCCTTTTTGTGTGTATCATCTAGAGATATGCGTCGGTTTCTACATGGTAAACACAATGTTTACACCTTTGCAACAATACACATACCTGATCTCTTTTTGTGTACCAAAACTTTCAGCCGGTTTTTGAACATTTTGATAACATTTAGTTATTTTTCATGCAAACTTTAAATTGTGTTTATAACGCTAAGGAATCAAGGATCTGTAAAGAAGGACATTGCTGTGGTTTTTGCAGTTATGGGGTGGTATATTGTGCTATTTAATGTATATAGTTTTAAATTCTTTCTGCACAAGGTGTCAGGAGCCTTGTTTAGAGAGATCCAAGCCACCTGAAACCTTGAGTAAAACATGAGTAGTCACGGTATATGTTGTTCTATGATTGTAGATAATAGTATATTTTTTACATAATTCTCTTGATTTTTCTGCATGAAATATTTTATGTAAATGATTTTTAATGTTTATATTATGGTACACTTGAAAATTTAAATTTCCCATGATAGTGTCAATTTTTTTTTTTATCTTTCCATTGTATATGCATTTATTTTTTTCTGGGGATCCCCACCCACTCAACCAAATACCCACTTATTCATAAAACCATGGTTTGTCTATGAGTTTATCTTTATACGTTTTTAAAAATTGTATTAAGTGATGTCTCATATTTTAAAGAATAGTATATATTTTGAAAATTTTTGATGAGTAAATAATACAAAAAGTATTGGTGTTTGTTGATATATTGCTTTTGCAATGCATATTTTCAGGGTCTAATGAAAAATAGTAAAAGTATATGTTTCAGCAGTAAAACACCTATTTTTCCTAAAACATGTCTCTCTTATATATATTGTTGCAACTACCTTAACTATCTGTGTTTTACATGTGAGTGGTCATTTAGTGTACGATTTGGCCCCTTGTTCATGTGGAGTACAGCTGGTTGTTTGAAGTCACATATTTAGTACTAAATTAAATAAAAAAAAATGAATATCGTATTATGAAAATTTTTCTAAAGATATTTTTTTTATGTATGGTCAGTTTAGAGTAATTAAAAATAAATGCTCTATTTTATGAATTGTAAGTCCTAGGCTGTGGTAAAAAACTAAAGATATTTTGATCTTTGTTTCTTGTAAAGTGCAACTTTTCTTGTATGGTATACCAATTTAATTAAATATTTGATAATGAGCTCATTTTGTATATGCTATTCTGATTTTGTTTAGCATTTTTTTACTTAAGTATTGGGATAAGATTTTATATATGCTAATTCTCATTTTCTTTACCATTTGTACTTAAGTATTATTTTTGAAGATAAGTTTATGACATCATACTGCAATTGCCATAAGTAGAAAGTTTTGGCATTTTTTATGTATACTATTTTGAATATACTATGTATACTTTTGATGCATTTTCTTTTTCTTCTCTCTTTCCTTTTGGTCACCACTATTAATCTTTAATAGCAACAGTTTAACTTTTGGCTTTATTTTAATATTTCAACTTCAGTTTTTTTTCTCTCTCTGTCTTTGCATCCAAAATTTTGTCATCCCGTTTTTGTAAAAGGTTTTTATTTCATTTTACCTTTTACATCACTTGCTCTGCCAAAATTTTACTCGGTAAAATGTGAGATGAAATCTCACAGTGTGTAAATCATGTTACTTTTTTATTTCTTTTGGCCTTATTCATCGATGTTCTTTAAACTTAAATCCATATTTATTTTTGTGCAAGCGATTTTGTTTCAGTTCATACTTCGGCAAATTCCGCCGCTTCATCGTACATCGGCAATTTTCCTCCGTATCGGCACGCTCTGAGTGGAATCTTCTCCTTTGAGATCTGCACGTATTGTGATGACGTCATCGGAGCAAGTGTCTCGCGGCGTAAGCAGTGAATGGATGTCGATCCTTTCGGGGGGGGGGGGGAGGGGGGTGTCTAATCGCTGAGCATAGAGCAAATAAAAAAAAAACTTTTTAAATGTACTCTTTTGGATTTGTTTATTAAGATATTGCTTAATATTTTAAATTCTCTAATAGATTTAAATCTTTTCTTTCTCTAACTTTTGAAGTCGCCGTTTTCTTACTATAAATTAAAAATACCGTTAATTTTAGAATCAGAATCTGTTTTGTTGGTGATCTGTTATAACTTAGTTTTTGTTTTAAAGATCGCGGGGCCGCGGGCTCCGGCTCCGGTCTGTCTGCCGATGGATGTGGGATCCGGTAAAAAAACTTCGAAAACGATGTCTGCGATTTTAATAACTCATGCTAAATTTATTTTTCTGATAGTGTTGAAAGGCTTTAATTGAAATTTTTATCAATTGAAAATTCACCTAGTGCTGCATATTGCATTTTAAAGACGTTCTTAAAGAGGAACAGATTATTTTATCAGCCAACGTATTTATCTTTAAAAATCGGTGACCAACGGGTGAAGGCCTCTTACTTCTCTTCTACAAGATGAATAAAAAGTTTGATTTGTGCTTAAAAGTGTCGTCATCATTTGTTTACAGATATACAAGTAAGAAGTTTCTTTTTTTTTTTTTTTTTTTTTTTTGCAATTGCTGACCTCAAACAACCGAATGGTTTTATTGCAATACTACACAACGCATTTTAATTAAAAAGAGCTTCAATTTAATTTACCTTTTATCAACGGCAGATTATTAGTAATGCCACACACTGTTAGTTGCGTAATTTTTCGTGGAGGATTTCAGTATATTGCGTATTGTTCTACGTTGCTTAATTATGGAATTATGGCCAAAAGTTCTATAATCAGGTGAATCTGATTATTAAAGATTAGCCTTTAAAAAAAAGTTCCACGACTGATTTTCATGCGATTTTCATTGTTGGTCGGATAACTTTTCAGGGATGGTTCTAGTATATTGTAAGCCATTTTATCGTTCTTTACCGAATCCTACTGTAAATGATCAACTAAAAGAGATCATCCTTATCAGGGTATATTTTGTCTGACACATTAGAAAAAATAATAGTGCAATGACGTTCGTATCGATGTCAGCAATGCAGATGAACAGTCTACGTAAATGTCCCTATTGCTTTAAAACACAAGGTCATAATTCACCGATTCATTTGATTCAAGGTTAGTTTGGAGAAACTGTCAGGTGTAGCGAGCGAAGCCTGCTAATAACTAAATGTAGAAATGCGACAATAAGATACACTGTAAAAAAAATAGGAATTTTCCTGCACTTTCTGTCGTAATTTTTTAAGCGCCGATGCTGTAAAGTGGAATTCAAGCAACAAGTGAAATATAAATAGAATTATTTCTGTCACGTGCACCAATAGCAGTGTAACTTTACCCAGACTTGAGTGACTTTATAGACTTTTAAACAAGGACTGATTACTGCACATGCCAACTGGGCCATGGCCTTGGGCCCACTGCTGATGAAGGCCATGATTAAAATAATTTCGAAACGAATTCATAAACATTGCACTTTTCTCTTAAACTTAAAAAAAAGAAAAAGTTAATTTAGAAACATATCGTATTTAATAACTTCGAAATTTCCCCAAAGAAAAGACTACCTGTTGTTTTGATTTTGACAGGCCCTCGAAAAGGTATGGGCCTTGGGCCCCAGATACCCGTAATCGGGCTCTGCTTTTAAAGACAGCTTGTAAATTTTACAGCAATTGTGTTGGAAGCCGGGTTCCAGCGTTGGTTGGTGTAAAATACATGATATTTTTTGAGGGAGCCATAGGGCATGTTCCTTCTGTTTTCCCAAACAGTGAGAAATATTCCATTTCATAACTTTGCCTACTTTTAATATTGACCAAATTTTGTAATATTTATTTCGTAATAAATATCAAAATCAATTAAAAAATAGAACTCACTAAATACTTTTGCTGTCTAAATTTTGTTGCACATAGAGTAATAACCCCCCCCCCCCCCCCCAAAAAAAAAAAAAAAATCCCTGTGCATTTATCTGATACATGTGAAAATAAAATATTAATTAACATGTAAATTCCTGTTACTCGACCTCTACTTTACATGCATGTCCCACCTTCACACGTAAAATACATGTAAAGTTAAAAATGTCTTTTTTTTTTTTAATGTGAGATAAAAAAATTACAGAAACTCCCCTCATTTCTTTTAGACGGTTTGCACTGTTTCTTTGGTTTTTGTCATTCATTCTTGTGTCTATAAGATATAAATTACATAAATTACATAAAAAAGGGTAATTTCTTTTTAAGACCTATTATATACTATTTTCTACATATTTTTTGAAGAATTTCCATGAATTCATTTAAGAAATCTAATGTCGAATTTAGATGAAATACAATCTATATCTTCTATTTTAGTTAATTATTTCAATTATTAATTAGGATGAGCGAAGCGAATCCTCTACTAGGCTACACAAATTACATTTTGTCGTACACTTTACAAAAACACTATTCAGTATTTTGACTTGAAATTTAACATAAAAATAAATTATGATCTGTAGATTAGAGCAATATTATTTTTTTTTACAGAATAACCTTAAAAATTTTATTATTTTAATTAATTTATTTTACATGTTTTTCAATTACCGACGCATTTTTGCAAATAAAAAAACACGTACGTATATATTTTCAGAAGAAAAAATAAATGATGGATTTAGTCATTATAGATAGAATCATGATTAACTAAATAGTTTCGCGATTTCTTTTATGAAATTTTTAAAATCCCTTTTTTATGAAAATTATAGCATATTTTTAATGAATTAAAATTTGTGAAAATTCAGTTATTTACATTCAATTATAAAAGTAACACAATTTATTCTTATTACGGTAAATCATTTACGCAGACGATACTTACGCGTTTTAATAGAATTATTATGATTTTTTTTTTTTTCAAAGAATGAATTGTAAATAAATAAAATTAAATGTTAAATTCATAATATCATAAATAAAAAAAATCCGAGGAAATTCTTAGTTATTTGGCTGAATTTACATTTCTAAAATTAAAATGCGCCAAAACATAAAACAGCGTTTTTTCTTAATAAAGGTGCAAAAATAATATAAATAAAATAGTGTTACTTTCAAATATTTATCTTATTAAATAATGCTTCGCGAATCCAAACAAAGCATTGCTTTTGCTAGTTATTTTTAAATGTTATATTTATTAGATTGGCATATTAATAAAATTTTCCCTATTTATTCCACAATTACATTGAATTAAGCACAGTTTATTACATCTTTGACTAACAGATGGCGCTTTATGTCTAAAGTTTAATAATCTTACCCAGGAACTGTTTTCAACAATTATTGTTTCCAAATAATGTTTCATTATTCGCACAATTTTTTAAAAAATTTTCCATACTTTGTGGAAACCTAAGAAGGTAAAGTCAATTCGCAAAAAGTTCTATCTTAAAAACCTACTTGATTACAGGTGGTCGAAAAGTACTATTTTGGATGTTCTAATAAAATTCGAATTCATAAGTTTATAAGAGCGTACATATAACTGTTGAACTAATAAACAAAAAAAATCTAGAAATATCTGAAGTCTAGACACGTTTTTCTATCAAATCGTATAAACGTCTTTCAAATATATCCAGCATAAGCATAAAAGTAAAAAATATTTTTTATTTATTTATTTTTATAAAAACCCAATGTTCATCGTGAAAATTACGCCTATCTTCATGGCTGCAATTCATGATTTTTCCAAAAACTTTTCCGTTCATTTGGAGTGGGTACCGGATCCGATTATGGAAAATACAAATATTTTTTTACGCTGAGCAGAAAGCGCTAGCTATTGAATATATTAGAAGAAATTGTAATTTTTGTTGTGTTTAAGTTAATGTAAGAGAAATGAAAAAAAAAAAAAGAATCATTATTTAAACTAATTTCTTTGGATTTGTAAATTGATTTCACACGTACAATTAAACTTAATTAATATGAAGCTATTAATCGATTGAAGCACGTTTTTAGAAAATATATTACACTCTTTATTTTTTATTTATATTTTCTTCTTATTCTACTTATTTTCTACTTTTGTATTTAAGATATTTCGTTGTTGCAGTGTCACCGACAGATGGCCTATTTTAGCGCATCCTTAAATCCATCTTTGTTGTAGTTCGTGGCTCCCATACAATTAACAATTGTAAGCATAGAGAGTACTTATATGGCAATTTATATATTGCGGCTAGCTAACGGAAAATTGCCTTAAAATTGATTCATTATTTTATAATAAAATTCTAAAAGCATCAAAAGTTGTATTGTCATCGGAAACAGACCATCTTACTTAACTTTAATAATTATAGCCTATTAGAGAGTGTGTTTAAATCTATGGATGCTGAACATATTTATGGATATTTATGCTCCATAGATGCTCAACATATTTATGCTCCATGGATGCATATATTCAGCATCTATGGAGCTCCCTAAAATTTGGAAAGAGATGCTCTACAGAAAAATGAAACAGTAGTAATATTCTCCTGAGATCTGACATCCATTTAAATGGATGTTTTGCTTTCTCTTTCTATTGCGTTAAATTTCATTGTAGCAATCTAAAACCAGTTGGTTTTGATAATGTATGAATCAAAAATCAATATTCAGCTTTTGGATTCTGGCAACGGTAACTACATTGTTTACAAAATGACGTAATAAATGAGTCATGTTGGAATTCTACGTTCTGCTGGTAAGTATCGTTTGTATGTTATTTTAATTTGTTTAAACTATTTTTATTTTGCAATTTTAAATCAGATGTTAATACACTTGCCTTATGTTCTTTATAATAAATTATATTCTTTCCCATAGTTCTCGCATTTTTTTAATTACCTTAAAGCGAGTTATGGCCTGAACATCCATTTAGATGGATGTGCTGTAAAACAAAATTAAAAAATAGAAATTGATTAATTTCTTTAGAAACGTCATTTTTGATGCCTATTTGTTGAAAAAAACTCATATTTAAAAAAATTTAAGCATTACATTTTGCTTGGGTCTCAGGAGGTTAAATAATTCACGTTCATAATTATCCATCTTCAATGTTCCAGTTAATTTCATTATGCTTGTGTTCGCGTGATTTTTGTTTAAAAGTTTTCAATTTCAATTTTTTTTTTTCGAAAATATTTGTATCATATTTATTATTGAGAATGTCGCCGTTGGAGCAATGAAACATGCCTAATATGAATAAATAAAGGGGTTTTTTTCTGCCTTGTTAAAAGTATTTTATCACTTTAAATAAATATTAGTTTAGTTTGTTATTTCTTTTTAATATTTTCTAACAAAGTTGAAAAGGGTTTTTAAATTCGGTTTGCCTGTCCGTTTGTCCACGCTCTAACTCACGAAAATTACTCGGATTTTCATGCAATTGAAATATGTTCATGATGCTTACCATGGCAAGTTCGGTATTGCATATGAAGTGTGTAGCATTAGATTAATTTTAACACAATTATTCTAATTGGTAAATAAATCATATTAGATGTAAATTTTCAACTGGGCGAAAAATGTCCGGACCAGGATTCGAACCAGGGATCTCCTGGCTGAAGCCGCCAGCATCAATAAGGTTAGCTGGGTGAAAAAGTTCCACCAGATTCGTCCGGGATAGCTCAGATGGCAGAGCACTGGCCAGGAGATCCCTGGTTCGAATCCTGGTCCAGACATTTTTCTCCCAGTTGGTAATTTACATCTAATATGTGTGTAGCATTAATAGTTCATTTACAGGGGCACTCAAAAGAATTCGTTACTTTCTGATATATGGGGAAAAATCGTTTGCGTATAGTATTTTAATGACATTACGCTATTTCAAATGTATTGAAACTGATATAAATCACTGGATTTCACTACAACATGATTATTCATAGCATTTGACGTTCATTTAGTGGGACATACAAAGGAAATCGCTTACTGTACAGTCATTGCGCAAAAATTGCTGGAAGAGCGTTTTCAATTTCCGTCTGCGCTTTTAAATTTAACTAATTTTTCGCATTTTACTCGTCGTGCATAAATTCTGTACCTCGTATACAGGTATGCACAAAAGAATTCACGTACCATTCTCTTTATTAGTGGAAATTGCTGAAAGGGAATTTTCAACTGTGGTATGTATTTTCTAACTGAACTAATTATTTGCATGCATGTAGTCAATTGATACAACATGGCTGATTATTTGCATGCATGTAGTCAATTGATACAACATGGCTGATTATTTGCATGCATGTAGTCAATTGATACAGCATGGCTGCTCAAAGAGTTCGGATAATTTTCCGATTGTTGATTGGAACAACTATAATTGGGGTTTCAAATGTGTTATGCATTTCCATATGATTGAATTAGACATAATATTTTAACTTACTAAACGGTGCAATTTTGTTACATTATTCTAAGTGTGTTGGAAAGGGTTAGATAATCTATGCTTTACGTATAATTTTTTAGCCCCCCGAATGCTATTTCTTTCTCCCAGCTTATTTTGTCTCCAATAAATAACGTTACCTTGTGTACGCTAGCCGTAAAACAAAAGCCGATGTTTCATTGTGCGGTTAATTACTCTACAGCATTTTTTAAAACTTTTAAGCATCGCACATTTTCAATGTCTATACCGTCGTATTGGGGGAAAAAGTACTTTTTAATGCAATTTGTTTGAAAACTGCATCTTCATTTGTTTTTGAAATATTAATTTTTTTGTAGTTTTTAGCGACATTTGTTTCATTTTGGCAACTCATTTTCTCCATTTCTGTAGAAAGTAAAGAAAAAATTGTTGAAAAATAGCAATTATATCTTTTTGTTGCCATTTTCTTATAAAAATTGAAAAAAAAATTAAAATAAGTGCTATTTTGAGAAAAATATAAATGAAGGATTTATGATAAAACATGGAGCTATTAAAAACTATATTTAATTTTAAGTATCTATATTAATGCAAATGACGCCATTTTACATAAAATAAAAGCGTGTGCTTTAAGTCATAAAATTGAAATATGTTTTGCAGTAGAGTCCCGCTTAACCGAGTTATTTTCTTCTGGTGGACTGATGGCTTCTATTATTATGAAACAGCCATTATAAATGAAGCGTTAGGTGAAGATGAAAGAGCAGCCGTAAAAAGTTAGAACTCTGATTTTCTGGTCAGAATGGGAAAAAAATGGCCATAATTTATTTTGAAAAAAAAAAAAAAAAAAAAATGACCATATTTTTTTTTCCATTCTGACCATAAAATCAGAGTTCTAACTTTTTACGACTGCTCTTTCATCTTCACCTAACGCTTCATTTATAATGGCTGTTTCATAATTATAGAAGCCACCAGTCCACCAGAAGAAAATGAAGTAATGGAAATGCCGGGGGGCGACCCTAAATTCTGAAAAAGCAGAATTCCTGTTCTCTAGTTCTTATTTTTTTCTTGGAATCTTTCTTTCTAAGTACCTTATTGGCGCAGAAATCCCTAAAGCAAATAAATAAGAAAATATTTCATATTTCACACAGTCATGTTGTATGAATGGAGGTATACTGTGGTGAACTGCGCGCATTCAATATTTTATTAGAGAAATTACATCTGCCGTTAATCAAATTCTTAGGTCTCTTTGAACTTTTAATTATAACAAGGTGGGCCCCGTCGAATTTCGACGAAAGAAAATGTTTACAAAGGAACAGTTGAATCAAATTTACAATACATCGACAACAATAATTACAATAAAACATCCATCTTACACATGTTAGTTTAACTCTCCAAAGACATATTTTAACCTAAGATTAACAAAATACTTTTTTCATAAACTTCAACTGTTCAAATTATTGAAAAATTAAACTTTATTCATATACGTAGTCAGTAACATATGATATAATCAAGATAAGTAATTTTTTTGATTAATTTATCAATTAATGCTTGGTATTACGGAATTAAAAATCAGCAAAAATGATTTCACCTTGACATAACCATAAAAATCCCCCCCCCCTTTAAATATAAACCGAATCAATTCCTTTTCCACGTTTCACATCCATATTAACCATTTAAAAACATTTTAACCACTCGCAATAGGTTATTAATAAATATATTTTCAAGCTTGAAGCCACGATTGTCAACTGTTACAACTTTCCATGTGAAAATTCCCACTCGTGAATTGAGGTCTTAGCATAATCTCTGTACCTGCGCGTAAAAATTCCAGAATATTATCACTTTTACACGTATTCAAGGGGAAATATATAGTTTTATCGAATAAAATTATCGTTTTCTTTTAAATATGACGTCATATTCAGTCTCTGAAATATTTTTGCCTATTGTCTCAAATTCAACATCAGCGGAATGAAAAAATAGTGAAATATAACAGCATCATCAGGGAAACTGTTTCTTTTTTAAAGCGGAAGGTCCTTTTCTGTTCAAATTTTTAAAAAAGATATTTTTAATTGTAATGAGAAAATGGCATCACTAAGAATATAATCAATAAAGACACGGACAGGGCCGTAGCGACCGCCCCCCATACCCCCCATTTGGGGGGGGGTGAGCAAAGTCAGGGGCCCAGTAGTGAGCTATTGTACCTTTCAGCCAAATGTTTTTTTAACTTTTAAAATTATATTTTTATGTATTTTTAGTAACATTTTATTTTATCGAAATTCATTTTTTTTTTGTCAAAGATCTTGATCAGATTTAGAAATAGAAAACAAATATGTGCTTTTCTTCTATATCCACCATTCTTTATAAAAGTTTTTGAAGGCGGTAAGTTCTACTTAAAAAATAAAATGACATTTTAGTATTTTTGGGGTGCGCCTATCAATGGGCGAAAAAGGTGAAACCAAAGATTCAAAACTTTTTTAATACTATTACTTCCTCCAACCAAAACAGATATGCACTTTTTTCTACCATAACCATTCTTTTTAAAGGGGCCCAGATGAAAGAAATTTTGCAGGCTCTAAATTCTTTTTGAATTGTCTCTTTCGGGCCCCCTATAAAAGTGCAGAAAAGTTGGAGCCCAAGTTTCAAAACTTTTAAGCCCATTTTTTTATTCAAATTTTTAAAAAATATGCTTTTTAATCTCACTGAGGGACCTAATAAGTTTCAAAACTTCGTTATACTATTACTTCCTTCAACCAAATGTGCTTCCTTTCTATAGTCATTATTCTTTTTAAAGGTGCGCAGATGAAAAAAATTTTGCACGCTCTTAATACTTTTTAAATTGTCTTTTTTGGGGCCCCCAATAAAAGTGAGAAAAAGTTGCAACTCAAGATTCAAAACTTTTAGGCCCCATTTTTATTATTCAAATGTTTTAAAAATATGCTTTTTAATCTCGTTGGGGGCCCCAACAAGGTTCAAAGCTTTCTTAATACTATTGCTTCTTTTGACCAAAACAGATATGCGCTTTCTTTCTATAGCCAGTATTCTCTTTAAAGGTTCTTAGATGAAAGAAATTTTGCAGGCTCTAAATTCCTTTTGAATTGTCTTTTTTAGGGCCCTCTATAAACGGGAGGAAAAGTTGGAGCCCAAGATTAAAAACTTTTAGGCCTCATATTTTATTCAAATGTTTAAAAAACCTGCTTTTTAAACTTGTTGGGAGCCCCAATAAGATTCAAAACTTCCTTAATACTATTAGTTCCTTCAAACAAATGTGCTTTCTTTCTACAGCCAGCATTCTCTTTAAAGGTTCCCAGATGAAAGAAATTTTGCAGGCTCTAAATTCTTTTGAATTGTCTTTTTTAGGGCCCCCTATAAACGTGAGGAAAAGTTGGAACCTAAGATTCAAAACTTTTAGACCCCATCTTTTTATTCAATTGTTTTAAAAAAATGCTTTTTAATCTCGTTGGGGGACCCAATAGGGCTCAAAGCTTCCTTAATACTATTACTTCTTTTGACCAAAACAGATATGCGCTTTCTTTCTATAGCCATGTAGTCTCTTTAAAGGTGCCCAGATGAAAGAAATTTTGCAGGCTCTAAATTCTTTTTGAAATGTCTTTTTTAGGGGCCCCTATAAACGGAAGGAAAAGTTGGAGCCCAAGATTAAAAACTTTTAGGCCCCATTTTTATTATTCAAATGTTTCTAAAATATGCTTTTTAATCTCGTTGGGGGCCCCAATAAGTTTCAAAACTTCCTTAATACTATTACTTCCTTCAACCAAATGTGCTTTCTTTCTATAGTTACGATTCTTTTTAAAGGTGCACAGATGAAAGAAAATTTGCAGGCTCTAAATACTTTTTTAATTGACTTTTTTGAGGGCCCCTATAAAAGTGAGGAAAAGTTGGAACACAAGATTCAAAATTTTTAGGCCCCATTTTTATTATTCAAATGTTTTAAAAATATGCTTTTTAATCTCGTTGGGGGCCCCCAATAAGTTTCAAAACTTCCTTAATACTATTACTTCCTTCAACCAAATGTGCTTTCTTTCTATAGTCACGATTCTTTTTAAAGGTGCACAGATGAAAGAAAATTTGCAGGCTCTAAATACTTTTTTAATTGATTTTTTTGAGGGCCCCTATAAAAGTGAGGAAAAGTTGGAACTCAAGATTCAAAATTTTTAGGCCCAATTTTTATTATTCAAATGTTTTAAAAATATGCTTTTTAATCTCGTTGGGGGCCCCAATAAGGTTAAAAACTTTCTTAATACTATTACTTCTTTTAACCAAAACAGACATGCCCTTTTTTTCTATAGCTACCATTCTTTTTAAAGGTGCCCAGATGAAAGAAATTTTGCAGGCTCCAAATACTTTATAAATTTTCTTTTTTGGGGCCGCTCTTAAAAGTGAGCAAAATTCGGAACTCGAGATTCAAAACTTTTAAGCCTCATTTTTTTTCAAATGTTCAAAAAATATATGCTTCTTAATCTCGTTGGGGACCCCAATAAGTGGGCATCTATGTGCATTGCATATGCCGCCTATCCCCTTATGTTCGACCTGTTTCGTTTTTAACATTTCATTTCTCTTGTCTCGATAAATTACTTATGTTAACTATACATAAATTATATGCTTCGCTGATTGCTTTTTTAAAAAAAGAACCTATTTTTTTTTAGTTCTCCATTGGGGGCCTTCACTGACTTCCGCAGCGTAAACCTGTTCCGGATATTCCCGCTCCGATCTTGAATCAAACAATTATTGAATTATTGTATTTTTTTTTTCTATCAAAGTGATAGTGTCCAGATAAAAGTGAAATTTTCCAACATCGTAGCTCACGTTGCTACAGGAACAAATTTGTTATTTTTCCACTTCAGCTTAATTATGACAGCAGCAAAATCTACTGGATAATTCTTCGGTTTCAGAAAAAAAAAATGTCAAAAAAAGCTCTGCAAAACGCGCAAAAAAAGTGTAAAAATCTTATAAAAAATTGGACAAAAATTCAAAAATCGCTGAGAGAAAATTGATTATATCGAGCCAAAAGATTGAAACTGGAATGTTAAAAAATCGCTGTGAAAGACAAAAATACGCTAAAAATCACATAAAATGTTCGTAAAAAATATTGAAATTTCTATGGATATATTTTCTATATTGAGCTAAAAGACTGAAACCTGATCCCTTTTAGGGATGTCAAAAATCTGTGCCGCAGATGTCAAAATTTTTACTATATTGGGATAAAAGATTGAAACTGGGTTACTTTTACACACTCTCTTAAAGTCAGTTAATTGAAGGATTTATTCCGTAACTTTTTCTTTCGTTCAAATACACTCAAAAAAAAGCTTCGATTTGATTTGCTCATTTTCCGCGAAAATATAGAAAACTCACTAATCTAACGTAAAAATTACCTAACATCTTTACTAAATATAAAGATGCATTTTCGTCAAATCAAATCACAGGAGTGTTCCGCCAACTTTGCTGCATTGTACTTTTCCCTATTAGAACCCCTATTTTCCTTACTTTTAAGCATGACTTTTTTCCTTCATAACACGAAGAAGTCGCGAATCAAAGATCAAAATTTCTAGAAATTTTCCTTTCTAAAGACGAAAATTTCTTCAAATGTGAGATAAAATCTCATCTAATCACAGGGGTCTTAAAAAAATGAAAAAACGTTCGTGAAAAATTCAAAAATCGTAAAGGACGAAATTTAGTACATCGGGCTAAAAGACTGAAACCTGGATTCCTTTTACTAATGTCATAAAATCACGTCGGAACGCGAAAAAAAGTTAAAAATCACATAAAAAATTCGCGAAATATTTAAAAATTGAAGAAGACTACTTTACTATATTCGGCTAAAATGGACAGATGGATTGAAAATGTATTCCTTTTATGAATGTGGGGGAAAACGCACGAAACTCGAAAAAATACAAAAAATAGCGCAAAAAATTAAATTAGCAAAAAAAAATTCGAATAAAAAAATTTAAAAACCTGTTTCGAGGTGCATAACTTCAGGCGTACAGATAACCTTCCCGTCAAATTTTGTCCTGAACAGAAAAACATCTGGTCAGACAAAGAAAAACTCTGGACAGACAAACATACGTCTTTATTATTATCTACATGGAAACCCGTCTTCGTTGCCCACAGAAAGGTACATTCAATCCGAAAGTATTTTTTTTTCTTCTTAAATTTCAACTTCGGTGACAATTTTAAACTGGAGAAAACCGGAATGTATGAAAATAACATCCCAAAAGTATTTTTTTTTAATTAGTAAATCTCTCTCTATATATGTATTTAATAAAAGCAACAATCCGAGCAGGAAAACAATTGTTATAAGTGAATATTTTCTGTTTAAAGAAAATATGTCTGAGCCACGCGGATGGCATTGTCAAACTAAAGGATAAAATTGAAAATACAAAAATGACTTCCATATTTTTTATTTATTTTGTTTATGAGCAATACTTAGCGATTTATAACATTTGTAAAAGGAATTCAGTTTCAAACTTTTTTGCCAAATTTTGTCCTCTGCTGTTTCTAAAATTTTCGAGAATTTTTATGTGATTTTTAGCTTTTTTTTCACTTTTCTGGTAGTTTTTTTAGTATTCATAAAAAAAATAAACCCGGTTACAATCTTTTAGCCCAGTATAAGTAAAGTTTGATCTCTATGAAGTTCGAATTTTTTAATGCAATTGTTGGCGTTCTTTCGCGTTCTTCGGCGATTTTTTTTGACATTTTTTTCCCTAAATGGAAGAAAACTCAGTTAAATTTTGCAAGTCCTTTGATTAAATTCACGTTGTAAGAATATGAAATCTGTTCTTGTAGCAACGCGAACGAAATGTTGAAAATTTTAATTTAATCTGGATCGAAATTAAAAAAAAATTACAATAATTCAAGGTTCGTATGATTCGAGATCGGAGCGGACATAGCCCCTATAGGTGTACGTTGCCGAAAGCAGTGCAGACCAACTACAAATTCGTTCAATTTGAAGTTCGTTTTGGAAAATCCGACCAGCGAAACTCCGCCGGTGTTGTTATAAAATGGAACTTGGGTGGCAAATTAAATATAGATATTTCTCTAAAATCAGAGGGGGGGGGGGGGGCGAAAAATATGTTTTTTTGGGGGGGGCTCTGAAGACCTTGCTACGGCCCTGGACACGGAGTAAAAGAGGTGGGGGGGAAACTTAACAGGCATTACTCGCCGAAAACGCAAGTTGCATTTTTGTAAATAATGAGGGCGCTACAATCCGCATGTTGGCCATTCTTTTAGCCGAATATCATATGATTGTATGTATAAGAGCCGTACGTTAGAATTATAAAATATTTTATGTTATTCGTTTATTGTTTATTATTGATATTACAAAGCATAAATTAAGATGGGGTATAAGTGCTTTGTTCCTGGATTGAAAACAGGTTATACCAGTGACATAAAAAAACAAACAAAAAAACAAAACAAAGGGAAAATAAAATTGAGCTTGTTCCGTGCTTTACAGGTCAGAGTTTCTTTTAGGCTTTAATATAAAGCTATTTGCTTGTAATTATGTTTAAATTGAGAAATTTTTATATTAAATCGATCTTAGTGTATATGTTTTTTAAATGTTATACTTAATGAACACTAAAAATTGTTGTGGGTAATTGATATGTATCTATCTGTCAAATACCATTTAAATTGAGATTAAACCATTTAAATTGCGGAATTTTGTCATGTCAAATTCTATGAAAATGGAATCAAAACTTCAGAAGAAATTAATAAAAGTTTCCTTCATTCTATTAAATCCTATCATACGTAATTAATTCAATGATATCCTATGATAAGTAATTATTCTAGTTGCCATGCTGATTATTCTATTAAATCCTGTCATACGTAATTAGTTCAATGATACCCCTTGATAGGTAATGATTCTAGGTTGCCATGGTGATTATTCTATTAAATCCTATCACACGTAATTAATTCAATGATATCCCATGATAGGTGATGATTCTAGGTTGCCACGGTAATTATTCTATTAAATCCTATCACACGTAATTAATTCAATGATATTCCATGGTAGGTAATGATTCTAGGTTGCCATGGTGATTATTCTATTAAATCCTGTCACACGTAATTAATTCAAAGATATCCTATGATAGGTAATGATTTTAGGTTGCCATGATGATTGAGTTCTATTTAAAATGGAGTCTTATTATTTTCGTATTACTGAATTTAATGTATATAATCGTAATAAATTTTGTATTCATGCATTTTTACATAAGAGTAAGTCTAAAGGGCTTTTAAAATTTGATATTTTGTATTCTCTGACTTGAAAACATATAGTAATCTAAAATATACTGTTAAATTTTCCATAAATATTTATGAAGTATTCTGGAAAATAATCTTAATTGTATGTAAGAAAAATCGGAATGTAGAAATTGAGTCGGGTCTGATTTTTTTTTTTTTTTTTTTTTTTTTTTTTTTTGCAAGGGACGGGCCGGGCTTGTTTTCACTGATTTTTGCATGGGGCAGGCCAGGGCGTGAACTGCGAAAATACAAACGGATCAGGTCGGGCCAAACTTTTAGTTTTTCCACCCGTCCGGTCCGGGCCAAGCCTAATTATTTCTCTTTCGGGGCGGGTCTGGAAATTCTGGTCCTCTAACCCCCCCCCTCCCCCACCCGACCTTCCTCCTTATAAGTAACATTATATTAAAATCAAACCTTACGACTTTTGAAAAAATTACTTCCTGAACAATGACTTATAATTTACACGTTTTCTTTCCCAAATAATTAAGATAAAAATTTGTTTTAATTCTACATTTATTAATTGCATAGATATCAAAAGTTATGGATTATTAAATTATTCAAAGGTTATAAAATATACGCGAGATTAAAATTTACTCAAAAATATTGAAAAATACTTTTAATTTTTAAAAGTCGTAAGTCTATTTATTTCTTCCTGCCAGAAAAATCCGTGATATTCAATGTTTATAAATGGCCTGCCTTCACTTTTTTTTGTCAGAATGATCTCTGATTTTAAGTGTCTTAAGAAGCAATCAAAAAGCCAAGTGCCTTTAAAAAAATGTGTATCTTATGAAGAAAACTGTAATTAATCAGATTTCTACTTGTACGATTTTCTTAAAATTCAAATTTTCTAGTAAATTTTTTTTTTAAATCAGTGCTTTTCCCATTGAAAAGCATTGTAGAACAATCGACCGATAGCCTACATTCTACGGTGTCGTCACCTAACGGGGGAAAAACTGCACAGCAAGATTTTAACATTAGTTTCGCCTCTACCTCTTTTACTCCGTGATAAAGATAACTAAACCACTTTTAAATGAAGTTTTTCGGTTGCCACACTTAGAAAATTGTATTAAAAACTATAACAAAATTAATATCTCAAAAGTAAATTGAGATACAGCTTTCAAACAAATTGCATTTAAAAAAACATTTTTTCCTTTATAAGACGGTGTAAAAATTTAAAATGTGGGATGTTTAGAAGTTTAAAAATTTGCAGTAGCGAAAATTGCAAAACCGAAATTTCATTTCAAATTTCAAAGTGTTGCCATACGCAGAATGACGTATACGTTACGCACAGATATGTTTATCCTTTATCCTTCTATATATAAAAAAAAGTTTTGATTTGGAAATGGACCAATGAAAATCTGCGTAGATATTCCTGGTAGATCGCATCCAATTTGAATGCTTAAGCATGGCCTTTCATCGTTAATATTAAAAAAAACTGTTGCATACAAAAATATGAAAATCGGTGGTATTATTGAGAAATGTTTGATAAACACGCTGATGCAGACAGTTTTCAAATCGAAGAATTATTTATAGAGATATTTAATGCTAAAGTTGGACAAAATCGTTCCATTAAAAAAAGATTTATTGGAGCAAAAACTATACATGAGAATTTAATCATTTTTAGATCATTTCATACGTTATAAGTTCCCGGTGTGCAGATTGCATTTAGTTTTCTTATTTGACTCATTTTTTGAGGTTTTATTTCAATTTTAAATTCAAATTTTCAGCATTTCGAGAGATATTTTTTACAAATTTTAGAAAATGTTATTAATTTAAACTGTTGCCAGTTGTATGAACAGCGCAAACAATAATGTTTACTTCAAATTAAAAATTTATTTACACGTGACTATTACAAACAGAAAAAAAACTTTAAAATTAGAATTAAATGATTACATGTTAAAAGCAGGAAAATTACGTCATAAGAACCATAGGCACAGATGTCATATACGCGCATATTGGCGCAATTTTTTTCCGACGCCAATTTGGCGAAAACATTAATAGCATAAACAACAACATCCGGGTTACCATATCAAGCAAAATAACAACACTTTAGCACCAGTTAAGTACCTGTTGCGTATATGAAATTGGTGTCAGAAAAAAATTGACCCAATATGGGACGTATATGACATCATTGCCGAACCACATTTGAACTTGAATTTTAAAAGAGGAACAAAATCTTAAAATAAAAAAAATCATTATTATACATTAAAACTTGTAATTTGAGGAAATTACGTCATATTTAAAATGGCAAAAAATATAGCAAAACAATTTAAATTGAAAAATATATTTGCGCGAGATATTTTGAGATAATCTTTTCAAATATTATCGTGAATTCGAAGACTGCGCAAATAATCTTTCCTTCTAACAACAGAAGTATTTTCACGTGAATATTAATAAGAGAAATAAAACTTTGGTGTAAATTACGTCAAATTTGAAACGATACATTTAAAATGAATTATTTAAATGAACTATCTTATAGCGCTGTTAAAAAATACCGGGAGACAATGACACTGTTTACTTAATTCATTTTACATTAGCTTATTTTCAAATGTTTAACCAATTTTTTTAATTAAATACGAAAACAGCCATTGTATCTCTTAACAGCAGCAGATTTGGCCTTAAAAATCCCCAATCCAAGGAAACGAATGGAAACTCGTTTACAGAGAGATCGCTACTGTTTTTTAAAATTTTAATTCAATATTTTTAAAGCCGATCAAATTAGTGTGCTTTTTGGATTTTGGTGTGCCTGAACGGGGGTTGGCGAGGGTAGCTCGTAGGAGCAGAGCCCCCTAGTAATATAAATAGAAACTACCTTGGATTCCAGGAATATTAACAAAATTTATCTTGTTTCCAAATGCGATTTTCGCTCTAGATGTTATTTTTTTTCAATTCCTACTATTAGTTCACACTCTCCCTATATTTATTTATTTATTTATTTATTTATACATCTTGTTCAAATTTTCAATCGTTAATAAAATACTTATTATTCATCCTATCAAATTGTAATAAATTATTTTAAACTTGTACTGGATGACAATTGATGTTAATACAGTTTTTTCAAATATTAATTCATTAATTAAATTTTAATTAATTAATTTTAGTTTTACATGGGAGACAAAATGGCGGCCATCGGTTATTGAAGCATTTAATGCATCATCATATCTATAAAGGGGGTTACCATAGTGGGGGGGACCCTGTTCTGTTGCCAAATACCGGCAAGTTTATCGCCAACTTGGAGATATATCGCCAAATTTGGCTACCAAAACGAGTCACCAAAAGCGACGCCAACTTGGCGATATCTCTAATATTTCGCCAAATTCCCATAGAGTTCCATTGTAAACCTACTTGCTTATAGAAAATCAACAAATTGAGATATTTTAATGCAACAAAAACTAACATTAGCTTATGGGATTATATTAAATTTTCCTTTGATGACCTAAGTAGGAATTGACTTTAAAAACAAAATTTTTATATTACTTGTTCTATTTTCAAGATGCTATGTATCACAGACAATTTAGAAGTCTAAAATCTTATCCTCTTTAATAAAAAGCAACGCTTGACGACGACTGGCTTTTTCGGTAACCGTTGCCACAGATTAATCTCGGAAAATAAAACATTTGAAGTTACTGAAAAAATAATACCTCGAAAAGTATTTGTCAGAAAATTGTTAGACAAACTGCGTTACAAAGGTGAAAAATTGTATTTTTCTACCAACAACAAATTACCTCCTATGAACCAGTGAAAATAGTTTTTAATTTAAAAGCAAAGTCTTAGAAAACTCAAAACTATTTTCGGTACTTTTATGTTATCCGGGGGTAAATCTCACCAAGGGTTTTTTCGCCAAGAGTAGTTTTTTTTTTTTCGCGTATGTGATTTAGAAAAATTGCTTTCAAGTTGAAATAAAATACTATGGTATTTATTATTATTGTTATGTATTTTAAAGAAATGGGTGAAAGGCATGCAATTTAATTGTATGCAGTATGTGTATTTTAAATATTTGTATTTTAAATAAAAGTATGCTTTTTAAATGAAATGGGTTAAAGGTTTATATTTCAATTGAAATTAATGCAATATGAATGTTGTCAATGGGAACAATAT
Source organism: Maratus speciosus (assembly GCA_963932465.1). Taxonomy (NCBI): domain Eukaryota; kingdom Metazoa; phylum Arthropoda; class Arachnida; order Araneae; family Salticidae; genus Maratus; species Maratus speciosus. The sequence continues at coordinate 566,513,047 of OZ010795.1, read as the reverse complement.
TTGGCGATTTGTCATATCGCCATGCTAACATAAAAGTACTCTATTTTCTGAGTATTAATGTAATAAACATAGTCTTTAGTTTGTTTGTTTCACGTTTGTGTGTTTAATTTATTTTGGAAAAATTGATTTTGTGAATAATTAATCCATTTCAATTTTTCTTTGGTAAACTTAATTACTTATCAACATTACATAATTTTAAATTTTACACCGTTGAATAGGGTGCTGTACTTTCAAATGTAAATTGTTTGAAAACGGTACATAATTTACTGATTTTTATGATTTTAAACCAAATAGCTCGATTACGGAATAATAGTATATAAATATTTTTATTAATTATTTAAAATTTTAAGGGAAAACCACGATTTCTACCTATCCTAGGACGGGCGTTTACACTAGTATTATTATACGAGCAAAAATTGTGTGTGTATATAAATTTTATCCTAAAAACGGCTCTAACGATTTTGACTAAATTTTATATCCTACCGTTTTCGGACATGAGAAGACTATCGGGCTGTTCTAGAAAATTCGATTAGTGGGTCAATTTGGGGTGACTACGGGTCCATGCATTTCAATGAGAAAGAAGGTTGAAACAGTTATTAAATTGTTGAAGATTTGACAATAAACGAAGCTGCAAAGTTGGCATCATTTCGTATAATTTGGTAATAGTTGACGAAATATTGGCTATATTGACGATATTTGGCCGGAAAATCGACTGTTAATATTACCAATGCCAAAACACATACTTGACGTCAAATGAAAGAATGCCTATAAATTTACCGAAGAAAGGCAATTCTCAGTTATGCGTATCTATCTTAGGCGGATTATTTTTAAATTTATACAAATGGAGTAATTTCGTGTAAGATTTTTAGGTAGCTTTCATTACAAAAAGCTACCTATTGCAGCCGTTCGGAGGAAAGCGATTTCAAAAAATTTTGGTATATTTTCATCGATCATGACCCCCAGACCCCGAAACCACCCTCCGTTCAAAAGTTGATATATATATATATATATATATATATATATCCATATATATATATACCGGGTGTCCCAAAAAGGACTGACTGATTTTAAAATTCAATAACTTGTAAACGGTGACAGATATTTAAAAAGTTCTTGCAGGAGAGTTATGCATAAGGTCAAAAGTTTTTTACAGTGATTTTCAATTTTAGTTCGAATTACAAACAATAGATGGCGCTGTAAGCAACAGTCGCTAAATACAGGCTCGATTTTTGGTCCTTTATCTTGTTCTATGCGGAAAAAGGAGATGGAAATGTATTATCCGGGCCACGAAGTACGAAAAATCGAGCCTGAAATTAGCGTAAATCGATCGCAGCGCCATCTATTGTTTGTAATTCGAACTAAAATTGAAAATCACTGTAAAAAAACTTTTGACCTTATGCATAACCCTCCTGCAAGAATTTTTTAAATATCTGTCACCGTTTACAAGTTATTGAATTTTAAAATCAGTCAGTCCTTTTTGGGACACCCGGTATATATATCTGACCTTTGTCATACTGTAACTCTCGAATTTATGAACCGATTTGGGTGTAATTCGGTATGTACATAGTACATAACAATGTCTCAACCGAGTTCGTTGGCCAGCTTCATCCGCCATTTTGTTTCAAGATGGCGGCCATTTAAAATTTTTTTTAAATTTAAATTTGAAATGTGGTACCAAAGAATTGAAAATGGAAAAATATTTTTTTCTTATGTATTTGACCTTTATACAAAAATTCCGGAGCAGTTTTTGTTTCGTCTATATCTTAAAAAATGGCTGAGTTATAGCATTTTGAATTTCTAGCGTGGCTGACATTTTGAAACGTCCTGATATTTGTCACGTGATAACAGACGTATTTATGAACCGATTTGGATGTACCTTGGTGTGTACATAGTGCATACATATATCTCGACCGAGTTCGTTGGCCAGCTTCATCCGCCATCTTGTTTTAAAATGGCAGCCTTTAAAAAAAATTTTTTTTATTAAAATTTAAAATGAGATACCAAAAAATTGGAAAATGAAGATTTTTTTCGTATGTGTTTGACATTAATACAAAGATTCCAGAACAGTTTTTGTTTCGTCTATATCTAAAAAAATGGCTGAGTTATAGCATTTAGAATTTCTATTGTGGCTGACATTTTAAAAAGACCTAATTTTTGTCACGCGATAACAAGCGTATTTATGAACCGATTTGGATGTTACTTGGTCTGTACATAGTACATACCAATGTCTCGACCGAGTTCGTTGGCCAGCTTCATTCGCCATCTTGTTTCAAAAGGGTTGCCATTTAAAAAAAAATTAAATTTAAAATTTAAAATGAGGTATTAAAAAATTGGAAAATGAAAAAGATTTTTTTATGTGTTTGGCCTTGATACAAAGATTCCGGAGCAGATTTTGTTTCTGAAAATTTGTTCTTTTGTTTATATCTTAAAAAATGGTTGAATTATAGCACTTTGAATTTCTAGTATGGCTAACATTTTGAAACGATCTTGTATTTGTCACGCGATAACACACGTATTCGCCTATTTCCATGTAAGAAGGCATGTGGATAGTATACATCAACATCTCAGCCAAATATAAGTTACTTTAAATAAAAGCAGCTTGGATAAAGCTGACTAATTTCGCGAAATTCTCAATCATACTGATTTAGTATTGATAAAAATTAGTATTGAATCTCCTATATTTGATTTCCACTAAATTGAGTTTCGTGTGTTTGAATAATAATAGAAGTTGACTTTTTTAAAATAAGGAATTTGAAAGCTACCTCTTCCTCTCGGCACTGGCCGGAAGGACTTTCAATATCTTGGTCTATTCTTGCCACCTACAGGGTAAAGACCTCATTTTTAATATACCAAAATAACCTAATTGCAATTTTTTTAAATATTTGATTTCTATGGATTTCTGGAATAACTACTGCATAACCTTTTAGGTAGCTTTCATTACAAAAAGCTACCTATTGCAGCCGTTCGGAGGAAAGCGATTTCAAAAAATTTTGGTATATTTTCATGGATCATGACCCCCAGACCCCGAAACCACACTCCGTTCAAAAGTTGATATATATATATATATATATATATATATACAGGGTGATTCATAAAAGATGGGCAGAACTTTAAGGGGTTATAGTACACTTAAAGACAAATAATATTAAATAGGAGACTAAGGGTCCCAGACGTATTCCCAAGGAGATAGGGGGCATTAAAGTTTAGGGTCCGAAATTTCAAATGATTATAAAACATGGAAAAATTGGTCGATTCGTTTGCGGTTTTTGCAAAAAATTTTCTTTATGCCAGTATGTTCTTGAAATAAAATTTTAAAGTTCAATTTCAAAAAATGCCGATAGGGGGCACTTTAGACTTTGGAGTAACAAACAACTATTTTTTAACGTTATTTTTTGTATTTCTTTAAATGATTTCGAAAGCTTAGACTTAAACTTAAATTTTCAGCTCAAAATCTGAATCGCTGAGCGTGGTTCAGTAGCGAGGGGAGGGGGTTCAAATTTCAACTTCTGAACATAGTTCAGTTTGCACTACTTAACCATGCCCAACGATTCTGTGCTGTGATACGAGGCAAAAATACAACTTTCGTCAAGGACTGCATAGTCGGAATTCACTCATAAAGGCACTGGCACAGTTGGAAACGTCGCTCATGCAAACGTTAAAGCTCCATTCCTGACGCTAGTCACCGGGTGAAGAAGGAAACAGAAAGTATGCAAATGTCAAATGGGGAAGAAGAAGAACACGTATGCAAAATTTCGACACGATTCAGGCATAAAAACCACTGAACGGTGAGTCAAGTGTAAGTCGCTGTAGTAATGAATCGGAAGATGGTGCCCTTCACGAATAAGGAAAAGGCTGAGATGCATTTAATTTACGGAGCGGCAGATGGAAATGGTGCAGAGGCACAACGAATGTACGGAGAGCGATTTCGCTACAGGCGGTTGCCTAACCGCAAAACTTTCGAGCGCTTGCACAGACAGTTGTGTGAGACTGGATCATTTCTCGCTTCCCGGTCGAATGCAGGTCGTGCAAAAAAGGACGAATCAGTAGTTGTTGCAGAAGCCATTCTGGATGTAGTAGCGGCGCAGCCAAGTACAAGTACACGAACAGTGGCTAGGCAGGTGGATACCTCACAGTCCATGACTTGGAGGGTACTGAAGGATGAACATTTGCTCCCGTTTCATGTGCAACGAGTCCAGAAACTGTCTCCAGGGGATTATCCAAATCGTATTGAATTCGCCCGCTGGTTTCTGCAGCAGAACGCGCTAAATCCACATTTTGGACGAACTGTGCTTTTCACCGATGAATGTACCTTCACACGTGAAGGTACATTTAACACACACAATGCACATGTATGGGCGGATGTCAATCCACATGCTACGTATCCACATGCTCATCAGAGACGCTTTTCCATCAATGTTTGGGCAGGAATCCTCGGAGACCACCTAATCGGACCGTACCTTCTTCCTGAACGCCTCAACGGTAAAACATACCTCACATTTCTGCAACATGTGCTGCCAGACCTGTTAAACGTTGTTCCTCCACGCATCCGGCGGGTCATGTGGTTCCAGCACGATGGAGCGCCAGCCCATTACGTACGAGACGTCCGCAACTATCTGGACATCACATTTCCGAACAGATGGATTGGTCGAGGTGGTCCTGTTGCTTGGCCTGCTCGCTCGCCAGATCTTTCACCCCTCGATTTCTTTTTTTGGGGACGATTGAAGGCTCTTATGTATGAGACACCCATTGAATCCCCCGAGGAACTGGTCGCCAGACTTTCCGCCGCTGTAGGGGAAGTGCTCGAAAAGCCTGATGTTTTCGCGAATGTTCGCCGTTCCATTCTTCGCCGTTCCATTCTTCGCCGTTGTTCTGCGTGCATAACCTCTGGTGGTCACAATTTTGAACATTTATTGTAATTACATGTTAATAAATATGCTTTGGTAACATAATCCTAATTTGTGTCTTTTTACCTCGTATCACAGCACACAATGTGTGGACATGGTAAACTGAACTGTGCTCAGGAGTAGAAATTTCAAACCCCTCTCCCCAGAAACTTAACCACGTCTAACGATTCAGATTTTGGGCTGAAAGTTTAAGTCTAAGCTTTAGAAAGCATTTAATGAGACACAAAAAATAACGGTATAAAACAGTTGTTCGTTACTCCAAAGTCTAAAGCGCCCTCTATCGGAATTTTTTGAAAATTTTCTTTAAAATTTATTTTCAAGAAAATACTGACATAAAGAATAATTTTAGCAAAACGCGGCAGTAGTTAGAGCCTAATCTACGACACAAAGATCGGGAATAACTGATTTTTGTTCTGGGGGGAGAAGGGTTTCAAATTTCAAATTTCAGTTTACGCTACTTAACTACTCGTTAGGACTCAGATTTTTAGATCAAAATTTAAGTTTAAGTCTAAGCTTTCGAAATCATTTAAAGAAATACAAAAAATAACGTTAAAAAATAGTTGTTTGTTACTCCAAAGTCTAAAGCGCCCCCTATCGGCATTTTTTGAAATTGAACTTTAAAATTTTATTTCAAGAAAATACTGGCATAAAGAAAATTTTTTGCAAAAACCGCAAACGAATCGACCAATTTTTCCATGTTTTATAATCATTTGAAATTTCGGACCCTAAACTTTAATGCCCCCTATCTCCTTGGGAATACGTCTGGGACCCTTAGTCTCCTATTTAATATTATTTGTCTTTAAGTGTACTATAACCCCTTAAAGTTCTGCCCATCTTTTATGAATCACCCTGTATATATATATATCCATATATATATATATATATATATCTGACCTTTGTCATACTGTAACTCTCGAATTTATGAACTGATTGGGATGTAATTCGGTATGTACATAGTACATACCAATGTCTCGACCGAGTTCATTGGCCAGCTTCATCCGCCATTTTGTTTCAAAATGGCGGCCATTTAAATTTTTTTTAAAAATTTTAAATTTGAAATGTGGTACCAAAGAATTGAAAATGGAAAAATATTCTTTTCTTATGTATTTGATCTTTATACAAAGATTCCGGAGCAGTTTTTGTTTCGTCTATATCTGAAAAAATGGCTGACTTATAGCATTTTGAATTTCCAACGTGGCTGACATTTTGAAACGTCCTGAATTTTGTCATGCGATAAAAGGCGTATTTATGAACCGATCTGGATGTAACTTCGTTTGTACATAGTACATACAAATATCTCGACCGAGTTCGTTGGCCAGCTTCATCCTCCATCTTGTTTCAAAATGGCGGCCATTTAAAAAAAATTTAAAAATTAAAAATTTAAAATGAGATACCAAAACATTGGAAAATGAAAAAGATTTTTTCGTATGTGTTTGACCTTAATACAAAGATTCCGGAACAGTTTTTGTTTCGTCTATATCTAAAAAAATGGCTGAGTTATAGCATTTTGAATTTCTATTGTGGCTGACATTTTAAAACGACCTGATTTTTGTAACGCGATAACAAGCGCATTTATGAACTGATTTGGATGTTACTTGGTCTGTACATAGTACATACCAATGTCTCGACCAAGTTCGTTGGCCAGCTTCATTCTCCATCTTGTTTCAAAAGGGTTGCCATTAAAAAAAAAATTTAATTTTAAAATTTAAAATGAGGTTTTAAAAAATTGGAAAATGAAACAGATTTTTTTATGTGTTTGGCCTTGATACAAAGATTCCGGAGCAGATTTTGTTTCTGAAAATTTGTTCTTTTGTTTATATCTTAAAAAATGGTTGAATTATAGCACTTTGAATTTCTAGTATGGCTAACATTTTGAAACGATCTTGTATTTGTCACGCGATAACACACGTATTCGCCTATTTCCATGTAAGAAGGCATGTGGATGGTATACATCAACATGTCAGCCAAATATAAGTTACTTTAAATAAAAGCAGCTTGGATAAAGCTGACTAATTTCGCGAAATTCTCATTCATAATGATTTCGTATTGATAAAAATTAGTATTGAATCTCCTATATTCGGTTTCTACTAAATTGAGCTTCGTGTTTGAATAATATAAATTGGCTTTTTTAAAATAAGGAATTTGAAATCTACCTCTTCCTCCCGGCACTGGCCGGAAGGACTTTTTAAAATACAACTGTGTTGAAAATTAAATTCTTCTTGTTTATCGCCATTCTTACGAATTACAGAACTAGAAATGAGATGATGAAAAATTTGACGTAGCATTGGATCAGATTTTGTACCTGAAGCAATAGATTTAGAAGTTAAAGGCAAAATAGAGATTTGATTAATTTGAAGAAATTCAAATTCATCAATTACATCATTTGAATTAGATTGTGGAGTAAAACTTCACTGCGTAATGGAAGATGTGAAAGATAATCAACATTTCTGTGTTTCGTGTTTTCTTAAAACGGATATCATATTGAAACGTTTGTAAATAAATTGCATATCGTCTCATTCTAGCAGCTGATAATACAAGAAAAGTCCTTCCGGCCAGTACCGGGAGGAAGAGGTAGCTTTCATAATCCTTATTTAAAAAAAGCCAACTTATATCATGCAAACACACGAAGCTCAATTTACTGGAAACCGAATATAGGAGATTCAATACTAATTTTTATCAATATAATGAATGAGAATTTCGCGAAATTAGTCAGCTTTATCCAAGCTGCTTTTCTTTAAAGTAACTTATATTTGGCTGCCAAATTCGGCAATTTCTTAAAGTGCCTGTCATTTTAAGACAACCTGGTGGATGAGGCTAAGCAGTGAACTTGGTCGAGACCTTAGTAATTGCTGTGCACATGCTCACTCACATCGGAATCGGTTAATATATAGGAGTGCTGTCGCATGCAAAAAATGAGATTTTTCAAAATGTCACCCACAATAGAAATTGAAACTGCTATATCTGAGCCATTTTTTAAGGTAAAGACAAACAAAAAATGCTCATGAATCCTTATATCAAGATCAAATACTTAAGAAAGAAACCTTTTTCAATTTCTAATTTTTTTGCACCTCACTTTAAATATATATATATTTTTTAATTTAATGGCCGCCATTTTGAAACAAGATGGCTGATGAATCTGGCCAGCGAACTTGGTCGAGGTGTTGATGTATACTATCCACATGCCTTCTTACATCGAAATAGGCGAATATATGTGTTATCGCGTGACAAATACAAGATCGTTTCAAAATGTTAGCCATGCTAGAAATTCAAAGTGCTATAAATCAACCATTTTTTAAGATATCAACAAAAGAACAAATTTTCAGAAACAAAAACTGTTCCGGAATCTTTGTATCAAGGCCAAACACATAAAAAAAAATCTTTTTCATTTTCCAATTTTTTAATACCTCATTTTGAATTTTAAATTTAATTTTTTTTAAATGGCAACACTTTTGAAACAAGATGGCAAATGAAGCTGGCCAACGAACTCGGTCGAGACATTGGTATGTACTATGTACAGACCAAGTTACATCCAAATAGGTTCATAAATACGCCTGTTATCGCGTGACAAAAATCAGGTCGTTTTAAAATGTCAGCCACAAGAGAAATTCAAAATGCTATTACTCAGCCATTTTTTTTTAGATATAGACGAAAGAAAAACTGTTCCGGAATCTTTGTATTAAGGTCAAACACATACAAAAAAAATCTTTTTCATTTTCCAATTTTTTGGTATCTCATTTAAATTTTTTTATTTTTTTATTTTTTTAAATGGCCGCCATTTTGAAACAAGATGGCGGATGAAGCTGGCCAACGAACTCGGTCGAGATATTTGTATGTACTATGTACACACCAAGGTACATCCAAGTCGGTTCATAAATACGCCTGTTATTACGTGAGAAAAATCAGGACGTTTCAAAATGTCAGCCACGCTAGAAATTCAAAATGCTATAACTCAGCCATTTCTTAAGATATAGACGAAACAAAAACTGCTCCCGAATCTTTTTATCAAGTTCAAACACATAAGAAGAAAATATTTTTTCAATTTTCAATTTTTGGTACCACATTTCAAATTTAAATTTTTCTTAAAAATTTAAATGGCCGCCATTTTTAAACAAGATGGCGGGTGAAGCTGGCCAACGAACTCGGTCGAGAGATTGTAATGTACTATGTACACACCGAATTACATCCAAATCGGTTCATAAATACGCCTTTTATCGTGTGACAAAATTCAGGACGTTTCAAAATGTCAGCCACGCTAGAAATTCAAAATGCTATAACTCAGCCATTTTTTAAGATATAGACGAAACAAAAACTGCTCCGGAATCTTTGTATAAAGGTCAAATATATATAAAAAAAATATTTTTCCATTTTTAATTTTTTGGTACCACATTTCAAGTTTTAAATTTTTTTAAAAATTTTAAATGGCCGCCATTTTGAAACAAAACGGCGGATGAAGCTGGCCAACGAACTCGGTCGAGACATTGGTATGTACTATGTACACACCGAATTACATCGAAATCGGTTCATAATTACGGGAGTTACAGTGTGACATAGGTCAGATATATATATATATATATATATATATATATATATATATATATATATATATATATATATATATATATATATATATATATATATATATATATATATATCAATTTTGAACGGAGGGTGGTTTCGGGGTCTGGGGGTCATGATCGATGAAAATATACCAAAATTTTTTGAAATCGCTTTCCTCCGAACGGCTGCAATAGGTAGCTTTTTTGTAAAGAAAGCTACCTAATACTTTTATAAGTCGAAAAAATATACACAAGAGGTTTACTGTTAGTATCAATTACCATACTGATATTGATAGAATTTCTTCATATGAAATATAAAAGCTAGTTCCTTTTTATCAACTTGACTAGACCATTTTTCTGCATTAGTCAAAGTTCTGGACACAAAATTATTAGGCTTTTCAGTGTTACATGGCATCAAATGCAAAAGAACTGCAGAGTCATTATAAGGAGAAGCATCACCTTCTAAAATTAAAGGTAATTTAGGATTAAAGTGAGTAAGAACCTTTTCAGAGGTAATTTCTTTTTTACCCGACTACCAAGAAGGGTTATGTGTTCCACGCGTATCTGTGTATGAGGATTTCTTTATACCCTCGAAACATCCCAACGGCTGGATGGATTTTAATGAATGAGGTCTCTATCGATTCGTATTAACTGTCTTATGGTTATAGGCTAGGCTTTGTCTTTATAAATTCAAAATGGTGGCCGTAAAATACAAAATAGCGGTAGAGACAAAAAAAAAATTACGCACCCTATTGAGTGGCATATCATTGGATAGGTCTTTCAAAATGAAGACGATGTTTTATTGACTATTTTACAGTCAGAAGCTCCGTTTAAATATTACACAACCTGGAAGTTGTGTAGGTAGGATCTCTATATTTACTGCAACTCGAACCATCATAGACATCTATAGACCTCATCAAAACAGTGTTTATAGATAGGAACTAACAATTAAACACAACTTAAAAGTCATCAATGCAAGTAAATAAAAAAATAGGTAAGTAATATAAACAAGTAATATAATAAAAAAAAATTAAGTGAATTCCTAATTAGGTCAATAAGATAATTTTTTTTCTCCTATTTTTCTTTCCTCTTGAGTGGCGCTTAGAATGCCTTGATCAAGAAGAGAGCTCTCTCGATTATTGAAAATTAATTAATTTAATTTAATTAATGAATTAATATTTGAAAAACTGGATTAACATCAAGTGTCATCCATTGCATGTTTAAAAAAATTTATTTGAGCTTGATTGGATGAATAATATGTATTTTATTAACGATTGAAAATTTGAACAAGATATATATAGCGAGAGTGTGAGCTATTAGTAGGAATTGAAAAAATAGTTTCACCTTGATGAGAAATAATTAATTAGTTCGCTTTTTACGCAGTCGGGTTTTTTGATTTTTTAAATTTAATTGTCTATTTATACTTTTAAAGGCTTGTTCACACGCAAAAAACCATATAAATGTCGCATTCTTCTTGAACAAATTATTTAAAGGATGGCCAATGGTAGACAAGTTTGGCACAAACTAAGAATACTATGTAACTAAGCTTAGAAGAGCTTTAACCTGAAATGCATTTACCGGTATTGGAGTATTTAAAATAGCATAAATTTTATCTTGGGTTTTATGAATACCGTGTTTATCAACTCTAAAGTATGTTTATCAACTCTAACTCGCAATAAGTAATTTTCGTATCTATAAAGACTGATTTTTCTTTATTTATCCTAATGTCATATACCCGTAATCTTTCCAATACTTATTTTAGTCGTTTTAAATGAATTTCATCTGTTTCTTCAGTAACACCAGTGTCATCTATAAAAATTGTAACAGCCTCAATTCCACTTAATATATGCTGAATTTTTCTCTGCTATATACCTGGAGAACTTAAGTAATGTAGGACTAGTAAGACTCACGGGTGATTTAAGGAATTGGAATAATCCTTTTGGCGCATTAATTGTCAACAATTCATGTGATTTTTCAGGTTCAGGTAACTGAAGATATGCTTCATTTAAATCAATTTTTGTAAAATTTAAACCACCATCAAATATAGCTAATATTATCTTCTACCGTAAGGTAAAGGATACTTTTCAACTTTTAGATATCTATTTAAAGTCACCACATAAACAAATTTTCCCATTAAACTTAACCACTGGAGCTATAAAAGTTGCCCACTTCCTATTAGTAATTGGTTTTATTATGCCTACATCTTGTAACCTTTGTAGTTCTTCATTGACTGCTTCACGTAGTGCATAAGTTATAGTCATGGCTTTGCAGAATATGCGTGTAGCATCTTTTTCAAGATAAAGTTCTGCCTTTAAACCTTTTATTTCACCAACCTTATCAGTAAACAAATCAGAAAAATCATGTAATAATACTTGTAATTTGTCCGAAAAATTTACAATTTCATTTACATAGACAGATTACAAATTATCGGGAAAATATCAAATTCAGATACCCAATCTCTACTAAATATTGATGGAATATTATCTGTTTTTTTTTTTTTTTTTTTTTTTTTTTTTTTTAAATCAGATATAACTTTACATTTTTACTTTCTTCTGCCTCCAATACAAAAAAGTATTATAACCGAAATTGTTTTCGACGGATTTACACGTTTTAGGAGTCGGAGATCCCAAACAGGATGTTTATAGAAAATATATGTCTGTCCGTGTGTCCGTCGCCATTGTAACACCAAAAAGTGTATGAAGTTATGCATAGAATTGAACCAATTTTATTTAAGTTTTTGGCTATATCAAGCAGGTCCTCCCTTCATTTGGAAACATTCCGCTTAAAAGGGACGGTGTAATAGCGATTTTTGCGCAATTTTGAATATTTTACCATAAAAAAATGTATGAAGTTTTGCATAGAATTGAACCAAATATTTTGTGTATGCTTTTGGCCATGGCAAGAAGGTCCTCCCTGAATGTAGAAAAGTTCCGCCGGAAAGGGGCGCTGTAATAGCGATTATTGTGTAATCTTCTTAATTTTTCTTATTGTACAATAGTATCTCGTGAATTGACGGAAACTTCCCATCCTGGTCAGCCGACTATTCGCGACTATTCGTGATTTTAATAAATATCATGATCAAGATTAACTCATTTTTATTCCGATTAATTGACTAAAGTAGAAATTTAAGATGAAAGTCAAAGTTGATATTGTATCGAACTAATAAATATGAAATATTGACATCTCTAACAACATTTTGAAATATTAAAATATATGAGATAGAAGAAAGTTTTGGGACTGGCACATCCAACTAGTTACCAACTAGTTAGCTGTATTCTTATAAGAGACATGCACTTTTACGTAACCAAGAGGTTTAAAATTTTCATCATTTGCAATTTTTAACTAAACATCTGCAGGAAAAATTTCGTAATTTGGAATTATTCTGCGAAATCTTTTCAAAGAAACTGCAGAAATTCTAGATTCATTATCTAACTCCATGTCATCTGTGCGTTGTTTTTAATTGAAACATACAACTTAACAGGGGTTTATACTTTATCATACTTTACCGTTAAGACATCTACTGTACTTAAAATATTTTCATGTTTCTGGGCATTTTTACTCTTACAATCTTTACTTAACTGACCTTTCTTCTGACACAGATTACAAATATCATTAATAAATCTACATACATTAGCTAAGTGTGAGTAATTACCACATCTATAACACTTTAGATTACCTTTATTAATCTCAGAATGTGCAATATTTAAATTATTGTTGATATTCTGTTTTTGAAAATAATTCTAAAATTTCTTTGGTTGTACAGTTTTAGTACTTGCAATTTTATTTACATGGAATTTTTTATGTTTCATTTCTGAAATTTCAATTTTTGCATTGTGCATTTCTACAGTGTTCAATTTCTGCTAAAGCCTTTTCAACAGTTTTCTCAAAAGTTAAATCATCAACTTAAGTGATTAAATTATTCTGAATATTTTCATTTTTCAAACTGCGTAAGAATTGTTCTAACAAATTGTCATTTAAATTAACACCAGTAAAAGAACAAAAGCTTGTAATTTTTTTAAAATCTAGCAGCGAAATCTTGAATAGATTAATTTTCATTTTGGAAACATTTTCTAAATTTAATACTTTGAATAAATTAATTGTGGGCGGAGCTTATATGTTTCAGCAGAATATCAACAATTTCAGAGAATTTTAAAGATTCACAAGAATTTGGAAAACATAAATCGCATGGCAAATTACAGAGCTTAGGGCCCATTCAAGAAATAATTGCAGCAACTTTTTTCTCTTCTTTTACCTAATGCAACGTGAAATTCTGTTCCAACCTTTTTACATAGGTTGCGAACGATTCAATTGAGTCATCAAACTCTTTAAAAGCAGTGAACATCTATATATATATATTTCTCTTACGTAGCGCTAAAAAAGGGCTATATTTGTAGCTTGCTATTTGGCAACAGCAAAAGCGACGTTTCTCAGTGGTAGTTACGGTCACATGTCCCAACTCACTCAGCAAATCAAAATCCAGACAGAATCTCTCTTTTAACGCAAACCGTTTGAGCAATACATGAATGCTATTGGTCCGTTTTACGGTGACGTAGCATTTTGATCCAAGGTTGCATTTAGACACAGGCGAAAACGTTTTGTTTACATTTCGATAGCGTGATGCATAGCATGTTTTACAGCGTTTTATTACAACGTCTTAATTTAAGCGGTGATTTTCAATACTATAGGCAAAATGAAAGGAGAAGGACCCCATCTGACACTAACATGCCATTTAAATTTAAACGGCGCACAGTGGGGCAAAATCCCGAATAGCTGGCCAAAATATGAAAACGTTATTTAAATGCCACGAAATCTCGTACACAGGTGTTTCTCAGGATGCTTATCTCGATTCTAAAATTAATTCTAAAATTCTCGATTCTAAAATTCCAAAAAAACAAAATGGCGGATCCAATATGGTGGACTTACAATTAAAATGCCTTGAAAGTTATTCAATTTCTATGAAATTTCGTATATATGTACTTTTTAAGGATGCTAAATGCGATTAAAAAATTAAATTTTAATAAATGGCGAATTAAAAATAAAAACAATTGGATTTAAATAAAATATTTCGAGTTTCGAAATTAAAAATATTCGCGGCTAAACGTTACAATGTATTTTCAAGGACCAAGATATTTTTAACCGAAATTAAACAATGAATATTTATTTATGAAATATGATTAAGTACATTAAGGAAAAATAAAATACTGCAAGGTTTAATTTCTATATATTATTAAAATAAAACGAAAGGATATTCTGAAATTCATCATCTAAATCATCTGTAGTATACTAAGTAGACTCTTCAGAAAGGGGGGTCGAAATATTTTACAGAAGTTTCTGTGCCTCTAGGGGCAAGGATATGAATTTCTTGAATGGTAATTTACGTAAGCTTGAAATGAAGGGATCTCATAACATTAAAAGCCGCAAAAAATCTTTAATTGTTTACGTCCTACTGCATTTCAGGGAGAAATCTCGATACCTTTTGATCAATTTGTTGCACGATTCTTGAGCGTCTCCCGACATTTGCCCAACTGGCAATAATGAGGAAGCTATTATTTCTGTGCCACTGAAGTAGGCATATAAGACTAGGAATACAATTCGACGAATTTACAAGCTGTTTGTGATCTATAATCTACGAAACTGGTCAAATGAGTGTTAAGAAATTACTTGTAATATGACGTGGAATCGTTTGATCAAATCTTTGTCACTCTCCTTATAAAAGCAGAAATAGTTGTGTTTTCAAAGAATCGACGAGCTGTATTGTAATCAATTGTGCTTCCAAATCCGAACTTTGATTTATCGACGAGAAGTCCTAATTGTAAATGAAATCTTTTTTGTAAATTTTGTTTTGCAATTTAATTTTTTTTTCTTCTCGTCAGGAGTTCACACTTGCCATTCCTTTATATCCCGTTTGTATGCCAAATGCAAGCTACACTCAAAACATCTTATACAGGCATGTAACGTGGACATCCCGAATTGTAAAGGATTTTCCTCCACTTTTAGTTTGAAAATGTCATCAAGATTATTAAATTGCTTTGAAGTTGCCTGATATAGGTATCAACGTTGAATTGACAAATTACAAGTAATGGCATTAAAAATTTACAATCAATCATCGTTAAAGCTAGTTTGTAATTAACGCCTACTTATTTTCTATCAATTATTGTTTTAAAAAGAATAAGTTTACTCTCCTGATCTGTAATATAATCCATTTCACAGACAGTAGCTTCCATATTTTCGTGCAAAAAATGGATTCTGATGGGCCTAAAAAATCGAGGAGATGAAGATCTCAAATTTTTCCAGATAACGATATCTGAATTATTCGCAACACTTACGAGTTCTAGTGGCACTAGAGAAGTGAAAAAGTTATTTGAACCTAATTTCTACCGTCATCAACACTGAACTTTTGTTTAAAAGTACTTTGACCAGATGTACTATCACATCACCACTTGCAAATCGAATTCAGATTGCTAATGTTCTCGGAAGTCAGATTCTTAATAATTTACGTTTGCACTAATAAAATACGTTCAGTAGTATGATCTAGTAAAGATTGCAATTGACAAGATAATTCTTCTAATTACGATAGAATACACAAAATTATTAGCTATAAAGATGAGAAAATGTATTTCTGTCGGATCTATGATGGAGAATAATTTTCATTTTTTTCTACTAATTTTGCTTATCAAATTCATGTATGCTTATGATTACAATATTTATTTGTAACATAATATATAATAATCTATCAAAAATGTTTGCAAGCTAAATTACGGTGAAAAGTTTATATTTCAGAATTTTTGAAGCGATTAAAAAATTGAAATTTTTACTTGTAGTTGCAAAAATATGCACGAAATGCAGAATGGCAGTCTATGGCACCTGGTTTTTCATGATGCATTAGAAAATGGTTCAGGCTATTATTTCCATTAAATTTCGTTGCGGAACACCGTGGAACTTTTAAACTTTTTGATGTTTAAAAGCAAAAAAATAATATTTTTTGAAATTTTTTTTATCAAAAATAATCATGAAATTATTAATTTTTATGTACTTAATATGATTTTTGTAACATGAGCAAAAAAAGTACACACTATCATCGTGTGAATTCATTTTAGAGCATTAAAATCGGATGATATGGAAAAACGTAGCGTGTGTTTAGAAGAACCATTGTTTGGTCTTTGTGTTCGCCTCAGATGAAAATCCTCCAAGCGTCACTTTTGAAATGATACAGGTTGCCAAAGAAAAATGAAAACTTTTTTATTAATACAGATTCTGACCCTTTAAACATTATTCTAGCCATCTGTATAGTCAAAATTTCCTAAATAGTAACTTTATTTTTCGACTTTTGGCCAGCTTTTTGGGATTTTGCCCCACTGTGCGGCGTCCATTTCCTGTTCGCTTAGCTTTCTCAATGATGATCAACAAGTCACAGCTCCAAACTTTTGATAAATGCATTTTTATTTATATTTTTAACAAAATTTTCAATTACTTTTTTATGAATTAAAATATTTGTAAATTTCATATGTTGCTTGCTCGGACCTCATAGCGGCCCAACTAAAAATATTTTTTATTGTGTTTTCACTAAGGTTTTTAATTTATTCTGTTTCCAATGTACGTTTTTATTTGCATTTTCAACAGTTTTCCATTACTTTTTTATACCATAAAAATATTTGTAAATTTAATATGTTGTAATGATTTATGATAGCATTCATTCTAGCTAGAGTTGACATAAATAGTGGCGAACGAGCGAAGCGAGCTGGGATCGCGTAGCCGTCCCAATATGAATTGCGTAGCAATTCGTGGGGGTTGGCGAGCGTTAGCGAGCAGGGGGCTGAGCCCCCTAGTTTTTATTTATTCATAGTCTAGGCAATAGGGAATGTTACCTAGCAAAATTAATGGTAGTACTGGAAATCAGCTTTCTAGATGTTTTTTGGGTCGCTGAATCCGAATTTGTAACTTCTCACCAAAATTTCCCCCGGCAACCTCCCCAAGTTTTGGTAACCCCCCCCCCCAAAAAAAAAGGTTTTTATTAAAAAAATCAATTGTTTTACTGTTTTAGAGAAAAAGTATCTAGAAATTTAGAAAGTAGACAAAATTTCCAACAAATTAGATATATGACATTATGACTTAGGATGAAGGGGAAGGGGGAATCTGCCTCGAAACATGCGCGCGGTGCTGCGTAAACTAAGTTGCGCAATTCCACTTAACCACTCACACGTTTACATTCGTCCTCCCATCTCCTCTCCGAACTTTCTTTATAAGGTTTACTTTAAGAGTTTGGGCTCGCTGAATCCGAATTTTTAACTTTCCCCAAAAAATCCCCCCCCCCCCAAATAGTTGTTTTTAACTTAAATTTCTTATTGTTTTAGGGGAAAAGCATTACGAAATTCAGAAACTAGACAAAATTTGCAACAAATAGGATATATGACATTATGAATTTTGATGAACGGGAAGGGTGAGGGCTGCCTCTGAACATGCACTGCGGCTCTAAGTGCACTAAATTATGAAGTCCAGGCAATAGGGGATTTTATCTGGCAAAATGAATACTAGTTCTGGAATTCGACTCACTTTATGTTTTTTGGGTCGCTGAATCCGAATTTGTAACTTCCCACCAAAATTTCACCCGGCACCCCCCCAAAAAATTGATTTTTTGAAAAAATTTGGTTTTTGAGAAAAGCGCGCGGGGAATGTTCCGAGGCAGCCCCCTCTCTCACCGTTTATCCTACGTCATAATGTCATGCATCCCATTTGTTGCAAATTTTGTCTAGTTTCTGAATTTCGTAATGCTTTTCCCCTAAAACAATAAGAAATTTAAGTTAAAAACAACTATTTTGGGGGGAGGTTCGGGGGGGGGGATTTTGGGGGTAAGTTAAAAATTCGGATTCAGCGACCCAAAAAACTTAAAGTAAACCTTATAGAGAAAGTACGGAGGGAAGATGGTAGAGCTAATGTAAACGTGTGAGTGGTTAAGTGGGATTGCGCAACTTAGTCCACGCAGCACTGCGGCGCATGTTCCGAGGCAGATCCCCCCTTCCCCTTCATCCTAAGTCATAATGTCATGTATCTAATTTGTTGCAAATTTTGTCTACTTTCTGAATTTCTAGATAATTTTCCCCTAAAACAAAAAAAAAAATGGAATTTTTTAATAAAAACCTTTTTTGGGGGGCTTTTTAGCAAAATTTGGGGGGGGGGGGTTGACGGGGGGAATTTTGGTGGGAAGTTACAAATTCGGATTCAGCGACCCAAAAAACATCTAGAAAGCCGATTTCCAGTACTACCATTAATTTTGCTAGGTAGAGTCCCTATACGGTCTCTATTGCCTGAACTATTAATGCAAAAACGTAATGTAACTTGTGACTCATCACTTATCACTCCCGTAAATGACGTTTGTTTTATTTTTTGAAGTGACTGTTAAAAGCCATTAATGCAGAGAAGATTCTGGAATCGAAATTTGGGCCACTTTCATCGGCCGAATTAATTGTCTTAAACTAATTTCTGTGAACCTATTTCCTTTTCATTACTGGTCGTCCTTCTTTACACATTCGTCATTATTTTTAATTGATTAATAGATAATCACATTACACAAAGATATGAAGTGAAACTGATCTAACGAATATAATTCATGTTTATTACAGCATACTACCAAACGCACACCAACGTACAGAGACGGTCACATTCTAGACTGTATTCTATTTACATCGGTAAATTAATTTTCATGAATTCGGGAGGGTATTGTTTAGTGCTGCCCTCTATACAATTTAAATAGAAACACACATATTACAGCAGTGTTTCGAAGATTGTTGAGATAATAATTTGACGCTACCGTATAGGAATTTATAATTTCAACGTATGAGATTGAAACAATGGTTACAACAAATGTAAATTAGAAGTGAAACTTCTAAAGATTAACCTACATTATACAAAGTAGCATACGGTACATATAGTAACATATACTACAAAGGTGTGCATCACGTAATGTTGATGTCATAGTGATGCGGGCAACAATGTGTTTTAAATGTATGATAGTTTCTGGAATGGAACTATTTTTTTCCAATTAAAATTAAACAATTGCAATATTACTTCTATGGAGAATGTTTTTAATTATTTTAAAAATAGAGATAAATACACAAAATTGTGTTGGAAATTGTTGTTGTCTTTGTGTTGGAAGAAAAGGTATTTTTGCACTAAAGAGGGCAAATGGAACAATCACCAAAATCAATAAAGAAATAGTACACATTGTCGAAAAATTCTATAACGATTTATATAAATGTGAAGATCAGAGAGAAATCAACTTATGTGATCCACGAGAAAACTTAACAGAAACCGATGCCATAATCCCAGTGATGACAGACGAAGTTTAACAAGCCATTAAATTTATGAAAAAGGGTAAATGCCCCGGAGAAGATGGAATTAGAATCGACCTTATCAAAGAAGCAGGAGAAGAATTTGCAAAAATGCTATCCTTACTGTTTACCAAATGTCTCCAGAAGTCAGATGTACCAGAAGATTGGAATAATGCTGTGATGGTGCTACTTTACAAGAAAGGAGAGAAGAAAAACATTAAAAACTACCGTCCAATCAGCTTACTGTCAGTGATTTATAAAATTTTCACCAAAGTTTTAACGACAAGACTTGAATCAGCTCTGGACTCAGCTCAACCTAGAGAACAAGCAGGATTCCGAAGTGGATTCAGCACAATGGATCATATCCAAACGGTAAGGAAACTCATAGAAAAACATAAGGAATATAATTTATCTCTTTGCCTTGCCTTTATTGATTATGAAAAAGCATTTGATTCGGTCTACACATCAGCAGTAGTAGAATCTCTGGAGGACATTGGTATAGACAAACCTTACATCAATATTATAAAGAAGATTTACAAGAAAGCAACAGCAACCATCCGCTTGGACAAAGGAAAAGCAAAGATCAAGCTTGGAAGAGGGGTAAGACAAGGAGACACCATTTCGCCTAAGCTTTTTACTGCTGTCTTAGAAAATATTTTCAAGAAGCTGGATTGGGAAAACAAAGGGATTAGAATAAATGGGGAATATTTAAGTCATCTCCGATTTGCTGACGACATTTTAATTTTCAGTAACAATCCTGAAGAATTGCAAAATATGCTAAAAGATTTGGCAGAAGCTAGCATTAATGTGGGATTAAAAATAAATTTGGAAAAGACTAAGGTGATGTTCAATTCATTTGCATCAAAAAAGAAAATCGTCTACAACAACACTGAAATTAAAGAAGTGCAAAGTTATGTGTACATTGTGCAAGAAATATCATCTGATAATAGTATCATGAATGAAATCGATAGAAGAATAAGAAATGGATGGAGTGCTTTTGGGAAGAACAATATTATTCTGAAGAGTAGCATGCCCCTCTGTTTGAAAAGAAAGGTATTTAACCAATGTGTTTTACCTGTCCTAACTTATGGAGCAGAAACATGGACGCTAACAAAACGGATGGTACAAAGATTACAAACAACACAGAGAAGTATGGAAAGATGTATGCTAGGTATAACTAGAAGAGACAGAAAAAGAATAACATGGATAAGAAGTCAGACGAAAGTTTTTGACATCATTGAAAGAATTAAACGGCTAAAATGGAAATGGGCTGGGCACATCGCAAGAAGACAAGACAATAGATGGAGTACGAACACCCTACAGTGGTATCCCAGAGATGTAAAACGGCCAAGAAGACGACCTCAAGTAAGATGGAGTGATGAAATCAGAAAAGTAGCCGGTGTAAATTGGATGACTAAAGCACTAGACAGGAAACATTGGAAAAATCTGGGGGAGACCTACATCCAGCAGTGGATTGAAAACGCTTGATGATGATGATGATGACACAAAATTTACATTATTTGACAGCAAAACGTGTCTAGATTTTAGATCATTTTTTTTATTTATTTATCTCTATTAGTTAAAATATATGCAACATTTTATAAAACATTATAAAAAAGAATTTTTTAAATGTGCAATAGCTGTTCTACCGCCTCTAAAACAACAACAACAACAACAAAAAAGATTTTTAAGATAGTTATAAAAAAAATGGTAAAAATAGGAAGTTGTGTGGAAACCCATGCATGTCTAAATTTTGTGAACATATCTTTGTTTAAATTCGAAAAGGAATATTTATTTTCACATTATACAGTCGGTTTTAATTATTAAAAGAATATCTTCATTCCAAAGTACGAACAAAAAACTTAAAAAAAAAAAAGCTGAAAATCAAATTTTGCAGGATTTTAAGCTAAACGTTTTATAATGAAACAAAACAGAGCAACAATGTTGATATTTAAGAAAGTAACCTAAAGCTAAAAAAAACGGCATACAAGAAAAAAAAAACATAAATTAATTAAAAATATCTCGTTAAGCTTAACATAATGATAAGAAATTCGCACATGCAAAATATGCTCTTTTTTTTAGCTTCTTTTCTTTTCTTTAAAAATCAAACTTGAACTAAAAGTGATTTTCTAAAATTTCGATGCAAGATTCTATTTCAAAGAATATTTAAACTTAAAAAAAAAGCTGTTAATTGTTTATAAAATATCTTAGTTTATTATATTTTGCGAATTAAATATAGGTAATGATAAAAGAGTTCATTTTATTTTATTTAACTTTAGTTTTTATTTATTTATTTAAGAATTGGAGTCTATATTAATTTCAAATGCTAAAAGGTGTAAACTTCAAAACCAGTAAAAATACGTTTATTTAGACTCTTGATATGTTTCGACACACCCCGAGTCATTTTCAAAAATAAATAAACAAAGCAATTCTAAATTTGTACGGACTATGACACGCTATCATTCAGTTTTCACGTATTCTTTCATATTATGCACATTACATTTTTATTTTACATGAATGTTTATTTTCATGCTCATTGAGTAGCTCAATTGGAGTCTATTTTACATTATAAAGGACAAACGTGTCTTTGAGTAACGCTGACATCGTTTTGATATTGGTAAAACCAGACGACAAAATTTCTTCTCTCATGGAGAATAAAAACAAATTTTTAAAGCTGAAAACTTCCAACTGAATATTCATAAAGAAAATAGTCCTGCAATGCATTGCTGCATTTTATAAGCATCATTGAACTTTATATCATCTTTATATGTAATTACTTATTAAAGAAAATGAGCAGTTCTCTGGGTGCTTTCTCCGCTCTTTTATTTAAGTCAACCTGTTTTTCAATTCCTACTATTAGTTCACACTCTCCATACATATATATATCTTGTTAAAAATTTCAATCGTTAATAAAATACTTATTATTCATCCTATCAAGTTGAAATAATTTTTTTAAACTTGTACTGGATGACAATTGACGTTAATACAGATTTTTCAAATATTAATTCATTCATTAAATTATAATTAATTAATTTTAGCTTTATATGAGACACAAAATGGCGGCCATTGGTTATTGAACAGCATTTAATGCATCTTCATATCTATAAGGGGGGTTACCATAGGGGGGACGCTGTTCTGTCGCCAAATACCGCCAAGTTTGTCACCAACTTGGCGATATATCGCCCAATTTTGCGACCAAAATGAGTCGCCAAAAGTGACGCCAACTTGGCGATATAAACTTGGCGACTCGGCCCAAGTCTACTAAATCCAGACAAAACAGTCCAGTTGCATCAACTTCAAAGGATGGCGTTTTCAGATATCCTGCTTGTGATGAGGAATATTGTGACCCACCATCAGAAGAATGGATCCAGTGCTGTAAATGCCAAGAGTGGTGGCATGACGAATGTTCCAATGGCATTTTTATTTGTGACTATTATTAGCTGCACAACTAAACACTTCAACATTACGTTACAATGCATTATGTTTAGTTTGATACTTTGTAAGATGTAAAACACAGTTATCATTTGTTAAACCATGTAACATATTCAAAAGATAAAAGATAATATGTTCAACCTTTTTCAGCGTTGTCATCTTGTCCCAGTACTGGAGCAAGATGACGATTTGTTAGTGTTATGAAAAAATAATATTATCCTTTAATTTCTTTATTTGAAAAATTAAATGGTAATATACTTAATACTACAAAAGAATAACCTAACAGTTCATGTAAAATTAATTTTACTATACTTAAAAATAAATTAATAAACAACAAAAATTGTTAACATAGTCACCTTGCCCCAGTCACCTCTACATAAGGTTTGGTTTGTGTTTTATGACGGCCGATTATCAACACGTGGGATATAGGCCCTGGGGGGAGTGCCCTTCGTGGGGGTCTTTCTAAGGGAACCTAACCCGTATTTACGCATGGGGATCCACGGTTTCGAAGAAAACCACGAAAACTCCGAAACGGTTAGGCCGACGGGCGCGATTGGGTTCGAACCCAGCACCTCCCGTCTACCAGCTTCGAGAGCAGAACCTCTCCGCCACTGGTGGGGCCACCTCTACATAAGATATGCACTAAACAATTGACAGAAGTAAGCCTGAAATAGTTTTAAAGGTAAAAAAGTTTTTTCAGTACATCCAAGTACTTGTTATGTCGTCACAAATTGTCTGAAAATCCGCTTTTTTGCGTCAGATATTTTCTTCTTCTTACAAAAAATGTATATAGCGCATTAGAATACTCAATGTAGTTCAGTAGAAATGTTTCTGCTATCAACATTTTTTTCCGCTGCGATTTTCATGTCCCCGTGCGGCGCATGAGAAAGAAAAAGATGTACACCATCATAGGAATAACTTTTATTCAAGAATTTCTCTGGGGATTCATTTTAGGAAAAACTTTCTTTTTTTGAGTGTAATGTTCTTTACGATTAGAATGGTTGAAAGCAAATCGATATCATAATAAAAGTTTTTTCCTTTTGTAGCCTATCTTATCTAAATTGTTGTCATTTAAGTAAAATGTATCACATAGGCTGACCGCGCAAGTAGTTGAAACCCCACCAGTAGTTGATCAAATTTTTAAAAATATTTCATTTCAGGCGGAAATTAGTTTTACACGTGGCACTAGACAATATTTTTGTTTGAATGTTGGATCATCTGTTGTCACATTATTGTCAGCTGCTTCCTGCTGTAAGAGAAGCCATTTTATGATTTCATAAAATTAGAAAATATATATATTTTTTTACCTTTATATTCAATTATATAAATTTCGATGCACAGTTTTATTTGTATATGTAAAACAAACTGGTAACAACAACAAAAAGATATTGGGGATTTTAATTGATATGGAGTAAGGTTGGGCGGTTTGAAAGTTTTTGATAACGCTTAAAATATTCATGATAATTCCTTATTTTTCTTCACAATTTTTTTTTAAACCTCTTGTATGATAAATATATACAGGGTGTCCGAAAAGTCTGGAAACGGTCGAATAACTCGAGAAATACAAAGCAGATTGAAAAACGAAAATATACATGTTAAATATTTTTAAAAAAGCTACTCAGTGATACCAAATTTGACCCTCGCAACCGACCCCCCGGGGGTCAGAGGGGATCCAACTTTGAAATCTTGAATGATAACCCCCATTTTTTATTGCAGATTCGGATTTTACGGACAAAAATACGTAACTTTTGTATTTGACATTTTTTTCTAATATTCGTTGATCACGGTGTAATCGAGCAAATAAAACAGATACATATTTTGGTTTTCCCAACCGGGTTTTGACATCTCGAAATCTGATTGGACAGAACTTTCATCGACAAAGTACCCGTCTTTTGCGGGATTAGTGTTTCTCAAAAACCATCAGTGGTGGTTGTTTCGATGACGCTGTATATCCTTTTTATATAAAAATTGATAGAAATATATTAAATTAGTACTCTATTTGCATATTTTTTTATCCAGTCAATCATTTCAAAATAATAACCTGCGTATTTTGATTTTTTTTTTTTACGTGTAAATTTACACTTTCCCTCCCGGACAGAAAAAGGATAATCTTCATTATTTGGGGGCGGAGTGTGCAGATATTCTGCGTTTTGATGGCTTCTGCTGGTTTTTTTTTTTTAATATCATCTAATTCAGGAGGCTGATGCTGGTGTACAGTTTTTTAAAATTATTACTATAGAACAAAATATAGGACAAAAAAAAAAAAAAAAAAAAGATATAAAAACTTTTTATGCTGTCTGAGCAAAGAATGGGGAAGTAGCGTAAATTTCAGTGGGGGTGGAGTTATATATTTTGATGATTGATTAGTTACTGTAACTAAAAAATATCAAGTCGGGCAGACGCTTCTTCAATAATTCGTATAAACGTAATAATTTATTGCTATTTAAAATATTTTTCAATTTAACATTTTTTTTCATAATTTTAAACAATTGAAAATTTTTGATCTTTTAAACTTTTTCATTTAAAAAATAATTAAACTCTTTAAGCTCTCTTGATTATTTCTGGGGAAGACGACGCTTTAATTTTCATAGGGGAAGGATGATGTAGAAAATTGTTTAATTATTTATAAATTATTACACTAAAATATCAAATGTGACAAAATACAGGGTGTTCGAAAAGTTTGAAAACGGTCGAATAACTCAAGAAATTCACATAAGATTGAAAAACAAAAAAATACGTGTTCATTTTTTTTTTTTTTTTTTTTTTTTTTTTTGATAAAGCTATTCCGTGATACCAAAGTTGACACCCCACCCGGACCACCTGGGGGTTAGGCGTTCCAACTATGAAATTGTAAGTGATAATCCCCATTTTTTATTTTAGATTCGGATTCTACGGGGGAAAAATGAGCAACTTTTGCTTTTAACATTTTTTTTCGAATCTTTGTAGATGACGGTGTAATCCAGCAAAATGTGTCAGATACATATTTTGTTTTCTCAACCATGTTTTGCAATCACGAAATGTGATGGGCCAAAGCTTTCGTTACCAAAGTGGGTCGCCTTAGCTGGAATTATGTTTGTCGAAAACTATCAATGGAGGTTGTTTGGATGGCAAAAGTTCTTTATATGCTTTTGCCATACATATTAACAGAAATATACTGAATTAGATTTCTACTTGTGTTTTTATTTTGCCCATTGTGTTCAATTAACCTGCGTTTTTTTTTTTTTTTTTTTTTTTTTTTTTTTTTTTTTTTTAATATTTTGATATGTAAGCATGCCCCTTCTCTTACGAACAAAAAAAAAAAAAAAAAAAAAGATAATCTTCGTTATTTGGTAGAGGTAGGCGTGAATATTCGGCATTTCGATGGCTTCTGCTGTTTTTTTTTTGTTTTTTTTTATGTATTCTAAATCGTGGGCAGAAGGTGGGTGTATGGGATTTTTTTACTATTACTATAGAGTAACATATCGGACAAAATAAAAACAAGTAGATATAATTTTTGTGTGTGCGCGGGCGGAGCAAAGAATGGGTAAGTAGTGTAAAATTCAGGTGGTGGTCGGATTGGAGATTAGATCATTGATTAGTTACTGCAACCAGAAAATAACAAGTAGGGCAAAAATATTTTCCATAATACTAATAAATGTAATAATTTTTTGGTAAATTAATATATTTTTTCAATTTCACATTTTTTTTTTCATAAATTTAAACAATAGAAAAATTTTGATATTTGGAAATTTTTAATTAAAAAAATAATTTAACTCTTTAACTCTGTCGGGATTTGTGAGGCACATATATTCATAGACAAAAGGTGCATGTGGAATTTATTCTGGGCACCATTAATAAATGAATCATATTATTTAATTTTTTAATTAAAGGATTTTTTGGTATTTCAAAAGTAAAGGGGACAGCAGGGATGAGATTTTCGACTTTTTGCACACCAGTATAATCTTCGAGAAAATGTAGTTTTAAAGGTAAACTAGTCGAATGTGGCTATCCCAAAGCTTTCCTCTACTTCATACATGTTAATACTTCCTGAAAAATGCAGCATATCAGCGCCACCTGTTAGATGATTTACACCAAAATCTAATAATCAACAACTTAACTTTTAACTGAATCTGAAGTTTGATGAAAATCCGTTCATTACTTCTTGAGATAGAGCTATTTTGGATATCATAAAAAATTCTGCATGGCAGCGCCACCTGTTGGGCGATTTACACCAAAAAATAAATAGGATCAATTTACATTAGGTAGTAACTGAATCAAAGCTTGATGAAAATTCATACATTAGTTGTTGAGATATAGCTATTGCGAAAATCGTGAAAATTACATCATAGCAGCGCCACCTGTTGGGCGATTTGCACCAAAAAGTAATCAGGACCAGTTTATATCAAGGTAAAACTGAATCTAACGTTTTGTGAAATTCCCTGCATTAGTTCTTGAGATAGAGCGCCCACGAAATTTTTGTCACATACAGACTCGCAGAGTGACAGACAGACATTTTCTAAAACCCCCCAGATCTTGTTCAGGACCTTCTAAAACGTATAAATTCATCGAAAACCGGAAGTCGAAATTTTTCACGAATCCAATACTTTCTTCTTATAAAGATAGAAGAAGGTAAAAAGTTTTTTCTTTACATACAAGAACTTGTTATGCCATCACAAATTATCTGAAAACCCGCTTTTATGCATCAAATATTTTCTTCTTGTTGCAAAAAATATATATAGCGCATTAGAATACTCAATTTAGTTCAGTAGAAATGTTTTTGCTATCAACTTTTTTTTCCCGCTGCGATTTTCATGTCCCCGTCCGGCGCTTGAGAAAAAAAATATACACCATCATAGGAATAACCTTTATTCAAGAATTTCTCTGGGGATTCATTTTAGGAAAAACTTTCTTTATTTGAGTGTAATGTTCTTTAAGATTAGAATGGTTGAAAGCAAATCGATATCATAATAAAAGTTTTTTCCTTTTGAAGCCGCTCTTATCTAAATTGTTGTAATTTAAGTAAAATACAGGCGTGTATCACATAGGCTGGCCGCGCGAGTAGTTGATACCCCACCAGTAGTTGATCATTTTTTTTTTTTAAATATTCCATTTCAGGCGGAAATGAGTTTTACACGTGGCACTAGACATAATATTTTTGTTTGAATGTTGGATCATTTTGTTGTCACATTCTTGTCAGCTTCCTGCTGTAAGAGAAGCCATTTTATGATTTCATAAATTTAGAAAATATATTTTTTTTTACCTTTATATTCAATTATATAAATTTCGATGCACAGTTTTATTTTTACATGTAAACCAAACTGGCAACAACAACAAAAAGATATTGGGGATTTTAATTGATATGGAGTAAGGTTGGGACGGTTTAAAAGTTTTTGATAACGCTTAAAATATTCATGATAATTCCATATTTTTCTTCACTATTTTTTTTTATTTCTTGTGTGATAAATATATATATCATTATTCATATAGTGTGCCCTTGAATAGTATTTAAGATGCAATTGAAAGAAAAGAAGTTTGAACATCGCTCTTTTCCTTAAATTAGAACAAAAATTTCTATATTTATGATAACTTAAAAAAAAAGAACAACAACAACAAAAAAAAAAAACAAAAAAAACAAACAAAAAAACAAAAAAAAAAAAACAAAAAAAAAACAAAAAAAAAAACAAAAAAAAATTCTTTAATGTGTCTCTGCTCTTTCAATGAGCAAAAAGAATTATTTCTTATAATTAGATTATATCATATGTATACTTTTATGCTGCGCGTTAAAATTCTGTTTTTATGTTCATAAGAAATAATACACTAAAACATTTGACAGAAGTAAGCATGAAATAGGTTTAAAGGTAAACTAGTCGAATGTGGCTATCCCAAAACTTTCCTCTATCTCATACATATTAATACTTCCTGAAAAATGCAGCATATCAGCGCCACCGGTTAGATGATTTACACCAAAATCTAATAATCAACAACTTAACTTCTAACTGAATCTGAAATTCGATGAAAATCCGTTCATTACTTCTTGAGATAGAGCTATTTTGAATATCATAAAAAATTCTGCATGGCAGCGCCACCTGTTGGGCGATTTACACCAAAAATTAAATAGGACCAATTTACATTGGGTAGTAACTGAATCAAAGCTTGATGAAAATTCATACATTAGTTGTTGAGGTATAGCTATTGCGAAAATCGTGAAAATTACATCATAGCAGCGCCACCTGTTGGGCGATTTGCACCAAAAGTAATCAGGACCAGTTTATATCAAGGTAAAACTGAATCTAACGTTTTGTGAAATTCTCTGCATTAGTTCTTGAGATAGACCACAATATTTTTGTCACATACAGACTCGCAGAGCGACAGACAGACATTTTCTAAAAACCATCAAATCTTGTTCAGGACCTTCTAAAACGTATAAATCCATCGAAAACCGAAAATTTTCACGAATCCAATACTTTCTTCTTGTAAAGATAGAAGAAAGTAAAAATTTTTTCATTGCATGCAAGTACTTGTTAACCATCACAAATTCTCTAAAAACCCTCTTTTTTGCATCAAATATTTTCTTCTTGTTACAAAAAATATCTATAGCGCATTAGAATACTCAATTTAGCTCAGTAGAAATATTTTTGCTATCAACCTTTTTCTCCGCTGCGATTTTCTTCTGTCTGTGCGGCGCTTGAGAAAAAAATATACACCATCATAGGAATAACTTTTATTGAAGAATTTCTCAGGGGATTCATTTCAGGAAAAACTTTCCCTTTTTGAGTGCAATGTTCTTAAAGATTAGAATGGGTGAAAGCAAATCGATATCATAATAAAAGTATTTTTCTTTTGAACCACCTTTTATCTAAATTGTTGCAATTTAAGTAAAATGCAGGCGTGTATCACATAGGTTGACCGCGCCAGTAGTCGATACCCCTCCAGTAGCTGATCAAATTTTTGAAATATTGCGCCATTTTGGTCGGAAATGAGTTTTACACGTGGCACTAGACATAATATTTTGTTTGAATGTTGGAGCATCTGTTTTCACATTGTTGTCAGATTCCGGTTGTAAGAGAAACCATCTATCTATATATATATTTATATATATAGATTACGCTATCGTATGTGGCACAGAAATCGCGGTTATTTGTCAATTGTTTAATGGCAACGCCCGAATGAAACGCATCTCATTGGTTATTGAACAGCATTTAATGCATCACCATAGCTATATGGGAGGTTACCATAAGGGGACCCTGTTTTGTCGCCAAATACTGACCACTTGGCGATATACCGCCAAATTTGGCGACAAAAATCAGTCGCCAAATATTACGCCGACTTGGCGATATCTTTATTAAGGGTTTACTGGCTTACAGAAAATCAACAAATTGAGATATTTTAATACAACAAAAACTAATATTAGCTTAAGGGATTATATTAATTATATTTTAGGGAGCCCAAGTAAGTTAAATTATGAATAAAACTAACATGATACAATGCTTAGCCTGCTTTCCCAAACATAAATTTTATGGGAGACCAAACTGGTCACCAAGAGCGGCTAGTTTTATGATTTTTTTTTTAATTAGAAAATGTAAAAATTTGTTTTTTGATTTGTTGGAGACAATTACGATAATTTAAAATAATCCACTTCCACTTTCTTATTCCAAATAATAGTTTTATATGAATTATTTTCTATTACTGCTTAGGCTAATGTCAGAGGAACGTATTTTTGCACACTTTTTTCCTTACGTATTATATCTGCACAATGCTAGTGGCATTGTTTAGGATAATACGTAAGGAAAAAAACGTGCAAAATGACGTCCGTCTGACATTAGCCTTAAGCATGATGTTTTAAAGATTAATTTTTCAATTTTCGACTGATTTCTTCCATTGATCAACTACTGGAAAATGGCAATTAAAGAAACTATTTACTTTTAATTTTGTCGCTTTTTAATTTCAGCAAATTTCATTATTGTCCATTATAGGACATTCATTAAGGGTTGTAGCAATCATGTTAGTTTACTTCTAAAACTTAAAAGGAAGGATATATGATAACACCACCGTAGCACTGACCTTATTTGATCAACTACTGGCTCGGTCACCTTATATTATTCCTGTTATCAACATCTCTATTTTTCAACTAATATGTAGCGTACAACGATGAATGAGATATCTTTGGATAGGATTTTTCACTCATATCTGATATCACATACTGAATATAACTAATATATAGCGTACAACTATGAAAGAGGTATTATTAGATGGGATTTTTTGCCCACATCTGACATTGCATATTGAATTTTCGTAATACTTTAAGGTTAAATATCATCATATATTATTTCTGATGTCAATATACTTTTTTCTGTACGCGCACAAAGATGAATGGGGTATTATACGAAATCTTTTTAATAAGTTTTGGGCATACGAATTTTATTTCAATATTTTTTTAGCTTTCAAAATGGAAGTGATGAACCAAATCAATTTTTTTTTCAGAAAAAAAAATATATTAAGTGTATTTGGAAGTAAATAAAAAATATTTCATTATTTTTTTCTTACATAATTTTCTGAAAAATGAATCGAAAATCGAAAATGTTATAGA
The DNA here is from genome assembly GCA_963932465.1 of Maratus speciosus. Lineage (NCBI taxonomy): Eukaryota > Metazoa > Arthropoda > Arachnida > Araneae > Salticidae > Maratus > Maratus speciosus. The sequence goes on along the minus strand of OZ010795.1, from coordinate 566,481,264 downwards.
AAAATTTAATGTAATCAAAATATTTTGCATATAACCATTAATGTCATTAAAAAAATTGTTGGCTGATTAAAATTTATTTTAATGTGTTTGTTTTCATTTCTTTGTTTAAATTATTATTTATTTAATTAAATATTAATGTTTTTGTAAAACATAGCCATGAGATCTTTAGGAAAAACATTAAAAAAATAAAACATCGCATCAGCATATTTCTTTTTAAATTTGTCTTAAGCAATAGGATTAAACATTTTAAAAATTCAAAATCATTTTGAAAATTTATGCAAAAACATAAGAGTTTTATAAAAAAGTTTAATTAAATCCATTTCAATATGAATGCTTCTAGCTTAAAAGCTAATCTTTGTTTGTTGAGAGAATTTTTTATTTTTATTTTAAGCAGCATTTTTGATGAACTTTCATTTTAATACAAGGTGTCCCAGGATTATTGGGACAAACTTTAAGGGGAGGTAGGGGACATCACAAGGATTGAGAAGTGCTGTTCACGAAAGCACTGGCGGGGAAACATCTGCTTTATGGCAGTCATTCGAGCAGCATTCGCCTTGAGAAGAACATACAACATTTTACCGACAGGGAGCTGGCAGGCGTTCACCTCGTGTACGGAATGACTGGTGGTAATGCACAAGCAGCTCAAGGACTGTATCGAAAACGATTCTCACAGAGAGATCTGTCGGATCTTTTCGAATATGCATCACAATTTGCATGAATAACTTACACTACTATCTCAGTAAAATATTTTATGTTCTTCTAAACGCGACCACTGCTCAAATGATTGCGATAAAGCAGATATTTGTCCTCCAGTGCTCTCATAAACAGCACCACCTAGTGGCGTTCGACGACGTTTCCGGTCATGAGTTGCTATGCAATTCTCAATCCTTGTGATGTCCTCTACCTCCCCTTAAAGTTCGTCCCAACAATCGTGGGATACCCTGTATAAACAAGAACGAAAATTCATGCGTACAGTATAGATTATGAAACACTTTCCAACATATTCAGAATACTGTAACGAAACTTCCGAGTCTACTAATTTGAAAGGCGATTTATAAATGAACAATTTGGAAAACGCATAACGCATTCGAAAACCCGATTTCTGCTATTACATTGAACTAGGGGATCGTACCCGGGCTTCCCGGGTTAAAGAATATAGGTGAAAAAAGTTTTTATTTTAAATTTAAAACTAATAATTATTTTATATGCAATAAATTTTTTAGATTGCCCACTTAGATTAAAAAAGAATTTTTCATATGGAAAATACGAATTATACAATAAATAAATTTTTGAAATTTATCAAAGGAGATATTTTCTTATTAGCCGCATGCTAAGAGTTATTTGACGAAGATTTTGCTACTTATGGCATCCTGTTATATTCTGATAATTTCAGAGCTTATACAGATCTGTTAAATTTGTGTTTTATTTATATTATTTTATTTATTTATTCGTAGGGAAGTTTTTTTAAATGGATATTAGCCGTAAGAAAATGATGAACTCTTTATTTTGTTTTAAGGGCAAACGGATTGAAACAACTTTCGCAATCGAGCTCCGTGCGATATAGATTAATTAAAAAATATTTCATGCTTTAACATTGTTTTTAAAACCATAGACAATCAGTAAACTGAGATAAACTTTGCAAACAAATTCCATTTGAAAAAAAAAAAATCGTATTTGGTGATCTAAAAATTTAAATTGTACGATTACAAATATGTTAGATTTGTGTTTTTTCAATATTTTTCTTTTATCTATATATATAAAAGAAAGTCTGGATTTTGTATTAATCAACGCGCAGCCTAAACTACTGAACCTAAAATCTTGAAATTTTGTGTAAAAATACTTCTTATGACATAGAGTGCCGCTAAGAAAGGATTTTCTAAAATTCCACACCTAAGGGGGGTAAAAAATAGAACGAACTTTTAAAAAATTCCTTAAAAATCTAATTTTATAAATATTTTTCAACTGATAACATATTTTATTGTATTTTTGTATGCTGAATCGAATGGTACTAACCAAATTCTTTTAAGTCTAATAGTTCATGAGATATTTCCTATTTTTCTAATTTGGCGCTATCTTTGGCGCCAAAACCTCAAATTTTCAAGTTATAATTTCTAAAAACTCATTTTCTTTATTCTGTTACTATAGCAAGGGAATAAATTCAAATTGAATATTTTCTTAATCAATTTTCTTGGTTTAATAATTAAAACAACTATGTCAGTTAGGAAAAAAAATACAAACGCCTCAAAAACTAAAACTAAAAAAAAAAGAAAAAAAAAACTGTTGTACTTTTTCGTTCTACCAACATGCCAAGATGTATGATATCGCGCCATTTATTTCAACCCTAACTGTGCAAACGATTTTTAGTGCAAACTGTGCCAAATATTAACACTTGCTATTTATTGAACGTGAATATTTTTTATGAGTATTATTCCATCGTAATCCCGAAAAATTTTTAATTTGTTATTTTTTGAATAGAAAACATTTATTATTAATTATAACTTATTTATTACTGATTACTGACATAGATTTTATTATTTGGCAGTTATTTGATGAGGAAGAAGCTACAATAAAATTATTTTAAAAGTTAGGAATTATACATATAAAAATGTTTGTTCAAAAACCATGAATGGCTTCATTCAAAGAATGAAATGTTTACTGTAGTATGAAAAATACGTATTACGTACGCCATGCTGCAGTAGTAAAAGATATTTACAATTTGAAGATTGCAGTTTAAATTGACTATATTCTATTACATGCAAAATATTTATTTATGCTTTTATTTTAAGTACTTATTTTTATTGATTTAAAAAACTGGTGTGTTAAAGCATGTAATTTTCAAAAATTATATTTTTTAAATGCTCATTTTTTTTTTTATCAACAAAATTATTTTTTTTTCAAATGTTTCATTTCATTTTATAGACAATGACATTATTTATATTTCGCCTGCGTAAAGTACAAGATACTCTTTGATGTTGAAAAAAAATTTTTTGGTTTAAGGTATTTTTTTTTATTATTATTTTTTCTTTTAATCATTTTAAATGAAATTAGTTGGACATATATTTTAAATGTGTGTATTTTAAATGAAATGAGCAAAAGGCATGTATGAATTAATGATGTCGATAAAACAAGAGCTTTTTTTTTTTTTTCATGGTATAGTGTGACGAAATGTACACCCGCAAGTAGTTTTTTTCCGCACGGACTATCCATTGCTATAGTAACGTATATATTTTAAGAAAATAACAATTGTAATCTTGGAAACTAGCCGCCCTTGGCGACCAGTTTGGTCTCCCTTAAAATTTATGTTTGGGAAAGCATGGTAAGCATTGTATCGTGTTACTTTTATTCATAATTTAATTTACTTGAACGTTGAACTCCCCTAAATATAATTAATATAATCTCTTAAGCTAATATTAGTTTTTGTTGCATTAAAATATCTCAATTTGTTGATTTTCTGTAAACAAGTAAACCCTATTGGTTTACAATGGAAATCTATGGGAATTTGACGAAATATTAGAGATATCGATAAGTTGGCGTCACATTTGGCGATATATCTCCAATGTAGCGACAAACTTGGTGGCATTTGGCGACAGAACAGTGGCCCCTTATGGTAACCCCCCCTTATAGGTATGGAGATGCATCAAATGCTGTTCAATGACTAGAAAATTAAGATACAAAAAGAGATAAAGATAGAAGTCAAAATAATAAGAAAACAATGGCTGTTTTAAAACTGTTTTATAACAATTCAATTTTTATATTAAAAATCACACACAATTTTTTGACCGAAATTCATGTTTTATTATTATTATTATTTATTTCCGGTTACGGTACATTAATCTAGCGTGGGCTTAGAACACGATTATGACTAATTCACTGCTTTTTCTGATGCTTGGTAAAAAACGCAAGCAAATGAATTTATTAAATGATATATAATTTTTACTCTGTTTTTAAGGTAAGGACAGCAGGAAAAAAAATGAAACATTATGTCATCTTTTTTTGAGATTTCTAAATATATTACTTAGCAAATAATCCTAAATTAATTAATTAATAATTGATAAAAATATACATTTTTAAAAATATTACATTCTTCATTTTTAATTTATTTTCAGTATTTTTTATTTTAAAATGTTTCATTTTTGCAGTTTTAATCATTTGGCATATTTTGGCGAGTGTTCATTGGCGCATAATTAAATTTATTGTTGTTCCAACTCGAAAAAAATTGTACGAGGTACAGAAAATATTTAGTGAGTTATCACCTGAGATAGGCTAACAGTAAAATGCCTTAAAATTAATGTATTAATTTATAACTATTTTTTTCTAATATTAAAGAGTTGCATTGTCATTATTGACCTATAAACACACCTATAAATATATATGTTTATAATTCTAACATACCAAGAAGTGAGTTAAAAATCAATTAGTGATTGCAAAAATCCATCTTTACATATAAAAACTAGGTTGACTTAAATAAAAAAAAAAGTGCAAAATTAGAATTACTGATTGAGAAATAGTAAAAAAGACAGGGAATCGACCAAAATAGGAAGTTATGAAAGAGGGAGAATTTACCGTAGCGAAGCGCGGGTACTCAGCTAGTTTGTTTATAAAAGAACTATTAATTTCGTTGTCTTTCACAAATATGTTAGACTGGTGGATTTTTAATTTTATTCTTTTATTTTTTTATAAAGGAAGTATTAATTTCGTTATGCAAAAATAGTCAGAAACAAATGCTGAAAAATGTTTGTTGCTTTATGTACAAAATTTTCATTATTATTATGTATTGAAACCGGCACGTGATAAGATAAACTTAAAAAAAAAATCATGTTTACATTTTTTTTAGAAAATATAATACATCAATTAAGGTACAGTTTTTAAACAAATTGCATTTGAAAGTAAAATTTTTTCCCTATGCGACGAAAATTGAAAATGTATGATGATCAGAAGATTAAAAAATTGCAGTAGCGAAAATTTCAAGAGCGAAATTTGGTCGTGAAGTGTTGCCATTCGCAAAATGACGTCAGCGTTACGCACTGATACGTTTGTTCTTTATAATATAGATACTTAATCAGTAAAATATAATAAAGATAAGTTATTATGATGTGGTTATCAATTGAGGCTCTTATGTTTGGTATTATGGAATGAAAAACAGCAATTTTCACCTTCTCACAATTTACATGCGCGCTTCTCATATCCATATTCATCATTTAAAAAAAAAAATTGTAGTTTGTTTGATCATTTAAAAATCATTTTAACTCAAAACTTGAAGTCACGATTGTCAGCAACATCTTTTATGTGAACAGACGCACTCTTTACTTCAGATTCTAATCTCAATTCCGGAGGATAAAAATTTCCGTAATTTATGTTTTTTAGACGCATTTGTGTTAAAATGTTTAGTTTTATTTAAGAAAATGATAGTTTTCTTTTAAATATGACTTCATTTTCCCTTAAATAAACATTTCGCCTAGTGCCTGAAACTTAGTATCAGTACACATGAAGAAGGAAAAACAATATAGAAAATTTATGAGGAAAAATGCGTGTTTTCAAAAGCAGAATATTATTTTCCGTTATTATGCCCCTAATATAATATTCTGCTCCTATTGGGATTTTGCGACACTAAACCCTATACAACAATTTTGAAATTTTTTCAGAAAATAGCATAAATAAAGATAAAAATACCTCATTTTTTCTCTCTTGTCTGCAATAATGAACGCTATCTAATTTTCATCATTTTGAAGGAATTTCATAAAATGCTTTTAAAATTACAATATAAAAGTAGGGATATTAAAAAAAAAACAAAATAAAACAGATAGTTCTATCACATCTAAAGATGAAGAGCTCTCAACTTTAAAAAAAATATTAATAAAATTGGTTCAGCAGAAAGATCAGGGCAGATGACTAAAAAACACACTTGTGTTTTAAATATATAGAGTATATAAAATTAGGAAAAATAAAATTAAGCAAATTATGTTTTTTTGATAAAATTATAGTAGAATGTCCTAAATGCATTAAAATTTTATTATTCGAGAGAATTTTGGACAAAAACTTCAGGAACATGATATCATTTTAAACCACGAATTATTTGTTTGCTTGTCTAACTCTGCGAAGCAAATCCATCCAGGCGAGAATCATCAATTTCTGTAATGTAAATCGCTATTATTTGCATGTTACCTCTCTTTTATAAAGACACTCGAAATTTTTGTAAAACATTGTGTTTTATCAGTGTGTGATTTCGATTACATTATTTTCAAAAGTGAAGCATTTTCACCTGTGAAGAATTTCAAAGCAGCTGGTCTGTGAAAATGACGCACTTCTACAAAACATAATTCAGGTTTAAGAATTAAAATACACGCTTTTTTATAAAATTAAGTCATTTGCATCCGCTAAAGCAATCCCCTTTTACAACCCAGTCACTTCGTCTATAGTAAAGCATGCATATGACGTCATTATCACGGAATAACAGACAATATTCTTGACATAGCCCATATTTTAATTTTAACTTTTTTTTCATCTTTTATGAGAAAATGGCAACAAAAAGATACAGTATCTCCTATTTTTGACTACTTTCCGTTTACTTTCAATGACATTCAATATAAATAGGGTACTTTTGTTGCCACTATAAGTAAAATGGTACTAAAAACTACAAAAAAATTAATATCTCAAAAATAAATGGAGATACAGCTTTCAAACAAATTGCATTTAAAAGAGCATTTTTTTCCTTATACGGCAGTATAAAAATTTAAAATGTGCGATGTTTAGAAGTTTAAAAATTTGCAGTAGAGAAAATTGCAAAACCAAATTTTAATTTCAAATTTCAAAGTGTTGCAATTCGCAAAATGACGTATGCGTTACGCACAGATATGTTTGTCCTTTATAATATAGATAGTCATTAAAATGTACGATTTTTTCAACCAACAACCTCTATTTTGTAGAAATTAAGTCGAGCCGAGATTTTAACTTTTTCCCCGGCCGAGCAGAAATTTTCTCTATGGGTCGGGCAGGACCCGGGCAGGAGAATTTCGCCCCGTGCAGACCTACAGCCTATTTTGAAAGCAAGTTTTACGTAAAATCTACACACTGCTATTTTATGTCAAAAACAGAGGCACCGTCTTAAATCGACTTTTAATAACGCATAATTTGTGGATGAGCCTTATCTCGCATTCAAAATGAGTCAATAACTTGTCGCTCAGAGGCAAGAGTAAATGGTGTAAGTCACGAATTTTGGATTTTAATACCTCTGTGAGATTTGGAGATATCGACATGTTTTTTTTTTTTTGTGTGTGTGTGTGTTTAATTCAGGAATGAATAAGGAAAAATTGTCTAACTTAAATTGGAAATTTTACTCTACGGGGACCGTATAAAAATTTAATTTGTGTATTTTCTCAACCCATAGAGTTGCAACTATGTCATTAAATTTCCTTTCTTTTTACCCGACTGCCAAGAAGGGTTATGTGTTTCACGCGTATCTGGGTATGGGGATTTCTTTATACCCTTGAAACATCCCAACGGCTAAGCGGATTTTAATGAATGAGGTCTCTATCGATTCGTCTTAACCGTCCGATGGTTATAGGCTAGGTTTTATTTTTATGCATTCAAAATGGTGGCCGTAAAATACAAAATGACTGTAGAGACGAAAAAAAAAATTACGCACCTTATTGAGTAGTATATCATCGGACAGGTCTTTCAAAATTAAGTCCATGTTTCATTGACTATTTTACAGTCAGAAGCTCCGTTTAAATATTACACAACCTGGAAATTGTGTAGGTAGCATCTCTAGCTTTGCTGCAACTCTAACGTTCATAGACATCTACAGGTCTCATCAAACATGTGTTTATAAATAGGAACTAACAATTAAACGCAACTTAAAAGTCATCAATACTAGTAAATAAAAAAATAGGTAAATAACATAAGCAATATTTTCGCATTGATGCGAAATAATTAATTAATTCGCTTTTTACGCAGTCGAGTTTTTTGATTTTTTAAATTTAAGGATTTTATTTTATGAAACTTTGCCATTGTAAGTATGTGTCTTCACTGTAAAAAAAATTGCGCAACGTTCCTGGGAAAAAATGGGCAGCTGAGTTGCCCATTATTTCCAAGAAACATTTCTTGAAAATGACTGGAACTTTACTGTATATGTTAAAAACTTTCTACAGAAATGCCCGTAAGTTTCCTGCGAAATACCAGGAATATTTCTTTTCAAATGAAAATCAAATTTCGAAGTAATTGCTTAAAAGGCGCAAAGGCCAACATAGTGAAAAAGATTCCTAGCCGGGACTCGAACCCGGGCCATCAGTATAGCGCACTGACGTTCTACCGACTAAACCACTTGAAACGATACACAGCTCGGAAAATTTCTCACTATTATATGTTGGCAAGGCTACAAACGCAGCACAAGATGGAATATTTATTTATTATAATTTCCATGTATAATTTCCATTATTATATATTATAATTTCCATGTATTAATATAGGAATATTTCTGTTGACAGCAAAACATTACTGACATTTCACAGCATGCGGGATCCGCAGACGATTTTTACATTTCCAGTTGACAATTTTCGCTTTATTATCATTATTTGTTAGAATGAAAAAATATTTTGAAATTGACATCAAAATTATTATTTATAATTTACACGAAAAAATAAATTTTCAGTTAAAATTCAATAAAGTAAATATATATATGATATATTGTTTCTGAACTTTGCTTAAAATATAAAAATATATAAATGTAAATAATAATTAGAAAAAAAATCTAGACATAAAATATTTTGGATTTTCGTTAGTAATTATGTTAGTTTACAAGTTAGATAAAATACATATAAATTTTCATGAAAAAAAAAAAAACCTAAACGTAATTGTATATTTTTTCCGAAAAAAAAAAATTCAAATTTGCAGCAATTCAAAGTGTCAAATATATATCAAATTTAAATCAAATTGTAATAAAGTGTTAAAATATAAAATTAATTAAAAAAGAAAAAAAAAAGGCCAGAGGTAGCATCGAACTCGGGCCGTACGGGTGGCGTGCGAGCTTTCTGCGTCCACGCCACGAAAGACACGTTGAGAGCTGCAAACTAATGGATATTTGAAACGTATGCTAAAACTCGGCATCTAATTTCTGAAAATCTAAGTCCCATTTGAAGAAATCCTTTCACAAGAATAATTAGAGATAAGAACTCTAAAACATACTTTAAATTAATCAAAATCGGTGAGAATCATGTTTGATGGTCCCCTGGTTAATGGAGATCCAAATAATAGGTGTATTTTTTTTTACACGGTCTGCTCCTTAAACATTTCACAGACAAGTACGAGAGATAATCTCTTAGCGATGTCACGGAGGTATTGTATTTTCATCTGAATTGTCTTGACAATAGAGACGTAAAGGATTATGTCGTCTATTGATTTATTTGCATTCCATATTGATTTTTTTTACATTCATTTAAGGAATTCTTTTTCGACACTCGCGCGCGAGCAACGGATTATAGCAAAACCATAATAAATGGCGGCCGCAGCGTTTTGCTGTTTCCAACTTTTGTTCAGGAACGTTTCAGATAAGAAAACCAGAATTTCACAGGAAAGAGCTAAATTATTCTGAAAACCTGAGAAAAGGCGAAACGTTCCTGGATTTTACATGGAACGTTACCATTTTTTTTTACAATGTTGGGCCAATATTTAAGGAAATGGCGTATTGTTACGATCTTTATGAATCACACTATATATAACATGCTATAATATATTTTTTATAAAATCTGACGATTATGTCTTACAGATTGTAAATTTGTTTTTTAAAATGTACAATAATGTCCGATAATTGGTACGCAAATGGTGAAATTGAAACTTTCATTTTCATTTTGACTTTTGTTTTTATCTAATATCTCATATATTCTCTTTTGGATCTTAAGATGCATATTGATCGCTGATATGCGCAGCGAGTTTTTTTTTTTTTTTTTTTTTTTTTTTTTTTTTTTTTTTTTTTTTTACACAATTGCCTTTATTTACAATAATTACTTACCTTCTTATGTGCATGACGTTTAAATACAAATATATTAATTTACTTAATACAAATTTCATTTATTTAGAAATAAATTATTTTTTATTTAAGTAATTATAAGAAAAAAAATTAGCCAGTTTAGCTTCAGAATAAGATAACTAACAAGTTAAAGTTCTAATTCAACAACTATAAAATACATTTTTAATATCATAAGAGATTCATTAAAATATACACTAAAGTTGTAGAGGAAAATTCTATTTAAATAGTGTTTACTTTCAAAAAGCAATAAAAGCAATTAACTTTTTAAAAAATAAACTCTCATGTAGTTGTCTCTGATTGGAAGCAAATTAATTAAATGCAAAATGAAATAGAAGAATTTCATTTTAATATATTTTTTCATTTTTTACAATAAGAGAATAACGTAATAAAACAAATAAACGACTGTTCATAAAAAATCTTTAATTAGTTTTAACTGTATTTACAAATATATTTAAAATATTTCATTATTTCCTCTTAAATAGTTAAAAAAAATATATATCAAGTATTAGAAATTTTATGAATTTTTTTTTGAAATTTTATTTAAGTTATTTCGCACGTAAACTTTAATGTTATAGGGAAAAAACGTTAGCTCATTAATCTTTATTTCAGATGAGATTTTTTTATTAGTTTGTTGAAATTATTATTTCTGAAATAGAACGTTAATAGTTCTATAAAAAAATAACATATTATGAGATTATTATATAAAAATTTAGCATGAGTATATTATTTTGAATGTAACTCTATTTTGCATATGTATTGCGAGTATAAACTGAAGTATTCACGAGATTTACAGGAAAATTTTTTTAAATCATATAAATGTAATTAAAACCATTTAAGCTTTAATGCTTCAAAATAATAGCTTATCTTTATATTATCGCTTAAGTTCATTTTCTTTATATATTTAAAATAACAATTTAGACAACAGTTTTCTTTAATTTAGTCTTTTACTTTTCTGCAATATATATAATGTAATTGTATCATTATTATCATAATTTGTGCATTAAGGGCTGATACATACTGTTACCCAATTATCTTACCTTAGGGTAATATTTTAATTTCTTTTGTGCAAAACGTTTTAATTTAAAGTCATTTTTAGACTTATGCAAGTATTTTTTTAATTTTCAAATATAAAGGATAGCTTACTTATGTAATGAATTTATTAGCTAATTACTGTGTGAATTGGAAAGATAACCATTTAAAGTTCGAAATCAAGAGTTATAAGATACTCAATAATTTTCTTTCATTTAAAGAGATTGATTTAAATATAAGATAAATTATATTAAAATTTCTACTTTAATTTTATTTATTTTCAAAATAAAAATAAAAACAACGGAACCAAAAATAAAAAATTCTCATAAAGTCGTTTTACATTTAAACCATAATTAATTAGCTTGCAAAGAAAAATGATTAATTAATTTTTTTTCTAAAATGTTAGAACAGAGGAAAAAACGAATAAGTTCTTGTTTAAATATCAAAACTACTTTTAAGTGTATTGAAAGTATATTCAAAATATTTCATTTTTACTTTCTTCTATCTTCAATAGAAGAAAGTATTGTAATCGAAATTTTTTTCGACTTCCGGTTTTCGACGGATTTGCATGTTTTAGGGGTCAGAGATTCCAAAAAACATGTTTATAGAAAATGTCTGTCTGTCTGTGTGTCCGTCTGTCCGTCCGTCCGTCTGTCCGTCTGTCCGTCTGTCCGTCCGTCCGTCTGTCCGTCTGTCCGTCTGTCTGTCGCCATTGTACCATCAAAAAGTGTGTGAAGTTATGTATAGAATTAAACCAAAATTTTATTATAAGTTTTTGGCTATGGCAAGCAGGTCCTCCCGGAATTTGGAAAAAATTCGCCGGTAGGGGGCGCTGATATAACAATTTTTGTGCGATTTTGAATATTGTACCATCCAAAAGTGTATGGAGTTATGCATAGAATTGAACCAAATTTTTAGTTTAAGTTTTTGGATATGACAAGCAGGTCCTCCCTGAATTTGGAAAAAATTCGCCGGTAGGGGGCGCTGTAAATGCGTTTTTTGTGCAATTTTGAATATTGTACCATCGAAAAGTGTATGAAGTTATACATAGAATTGAACCAAAATTTTATTATAAGTTTTTGGCTATGGCAAGCAGGTCCTCCCTGAATTTGGAAAAAAATCGCCGGTAGGGGGCCCTGTTATAGCGATTTTTGTGCGATTTTGAATATTGTACCGTCCAAAAGTGTATGAAGTTATGCGTAGAATTAAACCAAATTTTTATTTTAAGTTTTTGGCTATGGCAAGCAGGTCCTCCCTGAATTTGGAAAAAAATCGCCGGTAGGGGGCGCTGTAATAGCGATTTTTGTGCGATTTTGAATATTGTACCGTCCAAAAGTGTATGAAGTTATGCGTAGAATTAAACCAAATTTTTATTTTAAGTTTTTGGCTATGGCAAGCAGGTCCTCCCTGAATTTGGAAAAAATTCGCCGGTAGGGGGCGCTGTAAATGCGTTTTTTGTGCGATTTTGAATATTGTACCATCGAAAAGTGTATGAAGTTATGCATAGAATTGAACCAAATTTTTATTTTAAGTTTTTGGATATAGCAAGCAGGTCCTCCATGAATTTGCAAAAAATTCGCCGTTAGGGGGCGCTTTAATAGCGATTTTTGTGCGATTTTGAATATTGTACCATCGAAAAGTGTATGAAGTTATGCATAGAATTGAACCAAAAAAAAATTTAAGTTCTTGGCTATGGCAAGGTTGTCCTCGTTTAATTTGTAAAAAAATCGCTCGTAGAGGGCGCTGTAATAGCAATTTTTGTAAAATTTTTGTGCCATTTTGAATATTGTACCGCCGAAAAGTGTATGAAATTATGCATAGAATTGAACCAAATTTTATGTGTTTATTTTTGGTCATGTCACGAAGATCCTCCCTGAATTTGGAAAAATTCTGCCGTAAGGGGGCACTATAATTGCGATGTCTGTACCATTTTCATTATTGTACCATCGAAAAGTGTATGAAGTTATCCATATAATTGAACAAAATTTTTTGTGCATGTTTCTGGCTATGGCAAACAAGTCCTCCCTGAACTTGGAAAAATTCCGAAAGAAGGGGGCGCTATAATTCCGATCTCTGTGCCATTTTCATTATTGTACCATCGAACAGCGTATAAAATTATGCATACAATTGAACCAAAATGTTTGTGCTTGTTTTTGGCTTTGGCCAACAGGTTCTCCTTGAATTTGGAAATATTGCGCGGTAAAGGTGCTCCGTGCTAGCGATTTTTGTATACTTTTCTTGATCTTTCGTAGTTCTATTGTGCATCGGCGGCTCATGCTGCGGCGGGAACTCGCTTCCTGCTATGCCGGCTATTCACAAACAGCTGATAACGACAGAATAAGGAAAAATTAATAATTTTAACAAATATCATGATATACATTAACTCGTTTTTAGTCCGTTTAATTGACTTGAGCAGAAATTTAAGATGAAAATCAAAGTTGGTATAGTATTGAACTAATAATATTGAAGTATTAACATGTGTAACTAGGTTTTCAAATATTAAGATGTATAAGATAGAAGAAAGTTTTGGGATTGGCACATCCAACTAGTTTTTATGTTGTGTGCGTTTCAAAAAGATTTATCAAGAATTGGAAATTTTATCGAAAAATTGCATTTTATTCCAGTTATTTTGTTCGTAAATTTTAATGTTATTGAAACAAAAACATTAGCCAAATAATCTTTGTTTCAGGGGTGATTTAATATTAGTTTGTTTAAAGTATTATTTCTGAAATAAAACGTTAATAGTTCTGTAGAAAATAAAATATAATAAGGTTATTAGTAAAAAAAAAAAAAAAAAAAAAAAAAAAAAAAAAAAAAAAAAAAATCGCATCAGCATATTATTTTGAATATAATATCATTTTAAATTTATTTTATGTCTTACAAGTATAATCTGAAAAATCGCGAAATTTATAGAAAAAAAAATACTTTCTAAAAAATATATTTTTTTAAACTAAATCCATTTCATCGTTAATGCTTCAAAATAATAGCTTATCTTTATGTCGTCTTTTAAAAGCTTTTTATTTATATGCATAAATAACAATTTTGATAAAAATTTATTTCCTCCTTTGCTTTTATATAATATACAACGTAATCGCATCTTTATTATCATAATATATGTGTTTAATTGCTGATACGCACTTCTATGCATTTGTCTTACATTGCAAGGATATGTTAAATTTTTACGTACAAAACGTGTTAATTTAAAGACATTTTTAGACTTAATGAAAGATTTCTTTAATTTTTAAAATATAAAGGATTGCTGCTTTATGTAATTGTTTGAATGTATTACCTAATTAATATCAGAATTAGAGAAATAGCCATTTAAAGTTAGAAATCACAAGTTATAAAATGCTCAATACTTTTTTTCTTCATTTAAAGAGATTGGTTAAAATACGTGCTAAAATTATACAGAAAATTCTTCTTTAATTTTCTTTAATTTCAAAAGAAAAAAAAAATAAAAGCATTTATATCATAAATAGAGAAACAATTATGAAGTTGTTTTTTAAAGTTTTATGAAGTTAAAAATTAAAAAAATATAAAGGATTGCTTATTTATGTATTTGTTTGAATTTATTAGCTAAGTAACTCATTAAAGACTGGCGTTGCGTTTTCGCAACATTATATTTGTGCTTTTTTAGCTCACAGGCTTTCAAAGCCTGAGAGCTAATGTGCCCGCCGGTTCTGTATGTATGTATGTATGTACGTATGTATTTATGTACGATAACTCTTGATAGAAATATCCGATTTGCTTCAAATTTTTTGCCTAGGTTCATTCTGATAAGGCGCTTCCCTGATTAGTTTTGGGGGTTCATTGATTAAGTCTAAAGGGGGGAACGGGCTAATACCACCCTTAATTTAGATAAATTGGTTTTCTATCCGATTTGTTTCAAATTTGGTATATCGGTTTACTCTGATAAGTCGCTTCCTTGATTAGATTTGGAAGTTCATTGGTTAAATATAAGGGGGGGGGACGGGGACTAATACCCCTTATTTTAGATAAATGGGTTTTTCTATGCGATTTGCTTCAAATTTGGTATACTGGTTTATTTCGATAAGGCGCTTCCCTGATGACATTTGGAGACTCATTGGTTAGGTATAAAGAGGGGAAACGGGGAAGCCTAATCCCCCCTTAATTTATTTTTCGAGGGGAACTATTCTTTGAAATAAGAGTATAATATACAAGTAGTGTGAATAGCCTATGAGTTCAATGCCATCAGTTTAACTAGGCACATTTCTTTTTTTAATTACTCCCATTTTTATTTTATTTTATTATGAATATTTTTTTCATAAAATTTATTATTTATAATTTGTATATATAACTTTCATTTTCAAGGGAAAAAAGTTGTTAATTTATTCGAGTTGTAGAAAGTTAGAAATATGAATGAAATATTTTGAAAATTTTTATCGACAAATTTCTTATTGTATTCATAGACGCTTTTAAAGAATGAAATAAAAATCAACAATTCAAGGTACGGATATTGTAGCTAACTTTGTGCAGTAAATGAAGTGTACCTCTATATAGTAAACGCTTAAAATTTTTTCATGTGGCAGAAATGTAGTTGATTTGCACTGACGTTGCGTTTTCGAAACATTATCAAATCTCACAAATAAAATAATATCTTTTTTTTCTGTTAATTTAAAGTCATTTTTAGACTTAATACGATAATTTTTTTAATTTTTAAATAATAAATGATTGTTTATTTATGTACTTTCTTGAATTTATTAGCTAATTAATATCAGAACTGAAAAAATAAGAATTTAATGTTCGAAATGAACAGTTATTAAATACTCAATACTTTTTCTTCATTTAAAAGGTATCTGACTACGTTGAAAATGCAATTTTCGACCAAAACATGTCAAATTTATTTTATTTTATTTTATTAAAGACCAACTTTTTACCTTTCCAAAACTGTATTTGTCTTTATTGTACGATAAATAAATCCGGAGTTATAGCGGTTTTAAAACTACCCACCAGCTGTCACTCAAACCGGAAGTGCTGTTTAAAGGGCTTTAAAATTAAAAATTTTTAAATTTTTAAATTGCTTTTAAAGGGTCGTATGTTTGGAGAAATTTCGCGATTTTCGATGCATTTATTCAATAATAAGAAATGTAAATAATATGCTCCATGAAATTTAGATTTATATTACTGTAAATTCTTGCAGTAAAACATAAATCTAAACTTTAAATGCATTTTTTGGAAAATATAATTTTCGGTGAAAATTCCATACGCAAAACATGATTTCTCAAAAAGTTATTGGAATATCACTATGAAATTTAAAATATATGTTATATACACTATTGTGAAGGCAATGAACTAAAGATTTAAATTTCCAATAAATATTTTTTGTTTTATGGATGTTTTTGTGGAATGACATCGAAGAATTTTATAAAAATTAACATGTAAACAGGTGCGATATGCTATAAGTTTTGAAATACTTAAAGAATATCTTAGATTTTAGTTCATTGAGTTCACCAATGTCATAAATAGGAAGTATAAAACGGAAATTAAGATACATACAGTAGAATTTCCCTTTAGAGCGTTTTGCGTTTCGGGCCAAATTTCACTAAATTTTACTATAAATTCCTCCATTTACCAAAATTTTATCAATGAATGAAATATTTTTTACTTCTTTTCACATTTTCTAGCCCTAATCTTAGTAAAAATGAGTTTTAAAAATAATTAAATAGCTTTTTTGGAAAAAATTGCTCCGTACGTAGGCAGGCACCTTGCACCTTAGGAAATATTTTTGCAAACCCGGTTTGCAAAAATATTTCTATCGTGAATGATTTTGAAAATGTCACGATTGTGGCCGATGAAACGAGCGTTAATCTAAATAAAGTTGTTGTATCACTTTTATAGAATTTTTTAGCTTTGTTCATTAAATCTGTTTTATATTTAATACAGCAGCCTTCCTCTTAACCGGCCTTCTCTTAATCGGAACTCCGCTTTAACCGGCCGACTTTTTTTCCAACAACAAGCTAAAAATTCAGAAAGAAAAATTAGGTCATAATTTCTTTATGGTTAATTAATTCAAATTTACATAATGTAGAATAATTTCAACTCCTTATAAAGGTATGTGACAAGATTTTCAACAATTTAATTTGTATGAAATATTGTTCCTAATAAGCATAGATAAAACTTTGTGCGAATTAAAAAAAAAAAAAAATGTTTAACAAAGATTTTACGCACAAATAACGTACAGACACGACAAAAAATTCCCATACGATCCTCGCATACGATAATCCTCGAAACGATCGTATGGGAATTTTTCGTCGTGCCTGTACGTTATTTGTGCGTAAAATCGTTGTTAAAGATTTTATCCTTTTTTATATTGTTTTTTATTTGTTATTAGTGATAATATTTATTTCGATTCAGTTAATTATAACTAGTATTCATTTCGCAAAATATAGAAAATATGTACCTTTTTTTAACTACACAAATTAAACAACTAAATGCATCCTACGCATTTAATTAATTAAATATGCAGTTACTTATTTAAATATTTTACTTCTCCGGTTTTTCGCTTAACTAGCTAACCCTCGGTCCCGTTTAGGCCGGTTAAGAGGGAGGCTACCGTACTTCAAAATAATAGCTTACCTTTATGTTCATCTCTTACAAGCTTTTTCTTTAGATATATAAATAACAATTGAGATAAAAATTTACTTTAATTTCATCCTTTGCTTTTATGCAATATGCAACGTAATCGTACCTTTATTATAATAATATGTGCACTAATTGCTGATACGGACTTCTACACATTTGTCTTAAATTACAAGAATATGTTAATACTTATGTACAAAACGTTTTAATTTTAATTCATTTCTAGACTTAATGCAATAGTTTTAAAAGATTTAAAATATAAAGGATCTCTGATTTATGTAATTGTTTGAATTTATTACATAATTAATATCAGAATTAGAAAAAAAACCCACTTAAAATTAGAAATCACAAGTTATAAAATACTCAATACTTTTTTTTTCTTCATTTAAAACGCTTGATTAAAATAAGCGCTAAAATTATATAGAAATTCTACTTTAATTCTCTTAATTTTCAAAAGAAAATGTAAAAGCAACTACATCATAAATAGAGAAACTCTCATAAATTTGTTTCGAGTTTGAACCGAAATTAATTAACTTGCTAAAAAAGAAGGAAAAATTCAACATTTTTTTCAGTTTTTAAAATATTAGAACAGCGTAAAAAAAAAAAAAAAAAAAAAAAAAAAAAGATTTTATTAAAACAGTACAATTAATTTTAAGTGTATAGAAAAATATATTTTAAATATTTCAGTATATTCTGCTAAGGACGTTGCAAAATATTTGTCAAGAGTTATAAATTTTATAGAAAATTTTCATATAGTGCAAGTTATTCTGCTCGTAAACTTTAATATTATTGAAGAAAAACATTAGCTTATTAATCTTCTTTACGCGGCGATTTATTATTTGTTTAAATTATTATTTCTGAAATAAAATATTAATATCTCTGCAAAAAATAACATACAATGAGATTTTTAGAAAAAAAATATAGCATCAGCATATTATTTTGAATATAATGACCTTTTAAATTTATTTTATGTATTACGAGTATAATCAGAAAAATTCAGGAAATTTATGGTAAAAAATGTTTTTTTCATTCAATTCCTACTATTAGTTCACACTCTCCCTATATTTATTTATATATTTATCTTGTTCAAATTTTCAATCGTTAATAAAATACTCATTATTCATCCTATCAAGTTGAAATAAAACTTTTTTTAAACTTGTACTGCATGACAATTGATGTTAATACAGTTTTTTCAAATATTAATTAATTCATTAAATTTTAATTAATTAATTTTAGTTTTGCATGGGAAAAAAATGGCGGCCATTGGTTATTTAAGATCAATAAAAGTATTTTCAATAATTGGTTACCATAGGGGGGACCCTGTTCTGTCGCCAAATACCGCCAAGTTTGTAACCAACTTGGCGATATATCGCTAAATTTGGCGACCAAAAGTGAGGCCAACTTGGCGGTATCTCTAATATTTCGCCAAATTCCCATAGAGTTCCATTGTAAACCTACTTGCTTATAGAAAATCAACAAATTGAGATATTTTAATTCAAGAAAAACTAATATTAGCTTAAGGGATTATATTAAATTTTTCTTTGATGACCTAAGTAGGAATTGACTTTAAAAACAAAATTTTTATATTACTTGTTTTTAAATAGTTTTTTTTTTAAATTTAACTAAATCCATTTCATCTTTAATGCTTCAAAATAATAGCTTATCTTTATGTCTTCTCTTAAAATATTTTCCTGCGTATATAAAAATCACAATTTAAATAAAAATTTATTTTAATTTCATCCTTTTCTTTTATGTAATGTACAACGTTAATCGCATCTTTATTATAGTAATATGTGCTGTAACTGCTGATACACACTTCTGCTCAAATGTCTTATATTACAAGAATATATTAAATTCTTACGTGCCAGACGTTTTAATTTAAAATAGTTTTTAGACTTAAGGCAAGATTTTTTTTAAATTTTCAAATATAAAAGGATTGTTTACTTATGTAATTGTTTGAATTTATTATATAATTAACCTATTAAAGACTGACGTAGCGTTTTCGCAATTTTATGTTTGTGATTTTTTTATTTTTTTGAGAATATTTTTTTCATCAAATTTATTATCACATATTGTATATCCTCCTGAGACTTGACATCCATTTAAATGGATGTTTTGCTTTCTCTTTCTATTGCGTTAAATTTCATTGTAGCAATCTAAAACCAGTTGGTTTTGGTAATGTTTGAATCAAAAATCAACATTCAGCTTTTGGATTTTGGCAACGGTAACTACTTTGTCTACAAAATGGCGTAATAAATGAGTGAGGTTGGAATTCTACGTTCTGCTGGTAATTTTCGTTTTTATTTTATTTTAATTTGTTTAAACTTTTTTTATTTTGCAATTTTAATACTTGCCTTAGGGGCGATCCATAAATGATGTCACACTTTTTTTCAATATATTTTATTCCCCTCCTCCCCTTTGTCACAAAATGTCACACTTCACCATACCCCCTCCCCTCCCCTCCCCTTGTCACATGTCACACTATATTACGTAAACATATATTTGCAGTTCAGAAACAAAGCACTACGTTATAGATCATATTTCGAATTTTATTTTGGAACTTTACATATGTGTTTTAATGCTATTTGAGAGCATAACAATAAAAATAATTCGTGTACTTATTTTGTATGAAATAAGATTAAGGTTATTATACGAATTGAATATTTCCAACTGCGCGAAAAAATGCCCAGGCCGGGAATCGAACCCAGATCCTTGGCTTACAAGGCCAATGCTTTTCCATTTAAGCTAACTGGGCCGACAACCAGCCAGCATATTTCGGTAAGTCGCTCAGTTGGTTTTTCGCTCAGTTGGAAATATTCAATTCGTATGATAACTTTACCAGTCAGTTTGACTGTGTTAAAATAATAGTTCAAGATTAAGGTTTACAACAAAACACATAATTAATATACAATAGTAATAAAATATTAATATGAAAGAGCAATTGAAAACAGTAGTATTGTAGAATTTGAAATGGAATTTAATATATTTGGTTTTAAATCTTATATTTACTTTATGAACACAAAATACTTTAAAACGGTTTGATTTTGAAGAAGAAGCCTCAATATTAGTTTTACTTAAATGAAATTGCCATCGATTTCATATGCCACATAAAACTGAACATTTATTAAATTATATATTAAATCATAAAATAGAAATTACTCTGAATCATTTATTATTACTCATCCTCCCTTGGAGAAGATATATGCTCGTCCATAGATGTACACAGGCATTTTGACATCACTCTCATCCTCGGGGATAGTACACCCTCTAATGTCAATGCAATGATAGTAAGTCCTCAAATGTTTAACAAAAATGTGCGATATCACACTTCTTCTTACCCCCTCCCACCCCCTTGTCACAAACTGGCACAATTTCACGAACCCCCCTCCCCCGCTCCAAGCGTGACATCATTTCTTGACAACCCCTTATGTTCTTTATAATAAATTCTATTATTTCCCATACTTCTCGCATTTTTTTAATTACTTTAAAACGAGTTACGGCCTAAACTTCAGCCTGAACTGGCCAGATTCATCTGACATCTTGTTTCAAAATGGCGGCCATTTAAATTTTTTTTTTTAATTTAAAATTTGAAATGTGGTACAAAAAATTTGAAAATTGAAAAATATTTTTTTCTTATGTATTTGAACTTAATACAAAGATTCCGGAGCATTTTTTGTTTCATCTATATCTTAAAAAAGTCCTTCCGGCCAGTGCCGGGAGGAAGAGGTAGCTTTCATAATCCTTATTTAAAAAAAGCCAACTTATATCATGCAAACACACGAAGCTCAATTTAGTGGAAACCAAATATAGGAGATTCAATACTAATTTTTATCAATATAATGAATGAGAATTTCGCGAAATTAGTCAGCTTTATCCAAGCTGCTTTTCTTTAAAGTAACTTATATTTGGCTGCCAAATTCAGCAATTTCTTAAAGTGCCTGTCATTTTATGACAACATGGTGGATGAGGCTAAGCAGTGAACTTGGTCGAGACCTTAGTAATTGCTGTGCACATGCTCACTCACATCGGAATCGGTTAATATATAGGAGTGCTGTCGCATGCAAAAAATCAGATTTTTCAAAATGTCACCCACAATAGAAATTGAAACTGCTATATCTGAGCCATTTTTTAAGGTAAAGACAAACAAAAAATGCTCCTGAATCCTTATATCAAGATCAAATACTTAAGAAAGAAACCTTTTTCATTTTCTAATTTTTTTGCACCTCACTTTAAATATATATACATTTTTTAATTTAATGGCCGCCATTTTGAAACAAGATGGCTGATGAATCTGGCCAGCGAACTTGGTCGAGGTGTTGATGTATACTATCCACATGCCTTCTTACATCGAAATAGGCGAATACGTGTGTTATCGCGTGACAAATACAAGATCGTTTAAAAATGTTAGCCATGCTAGAAATTCAAAGTGCTATAAATCAACCATTTTTTAAGATATCAACAAAAGAACAAATTTTCAGAAACAAAAACTGCTCCGGAATCTTTGTATCAGGCCAAACACATAAAAAAAAATCTTTTTCATTTTCCAATTTTTTAATACCTCATTTTGAATTTTAAATTTAATTTTTTTTAAATGGCAACCCTTTTGAAACAAGATGGCGAATGAAGCTGGCCAACGAACTCGGTCGAGACATTGGTATGTACTATGTACAGACCAAGTTACATCCAAATAGGTTCATAAATACGCCTGTTATCGCGTGACAAAAATCAGGTCGTTTTAAAATGTCAGCCACAAGAGAAATTCAAAATGCTATTACTCAGCCATTTTTTTTAAGATATAGACGAAAGTAAAACTGTTCCGGAATCTTTGTATTAAGGTCAAACACATACAAAAAAAATCTTTTTCATTTTCGAATTTTTTGGTATCTCATTTAAATTTTTTTATTTTTTAATTTTTTTAAATGGCCGCCATTTTGAAACAAGATGGCGGATGAAGCTGGCCAACGAACTCGGTCGAGATATTTGTATGTACTATGTATAAACGAAGTTACATCCAAATCGGTTCATAAATACGCCTTTTATCGCGTGACAAAATTCAGGACGTTTCAAAATGTCAGCCACGCTAGAAATTCAAAATGCTATAACTCAGCCATTTTTTAAGATATAGACGAAACAAAAACTGCTCCGAAATCTTTGTATAAAGGTCAAATACATAAGAAAAAAATATTTTTCCATTTTCAATTTTTTGGTACCACATTTCAAATTTAATATTTTTAAAAACATTTTAAATGGCCGCCATTTTGAAACAAAAAGGGCTGATGAAGCTGGCCAACGAACTCGGTCGAGAGATTGGTATGTACTATGTACACACCGAATTACATCCAAATCGGTTCATAAATACGCCTTTTATCGCGTGACAAAATTCAGGACGTTTCAAAATGTCAGCCACGCTAGAAATTCAAAATGCTATAACTCAGCCATTTTTTAAGATATAGACGAAACAAAAACTGCTCCAGAATCTTTGTATAAAGGTCAAATACATAAGAAAAAAATATTTTTCCATTTTTAATTTTTTGGTACCACATTTCAAGTTTAAAATTTTTTTAAAAATTTTAAATGGCCGCCATTTTGAAACAAAACGACGGATGAAGCTGGCCAACGAACTCGGTCGAGACATTGGTATGTACTATGTACACACCGAATTACATTGAAATCGGTTCATAATTACGGGAGTTACAGTGTGACATATGTCAGATATATATATATATATATATCAATTTTGAACGGAGGGTGGTTTCGGGGTCTGGGGGTCATGATCGATGAAAATATACCAAAATTTTTTGAAATCGCTTTCCTCCGAACGGCTGCAATAGGTAGCTTTTTTGTAAAGAAAGCTACCTAAAATGGCTGAGTTATAGCACTTTGAATTTCTAGCTTGGCTGACATTTTGAAACGACCTGATTTTTGTCACGCGATAACAGGCATATTTATGAATCGATTTGAATGTACCTTGGTGTATACATAATACGTACCAATGTCTCGACCGAGCTCGTTGGCCAGCTTTATCCGCCATCTTGTTTCAAAACGGCGGCCATTTAAATTTTTTTAAATTTTAAATTTGAAATGTGGTACCAAAAAATTGAAAATTGAAATTTTTTTTCCCTTGTGTGTTTGACCTTGATACAAATATTCCGGAGCAGTTTTTGTTTCGTCTATATCTTAAAAATTGGCTGAGTTATAGCACTTTGAATTTCTGGCGTGGCTGACATTTTGAAACGACCTGATATTTGTCACGCGATAACGAGTGTATTTATGAACCTATTTGGCTGTATCTTGGTGTATACATAATGCTTACCAATGTTTCGACCGAGTTCGTTCGCCAGCTTCATCCGCCATCTTGTTTCAAAATGGTGGCCATTTAAAAGATTTTTAAAAATTTTAAATTTAAAATGAGGTACCAAAAAATTGGAAAATGAAAAAGGTATTTTTGTATGTGTTTGACCTTAAAACAAAGATTCCGGAACAGTTTTTGTTTCGTCTATATCTAAAAAAATGGCTGAGTTATAGCATTTTGAATTTCTATGGTGGGTGACATTTTGAAAAATCTAATTTTTTGCCTGCGACAGCACTTGTATACATCAACCGATTCCGATGTGAGTAAGCATGTGCACAGGTCTTGACAACTAAGGTCTTGACCAAGTTCACTCGTTGGCCTCATCCACGATGTTGTCTTAAACCATGTTGTCTTAAAATAGCAGGAACTTCAAGATATCGCCGAATTTGTCTCCCAAATATAAGTTACTTTAAATAAAAGCAGCTTGGATAAAGCTCACAAATTTTGCAAAATTCTCATTCATAATGATTTAGTGTTAATAAAAATTAGTATTGAATCTCTTATAATCGGTTTCCACTAAATTGAGCTTCGTGTGTTTGAATAATATAAGCTTGCTTTTAAAAAAAAGTCCTTCCGGCCAGTGTCGGGAGGAAGAGGTAGCTTTCATATTCCTTATTTTTAAAAAGCCAACTTATATTATTCAAACACACGAAGCTGAATTAAATGGAAACCGACTGTAGGAGATTCAAGACTAATTTTTATCAATACTAAATCATTATGAATGAGAATTTCGCAAAATTAGTCAGCTTTATCCAAGCTGCTTTTATTTAAAGTCACTTATATTTGGCTGCCAAATTCGGCGATTTCTTAAAGTGCCTGCCATTTTAAGACAACATGGTAGATGAGGCTAACCAGTGAACTTGGTCGAGACCTTAGTAATTGCTGTGCACATGCTCACTCATACCGGAATCGGTTGATATATACGAGTGCTGTCGCAGGCAAAAAATCAGATTTTTCAAAATGTCACCCACTTTAGAAATTGAAACTGCTATATCTGAGCCATTTTTTAAGATAAAGACAAACAAAAAATTGCTCCTGAATCCTTATATCAAGGTCAAATACTTAAGAAAGAAACCTTTTTCAATTTCTAATTTTTTTGCCCCTCACTTTAAATATATATTTTTTTTTAATTTAATGGCCGCCATTTTGAAACAAGATGGCTGATGAAGCTGGCCAGCGAACTTGGTCGAGATATTGATGTATACTATCCACATGCCTTCTTCCATCGAAATAGGCGAATAAGTATGGTATCGCGTGACAAATACAAGATCGTTTCAAAGTGTTATCCATGATAGAAATTCAAAGTGCTATAATTCAACCACTTTTTAAGATATAAACAAAAGAACAAATTTTCAGAAACAAAAACTGCTCCAGAATCTTTGTATCAAGGTCAAATACATAAGAAAAAAATATTTTTCCATTTTTAATTTTTTGGTACCACATTTCAAGTTTAAAATTTTTTTAAAAATTTTAAATGGCCGCCATTTTGAAACAAAACGACGGATGAAGCTGGCCAACGAACTCGGTCGAGACATTGGTATGTACTATGTACACACCGAATTACATTGAAATCGGTTCATAATTACGGGAGTTACAGTGTGACATATGTCAGATATATATATATATATCAATTTTGAACGGAGGGTGGTTTCGGGGTCTGGGGGTCATGATCGATGAAGATATACCAAAATTTTTTGAAATCGCTTTCCTCCGAACGGCTGCAATAGGTAGCTTTTTGTAAAGAAAGCTACCTAATAAGGCATATGAAAGCTACCTCTTCCTCCCGGCACTGGCCGGAAGGACTTTTTAAATCTTATCCTAATCTGTTTATGATGAACTTCATTCGGTATTGTCAATAAAAGTAGCGCATATTTAAACCTCATTTGACATTTCATAAAAGTAAAAAAAGCGCTGTATTTTTTTTTTTTTTTAAGAGTGATTTAAAACAAAACGCCTTGTTCAAAGATTAAATTTGGCATTATTCTAAGCGCGCTTCGGAAGGAGGTCGTATAAAGTTGCGACACCGGCTTGGTCCGCGCCGCGTTTTTCCAGATAGGTTTTTAATTAACTTTTAAAGGTACGGGAGGCTTATTGAGAAATCCACTCAATGCAAATAAGTCGCAAATCCCATAGTATTTATGTAATTCATTTTAATTAAAGTAGTCCGTTTTTGACAATTTGACGATTATTGCTTTTATACTTCCACTGGGCAATACATTATACAAATATATCATTAAACTTTGTTATCTGGGCTTTAAAAGCCAATGGTACATAGAGTATGCCGCCCCTGTCATTATATATGTCCAAATCGTCCGTATGTTTTAAGGGTTTATACGTTGTCAGATTACCGACAATTTTTTTCGAAAATCATTATCAACAATGCTTTTATACTTCTGCTACAATAGGTACCTCCAGCGCTGCTCAACACTTTTGCTGAATACCCGTAAATCGAAATTTGTGAAAAACGGAAAAATGCGCTTTTCTCAAAAACCATGTGACCTAGGGTAATCGTTATAATTTTCCAGCATGGTTTAAATTAATGTCTACCACCTCTATTTTTTTCATACTTTTAGTTTCAGTAGATTTGGAAATTGATAGGTGGGTGGGTGGGTGGGGGTGGGGGGGGGAGGGAAGGGGCATATTTTTGAATTACATTTTCGACGATGTCTCTGAAAATATAATACCTAAGATTAAAAGAAATGTATTTTTGAGTTCAGCGTTACGAAAGCTGTCACACGATAGCCCACACGATATGCAAAGAAAAGATTTATTTTTCAAATAACTTAATTAGCCCCTCTACATTTTTCCTAAATATATTTGTGAATGTTTAATAATCTGTAAATATGTGGGTTAATATTCTTCATTACTTCCCCCAATTTGAACTTTCCACGTTCTATAGTTTACGAATAAAGTATCTGTGACAGACAGACACAGTAGTGATGTTATAATGGTTCCGTTTTTACTTTTTAAGTACAGAACCCTAAAAATGAAATAAAATTCAGCAATTTAATATACGGATATTATAGCTAACTATGTGTAGTAAATGTTATGTACCGCTATATAATAAATGCTTTAAAACTTTTCATATGGCAAAAATGTAGCTGATTTGTACGGATGTTGCGTTTTCGTAACATCATATCTAACAATCACAAAAAAGTAATATTGCATTTTTTCTGTTAATTAAACATCAATATGTATAAAATAAAATTATATTTTATTTATGTCAAGTATAAGAACGTTTTAGGGAGATAAGAACTTTTTAGGATAAGAACTTTAAGTCCTTAATAGCAATGGCGTAGCTACATATTCAGCGCCCTGGAGCAAGTAAAGTTTGTGCGCCTTCTTGTCACTCAAAAAAGTTCTGCGTAATTTTGATTTGAAATTACATATATATATATGTGTGTGTAACTAGCTGACCCACCCGGCGTCGCCCGGGCCCGTTATAATAACGTAAACAAAACTCAAGTTTGTATGATTTTATATATTCCGAAAGTAGTTCAAATGAACCCGGTCTTAGGGGTGGCCCACTGCCTTCGGTAGTGTCTAGTGTGTTCCCGAAAAGCCTCTTTCTGAACTAACCTGTGGCCTGGGTCCTCGCTACCAAAGGCAGTGTTCTGTACGCTCCGGAGACAATCACAAACCAAGTTGAATGAGTCAAACCCCGTAGTAATCGAGCTCATAGAACCCGAGATAAGAATGCGAATCCTGCCGGTGAATCTATAATCTTTAAAACAGTCGTAAGCTAAGTTGAATGGACCAATTTAGGTTGAAATAGGGCCCATAATAACCGAGAAAAGAATGCACCGTTAATGTTCAAAAATGGTGGTAGCAGAAGTCTAATACAAACTTTATAATACAGAAAGTAGCTGAATCGTAATCTAGGTTGAATGAACTAATTCCCGTTGAAATCGAGCCCCTAAAAACCTGAGGAAAGAATGCGCCCCCAAGCAGTGGATGGTGTTTGTGGCCCCCACCCACTGTAAATTTAACAACTTACCTTTAACAAAAAACGCGATATTTAATTCACGGCTGCAGTGAGTAAACCTAAGTTGATGCCGAAAAAGAAGATTAATATTCGAAAAAGGTGGTAGCTGGAGTATAAGAAATTTTTTTAGTCGTTTATAAGTAGCCGGAGGACCCTCGAACTATGCTAAAGAAAATTGCAAGACAATCGGATAATTTTTAAAGAAACTGCATCAAGGACCCTAAGAAGGCGATTAATATTCAAAATTGGTGGTAGCTGAAGTGCGAGTAATTTTTTTTTGTTATTCTTGTAGTAGCTGGGGGACGTAGGAATTTGTTAGGGAAAAAATCTTAGTGAATCGGACCATTTTTAGGGGAGCTATAATAGGGGGACCAAAAGGGACCAATTGATAATTGAGAGCAAGGCCTAAGGTGAAAACATGTTAAAACGTCCTAGTACTTAGCGCTTTAGATTTTCAGTTAGGCGAAATTAAGTATAGGGTATAAGTACTAATCAAGTACTAACCATTAGAAATTTTTTTCAAGGAAATGCTTAAAGAGCCCTAGGGTCCCAGTAAAAATATGAAGGTGTTGCCTCGGGGAGAGAAGTCCAAGACTCAATTTTGAAGTTATGTAATGATAGTGTGACACAATTAGGGGGTAGAAAAAGCATAGCGCAGACAAAGTTACACTAGAGGGCCAGTATCTTATTTGAAATGTAGAAGTGGAAAATAAAAACTAAATGAAAAAAGAGCTCCGAAGACGAAGCTCGGATTAAAAGGAGGCAATTTATTAACAATTTAGGAACTTTAGGAACACAAAAACTTCAAGTGGCTCTGTACCAAGCCCCAGGGGTTCAGGGTCACAACTGGAATGTTGCCTGGGCAAAAGGAAATTTTTTTAGTATTTTATATAGTAGTCAAAGGACGCTAGAACAACGTCAAAGAAAATTGCAAGATAATCGGATCATTTTTAAAGAAGCTGCACCAAGGACCCCAAGAAGGCGATTAATATTCAAATTTTGTGGTAGCTGAAGTGTAAAAAAATTTTTGTCGTTCATATAGTAGTTGGATTGCGTAAGATGTTGTTACAAAAAAAAAGTTAGTGAATCAGACCATTTTTAAGGGAGATATGATTGGAGGTCCAAAAGGGGCCAAATGATAGTTGAGAACGGGGCCTTAAGATGAAAATATGTTAAAAGGTTCTAGTACTTGGCGCTTTAGATCTCAATAAGTCGAAATTAAGCATGGGGTATGTATTAATCATTCGAATAAAATATTAAAGAAACGCGAAAAAAAGTGGGGAAAATTCTTTAAAAAGGGCACTAGGTGTCCAATAAAAGTGTGAGGGTGCTGGCCCGGGGAGAGGAGTCCAACTCTCAATTTTAAAGTTATGTATTGAGAGGTTGACAATATTAGGGGGTGAAAAATGCATGGCGCACAAAAATTTCAAGGGGCTGCGGGTCTTAACTGGAATGTAGAAACGGAGAATAACTAAATGGGAAAAGGGTCCCCAAAACGAAGAAGATCGGGGCAAGTTATGAGCAATTCAGGGTATAAAAACTGAAAGGTGCTCTGGGGAACCGGTCATAAACAATTAAAAATTTGAGCTCCAGACGCATCAGGACCTGTCTTGGACTACCCTCACCCAAATTTTCAGACTTCTACGTGCAATAGATTTCGTTGGCCACCACACACAGAGCGAAACTTTCTTTTATTAGTATAGACTAGCTGACCCACCCGGTGTTGCCCAGGCCCGTGATAATATTCTTAAATGAACTTGAAATTTGTAGGATTTTATTTCTTAAGGCTGTTCTTAAATCCAAAGGAGCAACTTTATGACATACGTTTTAATTAATTTTTGCTCGAGAACGCATGAAACTAGCAGATGTTGTTATTCAGAAACTTTGTAATCGAAAGATGTTTTCCGTATTTTTTGTAAACACAATAGGTCTTACAGAAAACACTGTCAAAGTTGGCATTTTCAATGGAATTTCCCGAAGAAAGCAGAAAAGCCAGTCAACGAAGGGAGAAAAACGTCTTGTCATATATCTTTAACACGACTTTGTGTGAAATGCGCGCTCCAAAAATCGGTTAAAAAACAGTCCTGAAGCAGTACAAAGCGCAAAAATCAGTATAATAAAATTTATTATAGAGGAAATTACAATCACAGCATTGTACGAATACACGAAGCCTATACACATTTCAAACAAATACTTAATAAATGATTTTACAAATAACTAAATAAAATAAAATACGTATATATATATAAAGAGAGGCCACGCTCTTTGGTACAAGACAGACTGAAAATTCTTGGGACAGACCATGTCCAAACTGGTCACAGAAAAAATTCCAGAATATATACGTTAGTGTTTAAAAGATTTAAATGGTCCTTTCTTTCAAGAAAAAAAATCAATTCTTCTGCCTTGCAAAGAGAAATAAAAATCATTAATAAAAAATAAAAGTCTTCAAAAAAGTGATTTAAAAAATATATTAAATGATTTAAGACTTTTCATATCTAATGCTTATAGTAAATTTTAAAACTATTAGTTTCAGCTGATGGAGGAAGCAGCTTTACCTGGTTTAGGGCGCATCGTCCCGCAGGTCGGTTGCCCGGCGGGCCAGTCTGAGCCTGCCAGAATGTGACTTAATTTAGTAAAATTCTATTTTTTTTTAATTATTATTGTTTATAGGCCTTGTTTCGGCATTGGCGGAATGAAAATTTATTGAAAATTATGTCTTTAGAAAAATGTTTAAGCTTTATGAATGAAAGTGCACGTTTTCTTTAAAACACGACGTCTTTATCACTAGTGGAAATATTTCGCCTCTGTATAAAATTAGGAACTAAGTTTTTATTCATTCTTATACTGTTTTGAACAAACAATATATCTGTAAACTGTTCAGAAAGTTGAATGGAGTAACTCCAAACATTTTCTTCCTTTTTTTTTTTTTTTAAATCGAAAATTCATCGACTACTAATATGTGCTATCAGTTGGTGGTGGAATGTGCGTGTGTGTCGAGGGAGTAGACACAGCCTGATTATGGCCTAAGCAAACTCACATTACTATGTTCGAAAAATATGTTTTGCCTTATTTAATCCTAAAATTCTGCGATTAAATAAGGTTTAATGTGGAAAACTACTGTTAGAAAAAGTGGTGTAATTTTGCATAGGCTATAATCAGGCCCTAAGGAACACTTAATTTGGTACTTAACTTTTATCTCTTTTTGAAGCTTATCGATTCTGCATTTGACATTTGCAATATTTTCAAAATCTCAAAAACAATACGCACAAAATTTAAGTTGCTGTTTCCCCCTCACCCCCCCCCCCCAATCTAAATTTTGTCGTCGTGGTCTGATGTAGAATATGTTTAAATCCGGCTCTTATTATTGTTTTGTAATCTGTATTGATGCATGTTTAGTTTCCACAAAACAAACAAAACGAAAAGAGCTTCAAAATTTTCATTTATTGGTTTTCGTTTGTAAAATGGTCAATAATTTTCGTAAATTACTACTGTTACATCGTACATATAGGTTTCTCAGCGGTGAACTCTTTGGCTACGATTATTTACGTACAGTAATCATCATGATAAATGTCTAAAACATTTCTAATAGAAATGTACCAGAAAGATTACTGTTTGGAAATAGTAGTAGCCAGTAAAGTGGCCGATGTTAAATAAGTTGAATAAGCCTTGTTAAATAATTTTTATTACTTTAAGATCTGAAAATCTTCAACAGTCGTCTACGGAAAAGTTACAGAAAAAAGTCAGGCATGCTGAAACGGTGTTGGAGAAGTTACTCGAGGCTGCAATATGGTATGAATTAAAATTAAAACTTGATGAATAGAAGTCATTTCTTTCAACTGCGTATGAAAACATGTTTTAAATCGAAATAGTTGAGGTTAAACACAAGGTAAAATATCATAGAAATACGCTGACTGTAACAAGATTCATCTATAATGTCTGATTAATAATGAAAAAATATACAAATATTTTAAGAAATCGCTATTTCGCTTTTTCTAATTTTGCGCCCTTAGGATTCGTGCGCCTGGAGCAGTTTGCTCCAACTGCTCCACGGTAGCTACGCCCCTGCTTAATAGGTTAATGTCAGAGTTGGAGAAATAATAATTTAATGTTCGAAATCCAGAGTAATAAAATACTCAATGATTTTTTCTTCATTAAAAGAGATTGATTAAAATACGCGCAAAAATTGTATAGAATCTCTACTTTAATTCTGTTTATTTTAAAAATAAAAAATAAAAGCAATTACATCATAAACAGAAAAACTCTCATAAAGTTGTTTCGCGTTTGAACCAAAATTAATTAACATGCAAATAAAAAGAATTCAAATTCTATTTTTTTTTAATTTTCTAAAATATTAGAACAGCGTAATAAAACAAATAAGGGTTTATTAAAATATTATAATTAATTTAAAATATATCGAGAATTATATTAAAAACATTTCATTATTTTCTGTTAAATGTTTTTTAGAAAGGTTTATCAAGAAAAGGAAATTTTATTGAAAATTTTAAATTTTCTCAACTTATTTTTCTCGTAGATTTAATGTTATAGGAAATAAAAAAACATTAGCTCATCAATCTTCAATTTAGTATTTTTTTTACATTAATATTTCTAAAATAAAACGTTAATTGGTTAGTAAAAAATAACGTATAACGAGAGTCTTAGAGAAAATATTCGAAAAATATAAAACAGGATATCACCGTATAATTTTGAATGTAATGTCATTTTAAATTTGCTTTAAGAATTAGGAGTAAACATTTAAAAAAGGGAAATCTCATTATCTTTAATAAAGCGCAAATTTAATTAAATTCCCTTAAGTGGGTCCGGGACACATTTTAGAATAATTTTTATTTATTGAGTTAAAATTTTGAATTTTCTTGTGATGATTAACCATGTCATTTGTAACTCGAAATATTAATTAAAAATATTTAAAGTAAAAAAAAATATGTATTTTTTTAAGTCATATTTTCAAAAGCAAATATTTTTTTTCAAATTTTCTGTATCAAAATTAAAGTAAAACAACTGAAAGAAATATGTTTCAAGTTTGAACCATTTAGCTTTAACGGTTCTTCACTTATAACAATTTAAATACGAAAAATGGTGAAAAAACCCATCATGAAGAAAAACGCACTTTCACAAGAAGTCGTTTCCATGACAGCCATTGCTTGAAAGCTAGATTTTGAAAACAAAGCAAAACAAAAAAATTAATATTTCCCGTTCTAATTAAGATAAGAAACAACAGCGATGACCACCTCGGGAACTCGATTTGAACGTCGTTTTAAGCAAACAAAAACAGAGAAATTTTTAATGCAATAAGAGTTTTTTAGAAAATTTGAGGATTTTTTTGTCCTGAACCTTCTTAATTGGGTCCGGGACACAAAACTCTTCAAATTTTTCAAAAATATTTTATTTCATAAAATATTTCTTTGTTTTTTCCTGCTTAAAAAGACATTTAAATCATGTTTCTATCTGAATTAGAACAGAAGATATTAATTTTTTTTCGTTTTGGTTTGTTTTCAAAATCTAGCTTTCAAGCAATGGCGGTCATGGAAACGACTTCTTGTAAAAAAGCGTTTTTCTTCATGATAGGTTTTTTCACCATTTCTCATATTTAAATTCTTATAACTCGAGAACCGTTAAAGATACAGGGTTCAAACTTGGAACACATCTTTTTCAATTGTTTTACTTTAATTTTGATTCAGCATATTTGAAAAATATATTTACTTTTGGAAATATGATTTTTTTTTAAAGTTGCACCACTGTTTTTGAAATTGTTTCGTTAAATATTTTTAATTTTTTTTAAATTAATATTTTTAAAAATGCTGAATCAAAATTAAAACTTATCTATTTCTGTTTATTTAAATGAAAAAAAAATTGAAATTCTATAAATAATATTTCGAGTTATAACGATTTTAAATGACCCCACTTTTTTAATAAATTTTAAATTTAAATTTTTTGTAAAAAATTTCTGAGAAGTTTTATCATGTGATTTTGTTTACAAATGACAAGGTTAACCATCACAAACAAATTCAGAATTTTAACTCAATAAATAAAAACTATTTTAAAAATGTGTCCCCGACCCCCTTAAGCAAAAGTTGACATAAGTTGTTTCCGAGTAGATTTTGGTGTAAATCACCTAAGCGGTGGGGTTGCTATACTGCAGTTTTCAGGAAGTATTAATATGAATGAGATAGAAGAATGTTTTGGTACTGCCACATCTGACTAGCTGTTGTATGTAAAGATGGAATTTTGTAATCGATTTTTTACCCACATCTTGATAGGATAGAATTATAAAAATATATTACGCTATCGCACGTGGTACAGAAATCGCCATTATTTGTTAATTGTTTAGTGACAAACGCTCGAATGAAACGCATCTCATTGGTTATTGAACATCATTTAATGCAGCTCCATACTTATAAGGTTGGTTACCATAGGGGAACTCTCTATGTCGCCAAATGTGACTCCAACTTGGCGACATCTCTAATATTTCGCCAAATCCCCATGGACTTTCATTGTAAACCAATAGGGCTTACTTGCTTACAGAAAATCAACAAATTGAGATATTTTAATGCAACAAAAACTAATATTACCTTAAGGGATTATATTAATTATATTTAAGGGAGTCCAAGCAAATTAAATTATGAATAAAAATAACATGATACAATGCTTAGCATGGTTTCCCAAACATAAATTTTAAGGGAGACCAAACTGGGCTAGTTATAAAAATTACGTTTAGAGGTGTATTTCCGACGACAATATAACGTTTTAATACCTTTACTACTTAATTACAAATTAAAACACATTAATTTTAAGACACTTTTCTGATCTAGTGTAACATATTTTTTTATGAAGTTATTATATAAAAATGTACACGTCCAAACTATGCAATAACTTCTTAAAACCCCTTAAACTAATCAGAATGAAAAAAGTTTTCTTTTATTTAACAGAACTATTGTAGATATCAGAAATCTATAAGCTGTGAGGTTTTCTGTCAAGTTGTAACTTGAACAGAAATCCATTAAGATTATTACTGTAGCAAAAAGTAGAAGTAACTAAAAGGAAAGGAATTAGTAGAAAATTTTGAAATTGTTTTGCTATTTAAATATGACAAATGCGCATTTTTTTCCCTTTAAAATAAGAGATAAATATTGTTTTCTTAATTTAAGGGCACAGTTTACCTAAAAATTGATCAAAAAATCGAATTTCGTTTTTTAATATTAAATGAAAGCTTGATTAATCGTGAATATTTTGACACCTCAGTTTTACCCATACGACAATTATATCGCGAGATATTGCAAATTTCTTTAATACACCTAATGTAATTACTCGCACAAATTAAAACTTTAAATGGCTGCTTCACCATGTTCATATTTTCTTCACTTCCATGTTTTAAAAATGCTAAGGGTTTTTTTTTTTTTTGAATTTAAGATAGAGATGTGTTTTTTGTACATGTTCTTTATTATATATGTGATAAATTTGCTCGTAGAATTAGCCTTCAAATTTTTTTTTTTTTTTTTTTTTTTTTTTTTTTTAATAAAAGCATATGAGGACGTGTTACATTTCATCGTTTTACACTGTATATATCAGTAAAAAAATTATATTAAATGTAATATTAGATGTATCTAAAAATTCATGCGCAGTCTTGTGTAATACACATTTAGAAATCTTTTAAAACAATGGACAAAAATATCAATATTTGAAAAATAGAAGGGCTTTTTAAAAAAATTCAAATTAAAAAAAATTAAATTAAATATCCAATTAATTTTTACTTTCTTCTATCTTTACAAGAAGAAAGTATTGGATTCGTGAAAATTTTCGACCTCCGCTTTTCGACGGATTTATACGTTTTGGAATGTCCTAAACACGATTTGATGGTTTTTAGAAAATGTGTGTTTGTCACTCTGTCACTCTTTGAGTCTGTATGTGACAAAAATTTTGTGGGCTCTCTATCTCAAGAACTAATGCACGGAATTTCACAAAACTTTAGATTCAGTTAGACTTTGATAAAAACTAGTCCTGATTTGTTTTTGGTGAAAATCGCCCTACAGGTAGCGCTGCTATGCGGCATTTTTCACGATTTCTGCAATAGCTATATCTCAAGAACTACTGCACCGATTTTCATAAAACTTTAGATTCAGTTAGTCCAGGATATAGTTGTTGCTGTTTAGTTTTTGGTGAAAATCGCCCAACAGGTGGCGCTGCTCATCTGCATTATTTATGATTCTCGCAATAGCTCTAACTCAAGAAAAAATACACGAATTTTCATCAAACTTCAGATTCAAATAGTCCCTGACATAAATAAGTGCTGTTTAATTTTTGGTTTAAATCGCCTGACAGGTAGCGCCGCTATGCAGAATTTTTTACAATTCCCGCAACAGCTGTATCTGAAGAACTAATGCATTAATGTTCATCAAGCTTCAGATTCAGTTACTTCCTGGTATAAATTGGTCCTAATTAGTTTTTGGTGTAAATCACCCAACAGGTGGCGCTGCTATGCAGAATTTTTTGCAATTTCCGCAATAGCTCTATCTCAAAAACTATTGCACGGATTTTCATCAAATTTTATATTCAGTTAGAAGTTGTCAAAGTTGTTGATAATTAGATTTTGGTGTAAATCATCTAACAGGTGGTTCTGATATGCTGCATTTTTTTTTTCAAAATGAGCTTTTAGTTGAACACTGAAATGCAGCACCATTTCAGGAATTAAAAAAAAAAATGTTGAAAAGGTAATCTGTCCCCTTAAGTAATGTTACTAAATTAAATATGACTAGCCTACAACGAAATATATTCTTTTGAAAATCCGATTTGCTGTTAAAGAAAGCAGTATTAAACTAATAGTAAATTTCCAAGTAGGTGAGAAATGTCCGGTCTAGGATTCGATCCAGGGATGTCTTTGCTGAAGCCGCCGATGCTCTACCAACTGAGCCATCCCGGAAGAATCTGGAGGACTAATTCACCCAATGTTGGGTTTTTTCACAAAACATTTGAAATTAATAATTATGAAACATTATTAAAAGTGCTCTGTAATATTGCAACATGAAAAAATATTGAAAAATTATTCAACCTGAAATCTTTACAGTTTTTCATTATAGCATTCGTCTAAGAGAGAGTTTATTTCTAGCTTATTACAAGTGAAATAGCCTTTATTTTCGAAACTAATAGACGTAATATTTAAAGCAAATAAATTTTAGTATCACAAATGACAGCCAAAGAAAACAAAATAATAATAATAATTAAAAAATCAACAAACCCAAAAAGTGTCATTTAACGTAGACATAAGATACCCTTGTTCCTTAAAATATAGTACAAAGAAAGTGCATTTAAATTCCTAAGATTTGAACCGTTGATAATTTCTTTTGCTACTGTTTAATCGTAACATCAGTGTAAAGTAATTCCTTTATTCTTATATTACTTTATACGAGATAAAACAGCTACTTTGTATAGGCAATTATATTAAAACAATTTATTCAGAAATAGCAACAGTATTATACATAAACTGTGAAATGAAAATCTGTTTTGCAGTTAGACCTTTTTGAAAGAAAATAATGAGAATGTGCCAAATGAAATTATTTTTTCTAAGTAAGTATGAGAGATGCGGAAAATTAAATTATAATTGAATTCTTTGAATGTCACCCGCAAAATGTAATTTAATATAAGGAGCAATAACAATTTTCAAATTATAAGCGAAGAAAAGACGCAGAAAAAAAAAATCATTTAAGGAATTTATCTACGTTTCTTTCGAAAATAAATTATTCTATTCTTCATAATTTTTATTTTTGATTAATATTAAAAAGTTAATTTTGATTAATATTAAAAATACTTATTTTTGATTAATATTAAAATATTGTTGTTGTAGTATAGATCCGGTTTCCCATAAAAAATTGCACTTTTGTCAGCACGATATCTCCCAAAATATTACTTGCATTGATATTAAAATCGAACTTAGAGTCGATAGTGCCAAGATATAAAATTATGTATGAAAATTTCTTAAAATCATCCAGACTAAGCTAAAAATTACTAAAAGTGATTAAAAAAATATACTTTAAAGGCATATAATGACCTTTATTCAGATCGACATAAGTTTCATCTTTCAAACGGCGACATTCTCAGTCTTTGTTGATACAAATATTTTCGCAAAAATTTTTAAAAACA
This sequence comes from Maratus speciosus, assembly GCA_963932465.1. NCBI lineage: Eukaryota > Metazoa > Arthropoda > Arachnida > Araneae > Salticidae > Maratus > Maratus speciosus. The sequence continues at coordinate 566,443,128 of OZ010795.1, read as the reverse complement.
AGAAATTGGTAAGTAAAATCACGAGAAAACATATATAATGAAAAAAAAAACTGTGCAACTATAAAATAAAGTAAAAATGGATATTTCTGAACATGCATAAACTTCTACTATTGTTTCTTACTCTGCAGAGCACCACTTTCCAAATTTTAGACAACTCAATGGAGGCTGAATCATCGCAAATATTTTGACTGCGTAAAAGATTTTTATTGATTCCCGGATAACGGATGTTAAATAAAATCTTGATGAATAAATTATTCTACTATTTTTAAAATAAATCTCTAAAGGTTCTTTGCTATATAATTTGGCCAAAGCTATAGATTTCTTGTTGTATTTAATGTCTGCTATAAGTTCTTTCATCTAGCTAGCCCCCGATATGCTATTTATTTCAGGTAACAATTAAAGTGTCGTCGCTAAAAAATAACATTACGTTACTTAAGCCACTCGCAAGACGAAGTAGATGTATCATTGTACGGTAAAATGCTCATAATCCCTACTGCAATTTTTAAACCTCTAAGCATCGCACATTTTCAATTTTTACACCTTCCTAGGGAAAATAATCGAAAAATTATAGATTACTATACCTTTATGTTGCCCTTTTGTTATAACAACTGAAAAAAAAAATAGTAAGTAAAATACGTCTTACTTTGAAAAAATATAAATGAATGATTTCAGAGCTTCAGATTCAGTTACTTCCTGGTATAAATTGGTCCTAATTAGTTTTTGGTGTACATCGCCCAACAGGTGACGCTGCTATGCAGAATTTTTTGCAATTTCCGCAATAGCTCTATCTCAAAAACTATTGCACGGATTTTCATCAAATTTTATATTCAGTTAGAAATTGTCAAAGTTGTTGGTAATTAGATTTTGGTGTAAATCATCTAACAGGTGCTGCTGTTATGCTTCATTTTTCAGGAAGTATTAACTTGCATGAGATAGAAGAAAGTTTTGAGATTGCCATATGTGACTAGTTTAAATTCTAGTGAAGGTTTTGCAGTAACGGATATATTAAATTTATTGAGTTTATATTTCAATCCTTTGAAGAAATCAGGAAAATATTATAAAATGGATAACTTGGAATTTTGTGCATTGAAGTTTCTTTCCTTGCTTATTCTTCAAGCCCCTAATTAAACTTTCTATAGTGAATACAGTGAATACAGTGCTGACAGTTTTTATAGTGAAGCACTATAGAAAGATTAATTATGAGCTTGAAGAATAAGAAGAAATTTCTTCTTATTCTTCAAGCTCATAATTGCAGTTTCTTTAAAGGAACTGCAATGCACAAAATTACAAGTTATCCACTTTACAATATTTTCTCGGTTTCTTCAAAAGACTGGAATATAAACTCAATAAATTTAATATATCCGTTACTGCAAAACCTTCCGTAAAATTAAAAATGTACAGTCTGTAAGGAAATAAATAGATCGAACTGAAGCAAACAAATTACCAGGAGCGTGTGAAATACCTTTCACCAAAGAAGATGGAACAATGTAATTTTATATAAGTATAACAAGCAGAAAACTTAAAACGAGAATCAAAGAAACATGTAGCAGACATCAAATGCAACAAGAGAACTACAGCTCTGGCCAAATTATGTAGCAAATAACCTTGACAGATTGATTTAAAAAAAAAATAGTTAGAATAATCTATTCATGAAGATTTTATTTATCATCCTTTATCTGGGAATCAACATAGATCTTTTTACGTAGTTAGAATATTTGCAATGATTCAGCTTCCATTGAGGTGTCTAAAATTTGGAAAGAGGTGCTCTGCAGAATAAGAAACAATACTCGAAGTTAATTCACGTTCAAAATATCCATTTTTTTTTTTTTAAATTTTATATTTGCACTTGTTTTTCATTATCTTCAAAAACTACTCCTGATTTTTTGAGTGAAAGTTTCGTTATAAAATATTCATTTGGCGGGAAAACGGAACTCGATTGTGAAGAACTCGTCAGTTTTTTTTAGCCTTGATACAAAACACAAGCAAGTGGATTTATATAAAAAATATATAAAAATTTGCCCTGTTTCTTTCTTAAGATAAGAATAACAGGGTCGAAAAAACAAAACATTTTTAAAAACTATTATTTTAGGATTTCTGAATTGATTTCTCAACAGTAAACTTTAATTATTAAATATCAAACTATAAATTGATAAAAATGATTTTTTTTTATAAAATATATATTACACTATTTATTTTCATTTACAATTTACTCTCAAAATCGGCGACTTTCCACTCGTAATTGAAGAGCTAAGTGGAAGAACATGTTAAGTAACAAAAAATACATTTGAAGAAATTTGAAGTGAAAGATTTTGCTGTAAATTTTAATGATTTATTTTCTGTTTGATACCATGTGTTTAAAATATTAACAAGTATGGTAATAAACTCTATCAGAAAAATTTATTCATATTTAATTTTCAAATATTAAAAATTATTAATAATATTGACATTATTAAATATTAAAATATTAAATATTAATGAATAATTTCTTAGATCTTCAAGACTAAATAGAATCTTAGTATTTTAGCTTCACCATGTGATAGGTTACCTCATAACGCTTTCATCCAAAAGATAAATTTCTTTTTACAAAATGTAGCATAACATGTTCATCCACTCAGCTCTTCAATTGTTAAACATGTCAAGTGGTTTTTATGCGCCTATTTTTATTTAAAAAAATTAGACTTCTACGGATAATTAAAAAATTACTGATTGAGTCATATTTTGAGTAAGCTTCATTCTTTTACTGAATTAGCCGAGGCTTACATTAATAAGAAGAGCTAAAAATTATTCCAAATATAGGACAATTTAGAATGTATTTTGAAGGTTTTCCGTCAATTCCCTTTTTTAATAAAAAAATTTTTGAAGCTGTTTTTAGCGAGCATTTACATATTAAAAGTAACTACCATTTAAAATTCTACTCTTCTTGTTATCAAGCTTCTATATAAACCACAGAAACTACAATTTTAGAACGATTTTTGCTCCTACGCATTTTAAAATTTCAAAATTTTAAAAATTGTTTTGTGGGTGAAGTTATGTAACATTCGTGTCAAATTTTAAGTTTATATCACTGACAATTTCAGACAAAATATAGTTTAGAATGTGTTTGAAAGTTTCCCGCACATGTCCCTCTTTTAAACTTATATATATATATATTTAGAAACCGTTTTTAGCAATATTAAAAATAACCCAGCAGCATCACGAAAACTGCAATTATAGAACTTTTTTTTGCCTTTGCACACTTTTAAATTTCGAATTTTGTAAAAACTGTTCTATGCGAGCATTCACGTCTTAAAAATAACAGACATGTCAACTTTTATAATTCTATATCTAACAATTCTTAATGAATCATAATTTAGAACGTTTTACATTCATTTCACACGCTTAAATTTCGTAGTTTCAGTCAACTGTTTATAGCGACCATCTGCATTATAAAACTAAGCAATATACTAAATTCTAAGTTTCTAATCCTAACAATTTCAACAGAATTCCAATTTAGAACGTTTTTAGAGCTTCTGCTTATTTTACACTTTAGAAACCGTTTTTAGCGAGCATTTACATCTCATAAGTAAGCACCATGCCAAATTTTGGTTTTATCACCAACGGTATCACAGTAATCACAATTTTATAACGTTTTGTTTTATTCCTGCACCGTTTAAGATTTCGAATTTTGAAAAAACTGTCCTGGGAGAGCATATAGGTCTCTAAAGTAAAAGACACGCAAAATTTTAAGTTTCTAGCACTAACAGTTTGAAATAAATAGCAATTTAGAACGTGTTTGGAAAGTTTTTTGCCCACTTCACCCTTTTAAATTTCAAACTTTTTAGAAACTTTTCATAGAAACCGTTCACCGAAAGTAAACGTAACCTCCACGACAAATTTCAAATTTTAAGTTTTTAGCACTACCAGCTTGAAATAGTAATTTCGAACGTTTTGTTACTTTTATGATGTAAATACAAGGAATAAACAGTTAATTAAAGTTTGAAATTTAAAGGTGTGAAATAGGGGAAAACGTTCTAAACTATGGCTTGTTTAGAAATGTTTGAGGTAGAAACTTAAAATTTTACGTGTCTGTTATCTTTAAATTTTAAATGTTCGCACAGAACAGTTTTTACAAAATTCGTAATTTAACAGGGTGCAGGCGCGAAATAAATGTTCTAAAATTACGAATTTTGTAATGCTGGTGGTCTAAAAATTTGAAATTTGACATGGTGGTTGTTTTTAAGATTAATGTGTTTGCTAAGAACGACTGCTAAAACAATTCAAAAGTTAAAAGTATGAAATGAGCGGGAAACTTTCTAAAAATCTTCTATATTATGATTTATCTGAAATTGTTAGTGATAGAAACTTGAAATTCTCCATGACTGTTAGTTTAGAGAAGTAAATGCAGCCACTGAATAGTTTTCAAAAATTTAGAAGTTTTTAGTGTGCATGAACAAAACACGTACTAAAATTGCAAGTTCTGTGATATACGAGGGTGGTTCAATAATCATTGTCCCGAAAAATATTTGTACTGCAATGGTTGATGTGGAATATTGAAGCCTAATGTCTTAGATGCCTATATGCTCAAATTCAGAACCTTAGTTGATATATTAACATATTTGTATTCGTTTTATGTGTGAGAGGTGGCACGTAACTTGAAAGGGGGGGGGGGTGGGGAGAAGGCAGTTTGGAGCTTATAGGGCCAGACCTGGAGCAGTTCTGTGATATATTTGTTACAATGGATGAGACGTGGCTAAATCACTATGATCCCGAGTACAAACGACAGTAGCCACGTCTCATTCACTGTCACCCCGCCTAACCCATTCTTTCAAGTTAGGTACAACGTCTCACACCAAAAACGAAAAATATTATGTTAACCCTTAAATGCCGGGTGTTGCTTTTCGGCAACATACCCAATTTAGGCTCTAAAATACTACTAGAATGATATTGAAGATATAATACCTAATGTTACCAATAAAATATATTCTGAAAATATTATTAAATTGATTTTCAACATGTAGATGGCAGCACTTGTGCTGTTTAAGAATAAAGATAGATTTATTTTTTCAATTGTTGCTACTTGTTCTTTTTGTTTTATTTGGAAGCTTGCGAAATACCCTATTTTGTTCTGCAGTGAGCAAGTAAAATTTATTTCTTATTATGGTTCCTAAAATTCTTATGTATTTAATATTATAGAATTTTATCATGGAAAATTATTTTTTCAACTAAAGACCAGTATTGCCGATTAGTAACAAACTGTTTTTTAGCCGTAAACCATACTTAAAACAAAATATGATTTTTTAAAGTATTTTTTCCATGATTTATTTAAAAAATGAAAGCCGAAAAACATTTAAAATGATTTTTGAAAAATCAGGCATTTAAGGGTTAATAAAACAGCTACAGTTCTGAAATCGAGCATATAGGCATCTAAGACACCAGGCTTCAATATTCCACATCAACCATCACAGTACAAATATTTTATACACACTCGAGACAATCATTATTGAACCACCCTCGTAGTTGATATAGAATAGTCGGTAGTTCATACAGTTGATATAGATTGGATAACTAAAACGTTGGAATTTGGCATTGTGGTCACTTTTAGGATATCAGTGCTCGCTAAGAATGGTTATGAAAATACTGGAAATTTGAATTAAAAAAAAGAGCAGTAGACATTCAAAATACATTCAAAAATACCATTTATTCGGAATTACTTTTCGTTCTTTTCAATAATTTAAGTCTCATGTTCGCCTAACGCCGTATCAGAATGAAGTTTACTCAAAATGTCTCTTACTTAGTAATTTTTGAATTATCAGCATTATAATTTCTTCTATTAAAAATATGCACACAAATACCGCTTGGTACATTTAAATAATTACGCTTGCAAAGCGGCGGGCTTTTTCTTGTGTATGTGTAAATAATTAAATAATATCTATATATGGCCATTAAAAAACATTACAAATTACCAACAAACATAAAAAATAAGTAAATAAATAAAATGAGCAGAGAATAAATAATGGATATTTGTAAAGCTTAGACAGAATTTCAGGTCCTAAATGCCTAGAGTTCCACAAATAAAGTGTCTGTTTCATCTTCATATTAGTCATTAAAAAGCTAAAGAATATGAATTTGCGACATATATATATATATAATATATATATATATACAGTGAAACTCGCTTAAGAAGTTTCCCAAGGGAGTGGAGGGGAAAAACTTCTTAAACGGGAAAACTTCTTAAACGGGAAATTAGCATTTTTTGAAAAAAATCAATGGTTTAAATATTGATATTCAGAAGAGGGTTTATTTTACCTTAGTACAATAATACATAGAGTACTTTCTATAAAATTGAGTTTTCTTAAGAAATTTAAATTAGTTTGCACACTTAAAAAATTAGCTAATAAAGTAAAAATACATAATTACTTTAGAAACTCTTTATTTAATCCAAGACAAGAAATTTCTCTTTAAGAGTGATTTGATATGTTTTTGAAAAAAAAAAAAAAAAAAAAAAAAAAAAAAATCGGTTATAGTTTTTAGTTTCTGTTTTTTTTTTCGGCAACCTTAAATCAATAACTTTTCTTCCATAACTTCATATTTTCCTCTTTTCACATTTTTAATTTTACGAGATTTTTCAGAACAGTTTAAAATGAGATCTCGTTTTGCTAGAATTCCATTCAGAGTAGCCACTGGTATGTTCAACTTCTTTGCAATTTCAACTCTTGTTGTTTTGGCGTTACTATCAACTTCTTTCAAAATTTTGATTTTGTCTTCAATTGACAAGGCTTTCCTTGTAATTGCCTTGCCCGACATTTTTTGGGAAAAAAAAACAGAATTTTTTGTCCGTGTATTTTCTAACGAGAAAGCTTTGATGTTATGCACTTTACACTGACTTAAAAGCTGCGAAATGAATAAACCAAACGCAGATTTGGTACATTACACTTAAGCCGCTATCAGATTCACCAACTTTTCGAGCAATTTTTGAGCCAACTCTTGATTTCCTCCAACTTTTCGTGAAATGTTGTCTCGACACCCAGTGTGATAGCAAACAGCAATATCTCCAACTTTTTATCCGCATCTCAAAAAAGTCTGTCCTAGCCGCAACTTTTCCTCCCACCTTTCAACATTTCAGCGAATCGGAGATAAGCGATTGATACGAAAATGCGATAAATATTGACGGCTGGTACTAGTAGTACTGGTTTTCCCGGGTTTTCCTCCAACTTTAGCAAAGACAATTGTAACCTTTTTCTCCCTTTCAACTGGAAAAAGTTGGAATTAAAATCGGCTGTAAAGTTGGTTGCTCGAAAAGTCGGTGAATCTGATAGCGGCTTTATGGAATATGGTGGTGGGAAAGAATCTGTTGTAACTATTGAACTGAAAGAACCACCAGTCGGTAGGAGCAATTCCCTTTTCTCTTATCAGTCACTATTGTTACAGTGACGAGAGGCCCATCCTCTACCCACATTCTATTTCCATCAAACACGTTAAACAGATTTTAAGGTGAAATAGAGGTGACCACATCTGCTATCAGTCCTAAACATTGACCTTTTTGAATAGCGAAGAATAATAAAGAAAGAGATTTCAGCACAGAAAATAAAATAATAATCAAAAAGACAAAATAAACCAGCTTTGAAAGTAAAAATGGAAGGAAAAATAAAACTTTTTAAGCGGGAAAGAGTTTCGAACAAAACTTCTTAAACGAGTTATTTTAGTGTTGTAAGAATAAGAGAAAAATGGGAATCGAAAATATAAACTTCTTAAACGGGAAAACTTCTTAAGCGGGAACTTCTTAAACGGGTTTTACTGTATATATATATATATATATATATATGTATGTATATATATATATATATGCATATAGTATTACCTTCCCATATTTTTGAAGTATAATCTTTCCATTATCTAAAAAAAAAGTATACATTTAATTATTCAATTCGAACTATGCTATGAGAAAAATGCATATTTCATTTTTGAACGAACTGTTAAAATATTTACAATATTTTCTCTGTATGCAGATTTCGGTTTAACCTTTTCCCATTTCACATTCTCGAGTGATATTTTAATATTTGATTTAAAGTTTAGTGGCAGAATTCAACAATGTAACAGCTGTGGTTTTTGACGTTGAAGGGAAGTGAATTCCGTCAAAATGATTTTCAAGATAACATTGAATGGAATAAGGCACACGTGGGGTCCCAAAAGATATATCAAATTGTTGAAAGGAAATATTTTCTGAGAAATCGGAAAAATTGGAGAATCAAAGTAAAGTTCGAGAAATACCCTGTTAGCATGAATTATTGAATAATGTATTTTTCTTTCTATAACGTCATTTAAAATTTATATTTTCTATTAACCATTTGGAAAAATGATTATTGTCCTCGTCAGGGTAGGAAATCAAATGCATATATGAAGGTTTTTATTAGTTTAATCATCATATTCGTTTTCTGATTGGTCTATACAGTAATATGTATTTCCCTTTACTTTCAACAGAGATAGACAACAGAGTGTTGCCACTATGACAAAAAAATAATAAAAACTACAAAAAAAAAATTAATAACTCAGAAACAAATTGAGATACAGTTTTCAAACAAATTGCATTTAAAAGTACATTTTTTTTCTCTATACGACGGTGTAAAAAGTAATATTGTGGGATGTTCAGAAGTTTAAGAATGAAATTTCATTTAAAATCGGTCGTCCGATTTCTTGGAAATCTGACGATGGAAAAGCCTTTTCCCGAACAGACAACGAAATGCTTGGATAATACATAAGTTTCAGGTGGATAATACGTACGAGTCGCAGGCGATTTTTGTCGCTTGGAATTTTTACGTGTAATAACACTATTAATGTTTAATTCATGGCGTACGTAATGTAGGATCAACTCCGTGCGAATTTTTATGTCTTAAATTTTAGTCTTTGAAAAAAATCATTTTCCAAATGGTCGTTGTAATTTGTTAAATTGCTTTTTTTTTTTATTTGTTATAATTAATGATCAATGAAGGGATGATGGTCTATAATAGTAAAGAAAGAAGTTGGTAGGAAAATTCCTCTATGTATGCAGTTTTGGTGATCAATGCCCGATTTTTAATTATTTTTAGATTTTTTTTCTTTAATTTTTTATGCGATTTTTAGCAAATTTTTACGTTTCGAGGCGATTTTTCTACATTAAAAATAATCCAGTTTCAATCTTTTGGTTCAATATAGTAAATTTTGCTCTCTTTTCAATAAAATTTATCTGGAATTCGTACAGCTATTTTTGAAAATTTTTAAGCGATTTTTAGCGTTTTTTCAGTTTGCTTCGAGAAAGCAATACTTTTTATCTGAAAATAAAATGACTGAAAATAAAATGATTAAATGAAAATTGATTTGAAATCTCAAACAAAAGAATTTTCTAATTTTCGCTAATTAACGAAAAACTATCTTAGGTATCGTTTTGATACTCGGCATACACACGTAGAATTTTTTTCTTGCATCCGAATATCTGATTAATGTAATAATTGGTAGGTAATTGTTTATAAACTTTGGAAAAAACTGAAGAGAAAATTCAAAAACAAGAAAAGAGGAATTCTGCTTTTTCAGAATTTAGTGTCGCCCCCGATGAAAAAAAAATATATATACACACACATATATATATAGATAGTACAAAACATATTTCAGTTTTAGGACTTAAAACACACGCTTTTATTTTATATAAAATGACGTCATCCGCATCCGCTGAAGAATTCCTCATTTGTGATCCAGTATTAAACAACATCTACAATAAGATACGTATAGGACGTCACTATCGCTGAATAATACACAAATCCAAAAAGTCCTTCCGGCCAGTGCCGGGAGGAAGAGGTAGCTTTCATAATCCTTATTTAAAAAAAGCCAAATTATATCATTCAAACACACGAAGCTCAATTTAGTGGAAACCGAATATAGGAGATTCAATACTAATTTTTATCAATATAATGAATGAGAATTTCGCGAAATTAGTCAGCTTTATCCAAGCTGCTTTTCTTTAAACATATATTCGGCAATTTCTTAAAGTGCCTGTCATTTTAAGACAACATGGTGGATGAGGCTAAGCAGTGAACTTGGTCGAGACCTTAGTAATTGCTGTGCACATGCTCACTCACATCGGAATCGGTTAATATATAGGAGTGCTGTCGCATGCAAAAAATCAATTTTTCAAAATGTCACCCACAATAGAAATTGAAACTGCTATATCTGAGCCATATTTTAAGGTAAAGACAAACAAAAAATGCTCCTGAATCCTTATATCAAGGTCAAATACTTAAGAAAGAAACCTTTTTCAATTTCTAATTTTTTTGCACCTCACTTTAAATATATATATATTTTTTAATTTAATGGTCGCCATTTTGAAACAAGATGGCTGATGAATCTGGCCAGCGAACTGGGTCGAGGTGTTGATGTATACTATCCACATGCCTTCTTACATCGAAATAGGCGAATACGTGTGTTATCGCGTGACAAATACAAGATCGTTTCAAAATGTTAGCCATGCTAGAAATTCAAAGTGCTATAAATCGACCATTTTTTAAGATATAAACAAAAGAACAAATTTTCAGAAACAAAAACTGCTCCGGAATCTTTGTATCAAGGCCAAACACATAAAAAAATCTTTTTCATTTTCCAATTGTTTAATACCTCATTTTGAATTTTAAATTTAATTTTTTTTAAATGGCAACCCTTTTGAAACAAGATGGCGAATGAAGCTGGCCAGCGAACTCGGTCGAGACATTGGTATGTACTATGTACAGACCAAGTTACATCCAAATAGGTTCATAATTACGCCTGTTATCGCGTGATAAAAATCAGGTCGTTTTAAAATGTCAGCCACAAGAGAAATTCAAAATGCTATTACTCAGCCATTTTTTTTAGATATAGACGAAAGAAAAACTGTTCCGGAATCTTTGTATTAAGGTCAAACACATACAAAAAAAAAATCTTTTTCACTTTCCAATTTTTTGGTATCTCATTTAAATTTTTTTTATTTTTTAATTTTTTTAAAAGGCCGCAATTTTGAAACAAGATGGCGGATGAAGCCGGCCAAAGAACTCGGTCGAGATATTTGTATGTACTATGTACACACCAAGGTACATCCAAGTCGGTTCATAAATACGCCTGTTATTACGTGAGAAAAATCAGGACGTTTCAAAATGTCAACCACGCTAGAAATGCAAAATGCTATAACTCAGCCATTTCTTAAGATATAGACGAAACAAAAACTGCTCCCGAATCTTTTTATCAAGGTCAAACACATAAGAAGAAAATATTTTTTCAATTTTTAATTTTTTGGTACCACATTTCAAATTTAAATTATTCTTAAAAATTTAAATGGCCACCATTTTTAATCAAGATAGCGGATGAAGCTGACCAACGAACCCGGTCGAGACATTGGTACGTACTATGTAAAAACGAAGTTACATCCAAATCGGTTCATAAATACGCCTTTTATCGCGTGACAAAATTCAGGACGTTTCAAAATGTCAGCCCTGCTAGAAATTCAAAATGCTATAACTCAGCCATTTTTTAAGATATAGACGAAACAAAAACTGCTCCCGAATCTTTGTATAAAGGTCAAATACATAAGAAAAAAATATTTTTCCATTTTTAATTTTTTGGTACCACATTTCAAGTTTTAAAATTTTTTAAAAATTTTAAATGGCCGCCATTTTGAAACAAAACGGCGGATGAAGCTGGCCAACGAACTCGGTTGAGACATTGGTATGTACTATGTACACACCGAATTACATCGAAATCGGTTCATAATTACGGGAGTTACAGTGTGACATAGGTCAGATATATATATATATATATATATATATATATATATATATATCAATTTTGAACGGAGGGTGGTTTCGGGGTCTGGGGGTCATGATCGATGAAAATATACCAAAATTTTTTGAAATCGCTTTCCTCCGAACGGCTGCAATAGGTAGCTTTTTTGTAAAGAAAGCTACCTAAAAAAGAGATATCGTCATTCATGAAGCTCGACAAAAAAAAAAAAAAAAAAAATCGGCTATCTAATGATTCATATGCTTTCATTTGTTTGGAATAATAAAGATACTTAAAGTCAGTATTCTTTTTTCAGTATTGCAGTAAGACCCTGACCACATGGGGTGGGTCTAGGTCACCTCTAGGGTTTCTTGAAGATTTTGTGCGCCATATCTTCTTCATGTCCAACCCTAACTGTGTCACTCTATCAATGCATAACTTTAATGTTGAGTTTTGTAGTCCTATTCTCGGGCCTCTACCGTCTTATATTTAATGGGACAGAAGGGCTCTTTTTTAAGCCTTTCCCCTCATTTTCGGCGCATTTATTTCAATATGTATTTTTTAATTATTTCCCTGAGCGCTTAGTACTAGGATCTTTTAACAAGAGTTCTACTTAAGGCCCTGCTCACAACCACGAGTTGGCCTTTCTAGGGCCCCTCATTAAAAGTGGTCCGATTCACTAGCTTTTTTTTTCTGTCAACTTCTTTGGTTCTTCAGTTGTTATTTGAACTGCAAAACATTTTCTCAGACCAGAGCTACCATCTTTTTAAATATTAATCTCTTTCTTTGTTCCTTTATTGCGACTTCTTTAAAAATGATCCAATTCTCTTGCAATTTTCTACATAACCTACATACTCTACATTTTCTACATACACATAGCATTGTTCTAGGATGCTCCGGATACTTTATAAACTACTAAAGATTTCTTTTGACACCAGCTACCAACTTTTTTTAATATTAATAATATTTTTCGGCTTAAACTTTCGTTCATTCAATACAAACATTATGCAAGTACCTTCACTGCAAATAGAGGCGTCTTAAATTAAGACACATATGTGACTGAAAAGCTATTTCAGACACTTAAGTATCTGAATCTGAAAATTCAGTCATGATAGATGTCTTAATTTAAAACATATAAGTGTCTTACTATGATCATGGTGTAAACGAACTGAGAAAGGTGTCTAAAAAATCTGCAAGTGTCTACTTTTAAGACACTTTGTAACTCCGTTCCGCATTAACCACCAGGGGGCACTCTAGTTGCGCATGCGTTTTAGATGCCTTTCGTTCGAATTGTATGTTCGTTTGTAAATCAAACTGAGCGTTTGTTTTATCTACGCGTACATTTTAACTAATAATTTATTTTGACTTGATTCGGTTTTTGCGGAATGTGAAGTTCCAGGATTTAATCCGTATCGACATAGTGATATTCCGTATTAATGAAAGGTGTCAAGCAATAACAATAATATAGTGTTCTTCGTCTCGTCAAAGCAGGTAAAGAGAACTGTTGTCTGGCGGGCTATGTTTTTAGGATGGAAATATTCCATTCTTTTAACAGAGCTAGCCGGATGTGCAAAGGGATTTTCTTTTTTAAATATCAAAGTCTGCTTAACTCACGGATACTAACGTAGCCTCCAATCCGGATGTAGCCTGGGTGGATGTGATTTTGGAATATTCACACCTTTTTCCAGGTAAGTGGACCCTTCACTATGTATTGAAAACTGTCTGCGAATGTTTTCTCTTTAAATAGAGACCTCACACGAGTCTATAGCTTTATTAGTTCCTGAGTTATGCCAAAATTTGTTTAAAGCATTTTGCCTATGGTATTTCCATGTTAAAATTTTATCTTGCTAATATTTAAATTTCTACTTTTCAAATCATCTGCAATCATGTTTCTGTATTATTTTACATCCGATGTTATCCTTAAAATAAGTTTTGGCAAGTCTGCATGGTGTATTAGTTGTTACTGAATCTATTGAGATACACCATCCTAAGCCTTCTTTCTCTGTCTACTCGCCACTCAGATTTTATACACCATGATAAATTTTAAGTTATTTAAAAGAATATAGTTCGAAAATCCTTCCATTTACCCATATCATTAATTCCCCCATACATACAGCGAATTACTTGCCTTTATTTACTAGTAAATCTGCAGATCAGGAGCCTCTACGTCAGCTCTACAAGTCATTGTTTTTAGACTCACTTTGGTAATATTCAGTTTCCTGCAAACCGCAATTTAAAGTTTTCAAATTATGCAATTATTTATAACAATAAAAAATACGAAGTTTTCAGACATTAGAAGCATTAAATTAAAAACGTTATGGAAGGATATTTCAAAATTTTCATGAGCTGTTAATTCTGGTATATTTTTTAAATAATAAAGTAGATTTCTTCAGGGGGGCTCCACCCCCCTGAACTCCCGTGGTCTTATTAATTTACATACGTAACTTTTTATTGATTGCGCTAATGGTTAGCGCAAATCTTAGATTAATTTTTACACTTCCGAACCTTATTTTTCAATACTGGTAACACAGAAGATGATTTACATTGACGCAATTATACTAAACGTTTAGGTTTCTCTCTATTCTAAAAAAAAATTAACTACCGCCGCCGCCGCCGGTTTTGAATTTTTTGTGACCGGAGGTCTTTCTTCGTTATTATTAAGCAAAATACTGCATACAAAAATATGAAATTCGGTGGAATTATAGAGAAATGTTTGATAAACACGCTGATGCAAACAGTTTTCAAATCGAAGAAATATTTAAAGAGATATTTAATGCTAAATTTGGACAAAATCGTTCCATTAAAAAAGTTTTATAGGAGCAAAAACTGTACATCGGAATTTAATCAGTTTTAGATCATTTTATGAGTCAGAATTTCCCGGTGTGCAGACTGCACTCAATTTATTAATTTGACTCATTTTTTGAGGTTTTATTTCTATTTTAAATTCAAATTTTCAGCATTTCGAAAGATATTTTTTTACACATTTTAGAAAATGGTATTAATTTAAACTGTTGCAAACTGTATAAACAGCGCAAATAATAATATTTTCTTCAAATTAAAAATTTATTTTACACGTGACTATTATAAACAAGAAAATATAAAAAGCAGGAACTCATTGAGAATTATGATAAAAACCATATTACACGTGAATTTTAAAAGTGAAAGAATGTTGTAAAATAATAAATTCATTAACATGCGTTAGAAGTCTTAAATGAGAAATTGCGTTACATTTACGTCACATTACACATTACGTAAAATGAACAAAAAATAATATTGCAAAACAGTTTAAATTTAAAATTTGCGCGAGACATTTATGTAATATTTTAAGATGATATTTTCAACTATTTTTTTTTAGGATAGCGCAAATAATATTTCATTTCTAACAAAATTATTTTCACGTGAATAGTAAAAGGAGAAAGAAAAGTTTAGTGAACATTACGTCAGATTAAAAACGATACATTTAAAGTGTCATTTAAAAAACGTTTCTTTTCGCTTTGCTAAAAAATACCGGGAAGCAAAGACTCTGTTTATTTAATTCATTTTATATTAGCTTATTTTGAAATGTCAACTGATTTTATTTAATGAAAGACGGAAACAGCCATTGTATCATTTAACAGCCGCTGATTTGGCTTTAAAACTCCCCAATCAAAGAGAAATGAATAGAAACCCGTTTATAGGGAGATCGCCACTGTTTTTAAACTTATAATTCAATCTTCCGAAATATTTTTTAAGCCGATCAAATTAGCGTGCTTTTAGAGTCTGCGGTGTCTGAACGGGGGTTGACGAGCGTAGCTCGTAGGGGGCAGCGCCCCCTAGTTATGAATGAAAATGTAATTTCCTTTAAAAATAAAATAATTTTCATTCATATTTTCTGAAATGAGGCGGCATTAAGAAGTAACACCCGTCAAAAAACATTTTTTCAGGCAATCTAGTTAATGCTTGGTTTTTAAGAATGAAAATATTTATTTCCCGATACAATGACGTCATTTTCGACAACGATAATTTTTCGGTGCATAATTTTGATATTTACTATATATTTGCTTTTCAAAAGTTGTTTTTGTCTCATTGGAATTTTCGATTAAGAATTAACATTTCTGTTAGCTGTGTGCAGACGATAAACCCTGAGATATTAGTAACATTTTTTTTTAATAATAAAAATTAATATCATAACACAAGCCCCTTTTATTTCAACCTCAAAGCGTATTCGTTTTATTTTTGATATATGAGATCAAATTCACCTTCTTTACGTATTTTCACTTTATTTCTAATATGAAGGCGTATTCATGTCTATTTTTTATTTCATTTTCCTCTAGCACATAAAAATCTTTCAAATCAAAATTAACTGTTTAGGATAAATTTTTATTCCGGGATTGAATTTTCGTGGCAACAGCAAAAAAAAAAAAGATTGTTAAATTTCATAGCAAATGTCGATTTATTCCTTATGAAAATAATGAACTTTTTAATTTAAAAGAAAAATATTTGAACAAAATAAATAGAACATAGTCTTTCTTTATTTCTGTGGTAAATTCCATCTATATGTAAAGACACAAAGGCATTAATTCGTCCCTTTTGACTTTGATTTAACTTCAAACAATTACAAATACTTTCACATTTACGATATTTTTAGGTGTAGTTCGCTGCTAGGTAACAGTTAAAAGATAATAAAAACAATTAAATATGTGCTTAAAAGAAAATTTATATTAAAAAAAATATTTTATGTTATTGAAATACATATATAAAATCCCTCCATAAAAGTTATACACCGAATTTAAAAACTTTGACAAATGTATACACAAAATTTCAAACTAATATGAATAATGTATGGTTCTAATTAGGAAATTTCATCATCCTTAATTTATCATTTAAATCCTTCAAACATATGAGCCATTTCTTTTCAACAAATAAAAATGGAAAAATCGTCTGAATTGCTATAGGAAAGCATTAAGTCGCAAAATAAAAAGTTCTATATATTCCGAACGAATGAACCAAATTTAACCAAAAACTATACAGCTAAATCCGGGGATTTCACCAACATGCAGCCTTAATTTTAAGATAATCGGATGCTTTTTACGGCAGTTATCGCGGAACAGACAGACAGACTAACAGACAGACAGACTAACGGAAACCAAAACTTTTCGTGTCTCCACAGTAAGCCTTCACTGACGTTTCGGCAATTAGATTAAACTGTTTTGACTGATAAAACTCAAATCTGGTCATGAAATCTGTTTTTTCCTTCTGCTGTATACTTTTGTTGTTTCCGAGCATTTTAGAAATATTCTATTTCCTATACTGAAAGTAGTCAACTTCAGATGTTTTCATTTTCAAGCCCGGTAATTCACACCACAATTTGAAGACTCATCAGAAATCGTCTGAAATCTGTAGACGTAAAGCGGAGAAAATTTTGTTGGCGTCTTCAATAAATCTTCTTATTTAACGATTTAGAAAATGTTCTCACCTTATCTCTGTATTAGTCATAATGATTATTTGTAAATTCTTAAATTCATGTAATTATGTGCTGTTAACATAATTGTAAAAATACGGTAAATATATACAGCTATATTTCATTTGAAATCAATTATAATATTGATTTTTTGATTATTTTTAGTAAAAAAAAAATCTGAAATTTAAAATGAATATCAGTAAAAAGATAGAATTTTATACTATATGTACTTAAGCATAACTAGATTTTGTACTTAAAGCTGAATTATTCTATATTCACTGAATCACAATGCAGAGTTGGAATTTTTCTAGAAGGACTTGATTAAAGCAAGGGTAAACTTTGACATGTCCCCCCCGTCCCCCCACCACCTACGATTTTTGTTGCCCCTAATTCGATATGCAATTTTTTTAAAGCTTATACGTTAAATGTGTTTCGACATTGTATATTGGTTATAATCAGTATTTTGAACTAAAAAGTAGAATAAGATTAAAAGAGTACAAAAAATTTTAAATACAGTAAAAACTCTTAATCGCGGGCACCTTCAGAACGCTGAATCTGTCTGCTTTTCGATTGTGTTAGCTTTTATGAGGTAAATGTATATACAGTGAAACCTCCCTGTACGACCACCTCCATTAAGCGACCACCCCCTGAGCGACCATTTTTTCATGGTACGAAATTTATTCCCATAGGCTTAATACTAATTTTACCTCTATTCAGAGACCACCTCCATAAGGGACCCATTTCTTTGAAGAAAATGAAACAAATTCCGTTTTTTCCGGGTCGCTTGAAAAAGGTTTTATTAGAATAATAACTCCGGAGAGCGCATTATTTATCAAACTTCTAAACTAAGTTTAGAATTTTTATTTATTCCGGTAACTTTTAAGTGTTTAAACCCCTTTGTTCCTTTTTAGGCAATGAATTTAACTCTGATGACACATTAAGGATGACGGTCCATAAACTCCCCTGCCCTATTCTGTCAGGAAACTCTCAAAGGAATAGATAAAGTAATGAAATCGTCAAAATTCGTTCCAGACAAAAAAAAAAAAAAAAAAAAAAAAAAAATGCATTTATTTATTGAATTTCGAAAGGACTTGGGAATAAAATTTATAGTAAATAAACCATAAAAGCAAAGCAAACATCAATGTATTCATTTTTTAAACTCTGCAGTAATTGACTTATATAATTAACTTTTGTTTTGATACTTAAATTTTCATATGTTTTCATAATTTGAAAAATATAATTTTAGTAACATTAATTGTTACATTTTTTCAACAATTAAATTCTAGATTTTAACATGACCTCCATTAAGAGACCACCTTTCGGAGCGACCAATTTTTATTGGAACGGAAGTGGTCGCCTTAGGAAGGTTTTACTGTATATTGATAAAGGTGAGTGTTCGCTAAAGACAACTGTTCGTATGAAGGCTTTGCAGTAAAATCTCCATAACGGACAATCCTAAATAAAGGAAACCACTATTTAGGAAACACATTTTTTTATTGAAAATATGCAAAATTTGTATACACTTATACCTCAGAAAAGCAGACACCTCCGAACGTCGGACAAATTCCACGGTTCCGAGGTGCCCGCTATTGAGAGGTTTTCCTGTATTAAGAAAAATATATTTTGTTTTTAACCTTATTCTACTCTAGAAATTCATAATATTGGTTAATAATAAATATTTATTAATAAATATTACAATATAATACTCATATACTGTAAATTTGGGGGAATCCAGTGTTAGATTTTATTTAACACAGAAATAAAAATGCTTAAACTAATTTACTGGGAATATCTTATTTAAATGGGAAAAAAATGCACAACATAGCAGGGATGGGATTCTTTCTGAAGGAGTGAATCATTTTTTATATTTGAGAGTAATTTGTTACCATAAAGCAGAGCTGATTGCAGCATGGGCAAACTGGGCTGTTTCTATGGGCCTTTAGCTTTACGGGCCCCTAAATTTGGTACGAAATTTCCATAAAGCTGATATTTTAAATTCGTTTTGATCTTACACTTATTTTAATAAATATTTTGCACTTTTAGAACATGATTAGGCTAAAGAAAATGATATATTTATCCAAATATGTATTTGACGGCATCGAATAGGCTTATTTTTACTTTCTTCTATCTTTACAAGAAGAAAGTATTGGATTCATGAAAATTTTCGAATTCCGGTTTTCGACGGATTTACACGTTTTAGGGGTCAGAGATTCCAAAAAACATGTTTTTACAAAATGTCTGTCTGTGACTCTGTGAGTCTGTCTGTCTGTCTGTCTGTCTGTGTGTATGTGACACAAATTTTGTGGGCGCTCTATCTGAAGAACTAATGCACGGAATTTAATAAAAATTGATATTCAGTTAGTGCCTAATACAAATTGATGCTGATTAGTTTTTGGTGTAAATCGCTCAACAGGTGGCGCTGCAATGCTGCATTTTTCACGATTTTCGCAATAGCTCTATCTCAAGAACTAATGCACGGATTTTGATCAAACTTCAGATTTAGTTAGTCCTTGATATGAATTGATGATGATTACGTTTTGGTGTAAATCGCCCAACAGGTGGCGCTGTTATGATGAATTTTGCAGAATTTACACGATTTCCCCAATAGCTCTATCATAAGAACTAACGCACGGATTTTCATCAAACTTCAGATTAAGTTAGTCCTTGATATGACTTGCTACTGATTAGGTGTTGGTGTAAATCGCCCAACAGGTGGCGCTTCTCTGCTGCCTTTTCCACGATTGCCTCAATAGCTCTATCAATAGAACTAATGGACCAATTTTCATCTAACTTCAGATTTAGTTGTATGTTGACACAAGTTGTTGTTAATTAGGTTTTGGTGTTAATCACCCAATAGGTGGTGCTGCTATGCAGAAATTTTCACGATTTTCGCTATTGCTCTATCTCAAAATCTAATGTACGGATTTTCTCCAAACTTCAGATTCAGTCAGACGTTGACATAAATTGTTGTTGTTTAGGATTTGGTATAAATCACCCAATAGGTGGCGCTGCCAGGCAGCATTTTGCTGAATTTAGACGATTTCAGCGATAGTCATATCTCAAGAACTAATGCACGGAATTTCATATCGTTAGAATCCTCATGAGATGCATAGATTGCCATTTAATTTTGGCAGTGTGATAGCGAAGTTTGAAGTATTAACATGTATGAGATAGAAGAAAGTTTTGGGATTGGTACATCCGACTAGTTTTTTTTGTAACAGTATATGAAGGCAATGGGGGGAGGGGGTAAATGAATACTAGGTCTTTGGACTAGAAGCAATTTGAAGTTCTCACTAAAAGTAATAAACATTTTTGATGCCGTAGGGCATATATGATAACACATACATACATATTTAAATAAAAAAATATATATATTATCCTATTCTAAAACTACAAAATACTGATTACAATCCTCATAAGGTCAAAACTGATTTAAAATATAAGCTTTATGAAAATTTCATACCCAATTTGGGGTACCCTAAAAGCAGGGGGCAGAGAAGCATCCCGGTTTTCCCACGCTGCAATCAACTCTGCTGTATGGTATCAAATTATTCCCATTTATAAAAAATGATTCAATGTGGTCAAACATGGCGGCGTATATGGTTTAGAAAGAAAATGGTCAAAGATGGCTTCATATAGGCTAAAAAAAAAGGCTCAAAGATGGCCGCAATTAAGACATTTGAAATGTCTGAAATTCAGACGTAAGAAGTGTCTGAAAAATTTAAGACATTTTAAAACGTCTTAAAATTGAACACTCGTGTTTCAGACACTTAAGTGTCTGAAATTCAGACGCAAGAAGTGTCTGAAAATTTTAAGACATTTTAAAATGTCTGAAAATTGAACACTGCGTTTCAGACACTTAAATGTCTGAATTTCAGACATTTCAGTTTACAGTGTTGAAGAAATAAAGCTCTAAGTGCTAGGGCCTTTTAACACGTTTAGGATCAAGCTCTCAACTGTCAGTTGACAACTTTAGGAGCCTCCTGCTATAGAACTCTTAAAAATGGTCCGATTCAATAATTTTTTTCACAGCAACTTCTTAGGTCCTCTAGCTACTATATGAAGAACGAAAGATTTTCTCAGTTATCAGCTACGACAATTTTTGAATGTAAATCTTCTTTTTGGGTTCCTTAGTGCAGCTTCTGTAAAAAGGATCCGATTTTCTTCCAATTTTCTTTAACATAATTCTAGGATGCCTCAGCTATTTTATAAAATTTTAAAAATGTACTTAGGACCCAGTTACCATCTTTTTCGAGGATTCATCTTATTTTCGGCTTCAATTTGCACTTACCCACTATATATATTACAGAAGAAGTTAAGAGTTTCCCCACAAGGGGTTTACTCTCCTTGGTTCATTCAACTTAGCTTACGACTCAGCTCCTTTCTGCATTATGAAAGTTTATCTTAGACTTAAGTTACCATTATTTTCGAACATCAATGATGCCTTTTTTTCTCGGGTTCTATGTGCCCGATTTCAATTCATTCAACATAGCTTACTATTCACCTACTTTCTGCATCATATAAATTGATCTTAGCCTTCAGTCATTGCCATTTTCGAACAATAATGGCGCATTCTTATCTCGGGTTTTATGGACCCGATTTCAAAGAAATTTGTTTCTTTCAACTCGGCTTACTTCAACACTTCACGTTTTTCGGCGCTTGCGGAGCACACCCGCTATACGGTGCGCCGGAGGCAGCGAGGGCAAAAGTCATTCGTAGAAAGGTTCGTTTGGAACATGCTATACGCTGCCGAAGGCAGTGGGTCCCTTGAAACTAGGTTTAATTTTAAAGATTCTTCTCGGTATACACTGCTGTAGGAAGTGGGAATGCGATGAACTACTTTTATTGTGCTAACAGACCAAACGCGAAAACAAAATAACAACAAAAAAAAAGCTTAAAAAAACACGTTTCTTTTACAACGAGATAATATGTTTTCACAAATTTTTTAAACGGGCTCTAATAACGTTATGTTTATAACTGATAAAAAAATAAAAGAGTTCAGATAACAAGAACTGTTTTTTTAAAAATCTATGTAATGATCTTACGAGAAAAAATAAGAAAATGTCTTCTTACGAGCGCTTTTACCACTAAATATCAATATAATTTCACAAATTTTTCATTTAAAAATATAAATTCATACAAAATCTGCTTAGTTAGCCATTCAAACTGGAGATTTGTTTAAGGTTATTTTCACATTTGTTTAAGGTTATTTTATCGACCGATGGCTTTGGCATCTGAACCAGTTTTAAGCTGTTTTTCAGCCATCTATCCATCATTTCGTGACCAGACGTAAGTAATAAATACAGTTTCTTTACGGAAAGTCACTAAGGTAATGTAAAGTAATACTTACATAGAGATATACATGGACTCACATCTACATGAAAGCGCCCTAATTTCTGCCAATGTTAGCAATGACAGGCGAATTATCACCAACTTTGCCATTAAAGATAATTCAGCAAAACAATTCCAAATTGGTACTAAATGAAGAATTTGACGAATTTCCCATACAGTCGCAGTTATTAAAATAAACATCATTTGTCGTCCCACAGATTAGCTTCTAAATGGAATAATTTCCGTAATCGGGACCACAACTAATTGACGTATGCTAGCCAACATGGTTTGGAGTAAAGTTAATTAAAATATTGTAACCATTATTTAATTCTCATAAAGTTGAAACTAACTGTTCCAAGGTTATTCATGTTTAACTGAAACTTTGACTTTGAATCCGATGACGGAATATTAGCTCATATATCTGAAGTGTTTTAGAAGAATAAATTGCATAAGTTGCGTTACATATTTTGTTACTTACTTTTCGATTACCAGGTATCTGAATACACAGTGTTCGGAAAGTCGTGTAAAAACACTCCGTGTTTTCGAATTTAAATTGAAGTTTAAGTAAGCATCCTTATAATTAAAATGACTTTACGATTTTTTTTCCTACTTCATCCTTCGTAAATTTAAATGGCTTAGTTCCTTTAAAAAATATTTTGGTTTTAACCCAAACCCGGAGGTTGCATGAAACGAAAATTTCCATATTACATATGTTAAAAATTTCAATTGTGGTTGAAAATAGGCCAAAAGCAACGCCCCCTAGATAAGAGAGAAAGCTTCTACACGCTTTTTGTGACGTCATGAAACGTCACACGAAGCAGCGGAAACAAAGAAAAATATTTCTAACAGCTTGCATGTTTCGCTTTCGTTGGTTCGTGGAATTATTTTTTATTATTAGTTGTTCGAATTTTTTTTTATGTTTTGTCTGCATTGTGTGACGTCTCGTGACATCACAACAAATTGTATCACGGCTTTCTCCAATCTAGGGGGCGGTGCCAAAAGTCTATGAAAAGTATCACAAAACTAATAAAGAATGAGTTATCATAGTCGATTTCTTTTAGGCTGTAGTTTCGTAAGAAACTTGCAGAATTTGTCACATTATAGGGCTAAATATCCCTAAGTTATAGTACTATAATACTGTTTAAATTTAAAAAAATTGTAATTGTTTGACTCCGAATACTTTTTAATGTGTAAAACGCAAAATTCGAATATTGGAAGTATTCCACGTCATCTGTTCCCCAAAAAATGGTCTGCCTATATTTTTTCCAAAAATTTTACATTGTATAAAATATTCAAAAACTTCGAATACATTCGCAAACGGTTAAAATTTCTGACCAAACAAAGTAGGACCACCGATGAAAGAATTTATCTGAATATCAGTTTCCTGTCTTCGCATATATATAGAAAAAAATGTAAAAGGCGTGAGTCATTGAAACCAACTGAAACTTTTGAATGTTCAATATAGGGATAAAGAAATAAGTATAAGAAAGGGTATCTTTTGTGCCATGCATGGACACTTCAAATATTGAAAAAGGAAGAATTTCAAAGAAAGGGAGGATATTTTATAATAAAAAATATCTAATAAATGTATCCATTTTTTAAAATACTTTGAATAATCTTAATTATGTTATATACCCTATATATGTAAAATCCTTATGAAACGAATTTATGAAACGATTTCATGAAACGTCTGAAATGAAACGATTTTATGAAACAACTGAATAAACAACTAATTATGTTTCACGGCGATTTCTTCTAAAATATGGAATATTTTGCGATGTAATTAACACCAGAAATCCGTATTGATCCACAGAACTCAAAACTGGTATTAGAATTTTTTAATTCGATTTAGTTTTCGAAATATTAATTTTTTTCTCATTTTAAACACTTTTCTCTACTGATGGCAACTCAAATTTTAATCATAACATATACATTTTTTCATATTTATGAAAGGTTATTATTTTAAACTAATTTGGCGACTAGTTTGGCCTCCCATAAATGTATGCTAAGAAATGTATCATTTTACTTTATTCATAATTCAATTTGTCGCTTTTTTTTTCCTTGCATTTCTTTACCATTTTATGTAATACAAAACTTTCATTTAAAATTGAAATTTTTAAAATTAATGGCTTTCACTTCTTTCCTTTTTTTTTAAACCAAACGAAAAGGAAAATATTAGGCACAGATGTCGTACACGCACTGAGGTACCTAATTGGCGCCAAAATGGCATTATTTTGCCTGACATGGTAACCCGGCTGTTGTTGCTTATTTATTAATAAATGTTTATTAACATTTATTTTTTTTATTTAAAAAAAGTTATAAATTGTTTTGTTTTATAGTTATTAATTAAACTGTTTTTTATTTATTGTTATTTCGTTTTAAAAATAATAGAAAATAATTTAAAAATACATATGTAACTGGTATTCGAAAACGATGTTTTTGCCAAATTGTCGTAAAAAAAAATCACCCCAAACATATGATATCTGTGCTAAATATTAAATAATGCAACAAACCATGACATTTAATTTCAACTTTAAAGCAATGTTTTAATGGCACTTAGTAATCCCGTCGATCAATTTCACCAAATTATATCACACGCCAAATTATACAAATTGACATAATTTTTATTTTAAATAACGAAGAAACAAATAAATTAGTATAACATGAATAAAATTACAAATAAAACGTCGAAATAAAAATCACTTGATGGCGTAAACACGTGTAACTTCCTTAAAGTCAAGTGAATGTGACATTTACGATCCACCATTATTGGCATTTAATCTTATAGTTTGGCGACAGATTTTTGTACCAAGTAGTACCGTTTTAATTTACCACTCGAAAAATAGTAATGTGCTAATATACGAGTTAAAAAAAAAAAAGCTATTGGCTAGATTTTCACCCGGCTAACATAAAAGTACCAAGAATTCTTTGCGATCATAGCAACTTTTATTTAGTTTTATTCGAAAAAATAATTTTTATTCCTTAATTAAAATGTAGAACCTATCTTATGAAAACCGAAGAGATCAGTACGTAATTGTTTATGGCAGTTACATGACTTGGACTAAATTAAAAAAAAAATTAAAAACCCGACAGCGTAAAAAGCGAACTAATTTCTCATCACCGTGAAACTATTTTTTATATTTCTTACCTTTTTTTTATTTACTTGTACTGATGACTTTTAAATTGTGTTTCATTGTTAGTTCCTATTTATACTGTTTTGATGAGGCCTATAGATATGTCTATGATGGTTAGAGTTGCAGTAAAGCTAGAGATCCTAACTACACAGCTTCCCGGTTGTGTAATATTTAAACGGAGCTTCTGACTGTAAAATAGTCAATGAAACACCGTCTTCATTTTGAAAGACCTATGCAATGATATGCCCCTCATTAGGGTACGCAAAAAAAATTTCGTCTCTACCACCATTTTGTATTTTACGGTCGCCATTTTGAATTTATAAAACAAAACTTTGTCTATAACTATTGGACAGTTAAGACGAATCGATAGAGACCTCATCCATTAAAATCCATCCAGTCGTCGGGATGTTTCGAGGGTATAAAGAAATCCACATACCCAGATACGCGTGAAACACATAACCCTTCTTGCCAGTCGGGTAAAAATGCAGAGGAGCTGAT
Organism: Maratus speciosus; assembly: GCA_963932465.1. Classification (NCBI taxonomy): domain Eukaryota; kingdom Metazoa; phylum Arthropoda; class Arachnida; order Araneae; family Salticidae; genus Maratus; species Maratus speciosus. Next base: position 566,416,974 of record OZ010795.1, on the reverse strand, counting down.
TAAATTACTTGAAAAAAAAATTATTTCCTTTGTGTATCGTATGAATGTTTTCGTAACGCAGAACTCAATACATTTATTTTATTCATATCGCACCCTTGCTTCAAAAGTGTCACAACTCAAAAATTGGGTTTTTTTATTTTTGAGTTATCGCTACCATTCTACTTGGGTTTTGCGGGTCTTACCAATCACCTAAAATACCAAATAGTACACTGAAAATACAGCTACCAGATAGCAGTTGCGCTTGCAAGATGGACATGGACCCTTCCACAGCCCGGAGACAGTTTTTCGCTTCTCCTGAAAAACGAAGTTTTTTTGAGTTATGCCACTTTTAAAGGAAGGTCCGATATATACATTCAAAAATCCATTTTTAGAGAAATCGTCGAAATTGTAATGCAAACATGTATTTACCGCTCCCCACCCTCTCTATTTAAATCTACTGAAACTAAAATTATGAAAAAATTAGGGATAGTAGAAGGTATTTAAACCTTGCAGGAAAACTTTAGCGATTACACTAGGTCACATAGTTTTTGATAAAATCGCATTTTCCCGTTACACAGAAATTTCGGTTCGCAGGCGCTCATCAAAGGAGTTGAGAAGCGCTGGAGGTATCTATCGTTGCAGCAGAAGTCTAAAAAGATTGTTGATAAGGATTTTCGAAAAAAATTGCCGGTAAATAACCGAGATATTTATCTTTAAATACACAGGTTGTTTGGACATACATAACTCTTTTGGCATACTCTATGCACCATCTAAGCTAGCTTTTAAAGCCTAGTTAACTTATTTTAAGGATATATTTGTGTAATGCAATGCCCAGTTACTAACTCATACATTTATTGTACGGAACAATACAATAAATAGTAATAATATAGTAATAATCTGTAAGCGAGTAATACTCGCACTTGGCCGGTTATTTAAACTTTGGATAATGCGAGTTTTAAAACTTGCGTCCTCATATAGTGTTAATCTTAAATAAATGGCATTTAATATGTTCTGAAAAACAGAAACTTACACGAGTGAAAGCAAGTAAAAATGTTTCCAAGAAATTCAAAATTTTTTACATTCTCCTAAAAATTTACAATCCTTTCAAAATATTAAACTTATGACATTTTAGATAGACTTTTCAAGCTTCAAAATGCCTCAAAATTTAATATGTGACCTAAGTTTGATCTTTTTCTTAACAAGATTTAAAATAATATTTTAGGAAGCTTATTGAAAAAGAAATGTATCTAATGCTACTTTTATCTAAATGCATGAAAAGTGTAGAAAATAACTGGGAGTGATAAAAAAGTAAAAGGTAGATCTCGAAGATTTCTTTTAAGAATCCTTATTTTTATTACAATGAAAATCCCTTTTGTTTAAAGTTGAGGTGCATAATATTTTACGAAACAACATTTTCTTTTTTCGAATTTATATTTTAGGTTAAGACTGGAGAAACTACAAAAAGGGATTTTAAATAATTCTTTTTCAAAGTATCTTTATTTTAAAAAAATATTTTGTGCTGTTGATATTTCATTTTCATACTTAAGTAAGTTGTAAAATTTCACATATTATTACTTTCTTCTATCTTTATAAGAATAAAGTATTGGATTCGCGAAAAATTTCGACTCCCAGTTCTCGATGGATTTATAAGTTTTGGAGGGCTCTGAACACTATTCGATGGTTTTTAGAAAATATCTGTCTGTCTTTCTATCTGTATGTGACGAAAATTTCGTGAGAGCTCTATCTCAAGAACTAATGCACGGAATTTCGCAAAACTTCAGATTTAGTTAGACCTTGATATAAACTGGTGCTGATCAGTTTTTGATATATATCGCACAACAGGTGGCGCTGCTGTGCTGCATTTTGTAAGATTTCCGCAATAGCTCTATCTCAAGAACTAGTGAACGGATTTTCACCAAGCTTCAGATTCAGTTAGACGTTGACGTAAGCTGTTACTGATTTGGTTTTAGTGTAAATCACACAACAGGTGGCGCTTCTATGCTGAATTTTACACGATTGACGCAAAAGCTACAAATCAAAATCTATTGCACGCAATTTAATCGGTCTTAATATTCTGTTACATTTTCACGTAAAGAGAACCTTATTTGTCATGGGTGTATATTGAAAAACAGGTGTTGATTTTATACTCTTTGGGTTGGAAATTTTGGTTGCGGACATCTAAGAGGATTGGTTCGGAAATTCAATAATTTGTTTAAAACAATGCGATACTTTCATCTCCTTGTTAAATGCATTCAATTCAATGAACCTATGTACCTTTTAGAACCTCATGATGGGCATAGATTGTCATTTATTTTTCGCAGTGTAAGAGAGAATTTTGAATTATTACCATGTATGAAAAAGAAGTTTTGGGATTGGCCCATCCGTCTAGTTTTTATGTCAATGCATTATAAGCTAATTGCACGTAAGTAATAATTTTTGTTCCTGAAACATAAGGTGTTCCAAGTGGTTCATATTTCAAATTGTCCATTCTCTCCTATGTTGATATTGATTCAATGGTTTAAAAAGCACGTTCTACAAATTCAAACCTATTTAATTAACTAAATTATGTAAGTCTAAAAATTCTAATTTTTCAAAAAAAAAATTGAAGTTAGAGTTGGGTCATTAACATTCTCTACATTATATTGAAAATAACTATTTTAAATAGTCATATATTTAAATTTTACACTTTTTATGATTTAATTTTCATAAACGACGTTAAAGCACTTACAGAACAATAAAATGGTCATTAGAGATTTGAAAAAGTTTATCATTTTTACCCGAATGCCAAGAAGGGTTATGTGATTCACGCGTATCTGAGTATGTGGATTTCTTTATACCCTCAAAACATGCCAACGGCTGGATGGATTTTAATGAATGAGGTTTCTATCGATTTGTCTTAAACGTCCGAGGGTTATAGGCTAGGTTTTGTTTTTATAAATTCAAAATGGCGGCCGTAAAATACAAAATGGCGGTAGAGACGAAAAAAAATTACGCACCCTATTGAGTGGCATATCATTGGATAGGTCTTTCAAAATGAAGACGATGTTTCATTGACTATTTTACAGTCAGAAGCTCCGTTTAAATATTACACGACCTGGCAGTTGTGTAGGTAGCACCTTTAGCTTTTCCACAACTCTAACCTTACTAGACATGTATAAGCTTCATCAAAACAGTATTTATATATAGTAACTAACAATTAAATTCAACTTAAAAGTCATCAATACAAGTAAATAAAAAAATAGGTAAGTAGTAGAGGAAAAGGTCCAAATACCGGCTACCACTTTTGTTTTCAATCTAGATCATACAATTTTCAAAATTAATAAAATAAAAAGTGACAGCAGGGTACCTTGACACGTCTTACACCTGCTTAGAGAAAAAAAAATCAGTTTAAAAGGCGTTTTCTGTTTATAAGAAGCAAAATTCCGAAAGTCTTCAAATTTTACGTTTTTAAAATGGGGTCTAAATACCGGCTACCTAAGTTTTTTTTCCAAAAGATCACACAAACAGAGCTAATGACAATTATTAAGCATTAAGAATATTATTTTAATAAATTGTACTGATTAATAACATTTTTTATGTACAGAAAAAATACGCAATTTTTAATAAATAAGTACTTTGTCAAATTTCTTAAATTCTTTACGACTATCTCTCACAGTCTTCTTCCCATTATGTTTCTAATTTTGTTTTTTAACGTGTAAAAAAAAAAAAGCTTGCTGATTGAAATGAGAATTATTTTATATGAAAAAATCAAAAGCATAATATCACTCACTGCGTCAGTATAGTCCCTATCAGCCCACATATCGCATTCTTAACATTGAACCCAGAATCCCCTCCCCCATTCTTGTCCACAGAGAAAGCACCCATGCAGAAGACACAAATTTATCATATTCCTCTGTTGGATATTTTCTTTTTTCACTATTTTAGCCCTCTCGCTGCTTAATTGTTTTATCAAAATAGCTTCAAAAATTGCGTATTTAACCCTTTCGCGACGAGCGCCTTTTAAGAATTTTTATTCTTTTGTCACCGGTTTTTCAAAACAAAAGTTTTTGTCTAATTTAACCGGGAAAATGCTCTGATTAAATAAGGCATAATTTACAATAAAAAATAACTGGTGGGAATAATCAAGGAGGGTTAATTAGACGGAAAAAATGCATCCCCGAGGAAATCTGGGGTTGCGCAAATTTTGCTTCTTTTACGATGCCCAAGGAAATCTCGGGTTGAGCGGAGAGAGGGTTAAAATCAAATTTCTGCCTCTTTCGCCTGGTTTACTCCGTCATTTTTTTTCTTTCTCTTCACATTTAATACAGGCAATTTTGTAGTGTCCAACAGCTCTTTTTTTTAAAGTGATCCGGTAACCAGTGTCGGTACTGAAGAATTACGGCCATGGGTGCTTTTTTCATATTGCGAAATGGGACGGGGACTATTTCCGAACCATTTAAATTAATTTATTAATTATGGAACTATTTAAATTAATTTATTTTCCTCCCCTTCAAGCAAAGCAACCGAGAGAGGTCCAAATACCAGCTAGCCGGTATTTAGATCACTCTAGGTAGCCGGTATTCGGACCACTGCTATGTTTAAGTTAAAATCGGTATTACTCATTCATATAATAAAATACCAATACTGTGCGCGTGGCAATTGAGAGCTAAATATGTCTAGAAAATAACTTAATCAACAATTCAAGCCAATATACGATCAGTATATTTAAAAAAAATGAGAAACACATATCTGAAAAGCTTTTGATGTACCAGATTGCGTAGATTCGACACTTTTGCATTTGCTATTTGTAAATGACGTAGACTTCAGCGACGTACTTTTCATAACTTTCTTCTCTCAATTAAAGTTACAAACTCTGCCTATCACCGCTAGGCTGCGCTGCGCTCAGTTCTCAGAACACTTAGTAGCCGGTATTTGGACCCTAGCCGGTATTTGGACCTTCTCCTCTATAAAAAATAGTTTAACATTGATGAGAAATAATTAATTAGTTCGCTTTTTACGCAGTCAGGTTTTTTTATTTTAAAAATTTAATTTCGACTTGTTACAGTCATGATTCAGATGCAGATGCAGAAAACACTGTTTTTGATGAATTTAAAATTGCATGATTTTACATAAAAAAAATAATCTGTGGTTTAAATAAGTCTAGTTTTATGCTGTATTATTTAGACATTTTTATACTTTTTTTATTGACCAATCGCTTCTTTATAGATTTTACAGATTTTAATTGGAAAAATTTTCTTTGTTTTTCAACATGGTATCGTGATCTCATTCAATGATTTTAATTATACGTCTCATCTCACTATTTTTTTCTTTTAACTGCGTTGTTTTCATTACACAGGGTTTTAGATAATCTTTTAAAGATATGCGTTTTGGTCCACCTTTTCCTGTCGCAGCATGTCTCTAAAGGGACTTTGTGCCATAAAACCCTAACCAGCCAACGAGACAATCAGCCAACCAATTGTCTCCCCCCCCTTCCCCCTCACACACACATTTTGTTCTAACTTATAATTTTGTTCGAACAGTAAAATACTATCTTTTCTGGAAATTTCTTCCTACGATATTGCAAGATTTTACCTTTTCAAGTAAAGATTCATTTTCTTAACTTTGGAAAGTTTTCTTAGTTAAAAAAGGTATATCTCTACGTGTTAGAGCAAAATTATTTTATCCGCAGATTTAATTGTTTTATATAGGAGTTCCAGTATATAACAAATCACGTACAACCACCTGCTTTTTTTATTTCGCTTATATTTCCAAAAATGCATTTTTATTAAAATATGTTTTCATTTGATATTTGCTATTATAACCTACATTTATAATTACTTTTTTTGAATATTTTTATCTAAGATAAACTAGACATTTCACCTTTTCTTAATTAGCATTAGTTTTCGCTTTATCTTTCTTTCTTATATTTTAGTTTTAACAATAGAGCACTCCCTTGCCCACTAATTTCTTTCTGTCATATTGCGAACTTCTATTTATTGACCGATGAATTATTAGCTTTTCTCAGAAAGAACCCTCCTTTTAGCTTTAAGTGTTAGAGAAAAAGTTAGTCTTACCATTTAATATCTACTTTATATGATTTTTACTTTCTTCTATCTTCAATAGAAGAAAATATTGTAATAGAAATTTTTTTCGACTTCCGGTTTTCGACGGATTTACACGTTTTAGGGGTCAGAGATCACAAAAAACATATTTATGCAAAATGTCTGTCTGTCCGTCTGACCGTGTGTCGCCATTGTACCAACAAAAATTGCATGAAGTTATGCATAGAATTGAACCAGATTTTATTTTTAAGTTTTTTGGCTCTTGTAAGCAGGTCCTCCATTAATTTGGAAAAAATCCGCCGGTAGGGGGCGCTGTAATAGCGATTTTTGTGCATTTTGAATATTGTACCATCGAAAAGTGTATGAAGTTATGCATAGAATTGAACCAATTTTTTTGTGTATGTTTTTGGCCATGGCAATTGATGAAATTGTTGGATGGAACATGAAATTGTTGGATGTTATTAAGGCTCACCATAGTACGATCTCTATTTCAAATGAAGTTTGTAGTATGTTTAGTTCATTTACAGGGACAGTCAAAAGACAGTCTGTTACATTACGGTCAATGGGAAAAAGCGTTTCAAATGATTTGTAATGATGTTACAGGCATCGAAACATAACAAAATTAATATGAATTTATGAAGTGCACTAAAATATGTATTCTGTAGAATATGCGCTTTAAATAATAGTTACACTTCATTTACAGGGCTACACAAATGAATTCCGTTACATAATGTTATAGGGGGGGGGGATGTTTGCGGCTTATTTTAATTATGTTAAACTGTTTCGTATATAATGATATTGATATACGTCGATGAGGTTTACTATAAGTTATTTCATGCATAATAAGAAGTGCATAGTACTTACAGGGACACACAAATTATTTCAGATGCTATAATGTGTCCGAAGAACTGTACATAAGCGATGATTGCTGGAAATTGATTTTTAATTAGGATATGGGCTTTTATGTTTCACTATATTTATATATACTATATGGTATGTATAAATGCTATAGTTTATATACAGGGCTACACAAAAAAATTCGTAATGATTACTGAGTATGAGTGTAAATTGCTTATAGGTGTTTTTTAAGGAGTTATGCCTGTTTACGCTGAACTGCATTTAGTTTACTAAGAAATGTTTGTAGACTATAGATAAAATGATATACAGGGTCACGCAAGGATTTGGATACATAACCATCTATGATGATAATATCTAGAAATGTGATTTTGGTAGTTGTAAGAGTGTTTTAGTTTAAATTAAATTTTAGTTAAATAGTGGCGTGTAATGAAGGCTATGGACGGTTACTGCTGAAATCAATTTTTAAAATGTTTTATGCATTTTCTAAAATGTTTACTTATTTATCTTATTTACCTTATTTCCCTAAATAACGAAGTTTGTTAAAGCATACAAGAAGTGTTGGAAAGTGTTTCATAATCTATGGTTAACGCATGATTTTTCTTTTTTGTTTAAATAATACCGATAAGCTATCTCTTTTTTAAATTAATGAATCAATTAAATATTTTTATTATTCACGGATGTCTTAAGTTAATACAAGAATAATTCACTAAAACATGAGTAAAAATTTTAAAGCTTAAAAAGAAAAAAAAAAGAAAAAAAAACGAAGAAAAATTTTTGTCTGAGTTTTATTATTTTGATAAAACCATGTGGATATATATTCTTGCTTTTCGGTGACAAAAAATGGTAAAAGCTCTATATTTAAAACAGCTTCAAACTACCAATAGCATAGACATGTAACTTCAAGTTCAACTTTTATTTTTGGAAAATTAAAGTGAACAGTGCCAAAAGTGCCGCCATCTTCTTCACCAATCAACGTTTTATCCCAGATGCTAATCCTAATTTTAAATTGAATAATGAAAATATTCCCTGGAAGACTGATTATAAATACTTAGGCATTCACCTAGATTCCAAATTGACATGGTGCAAGCACATCACAGAAACTCTGGGACGTGCTGACCGCGCCGTGGGCTCCCTTAAACCCCCTTTGGCTTGGAATAGCCCCCTGTTAATCAAATATAAATTGTTACTGTACAAATCAATGATTAGACCAATAGTGTATGGACTTATGGGTCAGCAGTGTATGGTAGTGCTTCAAAATCCCAACTTAATAGAATTCAATTTTTTCAAAATAAACTCCTGCGTAGGTTTACTAAGGTGACCCGCTATGTTCGAAATGACGTCATCCATCGTGACCTTAAAATCAATCCTGTATTTGCAGAAATCTAAAAACTTACGTTGAAGTTTCACAGGTCAACCTCAGCCGTGAGGAACCCTGCGTTAGATGCCATCCGTCGTTATGACGCCAACCGAAAACGGCCCCTCGCAATTTTCACTCGGTACGACGACTTCGTCCCATGCTCCAAAACATCCAGGTAGTGTCACACCCATCTGGTGTCATTTAAACGCAGAATTCCCCGGGAAAATTCTACCTTTTCCCTAGATTGAAAGAAATTTTCATCTAGAATTGGCTTTCCCCCGTGACGTCATGCAGCACACTGTTCATTGTCAACAGCCGCGAATTTCAACTTTCCTAATTTAATTATTGATTTTTCTTTAGTATTTCTATATTTATTTATTTAGAGCTTCCTTTATTTAATTTTACTAAGTGTTTACGGGTTCTCTTTACTTTTCAAAATTTTAGATTGTTTCGAACAGTTTCGATACTTCCACCCAGGGAGAGGTTAGGTTGGCCTACCTTATTCCCGACCGGCCTTGGGGTGTTTGTTCACTGCACCCGGCCACTTATACACTTTCCCCCCATTTTGGTTCATTTGACCGGCGGTGCTAGGCACCCCGGTCACGAAATTCATGACCCAGTTTTATAATTAATTTTGAAGTTACTTGTCTTTTTTTAGCTTTTAATTTTCATCTTAACTTGTACCCATTTTCGATCACTGTCAATGCCAAAATGCAATTTGCAATAGCTGTGTTCTCTCGATGTCTAGTACCGCAAAGCCTTTTTCAAGGCTTAACGGTTTGTGCGAAAGGAGACCCGCGACCCGTAATGCGCACTAGGCTTGACATCTAAATTAGTGAGCTATGTGGCCCCCTTTGTTTTTTTTTTAAGGTTTAGAGATAGATAAGCTTGGCTACCTTATGCTATAGCTTTCCTGTGCTCGTTGGTACCCTACTACCTTTACATTCTCCGTTTTTGCCTACGCCAGTCGGTGAAGTGACATCAAAGTATAAGGCAACCAAAAAATTCTTGGATGCCTTATGCACCCCTTTTTCTGGAGGTTATATTTAACCTCGTGCTTCCAACTCTGGAATGGCCCTATGGTCTATACCAGAGCTTCCAAATTATACTTTTAGGCCGTGCATTGTTTCGAAATTCATCCTTAGTTCTTTTTCATATTTAGTTGGAGGTTACGCGCGGCGGCGTTGCGCGCCGCGTCGGCACTCCTTAAGCACCGCAATGTCATGTCATAATATGGGATTTAAGATTACGTCATAAGTTTAATGAAAATTTTCAACTTTATAAATGAAATTACTCGTTTTTTAGTAATAAAAGATATTTTTCACCGTAAATTATGTTAATTTTTCAAAATTGCTATCTAAGTTTTTATTTCTTTTTATTTTGCTATTTATTTAAACGCATAGTGTTCGAAAAGTCGAGTGGCGTCACAACAGATTATCATACTTTTACCTTAGTTTCAATTCATTATGTAAATTGTAAAATTTAAATTGAAAAAAATAAAACAAAAACTGTGAATTAAATTTTCAATTACTTTAGGGAATATTAAGTTATGCAAATCTTTAAAGTTGATTAAAGTGCTTAGAAAATAAATCAATTAATCTTTCTAGTAATTCCATAAGTCTGTTAAATTCTTGCATACATTTCAAAAGATTGAATGGAATTAGTGTAACAATAGTGTTGATAAATTTCAAGATATTAAAATATCTCTGAAATGGATATATAGGGAAAGGTAGGGCAAAATCTGGTACCATAAATGTCTGTTGTTCTCAAATGCAATCAAATGCGAAATCAGACTCTGAACACCATTTTTAATATGATATTAAATTAATTTTTGGCTTTAATAAAACATATTCTTTTCGTTAAAAAATATAATTGATTATATAAAAAATAGCTTTTTTCAGACATATGCAAAAATCCGGTTTTAACTCACTGGTTGGGAATACCGGGTATCTATTTAAAACTCCTGGAAAACTTATTTTGGTCAAAAAAATTCTTGTTTAATACAGAAAAAAAACACATTTTTGTTATGTTTAATAAAACGAAATTGCACACGCGTTCTTCCATCTGTCCAAAAAAAAAAAAAAAAATCTTTGGCAAATTTTCTGCATGCATGTGCCTACCTATTTTACACTGGAAGTCTTAGAGTTATTTCAACTGTAAAAATCGCAAATGAATTTGTAATCATATTCTTCTTCATACTACATGCTTCGTACATGCGTCGTACGTCTACCCATCCGTGGTATTACAAACATTGTATCCAATCTTGTTTAGATTTATAATTGGTGTTAATTTCATTGCAAAACATTCAGGCTTCATTAATTTCTCATCTTCTGAGGATGTCTCCTCATGATTTTAATAAAAGATGGTATGGAAAAACATCGTTGTCGTAGGGAATAAAACCTGTTTCCTCAAACTGTCTAATTAGAGTACAGTCGGACCTCGTTATCCCGACACCCGGTTTTCACGTCACTCCGCTTATCACGCCAGTTTTTCAAAGTCCCGATTTTCTGAATAGGATTTTAATGTAAATAAACTCCGGATTTTACGTCGTTGTATAATTTTCACCTCCGGATATCAGGACGGTTTACGAAAATTGTCCATTTCTCATAATCCATCTTATAAGCACGGAAATTAAACGGTAAGAAATGTCTCAGCCATCTTTTCACAAAAGTGTCTAAAATACCCATAGAGATAAATAAGAAATTTTACTTCAATGCTTTATCTGAATAAATAAACCCAAACTCTATGAATGACCCACTTAAGCTCTAGATAGACGTATCAGTCTACTCGCGGTCTTTTGGTTCTGGTCAGATGGCGCTTTCTTTTGGTTACAAGGCATTTTTCATCTGACTAAAACCGAATCTTTGCAATGCATTGAAACGATCAGAAATTATCTAACATCCATTTCTGAAACAACGAATATTGATTACAATTCATTCTATAATATTGGAAAAGAATTGTAGGAAGCACATCTGGGGATAAGCAAACTTTAATTTATCAATATTTCATGTAACAATAAAACAAGTGGGTAAGTGTGATCACAGATCGAACAGAGGGTTTCGTTTAATATTCCTTTCAAAACACTTTATCCTTCTGAAAAATCTGTTTATTCCACATTTCGCAACCAGGGCGCACTCTATTCTAAACAAACCTCTATCCGAACGAAAATACCGTTTTACATACTACCCGTAGATATATTAGTCGAGGGGATTCGGCCCATAGCACCGGAGATAAGTAGGCGCCCCTGGCGGTAAAAAGTGGAACTAAAATATGTAAGGCTATGGTGCATAATAAGAAATAATGGTTAAAGGGGTGTTGGCAAAAGTTGGAAAAGTGCTCCCCAGGTGAAAAGAGCGGAGGTTAGAAAAATTGCTTAAAATACACAAGTTAGAGCCCGGAGGAGTAAATAACATAAGACTTTTTGAAAATTTTATGATTTGTCGTGTGGTCTGAGGTATTCAGCTATACGTATGCAAAAATTCATGTCTCCAACTTAATTAGGGGCTCTCTTAGAAAGAATTGCTTAAAATACATATGTGGTAGCTCAAAGCGTTAAGCGTAAGACTTTTTCAAGATTTTATTATTTGTCGCCTGGCCTCAGGTGTTCTGCTATAAGTATGCAAAATTTCAAATCTCCAATTTAATAAGGGGCTCAGTTAGAAAGAATTGCTTAAAATACACATGTGGGAGCCCAAAGGGTTAAATGTACGACTTTTTCAAAATTTTATGATTTGTCATTTGATGTGAGGTGTTCAGCTATAAGTATGCAAAATTTAACGCCTCCAACCTAATTAGGGGCTCACTTAGAATGAATTGCTTAAAATACACATGTGGGAGCCCAAAGGGTTAAATGTGCGACTTTTTCAAAATTTTATGGCTTGTCATTTGATGTGAGGTGTTCAGCTGTAAGTATGCAAAATTTCACGCCTCCAACCTAAATAGGGGCTCACTTAGAAATAATTGTTTAAAATACACATGTGGGAGCCCAAAGAGTTAAATGTACGACTGTTTCAAAATTTTATGATTTGTCGTTTGATTTGAGGTGTTCAGTTATAAGTATGCAAAATTTCACTCCTCCAACCTAATTAGGGGCTCACTTATAAAGAATTGTTTAAAATACACATGTGGGAGCCCAAAGGGTTAAATGTGCAACTTTTTCAAAAATTTATAGTTTGTCGTTTGATGTGAGGTGTTCAGCTATAAGTATGTAAAATTTCACGCCTCCAACCTAATTAGGGGCTCACTTGAAAGGATTGTTTAAAATACACATGTGAGACCCCAAAGGGTTAAATTTACGACTTTTTCAAAATTTCATGATTTTTCGTTTGATGTGATGTGTTCAGCTATATGTATGCAAAATTTCACGCCTCCAACCTAATTAGAGGCTCACATAGAAAGAATTGTTTAAAATACACATGTGGGAGTTCAAAGGGTTAAATGTGCGACTTTAAAATTTTATGATTTGTCGTTTGATCTGAGGTGCCCAGCTGTAAGTATGCAAAATTTCATTGCTTCAACCTAATTAGGGGCTCACTTAAAAATAATTGTTTAAAATACACATGTGGGAGCCCAAAGGGTTAAATGTACGACTTTTTCAAAATTTTATGATTTGTCGTATGATGTGTGGTGTTCAGCTATAAGTATGCAAAATTTCAAGTCTCCAACATGTATAGTTTCTGAGAACGGGCTCTGTGACGGACAGACAGACAGAGGAGCGAGACGAATTGGGTTTCGTCAGATGAACGAAACCCTAAAAACAAGTCACCATAAATCTGATTTTTATTCTTTTCAATTTTGTTTTTGTGTTTATTTTGTTTAATATTAATGTTTTATTGCTTAAAACTGCCAGAACAGTTATGAATTTTAAATTGTCTTAAATTACTTAGAAATGCAGCTTTTTATAAACATTTTTCTCCAACTCCGGTTATCGCGACACCCCGCTTATTACGACACTTTGCTCTGGTCGTTAGAGTGTCGGGATAACAAGGTTCGACTGTATTTGCAACTGCTGGTCTCAAAAATGCAGCTTTGAATAATTTTCCAATTTAGTAAATTGTTACAGATCGACCAGGATCGGAAAGTAACTACTTCCACACCTCCTGTTTGAAGTATTAGCTAAAAGGTGCCATGAATAACACATAAAGGGGTTAGCAGTACTAAAAAGCATTAAACTGCTCCATGCTAAATTATTAATTATCATAAGAAAAACTTTCCATGAGTGTAGGACAAAACCGAGTATACCCGGTTTTGACCCACTCTGAAGTACCCGGTTTTACTCCAACACGACGTAGATATAAAACCATGGCCTCACTACTCCCAATCCCATAGACAAATATCCCAATACAAATATCAGTAAAACTGTTAAAATACCTGCAGAAAATCAAAGAATTAGATCTAGTACTTACCAATATTTAATAAGCTTACAAACAGTTAATATATGTGTAAAACCTAGAATCAAACAAAATCATTTTCAAGAGTAATTCAAACGAAATCCTTCACACAAAAAATAACCGCACACAGTAGCGTTTCGTTTAGCTACGAATGTCGTAATGATGCTCGACAAGCAATTTATTGTGTTGGCCGATAGATAAAAGTCCAAGTCAAGGAGTAATTTGTGTTAACCGGTTTTACCCGCCTTCCTGGTTTTGTACAACTCTCCCCTATATTATAAAAATTAAATTTTTGTACTTTATTAATATTATTCCATAAGAATTCCCTTTCTGAAACATTTCTATAATCCTAATGTATTAAATTATTCCCAATCTTAAATAATATTTCATTCATTCTATTTACTTAAATTCAATTCTATTTAAAATGCGTATTTCAATATCTTATTGCCCTTCAAAATCTATTCTAAGAAACATTTTCTGTAATTATTATTTGCCTCCAGGTTTCTCAATCATAAACGCCGATATGAATTCTATTACAATTATCTGTTTTGTACCATTTTTTAATATTTTATTCTAAACATTGTTTGGCTCGCTTTTTCCGGGAGAAACCATACCATTCTTTTTTTTTTTCTTACGCCTTTAAAATATAGTTCGGCGCTTCTTTGTTTTTCCCATATCTGCAGTGCATGTAAAAACCTTCCGCACTTTAGTATAAAGCGCCAAAACATAAACTCAATAAAAATAAAGGAGAAAACTCAACAATACATCTTGTGATAACAGACATCATAAAAAAATAATAATAATGACGAACTAAAGGCCAAGGAACATGCTTCACCCCAGTAGTGCACAAGTCAATCCACAAAGCTCGCAACGATATTGCAAGAAATTGTGAAAACAGCCGTTAGGTTCCAATGGACTGATCGTAAAGAGCGCACTCACGTATCAAAGTAAGTCTCATCGCTCAAATGTCGTGAGATTGCTTTGCATTTCGGCCCATAATTTCCTATGCTGATACTTGTCTTTCAGCGGCACCCATTGTTTTCTTTTTCCCTTCCTCTAAATTGGTTCATGAACCACTTTTCACGACAAGTATCCACCACCAATTAGGCATCTAAAATCCAGATTTCCCTACTCCCCAAGCTGGATATGTGTGTGTAATGTGCAGGAGCCAAATCACCAAAGTCAATTAGTTAAGCAAGTGGTACAACAGAGAAACTAGCAAATTACACGCTCTACAATTAGGTCGGCCGGAGCATTGGTCTACTGGATGGCCGCCATGCGGCGACCAAGCGGAACACCGCCCCGATGCCAGACAGGTACACTCGTTCGGCTAGGGAAATCTGGAAGCTATGGGTCTGATCATCGGTTTGGAGTCAGCCGATGTCCACCATGTACGCTAATGGCGCCTGGTGCATGTAAAATCCGTCGTGTGTGCAAAGTCCTCCAAGTTACCTGTGAATTATAACTCCGGAGGTGCTTTGCCAGGTGAAAGTCTCATCACCTGATCAAGGTTCTATATTACGAGGCCAATTTGAGTAGCAAAGTGCAGGTGCAAAATAACAAGATCAAAATGTTAAGTAACCGTTTTAACTAAGTTCACAGCTAAGCAGTAGGCAAAGTAGATAGGATGAAGAACTAGGCCCCTCGTCAGATTTATTGTCGCTACGCGGCGATTGGGCGATCACCGCCCCGATACCAGGTACCAAACCCGTTCAGCTGGGGAGACCCGGCAAGTAAGGGTCTGGTCATCGGTTAGAAAGAAAGAGTTTAGGAGCTCAGATTTCGCGTTATTAGTTGTCTTAAAAACTATGTCTGCTGTTTAAAAGCGAGTCATCTGTGTAATAGAATGTTTAAAAAAAATATTTTCCTAAAATGTAATTCAAGCTGAAGTAAGTACCAAGATAGATGTCGTATGATATCGCAACAAGCTGCGTTTTCTGGTAGAGGTTTTACAACTGTATTCTTTTAGAAGGAACAAATAAAGAATCTTTCTTTATGAAAAGCTTCTCTTTTCTGTCTCGGAAAATTGCCAATATATTACCACCAAATGCCAAAAGGGATAAACAACGATTGCGTAAGTGCTATTTAATACAGCTATTTCTTCGATATCTACTAAATAGTTGAATAAACGGTGCTAAATACTTTTCTAAAAATGGAATGATACGAAAGGTTTATGTTAAAGCCTTATCATAAAGTCTTATAGAGCAATCTCCATTTTTATTACTTCAAACTTCATTACGTGTTACAAATTATCATAACATATATATCACCTTATATAAGGTAATTCGGTGGAAGACGCATGTTTGTTCCTAGTACTTTTACGTGTGAATTAATGGCAATACTGACACGCTTGTGTGAGGAATCTCGTCCCAGTGTGCACGTGGTTTGTGAATTTATCTTATTTTGTCGCCTTCAATCGCCGTTATTTTTGGATCACGTGAGGATTTACCATGGTAAGTAAAGCCCTTCGAATAATCCGTTGCTCATAATTAAAGTCCATTAACGAATGTATTATTTGAAATGGGATATTAGCATAATACAGAGGTCTGAAAATTATTAGAATAATTGTGAAATTTACATTAAAATACTGTTATAGTAAAGAAAAAATCATTATTTAAAAAATATCCCCGTGTGCACGTGATTTGTAAATTTATCTTATTTTGTTGCCTTCAATCGCCGTTATTTTTGGATCACGTGAGCGTTTGCCATGGTAAGTAAAGCCCTTCTAATATTCCGTTGCTCATACTTAAAGTCCATTAACGAATGTTTTATTTGAAATAAGATATTAGCAATATACAGAAGCGTGAAATTTTTAGAAATTATTAGAATAATTGTGAAATTTACATTAAAATCTTCTTATATTAAAGAAATAATCATTATTTAAAAAATATTGATACATTTAATATTTAGTGTACATCCCCTTGTTTTTTCATTAGAGATTCGATACGTCTTGGCATACTTTGTATGAGTTTTTCTTTTTGGGAATTAATTTGTATTCCGTTGTCATGAGGCCAAATTTGGATGAGTCTTTCTATCAGACCATTCTTGTTTGTGATGTTTCATTTCTTTAATTTTTAATTAAAGAAAATACTTCCATGGACTGGAAACAGTCCCGATATGAACCGCTTAGAGAATCTTTCGGCCATTGTAAAGTAAAAAAAATAAAGAAATGCAGAACAAGAATGATCTGATAGAAAAATTCATCCAAATTTGGCACCATGACAACGAAATATTACAAATTAATTGCCAAAATTTCATACAAAGTATGCCAAGACGTATTGAATCTTTAATAAAAAAACAAGGGGATGTACACTAAATATTGCATGTATCAATATTTTTTTAAATAATTCATTATTTTTTAATATAACAAGATTTTATTGTAAATTTCACAGTTATTCTAATAATTTTCACAACCCTATCATGAGTTCCGCATTCTGTTACACACACAAGGCATATAGAAGCTACCATAACCTTGCGCAATACGGAAATAAGCGTGTGTGGCATCTTCGCCCTATATTTGGGGAAAGACGCAATATGGTCCAGAAATAAATTAAAATGAAGTAATTCTTTTCTGTCTTCCAATTCACACCACCCTATACTTCAGCCACTTGATTACTCATTTTTAAAACCATTAAAAGTATATTGGCGAGAATCCCTGGTTCCACAGCAAGACGGATCCTAAACTTTCAATACTTCAGTTTGAATCTCCTTTTAATGGTGTTATTACACGAGGGGTCAAAGACGCTTCAGATTCCGGGCGTCTCCATGTATTCCTATGGCTCCAGGGGAGTCGCTTGGAGCGCGAGCATCTTTTTTCTGTCGGAGCATCTTTGACGCCCGAAACGAGGCGAGTCGCCAGTAACAGCCAATCATATGCTTGGAAATCTGATAATAGAAAAGCCTTTTCCGGAACAGCCAATGAAATGCTTGGAAAAGACGGGCCGTGAGGCGGCTGTTGTCGCTAGACGCCTGGGAATCCAAGTGTCTTTGAATCCTCGTGTAATAACACAATAATACAGCTTGGAGCAAGGCAGCCACAGTAGGAAATGGCACTTTTCGGTTTTCAGCTGTTGGCACTTATCCCTATAAACAACAAGCAGTCCCAGAGCATGCGTTTGCTATCTCTGATGGTTCCAGCAATGATACAGCTGTTGCTTCTATAACCGGTGCATGTGACAATAGCCTTGCACCAGCAATTTCTTCCACTAGCAGAGCTAGTGGCAGTGGACTGTCACCAGCAGTTCCCAACACCAGCACAGAAAACGAGATTTCCTGTCTAGAAGCAATCAGTCCTATTCCTCAGGTCAGAAAACCTAAATCATATGTGTGTAAGAAACAAACAGCAGAGGTCTTAACTGTATCAGAGCGAAGAAAAACTATGTAGAAAAAAGCCACAAAAAAAAAATCGCTAAAAGACGGAGAAAGGCAAAATAAATAACTAGAGAACAGGAATTCTGCTTTTTCAGAATTTAGTGTTGTCCTCGACATTTCCATTACTTCATTTTCTTCTGGTGGACTGGTGGTCTCTATTACTATGAAACAGCCATTATAAATGAAGCGTTAGGTGAAGATGATGGAAAGAATATGTCTTTCCAACAAACTTTAACTTTTATCTATAAACTATGATGTTATTATATACGAGGCAGCATATAAAAAGAAGCATTCGTATGTCTATAATGGAACCTGAACTAGGTTAAGTGCATGTCTTGGTAAAGTATCGTACAAATAAAATTTACGATACTAATAAATCTACAAAAGTCATCGAAATGACGATTTATAGTTGTGTAGGACATCATGAGGGCATAACAACGAAATTTACAGCTGACCTTTGACCAGAAGGACCACACACACGGAATAAAGTAAAAATAAATATAACTGGGTACAGCAAAAACTCAACCTATAAGGTTGCGCCACATAAATTCAGAGTCGACCAATGATATTCGCCTGTAATGATGGGTGGCAACTCTGTATGCAAATTTTCTAGCTATATAGTATAATTTTATGTTTGCATAAATAATGTAAACAGGACAATGTCCGGTTTTTTTGATTTTTTAGTGTAAGTAAGAGACAGTCTTCACTTGCAAATTTTATCCCAATGCTGATGGCAGCAAAAAAAATAAGATGCTGCGGTTGGATTTTAGCAGATGCTGTACCATGAATAACATATAAAATATATATATATAAAAAAATAAGTTACCCCATATTGGCTTAAAAATACATGTGATGCCCGATTAAGGATTAATATTTTGTGACAACATTTATTTGGAGACCTTTTGTGCCTACCTGTGGGACGTTCTCGGAGCAACGAGAATTCTACATGCTGCCGGGGGCAATGGATCAGGTAGTCCATTATGATTTTATTCCATTGTTTTTACCAGTAATAAGCATTACCTATGAAAGTAACGGACTATGGTGATATTTCACGTGTTATAAAATTAATTAAATAGATTGATTAATTGAAATAGGTAAATATAGATATAATGATGTGCATCAGCATTACTATTAAAATATATAACCCACAATATGTAAATAACTTTTTTATTGTAAATTTTCTTCTATAATAAAATGTAATCAAGTTTGAATATGAGTAATTTTTTCTTTATTTTAATTCTTAATTAATATTCTTTTCTTATAGATGTGGGAATGTAAAATAAATAATCTATTTATCTATATAATTTACTAAAAAAAAATTATTATATAAAAGAAATTACAGACTTAGAAGGTAAACGATCTCCAAAAAAATAACACAGCGCATTGTTTAATTATAATTTTAAAATTTAATATATTAAATTTTCTTTGGATTTCCCCGAAGGGAATTGTTAATTACATCGTTTACCTAGAGTCATTTGGTGCTATCACTGTACGAATAGTAAGAATTATAAAAATTAATCTCCTTTTTTTAAATTTATATTAATCAACCTCATTACCCGTGTTGCAATGTATTAAAGTTATGGATATATTTTAGCATGTATAGATCATTCCAGCATAGGGGAGTGAACCAGTTGAAATGGTGCCTTAGCCTTTTCCTAATTATATTAATTTAATTAATTTAATTTTAGGAGACCGAACCATAGGTTATTAATAAAAAAAAATTCTTTTCCCTTTTTTTTTACGTGTATCACCATAGTCGGTTTAAGTAGTACATATGAATCGGCAAACAGAAATTACTATACTACAAGAGAAAATATTATTGTGCTCATTATATAAAATTATTGTATATATGTATATATAACTTACAACAGAAATTGAAAAACAAAATTTCTTTGTGTGTTCACTGAGTAATGAAAATATCTTATGTACATTGTAAACTTCAATAATAATAGTAATTATATGGTTGATGGAAACAAATGAGTAAATTAATATGATAAATACAATCACAGTACTTGATAAATAAATAATTTTGGTCATAATTATTAAATCACTGTGTATAAAATTTGCAAATTTAATGCAGTTGAGCGAAATTAACAGTTTGCTATTTTATAATACTGTACATTTTTTTTTATACCCTTTTCACTATTTCGCAGTGTTGATGTGTATTACTATGTTTTAAAATTTTATTTACATGTATAAAATTGATGCTAATAACTAGGCGTTATTTTTGATGGTATATTGTGTCGCTCTTAAAAAAAAAAAAAATATATATATATATATATATATTACTTAGTTTACATTACATTCTTATTTAATGAGCAATAATTGTAAACGTAAAAGTCATAGAGATAATACAAGGGTAAGTGGAGTTACAACTAGGAAACAATTAAAAGAACTGGCAAATACAAAGAAAGAAAGTAGTGTAGATGCAAATAATAATAAAAGTAGTAACAAGAATATAAATAATAAAAATTGTAATAAGAAAACTACTATTACGATTAACAATACACCCCAGAAAAACAAATACATCATGGCCACTGACAAAATAACTGCCGAGAGTGTAATCGGTTTACTACCTAATTATGATGGAAAAAGAGAATCTAACATAAATTCCTTTTTATTACAATTTGATAATTTAATCAATCAAACCGAATTAAGCCCGATTTCTAAATTAACGATTCTAAAGGCAAGAATCGTTGGTCCCGCTAAAGAAAAATTAATGAGGGATGAAAAATTATTTTCGGAGAGTAATTTAGACAATTTCAAAAAGAAATTAAAAGAATTATTCGAGATAAAATGTAGTTTTAGTGAGGCACAAACAAAATTTTTTTCCCTTAAGCAGAAACCGGATCAAAATATGGCGGACTTTATATTAGAATTTAAAGCAGCAGCGGACTTATATATAAAAAAAAGTGGACAGGATATTGGGGATGATAATGACTCCAAATTTACGCAAATGGTAAAGTTGTCTAGATTTCTGGATGCAATTAGAAGCGATTTTAGCTTAGAAATTCGTAAGGATGCTCCGAAGGATTTTAACACTGCATGTGAGATGGCATTAAAATTAGAGAGAGCTTTTGCACATGTCGATGTTAAAGATCTCAATAATATCACTGCTAATAAGGACCCTGAATTAATGAAGGAATTAGTAAAAATGAATATGGAAAGTGCGGAGAAAATTAAAATATTGACTAGTGAATTAAACAACATTAAAGTACATATGAATTCGAATGCAAATAATGTAACTAAATATTGCGATTATTGCAATTCTAAAACGCATTCCAATCAAAATTGCTGGTTCCAAGGTGACAAAGACCAAAATAAAAGTAATGCCGCTGAGAGAAACAAAACAACCCCTCATAACGAGCAGAATTCAGATAGGAAAGGCGGAAGAGATAACAGTTACCAGTATCAGGGAAATTTCCCACAAAATTCTAAATATATGCATCAAAATTTCCATCCGAACCCTATGCATTATGCACCTCCTAACTACATGTATTACTCCCCACCCCCTCCCCACCTAAACTTTATACCCCCACCCTACCCCAATTTACCTAATTACAACTACGGTTATAATCAGGACCATTACAATTCATATAACCAGGGTAATGGATATGGAGGATATACAAGTGGAAATTATCAGAGAAACTACCATAGAAATAATAGAAATTCAGAAGAGGATAAAAACAATTCTCACAAAAACAAATATAAACAAAATAAAGATTATGAACAGAAACCTAAGGACAAACAGGGAAATTAATTGAGGGACTTACAGATTCAAATAAAAGGTACCCGCGTAAGTCTCTCATGGACGGGTCACACAATTCTTACAAATTGATTGCTAGCGTGAAAAGTAATAATATAGAAAGCCTTCCAATTATTAGTTTTGAAATAAAGGGTATTAAAATCACCGCCTTGGCAGATTGTGGAGCTGCGGTCAGCCTGGCCTCACCCTCCTTATTTGAGCAACTAAAGAATGCAGAAGTTAAATATAAAAATTTATGTAATCAGGTAAAAATTCAAACACTCACTAATTCGACAATTGCTTTCAAACAATGTATCAAATTAACCTTCAAATTGGAAAATGTATTCGTGTCAGGTGCATTTTATATCACAAATTCAGATTTTGGCCGTGATTATAATATGCTACTCGGTTTTGATTTTCTCAAAACAAACAAAATTATTTTGGATTTTGAGGATAAAACCATGAAATTAAAAAATAAAAACATTACACTGAATTTTCTCAGAGACACATCTCAGGGGCAGATAAACAATTTAACTCCATCTCCCATTAGTACAAATGACAATCATGAACCACAGGAAATTAACATAAAAAAACAAAGAAATAAAAACAGAAAAAGAAAATTATCACGTAAAAATATTATTTCAGCTAAGATATCTCAAAACTCAGAGATATGTCCAGGTGAGAGAGTAATTACTGAATTAATATGCCCAAATCAATTTATTATTAATGACACTATAATGTTAGAACCAATTAAACATAACATTAACATACATTATGACACATCAATTCATGAAATTGGCAAAGATAATAAAATTAACATAATTATCAGGAACGACTCGCAGCAGAAATTAAATTTAGTAGAAGGAATGAATATCGGAAGAATTTCCAAGCATTTTGAGATAACGTCAGAAAATGAAAATAGCAGTCAAGAATCAGATCCAATAGTACAAGTTAACAACATTTCTTTAGAGGAAATTCGTGAACGCAGAAAGGCGGAACTCAGTCCAGAGGATTTTAATTTACAACATTTGGATACTGATACACAAGCAAAATTACAAGAATTATTACTAAAGAATGCTTATGCATTCTCCAAAAATTATTACACTCTTGGAAAAACATCTTTAGTTGTACCCAGATTTAATTTAATTCACAATTACCCTATACAAACAAAACCATATAAAACGGCACATAGTGTAAAGGAGTATGCTAAGTCAGAAATTGATAAGCTTTTGAGAGCTAATATAATAAAGAAATGTCACTCTGATTACGCGTTTCCAGTTATTTTTGTAAAAAAAAAAGTTACACAGAAAGGCGAAAACGTAGAAGAAATTAAATATCGTATCGCTGCTGATTTTCGTTTGCTTAACCAAATTTTGCAAAACTATGCCTATCCGATACCTGACATAAAACGGATTTTGCAAACAATAGGCGGCAAAAAGTACTACACTGTTCTAGATTTACACTCGGCCTTCTATCAAATCGTTTTAAGAGAAGAAGATACAGACAAACTTGCTATTATTACAGAACATGGAAAATTTTCTTATTTAAGACTACCTTTCGGCACACGTCTCAGTACGGCTTACTTCGCAGAATTAATGGATATATTATTAGGACACTTTGATAAAAGTCAAGTGACATATTTCATTGATGATATATTACTGGCAACAAACTCATTACAGGAAATGATAGAACTATTAGACAAGGTACTGAACATATTCATTGAAAACAATATTACAATTGAACCAACTAAAATGCAACTCTGCATGGAAGAGATCGAATTTTTAGGATTCACCCTTAATAAGGAAGGAATTTCACCTTCAAAAAGAAATATTGACAAAATTCAAAATTTAGCTAGACCTAAAAATAAGAAAGGAGTCAAATCACTCCTTGGTCTCTCCAATTATTTTAGATCACTTATTAAAGACTATTCTAAAATAGTAGACCCTTTAATTCATCTCACTAAAGATAAAGTAAAATTTAAATGGTCGGAAGTAGAAGAAAATGCATTCAAAGAAATTCAGGCTGCTATTATACAGAATCCTACTTTAAAAACACCTGATTTTTCGAAAGATTTTATTCTAATCACGGATGCGGCTAAAACCGCAATTTCGGGCATATTGGGACAAGAGTATGATGGCGTTCTCCAACCAATTGAATTTTTTGGAAGAAAATTAAGAAATCCTGAGAAGAATTACCCTAGTTTTAAATTAGAATTACTCGCCATACACGAGGCAGTAATGTATTTTAAATACATTTTAACAGGTAGGAAATTCATTATACGCACGGATTCCAAAGCCCTAACATATTATTTAAATTTAGAGAAACAGCCTGATATTGTAGCTAGATGGATCGACAATCTCGCACCGTTTAGCTATGAAATAGAATTTATTCCGGGTTTTGCCAATCCAGCAGATTATTCCACTCGTAATTTAAATAATTTAACAGCTAGGAACGAGCTACAAAATTCACTATTTGTCGTTAATAAAGATTTGGTTGATGAAAATATCAAAGAGCAGCAATTACAAGATGATAAATTAGAGAAAATTATCGGTAAAATTAAAAACAACAAACGGAATAAAATTACTCGAAAGTTTGTTCTAAACCATAAAGATATATTAATTTTAAAACCTGGATCTGATGGCAAAGAATTACTTATCGCTCCAGAGTCACTTAAAATGGAAGTAATAAAAGATGCACATAAACCTCATTTCGGTTTTAAAAAAACTTATGATATTATAAAGAGTAGATTTTATTGGCACGGAATGTACCGTGATATAAAGAATCATTGTAATAAATGTATACCATGCAATACTACCAAACAGCACCAAACAATCAAGGTGCCTACACAAAAAATAGTAAAGGACCAAGAGGTAGGTTCAGCAATTCATATCGATTTAATAGGGTTACTCCCTATGTCTTTGAGAAAGCATAAATACATATTTGTGATTGTGGACTCGACGTCAAGATTCTTAGAAGCTGTTCCTATTCGCAACTATGAAACCCAGACACTTTTGAACGTACTGAACGGATACTTTAGCCGTTATGGTTTATGTAAATCCGTAACTTTAGACAACGGCAAATATTTTCACTCTCAAGTTTTTAAAGAATACATGGATTCCTTAAATATACAATTAAAATTTAGCAGCGTTACTCACCCAGAAACGAATGGAATTTCTGAAGTTACGAATAAGATATTAAAAAATTCGATAACAGCTATGAGTAAAACTACATTAGAGTGGGATACTAGGCTGGACTATTTTAAATTACTTTATAATACTTCCCCTCACCGCGCAACAGGTTGCCCGCCATCTCTCTTATTCTTTGGGAGAGATATTAGAAACCCATTTTCCATCCACCTTCCCACACAAGATATTATTACAGCAACATATGTGCAAAATAGAGTACAACATTTGGAAGAAATAAAAAAATTTGCGCTACATAATCAAGAACGAATGTTAGCCGAGTATATTAATAACGACGAAATGCAGAAAGTAAAATTTTTAAGAATCGGGCAAGAGTGTTACCTAAAATGTGTGGGTACACCGGGAGTATTTCAGCCTAAATGGAGAGGTCCTTTCGAAGTCGTAAGAAGGTTTCGCAATAATAATTACCTTTTAACAGAGCTCCAAAACCCGCTCAAAGAGCCAATTAAAAGGCATATTTCTCTATTATTCTCAACAACGAAAGTCGAGTCTAGAGCATGCCAAATTCATAACGGGTCGGAGCAGGAAGGTAATCAACGTACATAAAAGTCGTTGGACATATATATATTTTTTCATATATTACTGTATTTATGGAAATAATATGCGTTATTTCATTTATCGTTATACATACCCTTTTTATTATTCAAGAATATTCGTTAATTTATCAATGAAATGTTTCATGTACATTTGTGTTGTATATAGATTTTTTTTTTTTTTCAAGTGTAATTTGTGGGTTATACTACACATGGTTAAATTCTCAGAGAGGACATTATATACACATTATATGGGAAATTTAAGTGTAGGTGTGCTATATACCTGTATATATATATAAAATAAAATAAAATACATCGGGTAGAACAGCCGGTTCTTTCAAACCAATTTTTTTTTCTCCCCCAACGCGCAGCGTAAAGTGGGAGCTGTGCGTTTTGTTTACGATGATGGTCAATGTTTTGAGGAGGAGCGCCATCTCGTGGTGCTAAAAGCGGAATTTTTCTCCTCTGTCCATCTTTTTAGGCAGAGGAGAGAGATTAGTTTCCCCACACCCCCACCCTCCAACCTGCGCGCCAGAGAGTGAGTTTGCTTTGTTGCTTTAGAATGGCCAGTTTCGAAGGAACAATTTTGTGCACATAAGGTTTTGATCAGTAAAAAAAAAAAAAAAAACATTGGTACAATTCTATGGCATGCAATAAATGAAATTTTGCTTACTTGTCTTCAATCAGAGGCAGGCTGGAATGAGACGTCCTGAAGTTCTGCTTCGCTTGATTTATTTATTTATTTTTTTTCCTGGTCGTATCAGTCCTCAGAGAGTCAACTGCAAAGTATAACATATTATGAGTATCCTAATTTTCAAGCATTTTTATTATAAAATATTATACTTTTTTTTTCTTACTTTCTTATTAATAGTAAAAATAAATTAGTTTAATTTTAATATTTATTAATACCTTGGGATTTAGCGGCTAGTCCTTATAGCATGTTTCTGCCAATAGGGCTGACATAAATTACAGTTGAGGCAGGGAATATGCATTGTTAGTTCTTATTATGAAATTTGCTATACATAAAATTTTTTTTTCTTTAGTACAACAGTGTACATATTATGAAAATTATTCTGTTTTCTTATTTAACAGGGTGAACTTATCACTATTTTACTCTCAAATAATTGAAGTCACGCAGTAAATTTAATAATAATAAAAAAAAAAAAATTAAGTTAAATAAATTAAAAAGTATTACTGTTAATCAGTCTATTAATTGAATTGTAAGGTCATATAAAATATTAATTATATAAATATCGTCATTTAAATTACATTACACTGGATTTTACACGTAGATAATAAATTATATTTTCTTTCTCATGTTCATTAATTAACAAACAAAACATTTTTTTAAGAGGATTCCGTTTTGATTGCCAATCTGAAAATTATTCAGGGTTTGGACAACACTCCTTTTATTCTAATTCGAATTAAGTAAACAGTTCCCTTTTTTCAAAAAAAAAAAAAATAAATAAATAAATAAATAAATAAATAAATTTTTTTCATATAACAATAAATAAATTAAATACTAAATATGGCAATAAATAAATGATGTATTGCTTTTAAAAACAATCAGGTAACTAACGAGGAATATATCAATGTTTAAATAAATTAGGCTATATTACCTAAACCTTTCTTGTTTCTTTTCTGCAAATAAAAATAAACAAATATCTTTTTAGCCTTTAATTACATAAATTAAATGGGATCTCTCAATTAAAATTTTATACCCTTTGTTTCTGGTAATTTAGTACAAAATAAATCGTACCTGTTTATGAGAGTTCCTTCTCTTGTAATGTTGATTCCCTTGTTGCTGGCAACAGGGTGGTGCACCGATCTTCGTTATAGAGTGGACATTCCTTATTAATAGGCACGGCATCCAGTTTTTCCGTAGCATTCTGTCTCCACCGCTAATTAAATTAAGATAAAATTAAGTACAAGGGTAGTCATCTAAGTATATTTTGTTATGGATGTAACAAGAAGAATAAAATGTAATAATTAGGAATTTTGTAGATTACATCCTCATATTTTTTTGTTGGATCCGTTTAACCCCCCCCCCCCCACCCCTCGTTTTTTTTTGTTCGCACCGAGTTATTTTTTGTTCAGACTCTACTTACTTCGTAGGTAGGTTTTCACAGGCTAATGGGAATTAAAACATAAGGGTTAGTTATATACCTCCTGTAGGCATAACACAGTTTAGATTAACACTGTTAAATTATGCATATAAATAAATAAATAAATAATACATTTGTGATTAACATTTAACCCATAATTCGTAAAAATACTAGTACCTGTGTCTAATACAATATGACTCTCAATACATAATGCATATACAAGACATATAAAATAATGAGATGTTTAGGTATTGCTTATGATAAATAATAATATTAATAGGAGCGCATAGATTGGCCAATCTTTCAAAAAAAAAAAAAAAAAAAAAAACATACCTAAAATATTACTTATATTTTATTCTCCACAACAACATTAAAACATAAATTATAAAAACATTCAATCATTGAGTGATATTGGATTATTTAGCGAGAGTTACATATAATTTGTTATAATGTTAGTCGTGCTTACGAAGTACACGTCAAGGCTACTTTCTTACCTTCAAATTGTTGTTTCATACCTCGACTAGTACTATATTATACAAACCTTAAGGGGTACCAGTAAAACTTACTCCTTCATTTTCTGTTCTATCCATTGGAGCCAGCAGATCTGCGCCTTTTAGATTATGCGATTTAGGCAGGATTTTGTCTTGCTGATGATGTTTTCTAAAAAAAAAATAAAAAAAAAAAAAAAAAAAGATTATTAATGAATGTTGCAGTTATGAAAATATACATTCTCGCAGATTCCTAGTGTTGAGTCCAAGATGGCACGATTTCAGTTTTTTTTCTCTTTGTGATTCCAAACCGGCGACGCTATTACAGTGGCGACTTGTTACTGTGGGAAAATTCATGTAATCAGCTCACCCCTCAGTCGGTCCCGCGCTTTTGCAGCACAGTCCATAAATTTTCATGGGGGAGACAAAGTGATTAGGACTGTAACGAGTTTTTTTTCTTTATCGATAAGTGGATCTTGCAACCAGTTTTCTCCATAGCCGAGAGAGGAATGAAATGTCTCTTCCTGCTCTTGAAATGAATCGGATCTGCGCTTAGGAGAAACCTGATTCATCTCTTTTTTTGAATCAAATATCATTTGTTAAGTCAGATAATCAAATACGAGCATGTTTGTTTTAGTGGCAGTTAGCGATTCAGAAGCGATGTATATGTAAATATACACCATTTATTTAAAAAAAAAAATAATAATAATAATAATAATAATAAAAACACATACATTCTATCAGCGAAACACTAAATTAAAGAACCAGTAGATTTGGATGTTATAAAAAAATTTATATCGTATGTTCACGAGTTCATAATGTAATAATTGTATACAAATTTTGTCTCTCTGAGTATTTTATTATTATATATGAAATATAATGAATTGTCTTTTATGTGTAATGTTAGTTTAATGTGTAACTGTTTGCCTATTCATATTTACATATCGTATGGTAGAAATTTGGCTTTTAATATCTTACTTATTCCAAAATTGGTTGCTTTGATATACAATTGGCTAATTTAACATTAAATTGTTGAGTGCTAAATTGCAAACAATGGAATAATTAATAAATACAGTGCAATCTACTACGACAGTTATGCCTCGACGACGTGATCCGTACACCAGAACTGTTGGCGTATAAAGGACTTGCTATGCACATCTTCAAGCCATCCAATCCACTATGATACTCAGTGTGTGTCAATGACTCTATATATACAACACAGGACAGGATGCACACAAAGTACTGGGCAATGACATGAGACTTTATATTCCAGCTGAAGGAGCAGGGTCAAGCAAAAAAAAAAAAAAAAAGAAACACGTTGCACTGAATTTCTTTTTTTTTTCCATATTGGAGGCGGAGATGATGGAAAGAATATGTCTTTCCAACAAACTTTAACTTTTATCTATAAACTATGATGTTATTATATACGAGGCAGCATATAAAAAGAAGCATTCGTATGTCTATAATGGAACCTGAACTAGGTTAAGTGCATGTCTTGGTAAAGTATCGTACAAATAAAATTTACGATACTAATAAATCTACAAAAGTCATCGAAATGACGATTTATAGTTGTGTAGGACATCATGAGGGCATAACAACGAAATTTACAGCTGACCTTTGACCAGAAGGACCACACACACGGAATAAAGTAAAAATAAATATAACTGGGTACAGCAAAAACTCAACCTATAAGGTTGCGCCACATAAATTCAGAGTCGACCAATGATATTCGCCTGTAATGATGGGTGGCAACTCTGTATGCAAATTTTCTAGCTATATAGTATAATTTTATGTTTGCATAAATAATGTAAACAGGACAATGTCCGGTTTTTTTGATTTTTTAGTGTAAGTAAGAGACAGTCTTCACTTGCAAATTTTATCCCAATGCTGATGGCAGCAAAAAAAATAAGATGCTGCGGTTGGATTTTAGCAGATGCTGTACCATGAATAACATATAAAATATATATATATAAAAAAATAAGTTACCCCATATTGGCTTAAAAATACATGTGATGCCCGATTAAGGATTAATATTTTGTGACAACATTTATTTGGAGACCTTTTGTGCCTACCTGTGGGACGTTCTCGGAGCAACGAGAATTCTACATGCTGCCGGGGGCAATGGATCAGGTAGTCCATTATGATTTTATTCCATTGTTTTTACCAGTAATAAGCATTACCTATGAAAGTAACGGACTATGGTGATATTTCACGTGTTATAAAATTAATTAAATAGATTGATTAATTGAAATAGGTAAATATAGATATAATGATGTGCATCAGCATTACTATTAAAATATATAACCCACAATATGTAAATAACTTTTTTATTGTAAATTTTCTTCTATAATAAAATGTAATCAAGTTTGAATATGAGTAATTTTTTCTTTATTTTAATTCTTAATTAATATTCTTTTCTTATAGATGTGGGAATGTAAAATAAATAATCTATTTATCTATATAATTTACTAAAAAAAAATTATTATATAAAAGAAATTACAGACTTAGAAGGTAAACGATCTCCAAAAAAATAACACAGCGCATTGTTTAATTATAATTTTAAAATTTAATATATTAAATTTTCTTTGGATTTCCCCGAAGGGAATTGTTAATTACATCGTTTACCTAGAGTCATTTGGTGCTATCACTGTACGAATAGTAAGAATTATAAAAATTAATCTCCTTTTTTTAAATTTATATTAATCAACCTCATTACCCGTGTTGCAATGTATTAAAGTTATGGATATATTTTAGCATGTATAGATCATTCCAGCAGAAGATGAAAGTGCAGCCGTAAAAAGTTAGAACTCTGATTTTTTGATCAGAATGGGGAAAAAAACGGCCATAATTTTTTTTGAAAAAAAAAAAAAAAAAAAAAAATCAGAGTTCTAAGTTTTTACGTCTGCTCTTTCATCTTCACCTAACGCTTCATTTATAATGGCTGTTTCATAATAATAGAAACCACCAGTCCATCAGAAGAAAATAACTCGGTTAACCGGGACTCGGGTAATCGGGAAATTCTGTAATGCAAAACATATTTCAATTTTAAGACTTAAAGCACACGCTTTTATTTTATGTAAAATGACGTCATTTGCATTTAGATACTTAAAATTAAATATAGTTTATAATAGCTCCATGTTTTATCATAAATCATTCATTTATATTTTTCTCAAAATATCACGTATTTCCATTACATTTTTTTTTCATTTTTTATGGGAAAATGGCAACAAGAAGATATGATTGCTATTTTTCAACTATTTTTTCTTTACTTTCTACAGAAAGGGAATACTTGAGTTGCCAAAATGAAACAAATGCCGCTAAAAACTACAAAAAATTTATATTTCAAAAATAAATGGAGATGCAGTTTTCAAACAAATTGCATTAAAAAATACTTATTTTCCCAATACGACGATATAAACATTGAAAATGTGCGATGCTTAGAAGTTTTTGAAAAATGCTGTAGAGTATTTAATCGCACAATGAAACATCGGCTCTTGTTTTACGGCTGGCTTATAGATGGTAACGTTATTTATATGAGACAAAATAAGCTGGGAGAAAGAAATGGCATACCGTGTGCTAAAAAGAAACCTTTGAAAAAAATAAATAAACAGAAGAAAAAAAAAGACAATTAAGCTCGTCTTTCTCAAGGGAAGAAATTCTTCAGGCGATACTTTTGATTAGGATAATAATGATGATTTTTGTGCTGTATGTAAAGGGTACACTTGCGCTAAAAAAGGTCTGAAGTGTATTGGATTCAGTGCTTGAAATGCAAGAAAGGATTGCACGGAGTTTGCAATGGTGATCATTTGCCCTGAATAAAATGATGTGCAGGCTTGTACCCTTATTAGTTTTAACAAAGTAAATTTGCAAAAAAATAATTCAGTTTACAGATTTATTTGTTTTTGCATAGTTAATTCGCAGGTAATGTTCCAATGTTTGGCTTATTTGTCTTATTTACTCTGGTGTTGCATCTTAGCCGTATATATGACGGAACATGCCACAATTACGCGAGTTTATTCAACATTAAATTTCTCAGTCATGTACATACTAGGAAAGGAGTTAAAAAGCATACATAACCAATTAAATATTGAAGAGTTTTGGTGTATTGTTTTATTTATTTAATTCCTACTATTAGCTCATACTCTCCCTATATTTATTTATATATTTATATATTTATATATTTATCTTGTACAAATTTTCAATCGTTAATAAAATACTCATTATTCATCCTATCAGGTTGAAATAGTTTTTTTTAAACTTGTACTGGATGACAATTGATGTTAATAAAGTTTTTTCAAATATTAATTAATTAATTAAATTTTAATTAATTAATTTTAGTTTTGCATGGGAAATAAAATGGCCGCCATTGGTTATTGAATTTCAATGAAAGTATTTTCAATAAGGGTTACCATAGGGGGGGGACACTGTTCTGTCGCCAACTTGGCGATATATCGCCAAATTTGGCGGCCAAAATGAGTCGCCAAAAGTGACGCCAACTTGGCGATATCTGTAATATTTCGCCAAATTCCCATAGAGTTCCATTGTAAACCTATTTGCTTATAGAAAATCAACAAATTGAGATATTTTAATGCAACAAAAACTCACATTAGCTTGATTATATTAAATTTTTCTTTGATGGCCTAAGTAGGAATTGACTTTAAAAACAAAATTTTTATATTACTTGTTCTTCTTATCATTTCAAGTTTTGGCTCTACTAATCAAAACATCCTATTTTGTGGCGACTTCCCCGAATTACCTCACACACTCACATACACATATATATAGACATATAAATTACAAAACCGAAAATTAAATCTGTACGCCAATCTTTCATTCCATTTAATAGCATTCATAACTTATGAAGTAATTGGATTTCCCAGCTTATTCGTCCCAAAATGATAAAGCTGAGTTACAAAGTGTTAATGACTAAATTCAATAATATAGGACTTCTATTTTCAAACATCTCATGATCTGAAATGAAAAGAGAAACATTATTAATCATTGTATGTTTTTCCAAAAATTCAAAAGGTTTGACCTAAAATTTATTACATAATAATTTATATTTTTAATAGTTTCTGTAGAATTATCTGACACGAGTTTCTGTTTCGCATTTTGATAATGAAAAGCTCATACTAAAAGAAAATTATTGCCAAGTAAACGTTAAATAATCTAATTATTTTTCAATAATAAGAAAGATAATAGTATTAGAAATAGTAACACAGTAA
Source organism: Maratus speciosus (assembly GCA_963932465.1). Classification (NCBI taxonomy): domain Eukaryota; kingdom Metazoa; phylum Arthropoda; class Arachnida; order Araneae; family Salticidae; genus Maratus; species Maratus speciosus. Next base: position 566,383,679 of record OZ010795.1, on the reverse strand, counting down.
TTGAATTATTTTGATATAAACTGTGACAAGAAATTTTCAGTTTGTTCCAAATATATTCCAATAGCTTACAATTTATTAATTTGACTTGAGCCACTATTGTGGAAAATGCACATCCTTCATTTCACATGGTGGGAAGTGCGAATGGGAAAATTTATTTAAAAAAGAATCATAATTTTTACTCTGCTTCATTTTTAACGCTTTCCAACAAAGTTGAAAAGTGTTATTGACTTCGGTTAATATGGTCGTCTGGCCGTCTGTTTCCCACTCTAACTCTCGTAAATATACTCGAAATCGCCCTGAAATTTTTGGATGTGATTGACGTATAGCCTAACACGAACCCTATTTCAGATGAAGTTTGTAGCATGTTTAGTCCATTTGCAGGGACAGTCAAAAGTATTACATTACATTACGGCCAGTGGGAAAAAAATCATTTCAAATTAATTTGAAAGATGTTACACTTTTCAAATAATTTTGATATGCATTTACGAAGTGTACTAAAATATGTGTTCTTTAGAATATGTGGTGCAACGAATAGTTACTATTCATTTACAGGGCCACACAAAAGAATTCCATTACATAATGGTATAGGGGGGAATTCTTTGTGGCGTATTTTAATTATGCAATTTCATATATAGTGAAATTAATATACGTCAGTGAGGCTTACTGTAAGTTATTTCATGTATAATACGAAGTGCATAGCATTTATAGGGACGCACAAAAGATTTCAGACAAGTGTATTCTATCCGAAGTACTACTGTACATTAGCGATAATGGCAGGGAATGGATTTTTAATTATGATATGCGCTTTTAAGTTTCAGTCTATTTATGGCTATATGGTGTGTATAAATGCTATAGTTGTTGTACAAGGCTACACAAAAGAACTCGTAAAGGTTACTAAGTATGAGCGTAAATTGTTGAAAGGTGGTTTTTTAATGTATTATGCATTTTTAAGCTGAACTGCATTTAGCTTACTAAAAAATGTTTGTAGAATATAGATAAAATGATATACAGGACCACGCAAAGTATTTCTGGAAATGTGATTTAATAGTTAAAAGAGTGATTTAGTTTGAATTAAGTTTTAGCTAAATAGTGGCGTATAATAAAGGTACTAGGTAAACTACAGGGCTGAGCAAAAGTATTCAAGCATGTTCCATCTATTAGTATAAATTGCTGAAAGAGAAATTTCAACCTGTTAGGCGTTTTCTTGCTAAACTAAATTTTCCCATTATATAGTATATATATGATACTACAGATGAAATACAGGACTATTCAAAAGAATTGAAATAACTATTTGGCTATGGACGGTAATTGCTAAAATCAATTTTTTAAATGTTTACTTAGTTATCTTATTTACCTTACTTCCCTACATATCGAAGTTTTGTTAAACCTTTCAGGGAATGTTGGAAAGTGTTTCATAATCTATGCCGTACGCATGATTTTTCTTTCTTGTTAAGATTTTGCACCTGGAAAGAGAAAAAATAAACATTGTTTAAAATATCTAATCGGGATTACTAAATTATTTGCCAACGCATAATTATAATTTAATTATTATTTTACTACGATTATAACGTATTTTTAAAAATCTGTATTAAGGTAAACGCACCAATAGTGGGCCACTTAAAGAATTTTGTTTATCTAATTAATATTAAAATGTTAGTGAATTAATATATATATATATATATATATTTTAGCGTGTCCTGACCTCCATGTATCAGAATAAACAATCAAACTTTCAAAGTATATTCTTCGGAAAAAAAAAAAAAAAAAAAAAAAAAAAATGTTACCTTTCTCCATGCTCCAGTAGTGGTCCTAGTAAATTTCTGCTGCATGAATCTTAAGTTTTGAACTTGTACAACAATATATTTACAATGTAATAGAGTATAGCAACAGTAGATTAATTTAAAATAATACATAATATAAAAAAAACAATATTTTAGGTAAAAACTTATCTCTTAATGAAATCTCTAAGAATTTGACAAGAAATCTGTTTTTGAAGACCCTCTAGAAAATAAACAAATGTATCAGAAGAAAAAAAATTCCAAATTGTTGATGGAAAGTTAACATTTAAGAATTTTAGTCAATCAGATTTCTTTCAGCCATTTTCAAGAAATGCAATTTTGGCGTGTTTTTAAACTTTAAAAATTAGTGGCCCACTATAGGTGCATTTACCTTATATTTTATTTTTGTTTTGTATTTGCATGGGCAGACCGCTGCATCAATGTGACAGAATCACTCTTTTCTATTGCAGAGTTCAGTGGTTAGCACAATCCTGCCATTTTAAACCATCTTCTGTGAAACAGGCCATTTTTATAGTGCGGTTTGCTAATTTTTTTTTTTGCACTGTACTATTTTCTATTTTGCCATACCCTTTAGTCTTGAATAAAGGCTAATCATGCAATATGGTTTGTGAAATAAATTGCATTTAGCGCCCGCTATTTATCACTTTTAAAACTGCAACTTCTTTTCTTAGTTAAAACAAAACCCGATCTCTCCCTTATCACGTTATGGCGCAGCGTGTCCCAAATGGAACCTTGCGCCATTAAACCCCACTCAAGCAACCAAGCAACCAAAAAACCAACGAACTATTATCACGTTTGTTCAAACTGCTTTTCTTTTTATCGTCATTTACGAAATAATTTATTTTTGCAAAATTACCCATTTGTAATCCATTTTCCACATTCTTAACTGAGGTTCGTTTGTTGGTCCGCTATCTGTTTGTCTACCCGCCCACTACCTTAAGGCATGTTATAACTTAAAAAAAAATCCTAACATGTTCCCACTTTTTTGCGATTTTTTTGCGCAATTATACAGTAATACTAATAATCGGGATTTTAGCAAATGAAGGAACATGTCTTGAAGTTTTAAAAACAATTTTTTATTTGGAAGTTGGTTGAAAATTTCTCCTCTAGCGGCCTGTGGTACCAGAGTGTGCAAAAAAGTGAAGTGTTCCGCGTTACTAGATGAATCTCGGAATCTGCTTACCTATGACAAAAAAAAAAAAAAAACAAAAAAAAAACCTTAATATTTACTATATTTTGTAGACCCTCTCGGATTGTTTTATCAATTTTTCGATGGCGGTCGTTCAAATTTTAGTTGTCTGTTTTAGACAAAAATTTATAGATTTAAATCGCGCGCAAAAAAAAAAAAAAAAAAAAAAAAAAAAAAAAAAAAAATACAATTTGAATATTGCGAAGCGCGTCTGTGAGGGACTACAAAATAGTATACATTAGAAAAGCATGGAATTTTGCTCAAATCGGTCGATGAAATCTCAATTCTATCTAGTACCGATTTATAAAACAGAGTTTCGAAAAAAAAAAAACAGGTTTACAGTTTTGCAACATTTTTAAACATAGATAGCGGTGAAAATTTTCAACTTACATAAAATAATCTATACCAGGCCCATATAATGAATCCCTCTAGAATTCCTATTCCTCGATTTTTTTTTTTTTTTTTTTTTTTTTTTTTTTTTTTTTTTTTTAGCCCCCGGTATGCTATTTCTTTCTTCCAGCTATTAAAATGCCGTCTCAAAAAATAACGTTTCGTTGTATAAGCCAGCCGTAAAACAAATCAGATGTATAATTGTACTACTAAATACTCTACTGCAATTTTTTTAAACTTCTAAGAATCGCACATTTTCAAATTTTTTACCGTCGTATTAGAAAAAAAAAAAAAAAAAAAACATACTTTTAAATGCATTTTGTTTGAACACTGCATCTCCATTTATTTTTGAGATATTAATTTTCTTGTAGTTTTTAGCACCTTTTATTTTTTATTGGCAACTCAAGTACTCCATTTCCGTAGAAATAGGAAAAATAGTTGGAAAGTAGTAATTATATCTTTTTGGTGACATTTCCCCATAACTACTGGGGGAAAAAAATTGCAATTAAAATACGTGCTATTTTGAAAATATATATATATATATATATATATAAATGAAGGATTTCTGATAAAACAGGGAACTATTATAAACTATATTTAATTTTAAGTATCTATATTAATATTACAGACAGATAAAGGCATATGAATCATTAGATAGCCGATTTTTTGTCGAGTTTCTTGAATGACGACATCTCTTTCTTGGATTTGTGTATTATTGAGTGATAGTAACGTCCTATGCATACTTTACTCTTAGATGTTGTTCAAGACTCGATCGTAAATGAGGAATTCTTCCCCCGGATACGAATGACGAAATTTTATAAAAAATAAAAGCGTGTGTTTTAAATCTTAAAATTGAAATATGTTTTGTACTATTTATATACACATATATTTTTTTTTCATCGTGGGCGACACTAAATTCTGAAAAAGCAGAATTTCTGTTTTCTACTATGAAAGCTTTTTTTGCACAATGCGCTAAAAATGAGCCTTTTCACTGCAACACCAAAGTGTAGATTTTTTGAACCAATACGAAATTTGAACAAGTAAAAATTAAATTTAAAAAATAAAAAAACACGACTGCATAAAAAGCGAACTAATTAATTATTTCTCATCAATGTGAAACTACTTTTTTTTTTATATTACATACCTATTTTTTTTTTTTTAAATTTACTTGTATTGATGACTTAACTTGTGTTTAATTGTTAATTCCTATCTATAAACACTGTTTTGATGAGGCCTACAGATGTCTATGAAGGTTAGAGTTGCAGTAAAGCTAGAGATCCTACCTACACAACTTCCAGGTTGTGTCATATTTAAACGGAACTTCTGAGTGTAAAATAGTCAATAAAACATCGTCTTCATTTTGAAAGACCCATCCAATGCTATGCCACTCAATAAGGAGCGTAAAATGTTTTTTTGTGTCTACCGCCATTTTGGATTTATAAAAACAAAACCTAGCCTATAACCCTCGGACGGTTAAGACGCATCGATAGAGACCTCATTCCTTAAAATCCCTCCAGCAGTTGGGATGTTTCGAGGGTTTAAAGAAATGCACATACCCAGATACGCGTGAAACACATAACCCTTATTGGCTTCGAAACTGCTTCCCTTCGTAACTGCTAAGTAACCCTTCGAACTGCTTTACTATAAAGTTTTTGAGGGTTTAAGGAGTGAAAATATGAAAAAAAAATCACAAATTATAATATGCCGTAAAGCGGCTTCGATTGTCATGACAGTGATATATATTTTTAAAGTTTACTATAGGTCGTTCCCTACTGAAATGGGGTGTGTATCATTTAGATCTGGCTTGGTCTCAGGACTCTTAAAATTGGAAAAAATGAAAAAAAAAAAGACCATTTTCAACATTTAATATCTCAAAATGTATTTGATTTTAAGACACAATTTTAATTGGAATAAAATATATAAGTATGTTCTTTCATTTCACGTATTTAAAAAATTGTAAGATGTAGAATTAGCATTTACAGGGGGCTACAAACTGTTAGACATTTGACAAGCAAAAAATCGGCATAACAGCTTACGCGCACGATTACAAAATAAGTATTGCAACTAGATTGAAAATAAATTTTGGTGCCTACTTATACTTCAGACTGTAATAATTACCCTGAACCTAAATAAATTTGTATTTATAGCTTTTTTATAATTTTAATACAAAGTTGTATTTAGCTAATGCAAAATTTAGAAAATTTCAACACTGTAATTGCCTAAAAAATATTGTTTTGAACAATAAAAAGGAAATTTTAGGTTCACTCTACACAGACTAACATGAAATATATGTTTTAAAAAAATCATGAAAAAATATTTATAAGTTTTTGAGATATCGTGCGCGTTACGCCCAAAAACGTCATTTGGAGAAAAATGGCTTCGAAGTTTCCGAAACGACGCTTCAGCCATTGAACGTGTATAAATGTAAAAGCCATAACTTCAGTTCTAATAGTAATTTCAAGGAAACAATTATATCAAAATGTTCAGAAAAAATAGGAGTTCAATATCTAAAAAAATTAAAATTTCGAAAATTTTAAAGCTTTAAGAGTCCCGAGACCCCTTAAAGAGACACACAAAAGTATTCGCTAATTTATAGTCTAAGAGTAAAAATTGCTTTAAGTTTATTTTAACGATGTCATTAAAATATTTAAATTAAATTAAATTTAATAAATATATAATTCATTGAAAAAAACTAGTTGATGTGCCAATCCCAAATCTTTCTTCTATCTCATATATTTTAATATTTCAAAATGTTGTTACAAAAGTATTTCATTTTTATTAGTTCAATACTATATCAACTTTGACTTTCATCTTAAACTTCTGCTTCAGTCAATTAACCGGAGTAAAAACGAGTTAATCTCCATCATGATATTTATTATAACCAATAGTTTTCGGTTATTCTGTTTATATCAACTGTTAGCGAATAGTCCGCTTATGAGGATGGAAAGTTCCCGTCGCTTCATTAGCCGCCGGTGTACAATAGAACTACGAAAAATCAAGAAAGTTACATAAAAATCGCTATTATAGTGCACCCTTTCGGAATATTTCCAAATTAAGGAAGGATCTTCTTGTCATGGCCAAAAACATACATAAAAAATTTGGTTCAATTATATGCATAACTTCATGCACTTTCCAATGGTACAATATTGAATGTGGAACAAAAATCGCAATTATAGCGCCCCCTTCCGGCGGAGTTTTTCCAAATTCAGAAAGGACCTTCTTGCCATGAGAAAAAACCTACACAAAAATTTGGTTCAATTATATGCATAACTTCATACATTTTTCGATGGTACAATAATGAAAATGGCACAGACATAGCTATTACAGCGACCCTTCAGGCGGAATTTTTTCATATTCAGAGAGGACCAATTAGCCATAGCCAAACACATACATAAGAAATTTGGTTCAATTCTATACATAACTTCATACACTTTTTGATGGTACAATGGCGACAGACAGACGGACATTTTCTATAAACATGTTTTTGGGGATCTTTGACTCCTAAAACGAGTAAATCCGTCGAAAACCGGAAGTAAAAAAAAATTCGATTACAATACTTTCTTCTATTGAAGATAGAAGAAAGTAAAAAGATGATCAAAAGATGAACTTACATTACAAAATTCTAAAAATGATGCAAACTGTTTCATAATCTATGCGTGATGTATGATTTTTTTCCTGTTAGCTTTCGAAATGCTATTTCTTTCAGGTAGCAATTAAAGTGTCGTCTCTAAAAATTAACATTAAGTTACATAATCCAGCCGTAAAACGAAGCAGATGTATCGTTGTACGGTTAAATACTAATAATCTCTACTGCAATTTTTTTTAACTTCTAAGCATCCCACATTTTCAATTTTCACATTTTCGTATAGAGGGAAAAAAGTATTTTTAAGTGCAAGTTGTTTTAAAACTGCATCTCAAATTATTTTTGAGAAATTAATATTTTTGTAGTTTTTAATACCATTCCTGTAATGGTAGCAACTGAAGTACTCTATTTCTGTAGAAAGTAAAAGGGAAATAGTTGATTAATACATCTTTTTGTTGCCATTTCCTCATAACAACTGAAAAATGTGCTATTTTGAAAAAATATAAAGGAAGGATATCTGATAAATCATAGAGCTATTATAAACTATATTTAATTTTGTGTATCCATATTAACGTTACAAACAAACGAAGGCATATGAATCATTACATAGACGATTTTTTTTTTTTTTTGTCGAATTTACGACATCGCTTTTTGCATGGTTTGCGTATTATTCCGCGATAGTGACGTCATACGGCAATTTTCTATGGATGTTGTTTAAGACTGGATCGTAAATGTGGAATTCTGCTACGGATGCAAATGAAGTCATTCTATATAAAATAATACCGTGTATTTTAAGTCTTAAAACTGAAATATGTTTTGTAGAAGTGCATCATTTTCACTCCGCACTGTAAAAAAACCACTGTAGATTTGCCAGAACAAACTCGATCACAGTGAATGCGCTGTATCTTTCTTTGGTTTCCTGAATATATTAACATGGAAAATACAGTAGTTGTGTAAAATTAACAGCTCAATGTGCTGGCAATTTTACGCAACTACTGTATTTTCCATGTTAAAATAGTCAGGAAACCAAAGAAAGATACAGCACATTCACTGTGATCGAGTTTGTGCTCGAGATGAACAGTTCTTGTACTGTAAAAATGTTGTTTTTTTACAGTGCAGAGGGTTTGAAATTCTTCTTGAAAATAGCACAATTGAAATCACACACTGATAAAACGCAAAGTTTTACAAAAATTTAGAATGTCTTTATAGAAAAGCAGCGATTTTTACGTTAAAAAATTAGACCAACAAAATATACGATGCACTTTTTATTGCTACTAGTTTTTTAAATTTATTATAAAATAATGAAACAGTTCCTTCTTAAACATTTACTTTCGGCGAAATTCGACGGGTTCCACCTCGTATTAATAATAATAATTCTTTCTTATCCCCATCGGGGGCGACACTAAATTCTGAAAAAAAGGAGAATTCCTGCTTCTTGCTTGCTTTATTACCCGACTGCCAAGAAGGGTTATGTGTTTCACGCGTATCTGGGTATGTGGATTTCTTTATAACCAGGAAACATCCCAACGGCTGTATGGATTTTAATGAATGAGGTCTCTATCGATTCGTCCTAACCGTCCAATGGTTATAGGATAGGTTTTGTTTTTTATAAATTCAAAATGGCGGCCGTAAAATACAAAATGTTGGTAGAGACAAAGAAAAAAAATATACGCACCCTATTGAGTGGCATATCATTGGATAGGTCTTTCAAAATGAAGAAGACAATGTTTCATTGACTATTTTACAGTCAGAAGCTCCGTTTAAATATTACGCAACCTGGAAGTTGTGTAGGTAGGACATTAGTAGGTAGGTAGCTTTACTGCAACTCTAACCATCATAAACATCTATAGTCCTCATCAAAACAGAGGAACTAACAATTAAACACAACTTAAAAGTCTTCAATACAAGTAAATAAATAAAAAAATAGGTAAGTAATATAAACAAGTAATATAAAACATATTTTAAATCAATTCCTACTTAGGTCAATAAGAGAATTTTTTTTCTCCCATTCTTCGTTCCTCTTGAGTGGTGCTTAAAATGCCTTGATCAAGAAGAGGACTCTCTCAGTCTTAAAATACCTTTATCAAGATGAGGGTTATCACGATTAATGAAAATTAATTAATTTAATTTAATTAATGAATTAATATTTGAAAAAAAAACTGGATTAACATCAAGTTTCATCCACTACAAGTTTGAAAAAAATTATTTGAGCTTGATTGTATGAATAATAAGTATTTTATTAACGATTGAAAATTTGACCAAGATATATATAGCGAGAGTAGGATAATAGTAGGAATTGTAGCTAATAGTAGGAATTGAAAATAAAATATAGTTTCACAATGATGAGAAATAATTAGTTCGCTTTTTACGCAGTCGGGTTTTTTGATTTTTTAAATTTAATTGTTTATATTTTACTAAATTCCTGAATTTTTTCATGAAGATTTTATTTTTAGGCAAACAAAAACGCGACAGCAAAAATGCACAGCATATCTAGATTAAAATAGATTTTTTATACACATATTTGAGACGCAGGAGTTAAAAGAAAGATTAACGAAAATTTTATTTTTATTGACTTTAACTGATTTACATTCCAGAGATGTGTATGCTCACAATTATTCACTAACATTTCACGAAATTAAATTAAAATTGTAATATAAAGAATATATTATTTTTAAAAAAATTGCGTGGAAAATGTTTCAAAAGTTGTAGAAAGTCAAATATTTATATTGGTGGTGACAGTCTTCGCCATTATAAAGATAAATATATATCCTACCAAAATATATACATCTATAAAACTTTAAAACTTTATTTGCACATTTTTAAATTCGTTTATTTTATGGAAAATTTTCAAAATTGTTCCGAGTTAAAATATTTGAACAAACATTGTGGAAATGTTCTTTTTTGTCAATAAACAAAATAATTCTGCATAAAAGTTGCATGAAAGAAATATTTGGAAACATTTTGTCGAAAATTATTGAATATATAAATAAAATTTCTTGTAGTGTCAGATTTTTTCCGTTTCTCCCCCAAAAGTTTGGCATATTACATATTTATAACAGGAGAAAAATCTTTGTCGCATGTTATAATTTAACAAAATGAGTTTTTTTTTTAAAGTAAATAAAATATTTCAAATATTTTACATTTTGAATCGTCAAAACATCTATAAAGAAAAATTTTATTTTTTCATCTAAAATTTATAATTTAATTTATTTCCTATTAGAAATAAGTAAATGTGCCATTTAAATACCGATTTTTAACACTTTCCAGCAAAGTTGAAAAGTGTTTATGAATTGGGTTTGTCTGTCCGTCTTTTCTGTGTGTCCGTTTGTCATTCTGTCCGTATGTGTGTCCTAGCTCTAACTCGGATACGTATACTCGTATTGCCCTGTAATTTATACATGTTTTTTGAGGTTTATCCTGGTACGTTCAATATTTAAATTTAAGTGTGTAGCATTTATACTTAATTTACAGGGGCACTCAAAAGTATTCCGTTACATTATGATTTATGAGGGAAAATCATTTGCAGTATATTTTAATGGTGTTACACTATTTTAAACATAATGAAATTCATATGCATTATTGAGGCGCACTAGAAAATGATTAGCATAAAATATGTTATTTGCAGCATTTACAGTATGTACGGGAACTCAAAAGTATTCCGTTATATTACGGTATACAAAGAGAAATCGTTTGCGACGTATTCTAATGACTTTACTGTGCTACAAACACTATGAAATTGATATTAATTGCTGACGTGCACTAAAACATGCAGTCTCTAGCTTTATTGAATTGATATATGTTTGACGAAGATTTTTGTAATCATTTTCAGTATCTCGACGTTTTTTTTTTAAATCTTATATCTCTTATCTGCTTATAATTATTTTATATCTGTTTATAATTATTTTATAAAGATTAGTTTGGTTTCAAATTGAAGCTTTTCTTCTTTACATTCTTCTGGTCTTCGTTTTATTTCTCTGCGATGCTTACTTTCTTAAATATCTGAAATTTTAAAATGCCACGTTTGGCAGATTTAACATGAAGAAGTTGTCTCCAGTATAATAAGCAGTTACGTGGTTCTGGCTTTTGATTCTTGGCGTTTGTTTAATTGGTGGGGTTAGCATTTTATTTTATAGCTTGGCTTGGCAGAACGACAGTCCAGCTTGATGCGTTGGAAAGTATTTCATAATGTACTCTTGAAGCATTATTTTGCTTACTTGTTTTTAACAACAGTTTATGCGTTTAAAAAATAGATCTCCAGTTTTTTAGCCCCCGGTACGGTATGCTATTTCTTTTTCCCAGCCTATTTTGTGTATTCCAAAAAATAACGTCACCTTACAGAAGCCAGCAATAAACAAAACAGATGTATCATTGTACGATTAAATACTCCATAGCATTTTTAAAAATTTCTAAGCATCGCACATTTTTAATTTTTATACCGTCGTATTGGAAAAAAAAGTACTTTTAAATGCAATTTGTTTGAAAACTGTATCTCCATTTATTTTTGAAATATTAATTTTTTTGTAGTTTTTAGCACAATTTGTTTAATTTTGGCAGCTCAAGTACTCTATTTATGTAGAAAGTAAAGGGAAAAATAGTTGAAAAATAGAAATTATATCTTTTTGTTGACATTTTCTCATAACAACCGAAAGAAAATGTAATTAAAATACATGCTATTTTGAAAAAATATAAACGAATAATTTCTGTTAAAACATGGAGCTATTATAAACTATATTTAACTTTAGTTATCTATATTAATGTTACAAACAAATGAAGGCCTGTGAATCATTAGATAGTCGCTTTTTTGTCGAGTTTCTTGAATGAAGGCATTTTTTTTTCCTTCTGCATTTGTGTATTATTTCGCGGTAGTGACGTCCTATGCATACTTTACTGTAGGTGTTTAAGAGTGGATCATAAATGTGGAATTCTTAAGCGGATGCGAATGACGTCATTTTACATAAAATAAAAGTGCGTGTTTTAAGTCTTAAAATTGAAATATGTTTTGTACTATTTACATATACATATATTTTTTTCATCGGGGCGACACTAAATTCTGAAAAAGCAGAATTCCTGTTTTCTAGTTATTAATTGCGTTTGAATAACAAATGAAAAAGTTTATAAATTGAAACGCAAGGAACATTTAATTTTATTTTAACTACGTAATAGTTTTTAAATTTTTAATTGTCAGTAAATTAGATTTTTTCAACTAGTTATGGATTTATAATACAGAAAATTTTCTGGTTGGAATTAACATAAAAAATGAAAAGAAATTTTTAAAGTCCCCTCAGAAGCAATTAACTGTAGTTTGTTTTAGTTATTATTTACTTTTCTTCTTTTTTTCGCTCTTTTATATTAACTTTTAACCGTTTAAACTCTTCAAAAGTGTGTAAAAAATAAATTACATATTGATATGCAACCACTTAACATGTCAACAACAGAAAATGTTAGCAGTAATTTTATTTAGATTTTAATCGAAATATAGCTAAGAAACTAATATTTTATACATAGTTACAAAAAATTATTTAAAAAGTTGTTTTCAATTAAAATTACTTCTTCAACATGTAGCAAATTTATAAGTTACTGCATTCTGAAAAATTATTAACCATAAAAAATCTCCTGTCATTCAAAAATCTTAAAGAATGTAATGAAAATGTTTTGTCTTGATATTTTGACACAAAAAATTCTAACTTTCTTATGTAAAAAAGTAATTTTTTATAACCTAAAGTAAAATTTAAAGAATAAATAAGAAGAATACTTTTAAAATATATTAAAAAAAAGCATTACTTTCTAACTTTTTACTTTTTTCTACATTTATATGAAGAAAGTATTGGATTCGTGAAAAAAAATGACTTCCGGTTATCAACGGAGTGATACGTTTTAGAAGGTCCGGACCACGATTTCACTTTTTTTTAAAAATGGCTGCCTGTGAGTCTGTCTGTATGTGAGACAAATTTTCTGTGCTCTCTTATCTGAAGAGCGAGTGCACGAGATTTAATTAAATATAAGATTCAGTTATACCTTGATGTACATTGGGGCTGATCAATTTTGGCGTTAATCGCCCAACAGGTGGCAATACTATATTGTATTTTTCACAATTCCCTCAATAGCTCTATCTCCAGAACTAATGCACAGATTTTCATCAAACTTCAGATTCAGTTTTACCTCGATATAAGTTGGTGCTGATTATGTTTTGGTGTAAATCTCCCAACAGGTGGCGCTTCTTTGCTACATTTTCCACAATTTCTGCAATAGTTAATGCACAGAAATTAGTTAAAGTTTATATTCTGTTACACTTTCACATGAATAAATCCTTATTAGGTTTAGTTGCATACTGTTCATAGGTGTCGCTTATATGCTCTTTGAGTTGCAGACATCTAAGAGGTTGGGTGCCAAAATTTAATGATTTGTTTAAAAAATTCGATGGTTATATCTTCTTTTTAAATGCACACAATTCAGCGAACCTATACATTTTGAATTCTCATTATTTGCATAGATTGTCATTTAAATATGGCCCTGTCATAGCAAATTTAGAAGTGCTTAGGGATTGGCACATCTGACTAGTTTAAGTACGCTATTACTTTTTTATTTTTTTAAAAATAAGTAAATATTATCGAGGCAATTGTTTACAAATCTTTTCATATACTGTTTGTGGGAAAATGGTTACATTTGTTTTGTTTTTAAACCTCTGTAAACATTTTAGACCGATTTAAATTTGAAATTATTAAAATAAATTAATCTATATATGTATAAATAAATTTGAGGTAAAGAAGCGTACGAAACCTCAACTACGTTGAGTTAAATTCTTGATCTAGTATGAAAAAATATGATAGCAAAATTGGAGAATCTTTAAGAAAAAGGATTGGCGGATGGCGATTAGTTACGGTATAATGGAGGGTGTATAAGTACTTCTCTAACATAATAATAAAACACACATACTACAATATACAGTTGGACCTCTATTTAAGGAACCTCTATTTTGCGAACTTTTCCCTCGAACCAAGAACATTTTGCGAATTTCTTCGTAAAATAACCTCCAAATAGCGAAGTGCATTCTCTATTTAACGAACTTTTTCTTGTGATCAAAATTTTTTTTCTCCCCATTTCTCAAAATATTTCTGGACATTTCAAACTTATTCTTTCTTTAAACAAATTTTATGATGTTCAATGGCCTTGAACTGGTTTTACCAGGCGCCTTCTTTGTCAGCAGTGAGAATTCGGTAAGTACGGAGGACGAAGACGATATACCCTTAGAGTAACTTAAAAAAAATGTGGATACAGTGAGAAAAAAAGAAGAAATTAACCAAGATGTGCTGATTGATGATTGTCTTTCACTTAATTCTGAAATTGAGACCTCAGAAACACTATCCGAATTGAATATTTTCGACAGTGTGAAAAATAAAAACAATACAACAATGAATATTGATGAAGACGAATATGATGATGATGGAAATGATCATTATGCAGGAATTAACAAGACTTCGTACGATGAAATGCTAAAATCATTTAAAACAACCCAACGTGGATTATAGTTAGAAGAAAATACGAATGAAGGGGTTTTTGGTGCATTGCAAAGATTCGAGACGTATTATGAGAGAAAGCACTTTTTAAAATAAAAAAACTCAGGCAAAATTAACAGGGTTTTTCAGAAATTAAATTTAAGGACGCATATGTTAATGTATGGTTAAAATTATTTGTTATAATAATAATAAATACGGTAATGTCATTAAAATTCGTTAATTTTAATGTAAAACTATTTACTTTAAACAGAAAATACAAGCGTATTCCCGGAAAATGTTTTGTTTTCCTTGCAGATTTCAAAGATTTAAACACATAGGAAAAGTGAATTGAGGAAGGATATTGGCGGGTAAAATAAATAAAACAAATCGATATAATTTATAAAAATAAGTGTGATTAATTACTGTTAGTAAAAATATTATGTGTTTATGAATTTAAAATCCGTTTTATGTAGTTTAAAGTATTTTAAAAGGTGGACTTCTATTTAACGTATTTTCCATATAACGAACTTTTTTCCGGGATTTAGCGACTTCGTTAAATAGAGGTTCGAGTGTATATATTAAAACTCACATACACAGATAAATAACGCCAGCATTCAGCAGTTAAAGGTATATATAAATATTATACAGACATACAAACAATAAATACAATAAACCCAACTGGAGTGAAAAATGACTTCCCCAACATGGTTTATTAGGGAGAAATTGCAGTCCCAGGCATCGGACGGAGTAGCTCAGTGGTTAGAGCAGCTGTCTTGTATACTGTGGTCCCGGGTTTGATTCCTAGCTTTGGCTAATTTTTCACCCCAGTTGGGTTTATATTATTTATTGTATGTATGTCTGTATAATATTTATATACAATTCTCTATCATGTTTAATTAATAATTCTCACAAATAGCCATTTCGAGCTGGTTTAGCTTATTCTCTAACAATTTATTTGTCCATATACTTTGTATTTAATAAAATGATTGTGAGCAAAATGAATCCATCTTAACCCTTTCAGGGGCCGTGGTATATTTATGAAACCACTTAATTTTAATTCCCAAATGCCACATTGGGACCAGAATTTTGATACCATAATTTTTCGGTTTATTATGTACGTGAAATGTAGCTTTTCTTATTTCCAAATACATTTGTTAGTAAATTCCGGGGCTATTCATTTATTTCAACATTTTAGCAATGGAAGTGCTCTGCCCCTTAAAGGGTTAATATGTAAGTTACAGATGTCTCTATAAACACCCCGTGAGTACTTTTCAATTCTGTCAAAACATCTTAAATTATGTATGATATAGTTAAAAAAAAATTTCTTAGACTTATTTTTTAAGAAAAAATTTAAGCCATGATAGCATGAAACATCAAGAGAAAATTTACAATATGACATTGAAACATGAAATAAAACTCTCGTGTATATACATTTTTAAATTTAAACTGTTTAACAATATTATTATTTGGCCACTTTAAATAGGATGTAATTTCCCCTATTTCATCTTTTAACACAGTCGTTTTATTTTTATTTTTAAGTTTTCATTCTGTTTTTAATACTCTCGAGCATATACACTTTTAATTGAAAGGAAATAACATCCTTTGGGCACTTTTAGGTAGATTTCGTATGAAATACTACCTATTACATTCTCCCCTACATTAGAATTTCTGAAAAATTTTTGCAGATCTACACCGATCATGAGCCCTAGAACCCAAAACCACCCTCAGTAAAAAACTTTATCTATCTATCTATCTATGTATGTATCTATATATATCACTTTTTCTGGACACGATAACTTCCTCAATTCTGCACAAATCTTTTCTAAACTGATACATAAAATCAAGAGGTATAAAATCTCGGCCAAGTTCGTTAATGGGCAAAATTGGACCAAGGGGATGGATATAGGGAGGAGTTTTGTGAAAACCGAAAAAAAAAACCCATAACTTCTTAATTTTTGTACAGATCAAATCAGTTTAAAGTTTTTATTACTTCTAAAAATAGGGACAAAAATTTATGTATCACATAATTTTGTAAAATTAAAAATGGGCTCAAGGGGGGCAAAAAATAGGGTTTTTGGGAGAAAAAAATTCATAACTTCGTCAATTTTCAAGATATCAAATCCAATTAATTTTATTATAAATTTCCTTAATATTATCTACAACTTTTATATTCACAAGTTTTTGATAGGACCTATTCGTACCGCAAAAAATAAAAATAAAATAAAAACGAAAAAAAAAGGGGGGGGGGGTGAATAAAAAATAATCCATAACTCCGTCAATTCACGAAATATAAAATCTCCATGAATTTATCTTATATCTTCTTAATATTGTCTACAACATTTATATAGAGAAGTCTTTGATAGGACCAATTCTTACAGCAAAAACAAATTAAAAATACATAGCGGTTGAAGAAAAAAATCATCTTATTAAAGGTGTATTCAAATCCAAACTGCCTATTTTCTGACTCATTTTGAAATTCATTTTTGCTCTCAAACGCATCCAATTGGTACATTCTCTTATTCAGAAACTATATAATGTACCGCAATGATCGATTTTTTGATAGAGGCAGAATATATTTCAAAAAATGATGTCAAAGTGGAGATTTTGAACAGAATTTCCCGAAGTGATTGTGTTAGAAACGAAAAATATTGTCCTACTGAGAAAATATTTGTTTATAAATCAAGTTTTAACTAATTGAACGAAAAGTAAAAACACAGGTTGCTTATAAATCTCTTCAAAAATCACGTCAGCAAGTTTCATATTTTTTCTGTTAAAAATGAATCTGAAAATGTGCCAGAAAATTTCGAGTTGTTGAGCATGGAAAAGTATTTTTTTAATACCTCCTTAACATGATTCTGATAAAACCAGCTATTATATAAAAATGAAATAATAACTCGTCAAAAGCGGCCAGATAAAATTGTTAAAGTGAGTTTATCTCTAATCATGATTTAGTTTTTGTTGGTCATATTAGTATACTTAACTTCGAAATCTACCTCCGCCTGTAGGCCGGGCCGGCAGGGATTTTTTATAATTTGCAACAACTTAAAATAATGACTTTTTTTGAACGTGAAAAATAAAATATTTATTGAAATAATGACATTTTGAATAAAAAATAGGAAAAATCTCTCAAAAAGTAATAAAAATAAAAATAAATAAATGCAGTCTGTATACAGAAGGATTGTGATGTATCCTTAGAAAGAAAAATTAAATTCCTATGCATCGTTTTCGTTCCTATAAAACTTTTAAAACTAAACTATGTTGACCAAATTTAACATTAAATAATCTCTTTTAGTCCGGGTGCTACGGTTGAGAGAACCGCAAATCGTGATAAGAATATACCGATTGGTGAGTATCTACTTTATATTAATACAATGCATTTCTGAGGGGGAGGCATCGCGTAAAGTCGTGGGAATTCAATATGACGGCTGTTATGTAAAATGGCGTCATTTTCTGAATTTTCTTACTATCCATCATATAAATGTGTGTTTCAGGTCGATTTTGACGTTTTTAACGTCAAATATTTCGTTTTTAATACTTTTCGTAATAGTTGAATGAGTTTATGAATTCAGTTTGTCTGTTTGATTGTCTGTCTGTGTGCTTGCCATTCCATGCACTAACTCGCTTAAATATCGCTACACGCTTAAATTTACTCAGATTGTCATGTAATTTATATATGTTATTGAAGTTTACAGTTCGTTTACAAGGCCCTCAAAAGAATATCATTACGTTATTGTCTATTAGCCAGGGTGCTACGGCTGAGAAAATTGCAAATCGTGATAAGAATATACCGATTGGTGAGTATCTATTTTATATTAATACAATCCATATAAGAGGGGGAGGCATCGCGTAAAGTCGTAGGAATTCAAGATCGCGACTGTTATTCAAAAGGGCGTCATTTTCTGAATTTCCTTACTATCCATCAAATAAATGGGTGTTTCAGCTCGATTTCGATGTTTTTAACGTCAAAAATTTCGTTACAGCACTTTTCGATATAGTTTAATGAGTTTATGAATAAAAATTGAAGTGTATAGCTTTTACAGTCCGTTTGCAGGACCCTCAAAAGAATTCCATTTCGTTATTGTCTATGGGGGGGGGGGGGTCGTTTGCATTGTGTTTTAATCATGTTATACTCGCTGAAACATATTCAAATTGACATACATCAGTGAGGTGCTCTACAAGATACTTACTATAGAATAAGGAGTACATAGTATTTATCGTTTATTTACAGTGACACACCAAAAAAGAATACGTGCGTTTGTAACTCGTGTAATAAATTCTATAAAGATCATCAGTTAAATCAAATGTTATTAGTGGAGCTGCTAGGTTTGAAAAAACTGCATTTTGTGATAAAGATATCCCGAATGGTCAGTATCTACTTCATATTAATACAATGCCTATAAGAAGCTGAGACATCGAGCAAATTCATAGGAATTCAAGATGGCGGGTGTTATTCAAAATTGTTTGCAAATTTATTCTTATACGTCATATAAAAGTGTCTATCATGTCAATTTCGATATTTTTAGGATTCCGATCATAAAAAGTAAAAACGGAACCATTATAAGATCACTCCTGTGTCTGTCTGTCTGTCTGTCACAGCCATTTTACTCCTAAACTATGGAACGAGGAAAGTTCAAATTGGGAGAAAGTAATAAATTCTATTGAACCACATATTTCAGATTATTAAACATTTACAAATATTTATGAGAAAAAAGTACAGGGGCTAATTACGTTACTTGCAATAAAAAAAAAAAAAAAAAAAAAAAAAAAAAAAAAAAATCTTTGTATACCGTGTGGCGTATTTTGTGAAAGCTTTTGTTACGCTGAACTCAAAAATACATTTATTTTAATTTTAGGTATTATATTTTCAGAGATATTGTCGAAAATGCAGTGAAAAAATATGTCCCCACCCCCATCTATTTCCGAATCTACTGAAAGTAAAATTATGAAAAAAATTAGAGGAAGTGGACGTCAAGTTAAAGCTTGCGGGAAAATTATAGCTATTACCCTAGGTCACATTTGTTTTGAGAAAAGCGAATTTTTCCGTTACACAAATTTCGATTTATGGGCATTCAGCAAAGGTGATGAGCAGCACTAGAGATACCTATTGTAGCAGAAGTATAAAAGCATTGTTGATAATGATTTTTGAAAAAAATCGTCGGTAATTAGCTGAAATATTAACTCTTAAAGATACGGACGTTTTGGACATACATAATGACAGGGGTGGCGTATTCTATGTACCATTGGCTTTTAAAGTCTAGATAACAAGTTTTAATGATATACTTGTATAATATAATGTCCAGTAGCAGCATAAAAGCAATAAACATCAAATTGTTAAAAACAGACTAATTTAATCAGAATTAATCACATAAATACTATGGGATTCGCCAATAGTTTGCATTGAGTAGATCTCTCAATACGCCTACCGTGCTTTTAAAAGTTAATTAAAAACCTATCTGGAAACAAGCGGCAAGGACCAAGGCGGTGTTGGTTTTTGCGACCTCCTTTGAAAGCGCGTTTAGCAAAATGCCAAGTTTAAACTTTGATCAACGTTTCTGTTTTAGCTACACTGTAAAAAGAATGATTATTGCGATGCTGAATTTAGTTTTATGAAATACAAAATGAAGTTTAAATATGCACTTCTTTTATTGTCAGTGCCGAATTAAGTTAATCATAAACAGATTAGGATAAGATTTAAATAAGAGTTATGCAGAATAGCAATATTTGATATTATTTAGGTTTCATATCTCTTTGGACTTTTACGGTATACCCATTCATACTTTTCTAGTATATATACAGCTATACCCAACACTGAGTTGTATAGTTTTTTACAATGTCTTATTTTTCTTTTAGTAAAAGATTTTTTTTATTAATACAGTTAGTAATTCATATATTTATAGTATGGAACCTTACGAACGCAAGTAATACTCGCACTTGACCGTTTATTTAACTGAAAAATTCCCTTTTTATTATCAGAAATACGCTTAAAATGAAAATAGGACAATTATCAATGATTGAATTTAGGAGAGTAGCGATATTACAGCATGGAATGGCAAGCAGACATACAGACAAACAAACAGACAAACTGAATTTATAAATTCATTCAACAATGACGGAAAATATTAGACACGAAATGTTTGACGTTAAAAATATCGAAATTGACTTGAAACACACATTTATATGATGGATAGTAACAAAATTTAGAAAATGACGCCATTTTTAATAACATCCGCCCTCTTGAATTCCCACGACTTTACGCGATACCCCCCCAATCTGAAATGCATTGTTATTGATATAAAGTAGATACTCTGCAATCGGTATATTCTTATCACGATTTGCAGTTTTCACCTTATTTTTGTCGTGTATCACTCGGACTACTTAAATAGTTCTTCGATTTAAAACTCTCTACATCAGCGCGTTTATCAATCGTTTCTCTATAATGCTAACAATTTAAATATTTTTGTATGCAACAGTTTTCTTAATATTACCGAAGAAAGACCTCCCGGTCACAAATTTATTTATGTCGGTGGTAAAGGTGACAGCGTTAATTACTTTTTTTAAAACTTTCCAACATAGCTGAAAAGTGGTTACGACTTCGATTTGTCTGTCTGTCAGTGCTGTAACTCTCGCAAATATTGTCGGAACGCCATGAAATTGATATATGTTATTCATATTCACTATGACAACAGTTACCGTCGCTTTACAGTGACATTCAAAATAATTCAGATACATTACGGCCTATGGAGGAAGTTGCGGTGGTTTTAATAATGTTTCGCAAATTCAAACTCATTAAAATTTATTATTGGAGCACAGTTCTGGCTTCCCGCAAAAATTACACTTTTGTGAACATGATAGCGTCCAAAATATTTGTCGTATTAGCACAAAAAATGAGCTGGACGTGCTTGAAGGTAATAGGTATTGAAATCCTTGAAGGTATTAGGTAGTTATATCCTTCTATATAACAGACATTCTATAAAAGACATTTTGGCTCTTCGTGGACAAAAAATGCTTATGCCTTTTGAAAAATGTTTCATATTAATAAACTCATTGAGACAAATTGACGATCAGCAAACATAGTTTCGAAAGACTCCTAATTAACTTTGCGTGGGTCAAGTTCTAGACTACCTCTCGTTCCTTATGCAACGACGCAAAGATATACTGCTTCTGGCTAACTTAAATGATTTGAAGATGCTATATGCATTTTTCTCAAAAGAAAACAAGCTAAAGAATATAATCAAGAAGTACTTCTTAAATCAAAGTGGCCAATCACAAGAATTTTAGCAGACCACAATAATTAAATTTCAAGAAAGTGAAAGGAAGTGGAGTGAAAATGATCACGCGTCTGGACTTCAGGCTGGACTTTCCTCAGAAGTTGGATACAGACTTACATTAGATAGCAATATCTGGACGGAGATGGACGGATTGGTGAAAGGTTCACTGAGTCTGATAAAAGATATTGTCTACGGCCCGAGATTTCAACCTCGAGGCTGGCCACTGACTATAATGTTTCATTTTTATCATTACCATGGGCCATTTCAAACTCGAAGATTTTCCTTATCAACCCTATTTGTAAATCTCTCTATTCTAAGAAAAAGTAACTACTGCTGTCACCGCCGCCGCCGGTTTTGAATTTTTTGTGACCGGAGGTATTTCTACGTTAATATTAAGAAAAATAATGCATACAAAAATATGAAAATCGGTAGTATTATACAGAAATGTTTGCTAAACACGCTGATGCAGACAGTTTTCAAATCGAAGAATTATTTTAAGAGATATTTAATGCTAAAGTTGGACAAAATCGTTCCACTAAAAAAGTTTTATAGGAGCAAAAACTATACATCGGAATTTAATAAGTTTTAGATCATTTTATACGTTATAATTTCCCGGTGTGCAGAATTCATTTATTTTTTTAATTTGACTCATTTTTTGAGGTTTTATTTCTAATTTAAATTCAAATTTTCAGCATTTCGAGAGATATTTTTTTACGTATTTTAGAAAATTGTACTAATTTAACCTGTTGCCAACTGTATAAACAACGGAAACAATAATGTTTGCTTCAAATTAAAAATTTATTTACACGTGACTATTATAAATAGAAAAGATACTTTCAAATTAAAATTAAATAATTGCGTATAAAAAGCAGGAACTTATTGAAAATTACGTCATAAAAAGTATACACGTGAATTTTAAAAGAGAAAGGATATTGTAAAATAATAAATTCATTAACATGCGTTAGAAGTCTTAAATAGGAGAAATTACGTCATATTTACGTTACATTACAGTTATTACATAAAATGAACACAAAATAATATTGCAAAACTGTTTAAATTTAGAAATTGTGCTAGACATTTATTTGATATTTTGAGAGGATACTTTCAACTATTTTTGTTAGGAAAGCGCAAATAATATTTCATTTCTAACAAAAGTATTTTCACGTGAATATTTAAAAGACAAAGAATAGCTTGGTCAAAATTACGTCAGATTAAAAATGGTTAATTTAAAATGTCTCATTTAAAAGAACTTTCTTTTCGCTTTGTTAAAAAATACCAGGAGACAAAGACTCTGTTTACTTAATTCCTTTTATATTAGCTTATTTTGAAATGTTGTTACACGTGTCTACGTCATCAAGTTATTTTGATTTCGACGTTTTATTTGTATTTTTATTAATGTTGTACTAATTTATTTGTTCTTTCGTTATTTAAAATAAAAATTATGTCAATTTGTATAATTTGGTGAAATTGGTCGACTGGATAATCAAGTAGTACCGCAGCGGATTTGGCGTTAAAATTCCCCAATCAAAGAGAAATGAATAGAAATCCGTTTATAGATAGATCGCCACTGTTTTTTAAATTATAATTAAATCTTTCGAAATCTTTTTAAAGCCGATCAAATTAGGGTGCATTTAGAGTCTGCGGTGTCTGGACGGGGGTTGGCGAGCGTAGCTCGTAGGTGGCCGAGCCCCCTAGTATTGGAAAAAAAGAAAAATCCTCATGCTCACGAAGCCAGTTACCTTTAATTGTGGCATATCTTGCCAAATCCCAGAGTTTAACTTTGTCAAAAACTGCTGTGGACATTGGTCTAAAGGTGTTGTAACATAAAACAACTTATGTCGCTTGCAGTATAGTTTGTCGTTTAGAGGAAGCTCGCATTGAAGCGTTTTTTGCTAAGGACAGGTGTGAGCAAATTGAGAGCACTTGCTGACAGATTAGCATTTGAGCATTATCAGAAGTAATTGACGGCTGAATTAAATACTTTTAAATGAATATTCGACTATTGTTATTTCAAACTTACCTTTATACTATTAAACAGTAATCATGAAAATAAAACATTTTATTTTAAATATTATCTTTTATGTTTATGCGTCTCCATGTTCCGACATTTCGGCCTGACGGATACTAGTATATATCTCTGAAGTACACTACAAGATGCTTACTATAATATATGGTATAGACAGCATTCACACTGCAAATAGAGGCGTCTTAAATTAAGACACATATGTGACTGAAAAGGTATTTCAGACACTTAAGTATCTGAATCTGAAAATTCAGTCATGATAGATGTCTTAATTTAAAACATATAAGTGTCTTACTATGATCATGGTGTAAACGAACTGAGAAAGGTGTCTTAAAAATCTGCAAGTGTCTACTTTTAAGACACTTTGTAACTCCGTTCCGCATTAACCACCAGGCGGCACTCTAGTTGCGCATGCGTTTTAGATGCCTTTCGTTCGAATTGGATGTTCGTTTGTAATTCAAACTGAGCGTTTGTTTTATCTACGCGTACATTTTAACTAATAATTTATTTTGACTTGATTCGGTTTTTTCGGAATGTGAAGTTCCAGGATTTAATCCGTATCGACATAGTGATATTCCATATTAATGAAAGGTGTCAAGCAATAACAATAATATAGTGTTCTTCGTCTCGTCAAAGCAGGTAAAGAGAACTGTTGTCTGGCGGGTTATGTTTTTAGGATGGAAATATTCCATTCTTTTAACAGAGCTAGCCGGATGTGCAAAGGGATTTTTTTTTTTAATATCAAAGTGTGATTAACTCACGGATACTAACGTAGCCTCCAATCCGGACGTCGCCTGGGTGGATGTAATTTTGGAATAATCACACCTTTTTCCAGGTAAGTGGACCCTTCACTATGTATTGAAAACTCTCTGCGAATGTTTTCTCTTTAAATAGAGACCTCACACGAGTCTATAGCTTTATTAGTTCCTGAGTTATGCCAAAATTTGTTTAAAGCATTTTGCCTATGGGATTTCCATGTTAAAATTTTATCTTGCTAATATTTAAATTTCTACTATTCAAATCATCTGCAATCATGTTTCTGTATTATTTTACATCCGATGTTATCCTTAAAATAAGTTTTGGCAAGTCTGCATGGTGTATTAGTTGTTACTGAATCTATTGAGATACACCATCCTAAGCCTTCTTTCTCTGTCTACTCGCACGCCATTACTTTAAAAATAGCAGTGACAGCACCTGTTGATCGGCTCATAATTACTTAATTACCATCAAGGCTATCTTAACAGCGTTTTCTTAGAGTAATTATTACACAAGAGTACCGTTTATATGGATTTTATTTATGTATACAATATTTTTATAAGCATTTAATGCGACAGCATTTGTAACGTTCACATCGGTTTTACATTTCCCATATGTTTAATATGTGATATGTACTGAAATTCCCAACTCTTTATAGTAAACATCCTTATTTAATTTTTATTTATTATGTATGCTTTTCATGTCTGATGACGTTTTCTTGCGTCTCAGATTTTATACACCGTGATAAATTTTAAGTTATTTAAAAGAATATAGTTCGAAAATCCTTCCATTTACCCATATCATTTATTCCCCCATACATACAGCGAATTACTTGTCTTCATTTATTAGATTAAACTGTTTTGACCGATAAAACTCAAATCCGGTCATGAAATCTGTTTTCCTTTCTGCTATATACTTTTGTTGTTTCCGAGCATTTTAGAAATATTCTATTTCCTATACTGAAAGTAGTCAACTTCAGATGTTTTCATTTTCAAGCCCGGTGATTCACACCACAATTTGAAGACTCATCAGAAATCGTCTGAAATCTGTAGACGTAAAGCGGAGAAAATTTTGTTGGCGTTTTCAATAAATCTTCTTACTTAACGATTTAGAAAATGTTCTCGCCTTATCTCTGTATTAGTCATAATGATTATTTGTAAATTCTTAAATTCATGTAATTATGTTCTGTTAACATAATTGTAAAAATACGGTAAATATATACAGCTATATTTCATTTGAAATCAATTATAATATTGATTTTTTGATTATTTTTAGTAAAAAAGAAATCTGAAATTTAAAATGAATATCAGTAAAAAAATAGAATTTTATACTATATATACTTAAGCATAACTGGATTTTGTACTTAAAGCTGAATTATTCTATATTTACTGAATCACAATGCAGAGTTGGAATTTTTCTAGAAGGACTTGATTAAAGCAAGGGTAAACTTTGACATGTCCCCCCCCGCCCCCCACCACCTACGATTTTTGTTGCCCCAAATTCGATATGCAATTTTTTTAAAGCTTATACGTTAAATGTGTTTCGAAATTGTATATTGGTTATAATCAGTATTTTGAACTAAAAAGTAGAATAAGATTAAAAGTTAAGTACAAAAAATTTTAAATACAGTAAAAACTCTTAATCGCGGGCACCTTCAGAACGCTGAATCTGTCTGCTATTCGATTGTGTTAGCTTTTATGAGGTAAATATACATACAGTGAAACCTCCCTGTGCGACCACCTCCATTAAGCGACCACCCCCTGAACGACCATTTTTTCATGGTACGAAATTTATTCCCATAGGCTCAATACTAATTTTACCTCTATTCAGAGACCACCCCAGTTGAACTCCCTCCATAAGGGACCCATTTCTTTAAAGAAAATGAAACAAATTCCGTTTTTTCCGGGTCGCTTGAAAAAGGTTTTATTAGAATAATAATTCCGGAGAGCGCATTATTTATCAAACTTCTAAACTAAGTTTAGAATTTTTATTTATTCCGGTAACTTTTAAGTTTTTAAACCCCTTTGTTCCTTTTTAGGCAATGAATTTAACTCTGATGACACATTAAGGATGACGGTCCATAAACTCCCCTGCCCTATTCTGTCAGGAAACTCTCAAAGGAATAGATAAAGTAATGAAATCGTCAAAATTCGTTCCAGACAAAAAAAGAAAAAAAAAAGAAAAAAAAAAAGCATTTATTTATTGAATTTTGAAAGGACTTGGGAATAAAATTTATAGTAGACAAACCATAAAAGCAAAGCAAACATCAATGTATTCATTTTTTAAACTCTGCAGTAATTAACTTATGTAATTAACTTTTTGTTTTGATACTTAAATTTTCATATGCTTTCTTAATTTGAAAAATATAATTTTAGTAGCATTAATTGTTACATTTTTTCAACAATTAAATTCTAGATTTTAACATGACCTCCATTAAGAGACCACCTTTCGGAGCGACCAATTTTTATTGGAACGGAAGTGGTCGCTTTAGGGAGGTTTTACTGTATATTGATAAAGGTGAGTGGTCGCTAAAGATAACTGTTCGTATGAAGGCTTTGCAGTAAAATCTCCATAACGGACAATCCTAAATAAAGGACACCACTATGTAGAAAACACATTTTTTTATTGAAAATATGCAAAATTTTTATACACTTATACCTCAGAAAAGCAGACACCTCCGAACGTCGGACAAATTCCACTGTTCCGAGGTGCCCGCTATTGAGAGGTTTTACTGTATGAAGAAAAATATATTTTGTTTTTAACCTTATTCTACTCTAGAAATTCATAATATTGGTTAATAATAAATATTGATTAATAAATATTACAATATAATACTCATATACTGTAAATTTGGGGGAATCCAGTGTTAGATTTTATTTAACACAGAAATAAAAATGCTTAAACTAATTTACTGGGAATATCTTATTTAAATGGGAAAAAATTGCACAACATAGCAGGGATGGGATTCTTTCTGAAGGAATGAATCATTTTTTATATTTGGGAGTAATTTGTTACCATAAAGCAGAGCTGATTGCAGCATGGGCAAACTGGGCTGTTTCTATGGGCCTTTAGTTTTACGGGCCCCTAAATTTGGTACGAAATTTCCATAAAGCTGATATTTTAAATTCGTTTTGATCTTACACTTATTTTAATAAATATTTTGCACTTTTAGAACATGATTAGGCTAAAGAAAATGATATATTTATCCAAATATGTATTTGACGGCATCGAATAGGCTTTTTTTTTTTTTTTTTTTTTGTAACAGTATATGAAGGCAATGGGGGGAGGGGGTGAATGAATACTAGGTCTTTGGACTAGAAGCAATTTGAAGTTCTCACTAAAAGTAATAAACATTTTTGATGCCGTAGGGCATATATGATAACACATAAATACATATTTAGGTGAAAAAAAAATATATATATTATCCTATTCTAAAACTACAAAATACTGATTACAATCCTCATAAGGTCAAAACTGATTTAAAATATCAGCTTTATGAAAATTTCATACCCAATTTGGGGTACCCTAAAATCAGGGTGCAGAGAAGCATCCCAGTTTTCCCACGCTGCAATCAGCTCTGCTGTATGGCAACAAATTATTCCCATTTATAAAAAAAATATTCAATGTGGTTAAACATGGCTGCGTATATGGTTTAGAAAGAAAATGGTCAAAGATGGCTTCATATTGGCTAAAAAAAAAGGCTCAAAGATGGCCGCAATTAAGACATTTGAAATGTCTGAAATTCAGACGAAAGAAGTGTCTGAAAATTTTAAGACACTTTAAAACGTCTTAAAATTGAACACTCGTGTTTCAGACACTTAAATGTCTGAATTTTAGACATTTAAGTTTACAGTTCATTTACAGGGACACCCAAAAAAATTCCATTACATTACGATCTACGGGAAAAAATCTTTTCCGTTGTATTTTATTCATGTTACAGTATTTCAAACCGTTCTTAGTGTTGATAAATTCTGTAAATCCTATACGGGGCTGCACAAAACATCTGAAATACATTTCTGTTTATTGATGGACATTGCTGAAGGGGAAATTTCAAGTGTGCTATGCGTTACCTAATTAATCTAAATTTTAGCATACTATGTATTATATGATAAATCTATAGTTCATACACAAGGCTGCACAAAAAATTCAGATTTTTTTCGACTTTTGATGGGAATATATAAATTGTGTTTTCAAATGTGTTGAACGTTTTACACATTTTTTAATTAGACGTCATTTTTCACCTTATTAAACTGTGAAATTTTAATATAGTATTCTGAATGTGTTGGAAAGTATTTCTTAATGTATGCTTAAGGGGTCTGGTCACTCAGCTTCGGAATTCTCCTCTGCAATGTTAAGTCTATGAACTTTTGATACATTCGTATATCTAAAATATCTACTCGGGAAATTCATATTTTTAAGATCTTTTTTCTCTGTACTCTTGTTAAAAGATGTCTCTTTTTTTCTTAATTTTCAAAATATTTCTAAACTCTATACTGAATTTAATATTGTATGTGTTAAAAGCGGGCGAACTGCGAGTAAGATTTTAACACTTCATATAAAATTAAGTCTATTCTTTAAAAATATTTTGAGAAGTAAGAAAAAAAAAGAGACATCTTTTAGGGAGTGTACACACACACAAAAAAACAAAAAAACAAAAAAAAAAAAAAAAAGAAGTTAAAAATATTAATTTCCCGAGGAGATATTTTAAATGTACGAATGCATCAATTGCCCATAGACTTTATATTAGTGAGGGGAAATCGGAAGCTGGGTGACCAGCCCCCTTAACACATGATTTCACGTTCTTGTTTTTATTAGACTAGAGAGATTCATAATCCTCATATCTTTATTATTTAAAACAGCTAAATTAATTGTTAGAAAATAATCAATGTGGAATTAATTTAGTCTAAATTTAAACAAACTGAATAGATCTTAATTAGAGTGTAAAATGTCAAAATAAAAAATTCAAAACTTAATTGGAAGAAGAAAAGTGTACCTCACATATTCTATTACGCAGTTAGCATTTTGTATTTATTTAGTTATGACAATAATTTTTTTTTATATAATTAACAAAATACAAGATATAAATAGAACATTTTAATGAGAAAAGGCATACAATACAGGGTTGTTTCCTTTATATATCAGTTTTCTAAGGGTGTTTGAAAAGAAATACAGGCTGTGCATTAATTAATTTGTTAACTAAGAAGACGATTTATCTAATCAGTTATAAAAGTAAAGCTTTAAGCTAATGATTCCAGAGTTTTAAATTTTTCTCGGTATTAAGATATTGACTGTTTTATGCAGTGAATAATTTGATTTAATTTTAAACTAAATATGACTGGCATTTAATGAGCTTTTTAAATCAAAGTTTGAAGGAGACATTTAATGCAAGCTATGTTTGTACTCTACTTTTTATTCAGTATTATGACTTAATAATAATCATTATCCCATTGCAGACAAATATGCATGTTTTAAAGTTTTACGTATGAATGTTTCTATAAATATGTTTTTAAAAGTTTAAGTTTCATGACAGGAAAATTTTGTTGGATTTTAAATAAAAAAAGTAGTCGGAATCCAAAACTTTTTTTTTAAATCTCACAAATGTTAATAGTTCAAAATTTACAATCACAGTGCCAAAATTAAAGGACAATCTATGCTAGTCATGATGATTCTAAAGGTATAAGTTCATTTTATTAAGTGTATTTAAAAAGGAGGTATAAGCATCCCATTGTTTGAAACAAATCCTTCAAATGCAAGTACGAGTAATAGGTCTTAATTACGCCCACTAATAACCATACCACTGACCTGAATGGTCTGAATGGTGTGACCCAACGAAAATTCAATATCAGATGTAAAGAACATATGCCGGACATAAAATATAATAGATATAACACTGCTTTATCCTGGCTGAATCAAATAGAGAGCATTAACATATTTTTTAACGAGAGTAGATTAATCTACGTCTAATTTTTATTTACAATTATTTATAAGAGAGTCCAATGACATTTATTTAAGAGGTTCAGGGGTTTGTAACGATACGTTATCTTTTCACATCCCGAATATATGGATTGAATGGCTGGACAACTTGCGGAGTCGCGACATAGAGGGATCACGTACCATAGCGAAAATGTAGGGGGTGTTATATGTTTACTTGTTTATATTCGATCATTTTTTCCAGTTTTCATATGCATTGTATTTGTAATTTCTGTTATACATTCTGATGACGACTCACTGAAGGAGATGAAACATGTCAATATAGATTTTTAATATACATTTAATGTGTTTTTAGTAATGTCTTTTAAGCCAATATATATTGTGATATACAAATCATAGAATTCCGCACCCACCCTCTTGGACGTATTCAACCAAAATTCCCAACCCAAAGAGCATATAAGTAACACCTTTCTACAGTATACACCCAAGCCTAATAAGGATCTATTTATGTGAAACTGCAACAGAATAGGAAATTTGACTGAATTTATTGCATTATTTTTTGAGATATAACTGTCGCAAGAACTGCAAAAAATGCAGCATGCATTGCCACCTGTTCCATGATATACACGAAAACCTAATCAGCACTAGATTATGTCAAGATTCAGTATAATATAATGTTCGATGAAATTCAATCTAATATTTCTTGACATACGTATTTATATCATATATATGTATGTATCGCAAAAATAGTGTACATCCTGAAAAACGCAGCAGAGCAACGCCTCCTGTTGGACGATTCACGTCAAAACCTAATCAGGAAAATCTTATGCCATCGTCTAACTTAATCTGAAGTTTGAAGAAAATCTGTGCATTAGTTCTTCAAATAGTGCTGTAACAGAAATCGTGAAAATGCAGCATAGCAGTAAACCTGTTGGGTGATTTACACTGAAACCCAATCAGTAACAACTAATATCAAGGTATAACTGAATCTGACGTTTAATGAAAATCTAGGAATTACTTCTTCAGATAATGCTATTGCGGAAATCGTGAAAAATGCAGCATGTTGGACGATGTTGGATGATTTACACCAAAAACGAATCAGCATAAAAGTATACCTATCGGTATTACTTAACCCCTTAATTCTCGCTCCAGTGATATTCACGGGCTGTGTCTTTTATTCAGATTGTTTGATTCCCACCAGTTTTATAAAATAGTGTTTTTGGCTTTATTATGGTAACACTTTGCCTGTCATTAAATAAGGTGAATATTTCTTTTACAAAAAAGTAGTGCCAATACGCAATTTGAATTTTTAAACCGTAATTTAATGCGACCGTTAAGGGGTTAATCTAAAGTTTTTTTTTATATTCCGTGCATCTGTTCTTGAGATAGAGCGGTCACAAATTTTGTGTAACATACAGACAGACTCACAGACCGACTAGAGACAGAAATTTTCTAAAAAAGTTAACTAGCATTCAGGACTTTCTAAAACGTATAAATCCGGCAAAATCTGGAAGTCGAATGTTTTCTCGAATCCAGTACTTTCTTCTTGTAAAGGTAGAAGAAAGTAATAATGGTACATAATGAACATATTGCACAAAGTATAACTGTAAATATTATTATTCTTACAGTTACATAAATTCTGTTTTTATGAATGTGCATTAATTTAATATAAGATATTTGCAGATAACATGGCTATGCCAATTGTAGAAATTTTTAATGAGTTGTAGTTAACGACTTGAAAAAATAATAAAAATTAAATAACAAAACAGGCTCTTTTCATCTGTTTTAACAAAAACGAAAAGAAAAGTGTTCTAACTAAGATAATTGAAATATGACTAAGGGTTTTAATTATAGAAAAAAATGCATTCTGCACCTGATTGGATATTTTAAACAGGATTTACTAAGACTTTGAAGCTTTCTAATGCGTTAACAAAAGAATCCTTGTAAGCAAAACCTACCTTAATACAAATTATTTTTTCGTTCTTTAAAAAAATACTTTTTACTGTTTTTAGAAAAGAAAACCTTACAAATTTAATATTATGAAACATAAACTTTCTTAACGAATTAGCAGCGGTCATGTGTGCAACGGAAACACGTTCAAGTGTGCTTTTTAAAGAATTTGGTTGCATTGCTTGAAGAACCTTGAATTCAGCTATTTAAGAGTTTTTGTATGTCTAAATCCTATAACAATAAAAGAGGCAAACATCCGGCAGAAAAGAAACATTTTTCTTGATAAGCAAATTTAAAAGTTTCTTTTAAAAATAAGGTTTAGGTTCAAAAAAATTTAAGAATAGAAAATTTAACTTGGATTCTAAGAATGTATTTTCAAAACAAAATCGGAAGAACTTTTTTTTCTGCAATTATAAAGGTTAACTCTCATTATTCATTCAATATTTCTGCATTTGAATTTTCCTTTTTTCATATTTTTATACCCAAAACAATCAATCATGTTTGAAAAACGGAAATATTTCGGATATTTATTTCAATTGTACTAGGAATTATTTAAATATATAACAGATTATAACACATTGTAACACCTTTCTTTCATCTGTTAAAAGGGTTAAGATAAAACCGTTAAAAATACTAAAACTGGTAGGCTGGTTATATGTTTCGTATCCATCCAAGCCTTTATCAAAACAACTAGAAATATTCTAAAATTACACAATCTATGATGTAATGATTTGAAACGCTATGATTTAAATTTTTTACGTGCTCTTTCATATTACGCACTTTATATTTTATTTTTATTTGTGTATTTATTTCCATATTCTTAACTATGGAATAGCTGAAGCCATAATTTTGGTAAGTTAAATGATGGTGCATTGTTACATATTCAATTTTTACGAGTTAAAATCTTATCTTTAATAGTGGAAAAATATCCCTGCCGGTTTCGCCTACAGGCGCAGGTAGATTTCGAAGTTAAGTAGTAATTGCAACAACAAAAACTAAATCGTGATTAGAAATAAACCCACTTGAACAATTTTATCTGGCCGCTTTTGGCGAGTTTTTAATTTCATTTTTATATAAGATCTGGTTTTATCAGAATTTTGTTAAGACGGTATTAAAAATATACTTTTCCATGCTCAACATCTCGAAATTTTCTGACACATTTTGATATTCCCTTTTAAAAGAAAAAAAACATGAAACTTGCCGATGTGATTTTTGAAGAGATTTATAAGCGACCTGTTTTTTTTTTTAATTTTTTTGTTCAATTAATTAGAGCATTATTTATAAACAATTATTTTCTCAGTAGGAGAATATTTTTCGTTTCTAACACAATCACTTCGGTAAATTCGGTTCAAAATGACCACTTTGATATCATTTTTTGAAATATATTCTGCAGCTCTCAAAAAATAGACCATTACGGTACATTATATAGTTTCAAAATAAAAAAAAACCTACCAACTGGGTCCGTTTCAGAGCAAAAATGACTTTAAAAATGAGTCAGAAAATAAGCAGTTTGGATTTGAGTACACATTTATTACGATGATTTTTTTCTTCAATGTCAACCCTACGTATTTTTAATTTGTTTTTGCTGCAGGACTTGGTCCTATCAAAAACTTGTCAATATAAAAGTTGTAGATAATACTAAGAAGATAAATAATAAATTCATGAGGATTTTATATCTTATGAATTGACGAAGTTATGGATTTTTTTCTTCTTCAACCCCTTCTTTTTGTTTTCGTATTAAATTTTGTTTTTGCGGTACGTATTGATCCTATCAAAAACTTGTCAATATAAAAGTTGTAGATAATATTAATAATATTTATAATACATTTAATTGGATTTGATATCTTATGAATTGACGAAGTTATGAATTTCTCCCCAAAACCCTATTTTTTTCGCCCCTTGAGCCCCTTTTTTATTTTATCAAAAATCTGAGATACATAAATTTTTGACCCGTTTTTGAGAAGTAATAATAACTTCAAACTGATTAGATATGTATTATAATTAATAAGGTACGGGTTTTTTTTCGGTTTTCACAAAACCCCACCCTATTTCACCTCCTTTGTCCGATTTTGCTCATTAATGAGCTTGACCGAGATTTTATGCCCCTTGATTTTATGTATCAGTTTGGAAGAAATTTGTGCAGAATTATGGAAGTTATCGTCTTCATTAAAAAAGTGCGATATTATATATATATATATATATACATAAAATTTTTTATTGACAGTGGTTTTGGGTTCTAGGGGTCATGATCGGCGTAGATCAGCAAAAAATTTTCAGACATTCCAACATAATGGAGATTGCAATAGGTATAATTTCATACGAAATCTAACTAAAAAGAGCATGTAATTAATTTATAAAGTTAAAATAGAAAAACCACGGCTCTGGCAAGATTGTATGAAGAAGAAACCATACAAATAAATTTCAATGAAAGTAAGATAATGTTTCTATCCCATCTATACTATCCATCCATTAAAGGAAAAAACACAGCAGTGATTGCCTAGCTTAGAAATTAAATATGAAACGATGCAGCATCATTTATCTTACCAAAATTACGGCTTCAGTGGCTTCATGGTTACGAACATGCAAATAAACATCCAAGTAAAAATGAAGAAGAAATATAAAAATTTTGTTTTTAAAATCAATTCCTACTTAGGCCATCAAAGAAAAATTTAATATAATCTCTTAAGCTAATATTAGTTTTTGTTGCATTAAAATATTTCAATTTGTTGATTTTCTATAAGCAAGTAGGTTTACAATGGAACTTTATGGGAATTTGGCGAAATATTAGAGATATCGCCAAATTGGCGACTCATTTTGGCCGCTAAATTTGGCTATATATCGCCAAGTTGGCGACAAACTTGGCGGTATTGGGCGACAGAAAAGGATCCCCCCTATGGTAACCCCTTATCGAAAATACTTACATTGATCTTCAATAACCAATGGCCGCCATTTTGTTTCCCATGCAAAACTAAAATTAATTAATTAAAATTTAATTAATTAATTAATATTTGAAAAAACTGTATTAACATCAATTGTCATCCAGTAAAAGTTTAAAAAAAATTATTTCAACTTGATAGGATGAATAATGACTATTTTATTAACGATTAAAAATTTAAACAAGATAAATATATAAATAATAAATATAGGGAGAGTGTGAGCTAATATTAGGAATTCAAAAATAAGTTGTGTAATCTCATACAGTACTTGTAAAAATGAGTAATGGAGTTTCAAATCTTTACGTCATATATTGTGCAATTTTAGAAAATTCTTATTTGAATTGATAATGGTTTTGATAGAGCCAAAACATGTAAACAGTGTAATAAATCTTCTTTTACTGATTATATAATACGTGATTTATCACACTGCTAACGAAGGGTAGAACCAACAATGTGATAAATGTCTAAGCCGGGAATCGAACCCGGAAGCCTTATAATAGCGCTCCAAGGGCTCGATCATTTAAGCTACGAGGACGATGCACAGCATAGCATTTCCCACATACACTGTAAAAAAAAAAAATGGTAACATTCCATGTAAAATCCAGGAACGTTTCGCCTTTTCTCAGGTTTTCAGAATAATTTAGCTCTTTCCTGTGAAATTCTGGTTTTCTTATCTGAAACGTTCCTGAACAAAAGTTGGAAACAGCAAGACGCTGCGGCCGCCATTTATTAATTTTTTGCTATAATCCGTTGCTCGCGCGCGAGTGTCGAAAACGAATTCCTTAAATGAATGTAAAAAAATCAATATGGAATGTAAATAAATCAATAGACGACATAATCCTTTACGTCTCTATTGTCAAGACAATTCAGATGAAAATACAATACCTCTGTGACATCGCTAAGAGATTATCTCTCGTACTTGTCTGTGGAATGTTTAACGAGCAGACCGTGCAAAAAAAATACACCTATTATTTGGATCTCCATTAACCAGGAGACCATCAAACATGATTCTCACCGATTTTGATTAATTTAAAGTATATTTTAGAGTTCTTATCTCTAATTATTCTTGTGAAAGGATTTTTCAGAAATTAAATGCCGAGGTTTAGCATACGTTTCAAATACCCATTAGTTTGCAGCTATCAACGTGTCTTTCGTGGTGTGGACGCAGAAAGCTCGCACGCCACCCGTACGGCCCGAGTTCAATGCTACCTCTTGACTTTTTTTTTCTTTTTTAATTAATTTTATATTTTAACACTTTATTACAATTTGATTTAAATTTGATATATATTTGACACTTTGAATTGCTGCAAATTTGATTTTTTTTTTTTTTTTGGAAAAAATATACAATTACGTTTAGGTTTTTTTTTTTTTTTTTTTTTTTTTTTTTTCATGAATAATTTATATGTATTTTATCTAACTTGTAAACTAACATAATTACTGACGAAAATCCAAAATATTTTATGTCTAGATTTTTTTTCTAATTATTATTTACATTTATATATTTTTATATTTTAAGCAAAGTTCAGAAACAATATATCATATATATATTTACTTTATTGAATTTTAACTGAAAATTTATTTTTTCGTGTAAATTATAAATAATAATTTTGATGTCAATTTCAAAATATTTTTTCATTCTAACAAATAATGATAATAAAGCGAAAATTGTCAACTGGAAATGTAAAAATCGTCTGCGGATCCCGCATGCTGTGAAATGTCAGTAATGTTTTGCTGTCAACAGAAATATTCCTGGTATTTCGCAGGAAACTTACTGGCATTTCTGTAGAAAGTTTTTAACATATACAGTAAAGTTCCAGTCATTTTCAAGAAATGTTTCTTGGAAATAATGTGCAACTCAGCTGCCCATTTTTTCCCAGGAACGTTGAAAATTTTTTTTACAGTGTATGTTGACAAGGCTGCAACTGCAGCACAAGATAGTATAGTCTTCATGAGCACATAATCTTGCGGCGAAACATGTGCCCATGCTCATGAAGACTATTGCTGTTGACTGCTAGACTGCTGTTGTTTTTTTCATAAGAGACAAAACCAAAATTTCTGGGGATGATTACATAGCATACAAATGTACACTTAATGATGCAAAAAATGGCAAAACTTTCATTTTTTCTGTTTTTAAATGCATTTTATATCTTGTATTCTATGACAATTTCACTTACAAAAATATAAATTATAAACATCGAAGTATTAAAAAGTTTAAAGGAATTTTTTTACAGGAATGCTAAATTTTAATTTGTTCGAAGTAAGGAAAAGAAAACGAAAATCAATCAATCTTTTAGTCATTCTCTGTTATCCAACGTGAAAAAAGATGCTTTATAAAGGATTTATCATTACAATAAAAAATTATGGAAAACAAAGTATTGATTTAAAAAGCTGTTTTTCATAATAATTTTTCATTTTAATCAGTTGCAAGGAAGCATAAGGGAAATGAATGTAAATCAATCTTTTTCTTATTATCACTTTCCAAGCGTAAAAAGTATTTGTTTTTAAAAAAGATTTATCATACTGTTGATAGAAGTAATGGAAACTCATTTTTTGTATGAAAAAATGAAACGTAAGAATGTATGGATCGTTATTAAAAAATACTTTTTAATAATTTTTTTAGTAAAATTTGCATGGTGATTACTTTTTGCATTTGAAAAACATTTTTAATATATGCTGTAAGATAATGCATTATCTCGTTCATGCAATTTGAACCGAAGGTCACAGATTACTTTGTAAATGATATCTTTGTTTCTTTCGATTATAAAAAAATTAAATTTCAAATTTTCGTAATTGAATTGTTATAAATAAAAACTTTTTCTTATAATTATTGTTTAAAGCTTAAAAAAGAAACATGGCAAGTCATTATTCCAACTAATAGTGGTTTTAATTTTTTTTAATTACGAATAGAAAATGTTTCATTTCAATTAAATGTTTCTAAAATGCAATGATCATTGAAATATGTGTAAGTTAAAGACGAAGCCAGTTATTTTATTCTGTGAGACAAAATTACTGCTTCAATTTACTTGATTTTAAATTGAAAATAAAAATTTCTATACATGTTTCAAATTTAATTTTTGTGATCATAATTCCTAATAATTACCGATAATTTAAGATTAAAACTGCTTTCTGCGTAAGTTTAGTGCTATACCGTTAAAAATCTGCAGCAAACACTCCAGCAATTTGACCGTTTTGATAGAAAACGGTCACATAATCGTAATTTAACTTTATTCTGACAATAATATTGTCAATAATATGGTCAGCAGCTTTTAATAATATGGCCAAGTAACCATCAACTTTAAAAACGTTTGAATTGCTGGACAGTTTGCTGCAGATTTTTAACAGTGTATGTTCGAAACTGGCTTTGATTATATCTTCATGACGCATGCTCATTAATTTAAAGAAGTGAGTTGATTTGTTTATTCCAAGACTATCTTCATGACGCATGCGAATTAATACAAAAAAGCGTGTTGATTTGTTGATTCCAATACTTCATTAAAATGAATATTTTTATCAGAATTTCTAATAATTACTGATAATTTAAGATCAAAACTGCTTTCTGCGTAAGTTTAGTGCTATGTTCGAAACTGGCTTTGGATATATCTTCATGACGCATGCTCATTAAATTAAAGAAGTGAGTTGATTGGTTTATTCCAAGAGTATCTTCATGACGCATGCGAATTGATCCAAACATGCGTGTTGATTTGTTTATTTCAACACTTCATCAAAATGAATATTGTGTGCTTTTCTAGAGATTTCGTTTTTAGGGCCTGATTATCCAATAGGCACATGAAGCAGAGCTTCCCCTCTAAAATTTAATAGGACTCACAAAAAGACTGTAAAATGAGACCTATAATTAATTTTGCATTGCATTTTTAATGTTTTTGGACTTCAACGTTTGTCTAATGCAGGAGAACATCCTCAGTATTTCAGGAGGTTTATCTAACAAGTAAATATGAATATGATCAAAAGGCTGGTTTACTAATCACATGACATCCTGGTGTATCTGTAAGAAACAACCCGGGTACCCGAACATAAAACAGTTATATATACTAAAACATTCTGTATTTATATTACATACAGCGAATATAAAAAAAGATGCACAATGAAGCATAAGTAAACTCTCTTAAGGAATTCCCGAAGATTATATTTGTAGCAATGGCGAGCTTCTGTGACTGTCGAATTTAGAAAACTTTCCACGAATGAAAGGAGGGCCCCAAAATAATACTGGGCTTATTCTCACTTCAGAGGTTAATAGCGTCCTGTTCGTTTTTGATTGTATTTGCTAGGTACAGAATAACAGAAAATCTCTTAAAATCAAAGGAGATGGATTTTTAATTAAAGTACTCATAAATTAACGTCTGAATTCATTTTTTATTAAAGGTACATATATTATTACAGACTCGAACACAATTAATATAGTAACCCAACAGGGGTGAAAAATTAGCCGGAGCTAGGGCACGAACCTGGTTCCACAGCGTACCGTGCTGCTGTTTTTACCACTAAACTACCTTGGCCAACGTCCTAGCTTGGCAATTTCTCACTAATAAACCATATTGGGGAACGTCACCGGCCGGCAGTCAGACAGCACAGGAGGACGAAAAATACGATGAATAAATTAATATTCTATAGACCCACAATATACATTAAAACACACATGAATTAACGTCTGAACTCATTTGTGAATTAAATTTACATATATTAAGGCAGACTTGAACACAATCAATACATTAACCCAACAGGAGTGAAAAATCAGACGGGGCCAGGACTCGAACCTGGGTCCACAGCATACCTTGCTGTTGCTTTAACCACTAAGCTATCCTGGCCTACGTACTAGTTAGTTTAAAGTAACAGTAGGTACGCTGTGGACCCAGATTTGAGTTTTCGCCGTGCCTAATTTTTTTTTTTTTTTTTTTTTTTTTTTTTTTTTTTTTTTTTTTTGTCCTGTTGGGTTAGTGTAATATTATGTTCAAGTCTGTATTAATATATGTAAATTTAATAAAAAAGAGATGAAATTTACTTATCATGCGCTGTTTCGTTTTGTATTTCACAGAAAGCTCTCATCATATTAACATCTTAATCCCTTAGCCTTATGTTATTGTGATAAGGAGGTCTTGGTAATTTTAAATACCGAGAACAAGCAATTGGAATACCGTTATTAAAATTGTAAATCCGTCACAGTTCTATAAGGATTTTCCCGTAGGGCTATATTATAGATAAGTAATTAGTAGTAGGCGAATTAAAAGAATTTTAATATCTGCTTTTAAAAAATCAGCTGTGATCTATGCCTGATTACTATCTTTTGGTATAAGAGTAATTATTTTTATATGACATATGTATCAGTAATCATATCGTCAAGGTTTTGTGGGCGCACACTCTTATTTTTAAAAAATACATTCTAACAATTTAATTAGCAAATTAACATTTCATCACATTTTCAAATCCTATATTCTTATTTTGAAACATTATTAATGCGTAAATCTTATATATAATACCAAAATATTGCAATTTGTTTTCTTTTATAAAATCTTTACAACATTCAAGACCATAAAGCTTCAAGGATTTCAATTGTTAAAAGCTGGTTCTTTAACCCTTTATGTACTAAACTATGAATTCATTAAAATTTTATCTTCTAAATTATTTTTGGTGACTTCTTTAAACTACATTAGAAGATTTACATAATCATTTAATAAATTTTAGAAGGATTGAAGGATTTAGAAGGATTCATTAAATTTGAATTAATAGGTATTTTGTGCGCTATTTATAAGCCCACTCAAATCTTTCATTTTAAATATTTTTTCTTTGTATTTTGCAGAATTCGGGAATGTACAAATATAATGGTCTTACAATAGAAATATAGAAATATTTCCGAAATGAAAAATCCCCCCCCCCCACCGCCAAGAAAGCTGAAAAGATGCAAAGGCTTTAAAAAATATTTTTGTTTTGTGTAACCCATAATGCTTCTGGAACAAGATAAATTAATGCATCTGTAACTCATTCCAAACTGTATTACTACTAATCGATGTATTAAATGAAATTTATAACAAGTTATTTTAATGGTACTTATAAGTACCGTCAGTAGATAAAGGGTTAAACATATTTTCATTGAAAGATGCTCCACGAATGTTTAGTCTTAAGAACGGTTTTTGCGAGGCCTTAGAAGTCGCACGATCTACACGAATCCAATTTCGTTTTAAATCTCATTGTTGTCAATATCGCTTATTTCGACTTGCATTATACTAAAAAAATAGTTGTAAAAAATACATAAACAAGTTGCCGGAACACCCCTGTGATTGGAAGAGATTTGTCTGTTGTTTGGACGAATTTCTTTGATGTGACTGGAGTATTTCAGAAAAATTTGATCTTCGATTCACGAATTTTTCTTCTTTTGAGCGAAAAAAGGCATATGCTAAAATTCTGTTTCCGATACAGAAAAGTAACAAACAGCACAAGTGCCGGAAGACCCTGTAATTAGAAGGGATTTGTCTGTTATTTGAATAAATATCTGTCATGTGTTAGAGAATTTCAGGAAAGTTTGACTTTCTATTCTGGAATTTTTCAGGTTATGAAGACAAAAAGACATATGTAAAAATCCCTTTTCTGATACGAAAAAGTAATACGCAGTACACTGTTAAAAATTTGCAGCATTCTGGCAGTTCATTTGACCGTTTTTTCCGAAAACGGTTACACAACCGTAATTTTAACACTATTCTGACCATATTATTGGCCATTTTATGGTCAGGATATAGTTAAATTATGGTTATGAAACCGTTATTTCAAAAAACGGTCGAATGACCTGCCAGAATGCTGCAAAATTTTTAACAGTGTACAGTTGCGGAACTCCCATGTGATTTGATGAAATTGTAGCTCTATATTACAGTATTTCAGTATATTTTACTTTAGATTGATGAGTTTTCGGCATTTTGAGATGAAATAAACAAACCAATGCGAAAACTTTTGATATTTTTACGAAAAAAGGAAAATTAGTTGCATTAATGACTTTTTTTAGAGTATAGACAAAGATATATTGAATTTTTAAGATGTTCTTGTTAAAAGAAACACGATATGATGATTTAAATAAAACGTAAGATATCGTTGTGTTCAGATAACAGCATATTAAAATTTCCTGACGACCAGTTAATTTTTACTAAAGTTAAAGCCTGTGTGGTGAATAAAGAACATGAAAACGGACAGCTAAACAATCATTTGATTTTTATGTCATAATATAATTGAAAAAGGATTATTTGCAGACTGAGACTTTTCCTTCTGTAAAAAATGTGAAAATAGGACCATCCGTTTATGAGATATGCGTGGCTTTACATAGATAAAAATACACACGAATTGTATATCCTCCTTTGTTGAAAATCGATTAAAAAACGAAACATATCCTCGAGCGATTCCACTTAAAACATTTTCATTTTTTATTGTATATTTTTCTTTGTTATGTAATCATTATTACTTTTTCACATTTTAATTAAATTTCTTATCCCAGCTTTTGAAAAAAATGTATAACTTTGATAAAACTACTTGCTTTTATATTCCTTATAAAAAAAAGTCCTATATATTAAGAAGTTACATTAATTTCAATTGCTAAAAGGTGTAAATTGACATTTTAAAAACAGTTAATATACGTTTATTTCAACTGTTTACATGTTTAAATTCTACCCGAGTCATTTTCAAAACAAATAAAAATAAAAATATTCTAAAATTTCACGTCTATGAAAATTTTTACGTATCCTTTCATATTATGCACGTTATTTTTATTTTACTTGGATACTTATTTTATTTTCGTAAACCTTGAGTAGCTCGAGCTATAACTTTGGTGTGTTGATGATGCTGAAAATGGGTCGAAGGGATAATCAAGTATTATCCGCAATTCAGCAATAGAGCATTACTATGCATTAAAAATAGTTAAATATACGTTTAAATTTTATTTTGGAATTGCAATGCATTTTATAAATAGTTTACACATGTTTTATTTTCATATCGTATAATATGCATATCGATGATGGGTAAGTCGTACGGTGGTCCCCAACGACTAGTTTTAAATATTAGTGAACATTTCAGCAATTTTTAAAGCATATAAAGTATAAGCACAATTAATCTCATTTAGAAACATTTTCAACCAGTTTAAAGTATTAGTTAAGCAATATATATTTACGCGGTACATTTGTGTACGTCATTTCAACTTCTTTGAAGTAAAGCTTTGATCGAGTATTAAAAAGGAGGATAAAATTGGAACAATATCTTTTATAAAGAGTTGGTGTTTATGCGAAGACAGAGGACGTATAAATACTTCTTTAACATGTTACCTTCATAAACTTGAAAAACGGCCATTTTGAGCTATGTAGCTTGTTTAACGATCTTGTTGGGATGTTTTGTGCAGGATAAAAATCGGTTACGTTTTGTGAAAACCAAACGAAACATCAATCATAACATTTTTGAGAAAATGGTATTGACTAATGATACCCCACTAGTACGGCCAAGTGTTGCGCGGAATTTTGGGATCCAAATGCTCTGGACACAGGTGTTTTAAAGTAATTATCTTCACCCAATCTAATGGCAGAATCGTCTGCTATTAAATATAGAAAAATAAATTTAAGAAATTTGTGGTGTCCAGAGCATTTGAAAACCAACCTGTAAAATTATCTAACAATGCAAATTCCATCAAAATCTGCCCAGTAGTACTCTTAAATAAAGTCATTAAATAATCGTATTCCACTGATTATAGAACTTTCCCCCATAATTCAATAACTAAGAAAAGTAGAACGATGTGTTACATAATAATACCTTTGTTGAAAAATTATCTAACTGATGTGCAAATATTATCAAAATCTATTCAACTGAACGTTTCCAAAAGGCTTATTTTTCATAAACGGATCACTTAATTACAGAACGTTCTTCAATAATTCTATATCTGGGCAAAGTAGATCGATTTGTTATATACTAAAATCATTCTCGATAAATTTTCTAACTAACAATGCTAGTCTTCTGAAAATCCGTCCAGGAGAACGTTTTTAAAAGTCTTATTTTTCATAATTGGGTTCACCAGATTATAAAACAC
Organism: Maratus speciosus; assembly: GCA_963932465.1. Taxonomy (NCBI): domain Eukaryota; kingdom Metazoa; phylum Arthropoda; class Arachnida; order Araneae; family Salticidae; genus Maratus; species Maratus speciosus. Next base: position 566,339,300 of record OZ010795.1, on the reverse strand, counting down.
CCTCCCCCTAATTCTATAACTAAACAACACAGAACGATATGTGGTACACTAAAACCTTTCCCGATGAATTATCTAACTAACAATGCCAGTCTTATGAAAATCCGCCCAGGAGAACGTTTTTAAAAGTGTAATTTTTTATAATTGAGTTCACTAGATTATAAAACACTCTTCCCTCTAATTCTTTAACTAGACAACGTAGAGAGATATGTGGTACACTAAAATCTTTCCAGAAAAACAATCTAACTAACAGCGTATGTCTCACCGAAATCCGTATCAGGACTCAAGTTATAAGCAGCGGGAACAAAATCACCATTTGTATTTTATATATGTAATAGATCTTTTAATGTTTGTATATTTACTAAATTTCCTTAAACCAACGTATTTACACATGTATAATGTTAGATATTTGCTTACTCACAAAATACTTGAAGCTGCTTTCACTAGGAAAATGTCGTGTTTTCAACTAAATTTATGACAGGTATTTCGATGAAATATCACTTGAGTCCTAAAAAACATCACAACATCTGTATTTGCGAAAATGTATGAAAGTGATAGCTGAACATAACTTGAAAAGTGACAGTATGATATATTACGGAAACGACACAAGAAATACATTTCATAAAATCATAAAGAAAGTTGTATTTAGTTCTTCCATGTGGAGCAAAAGTGAAAGAAATTATTTTTTATTTGTGGAATTTTTTCAGCAAAATTTTCATGTTCTTGTAAACATCTATATACAGGGTGTCCTAAAATGAATTGAACATTTTAAAAATTCAATGAAAAAAAAATATTAACCTCTAATTATATTATTCTTGAAAGAGACTTATGTGAAGAAGAGAATTTTTTACTATGCTTCCTCGTTTCTAGGTGCGTACGTAATTATATAAATACGCAGCACTTATAATCACCGTATGGTTCGCTGCTCTGCCCGCATATATTAGTACAAGAACTACCCACCCGAATGGTTTAAAATTTAACATATATAATCCTTGCACAATTTTATCAAGTTGTCTCAAATTTTATAAAAATCAAATCAAAACTTAAAAAGATACTAGTAAAAGTTTTCTTCGCTCTATTAAATCCGATCATACGTAATTCATTCAATTGATATCCCATGATAGGTAATGATTCAAGGTTTCCATGGTGCTGATGTTAAGTTGAAGTCCTATTATTTCCGTATTACTGAATTTAATAAATATAATCTAATAAATTTTGTATTCATGCATTTTTGCATAAGAATGCAACAGCTATTGAACCAAGACTGAATATTTATAAAACTAGTTATAGTGCAAACGCATCTCATTTGCCACGTTTGACGTACAATTTTGGACTTGTTCGTTTTAGCTCCCAATATCACTGATAGAGAGTGCTGCCCTGTCTCAAACTTTTAAAACTCTCAGGCTATCGTATGAAAATAGAACAAAGTTTATTCAGGTAAATAGGAAAAAAAAACTTTTAATTTTATTCTATTTAGCTGCTGTAATTATAGAAAATAAAGTTGGAATATCATGGTTCTTTGGAGACAGTACAGTGGGTGTCTATGGGTGATATTTGGAACTAAATAATTCTGAGTAGTTGGGTAATAAAAAATTCCTGAAAGAATTTTTCTCTCTCGCAACGATAACTTCAATCGCTGTCCCTGTTTATTAAAATTGACTAAATATTTTTAAATTCGATGAATTTAGAAACGTTCAAACCTTTTAAAACACCATGTACAATGATAACATCTAACTGAATATATATATATATAGGTTAGAGGATGATAAAAACACACACTTTCCATAGATTTTGATTTTGAAGGAACACACTGGTCTAAATTTGTAGCAAAACTTCGTTATTTAGGGAAATAAGGTAAATAAGATAACGAAGTAAAGATTTTAAAAACGCATAAAATATTTGAAAAACTGATTTCAGCAGTTACAGTCCACAGTCAAATATGTATTCCAATTCTTTTTAAAAGCCCTGTATTTGATCTGTAGGTTTATATATATACTATATAATGGGAAAATGTAGTTTATCAAGAAAACGCATAACAGGTTGAAATTTCTCTTTCAGCAGTTTGTACTAATAGATGGAAACATACTTGAATATTTTTGTATACCCCTTATTACACGCCACTATTTAGCTAAAATTTAATTCAAACTAAAACACTCTTAAAGCTACTGAAATCACATTTTCAGAAATTATCATTTATAAACGGCCATGCATATAATTCTTTGCGTGACCCAGGTTATAATTTTATATGTATTCTGCAAACATTTCTTAGTAAATTAATTGCAGTTCAGCGTAAAAATGCATGGCTCATTTAAAAACCACCTTTAAATAATTTGCGCTCCTACCCGGTATTAACAAATTCTTTTGTCTAGACCTGTATTATAGCATGTATTATAGAATTTATACACACCATATAGTATTCATAAATATAGTGAAGCATAAAAGCACGTATCATAATTAAAAATGCATTTCCAGCAATCATCGCAATCATCTAATGTACAGTACTGTATCTGAAATATTTTCTGTGTCCCTTTAAATGCTATGCACTTCGTATTATGCATGAAATAACTTATAGTAAACCTCATCGACGTATAACAATTTCATTACATATGAATTAGTATAACAAAATTAAAATACGCCGCAGGCCATTCCCTACACCCCTATATCATCATGTAACGGAATTCTTTTGTGTGGCCCTGTAAATGAATAATAACTACTCTTTGCACCAAATAGTCTACAGAATGCATATTTTAGTGCACTTCATAAATGTATATCAGTTTTATTATGTTTCGAAGCATTTAACATCATTCTAAATCATTTGAAAGATTTTTTTCCTATTGGCCATAATGTAACGGAATACTTTTGACTGTCCCTGCAAAATGAACTAAACATGCTACAATCTTCATTTTAAATAGGGAACGTGATATGGTATACGTCAATAACATTCAAAAATTTCAGGGCAATCCGTGTATATTTGTAAGAGTTAGAGTGCGGACAAACGGAGAGACGGCCGGACGAACAGAAAAACAGAAGTCATAAATATTTTTCATCTTTGTTGGAAGGTGTTAAAAATGGGCATCAAAATGGAATAAAAAGTATTCAATATTATGAAATTCGTCAATATATTAATTAAATACGTCACGTACTAAAAATAGCACAGATCCAAATGTACTAAATACTGATAAACACATGTACTCATAAAAAAAAAAAAAATCCCTGCCGGCCCGGCCTACAGGCAGAGGTAGATTTCGAAGTTAAGTGTACTAATTTCACCAACAAAAACAAAATCATTATTAGATATAAATCCACTTTAACATCTGTCTACTTTTGACGAGTTTTTATTTCCTTTTTATAAAATAGCTGGTTTTATCAGAATCATGTTAAGGCGATATTAAAAAAAATATTTTTCCATACTCAACAACTCGAAATTTTCTGGCACATTTTCAGATTCATTTTTAATTAAAATAAAATATGAAACATTCTGACGTGATTTTTGAAAAGATTTATAAGCGACCTGTGTTTTTATTTTACTTTCAATTAATTAAAACTTGATTAATAAACAATTATTTTCTCAGTAGGGCAATATTTTTCGTTTCTAACAATCGCTTCGGGAAATTCTGTTCAAAATGCCCACTTTGACATCCTTTTTTGAAATATATTCTGCCTCTATCAAAAAATCGATCATTACTGTACATTATATAGTTTCTGAATAAGAGAATCTAGCAATTGGATGCGTTTGAGAGCAAAAATGAATTTAAAAATGAGTAAGAAAATAGACAGTTTGGATTTGAATGCACCCTTAATAAGATGATTTTTTTCTTCAATCGCTATGTATTTTTAATTTGTTTTTGCTGTAAGAATTGGCCCTATCAAAAACTTCTCTATATAAATATTGAAGACAATATTAAGAAGATATATGATAAATTCATGGAGATTTTATATCTTGTGAATTGACGGAATTATTAAAATTTTTCTTCGTCAACCCCCCTCTTTATGTTTTCGTTTTTAATTTTTTTTTTCGGTACGAATTGGTCCTATTAAAAACTTGTAAATATAAAAGTTGTAGATAATATTAAGGAGATGTATAATAAAATTAATGGATTTGATATCTTGAGAATTGACGAAGTAAGGAATTTTTTTTCTCCCAAAAACCCTATTTTTTGCGCTCCTTGAGCCTATTTTAAATTTTATCAAAAATCCGTGATGCATGAATTTTTGGCGCTATTTTTAGAAGTAATAAAAACTTTAAACTGATTTGATATGTACAAAAATTAAGAAGTTATGGGGTTTTTTCGGTTTTCACAAAACCCCTCCCTATTTCCATCCCCTTTGTCCGCTTTTGCCCATTAACGAACTTGAGCGAGATTTTATGTCCCTTGATTTTATGTATCAGTTTGAAAGAGATTTGTGCAGAATTGGGGAAGTTATCGTGTCCAGAAGAAAGTGATAACACAATTGCTTCGGGAAATTCCGTTCAAAATGCCAATTTTGACATCATTTTTTGAAATATATTCTGCCTCTATCAAAAAATCGATCATTACTTTACATTATATAGTTTCTGAATAAGAGAATCTAGCAATTGGATGCGTTTGAGAGCAAAAATGAATTTAAAAATGAGTAACAAAATAAGCAGTTTGGATTTGAGTGCATCCTTAATGCAATGATTTTTCCAACACAATCCGCTTCGGGAAATTCGGTTCAAAATGCCCACTTTAACAGCACTTTTTTAAATATATTCTGCCTCTATAAAAAAATCGACCATTTCGGTACATTATATTGTTTCTGAGTAAAAAAAACGTAACAATTGGAAGCCTTTGAGGGCAAAAATGAATTGTAACATGAGTCAGAAAATAAGCAGTTTGGATTTGAATACACCCTTACTTAGATGATTTTTTTTCTTCAACCGCTATGCATTTTTAATTTTTTTTTTTTTTTTGCTGTAAGAATTGATCCTATCCAAAACTTGTCTATACAGATGTTGTAGACAATATTAAGAAGATATATGATAAATTCATGAGGATTTTATATCTTTTGAATTGACGGAGTTATGGATTTTTTACTTCTTCAAACCCCCTTTTTGTTTTCGTTTTTAATTTTTTTTGCGGTACGAATTGGTCCTATCAAAAACTTGTGAATATAAAAGTTGTAGATAATATTAAGGAGATTTATAATAAAATTAATTGGAATTGATATCTTAAGAATTGACGAAGTTATGACTTTTTTTCTCCCAAAAACCCTATTTTTTGCGCCCCTTGAGCCCATTTTTAACTTTATCAAAAATCTGTGATACATAAAATTTTGGCCCTATTTTTAGAAGTAATAAAAACTTTAAACTGATTTGATATGTATAAAAATTAAGAAGTTATGGGGGGTTTTCGGTTTTCGCAAAACCCCTCCCTATTTCCATCCCCTTGGTCCGATTTTGCCCATTAACGAACTTGACCGAGATTTTATGCCCATTGATTTTATGTATTAGTTTGGAAGAGATTGGTGCAGAATTACGAAAGTTATCGTTTCCAGAAGAAAGTGATATATATAGATAGATAGATACATATATATATATATACATATATATATATATATATATAAAGTTTTTTACTGAGGGTAGTTTTGGGTTCTAGGGGTCATGATCCGTGTAGATCTGCAAAAAAATTTCAGAAATTCCAACATGGGAACGATCCCAATAGGTATATTTCATACGAAATCTACCTAAAAATCACCACACGAAATGCAACATTCCACCTTGATTAAATCACAAAGTACTCAATATGAACTTGAAAAACTCACTGTTTTAGTTTTATGTAAAACGGTGAGATTTTTAAAGTTTATATTGTATATTTTGAGACATCTACTCGTTTTTGATTCCATGATGTATTCAAATATGAAATGTTATGTACTGATTTTTGATTGAGGTTGACGAAGCGCTCATAACGAAAACACAATGTAAACTAAGGCATTATAAAAGACACGCTTTTGATTTCCTACCCTGACGAGAACAATAACCATTTTTTCAAATGGTTAAAAATCTGAATTGCCCAGTACTGGAGTACCTAAACATTTTATAGAATAGCGTAAATTTCTGACACAAGGAAAATCAGCTGGATTCGAAAACTGGACCTCCCATTTCGAAACTGGAGAATCAACTTCTCATCCATCAATGATAGAATACACGCAATATTTATCATATACTAATCATACTTCCTTGAGGATTTTCCTTATAGAAACAGATGCAAAATGGTTTAAAATTTATTTACATACCAAATCCATCAGCCGATTTATACAACAATGTATACAGTTCTATCGACCGTGGTCTGTAACATTTTCGCAAAATGGAAGCTCAGTCAGAAGTGCCGTTTCAAAGATATCGTGTTCAGTCACACACATATCGTGATTATAATACTTATGTTTCCAAGGAATAAGAATGTAATATTATTGCCTGGTTTCAAGGGTATATTGCATTGTTTTTCTATTAATGAACAACTGTTATGCCGCTATGAATGAAATGAACCATTGCAAACTACAAAATTATCACTAGATTAATTTTAACACAATTATCTAAATCGTATTAGATGTAAATTTGGAAATTTACATCTAATATGATTTATTTACCAATTGGAAAAATTGTGTTAAAATTAATTTAGTGTAATTTCGTACCCAGCGATTTCTGGAGTTCCATTACCTGAGATTTATTCTGTTGAGCTGAACTAGGTTTCAGACCAGATGCTATAATCATTAAGGTTAGCTGGGTGAAAAAGTTCCACCAGATTCGTCCGGGATAGCTCAGACGGCATAGCACTGGCGGCATAACACTGGCGGCTTCAGCCAGGAGATACCTGGTTCGGACATTTTTCACCCAGTTGGAAATTTACATCTAATACAAAATTATCGTTTCGTTTGGGTTTGATATCATGTGATCAGGGATGAGATCGCTCCGACCCTAATAATTGATTGCTACTACTGAATTTTAATGGTATTTATCGCCTTATTTTAAGACAGAATTTCTTAGATTTAATAAAGCAAAGAATTCTATTAAAATTTGGTGGTGAAAATCAACCATTTGGGTCAAAGCGCTCTCATCCCTGTGTGATGTTTCAAAATTGAGAAAGTAAAGATTCAATTTCGATCCAAACATACTCAATTGGAAAGGATTATACACTCTAAAAAATGAATGCGTAAATTTACACATTAAAACATGCATGCTAATGATACAAAAACAATTTACCTATATGTGTAAACTGGCGTCTAAATTGCCAAATATACGCCGCAGTTTCAAAACGCACATTGTCCTGTGTATTTTGATGATAACACATTAAGCTGCTTAAGTGAATAAAAAGTTACCAGATAACTTTGAAATGCACAGTTTAAGGTGTAAATTTCACATGAGTACACACACATACATCTATGTCATATACAAAAACGATGGATTTTGTGTGCATAGTTCATAACCTTATAGTTTGGGCTGTAAATTTTGAACTAAATATTTTTATAGTCGCAAAACTAATTTGCATGAAGAACAAACTGATGTGGTTCGTGTGTTTTAGGCAGCTTTCATTACAAAAAGTAAAAAGCTACCAATTGCCGCCGTCCGGTTGAAAGCACTTCTCGAAAATTTTGGTACATTTTCATTGATCATGACCCCAGGACACCAAAACCACCCTCCGTTCAAATGTGACTTACATATATATGTACATATATATATCCATATATATATGTAATAATGAAAATTTTCGCCCTTTTATCTTAGTAAAACTATTCCAAATTCTTAATATTTATCCTTTTTTACCTATCTTTAATAATATCTTAATATATTTTGTCTTTTATTTCATGCATTTAAACCTGCGTACTCTTTATTATTCTAAAAACCTTAATCAATTCGTCTAATCTTATAAAACCATTAAATTACTTTTTCATTTTATTCTAAAACTAAATTATTTTTGTTTCGAATGTTTTTAATAGCATTTGTTCGATGGTGTTCTTTTTCCAACAATTCCTTGCAAGCTTTCCGCCAGCATTTGATTGCGTTTTAATACTGACACCGAGTATAAAGACTTCATTATCAACGTCACGCGTTCGTCACCCTTCCCGTCGAATCGTAGCCTGTCTCCTGTCCCGTTCCTCCCCCTCTCACTGCTTGAGTTGGCTCTCCACTATTAATGTATCCGTCCGCGCTCTGTTTCTTTGAGTATTTATACTATTGCATCGACGAGGAGCGAGATAATTTACGTTTTTCCGGTTGCTTAATAAATCAATGTCACTTGGAGTGAATGACTTTAATATGTAGATTCTAATACTTTTAACATCTTAAATTTTTATAAAGTGGATCATCGATTATTCGAGAGTTGATAGACAAGCTACTGGAAATGTTACGATATGTGTTTGACAAATACACAACGTTTAAAATTACGATGACTCTATTAATTATGCCATGGGAAATTCTTTCAATGTTTATGGAGCCTGTCTTCTACTCGCCACCTGACTGCACTCCGATAATCTCATGATAACGGATGGTTGGCCTTGATTACTATACTACATTTACTTCGAGATATACGAGTGTCGCCGGAATGTCACAAAAGTCGATAGCAAAATGCAACATACATATATATCTGATTTTTGTCATGCGATAACTTTTGTATTTATAAACCGATTTGGATGAAATTAATTGCATGCATAGTACATACCAATGTCTCAACCGAGTTCGTTGGCCAGCATCATCCACAATCTTGTTTCAAAATGGCAGTCATTTAAATTTTTTTTAATTTTTTAAAATTTAAAAAGCAGTGCAAATAAATTAAAAACTGAAAAATATTATTTTCTTAAGAGTTTGATCTTAATACAAGGATTCCGGAGCATATTTTGTTTTGTCTTTATCTTAAAAAATGGCTGAGGTATAGCAGTTTCAGTTTCTAGGGTGGCTGACATTTTGGCTTCATCCGCCTTCTTGTTTGAAAATGGCGGCCATTGGTTATTGAACAGCATTTAATGCATCTCCATACCTATAAGGGGGTTACCATACTGAGGCCTCTGTTCTGTTGCCAAATGCTGCCAAGTTTGTCGCCAACTTAGCGATATATCGCCGAATTTGACGACCAAAATCAATCACCAAAGTGAAGCCAACTTGGCGACATCTCTGATATTTCGCCGAATTCCCCTAGACTTCCATTGAAAATCAATAGGGTTTGCTTACTTATAGAAAACCAACAGATTGAGATTTTTTAATGCAACAAAAACTAATATTAGCTTACGGGATTATATTAATTACGTTTAAGGGAGTCCAAGTAAATTAAATTATGAATAAAAGTAACATGATACAATGCTTAGCATGCTTTCCCAAACACAAAATTTAAGGGAGACCAAACTGGTCGCCAAGTGCGGCTAGTAGCTTACTAATTTGGCGAAATTCTCATTCAAATTCAGTATTGACGAATATTCTCTTATCGAGTTTGTCGCATTTTAGCTTATTAAAATTTGAGTAAAATTAGCTTCGAGTAAAACTTGCGAAATTTTAAAACCAAGAAATATGAAAGCTACCTCTTCCACCCGGCACTGGCCGAAGGGACTTTTTTCTTTCCAACAGATTTGTTTTAAGACAACTAAACACTGTACCGACAATTTTCAAGAAACACGGGATCGTCTGAAATTATAGTTACTACATGCCATCTTTGTGTTAAATTTGTTTTGAAGTCCTAATATCTTATGCACAATTTAAGCACGGAACCTGGATAATCTATTTAAATACACTGTAAAATAAATCTTCGTTAAAATATTGAAATTGTAACGCCAGTACTATTTCCATATTTTTTTTTAATTCTTTTTCAATCAATTTTAGTCACAAGTTTTCAGAGATACATGAATATCAAGAGAAATTCTCTATTTAATCCAGTCAACTGTAAACAAGCAATACCTACCGAAAAGAAATAAGAACTGAGGAACTGCAACTTTCCAAAAGACCACCTCGACCATTCATCTACTATTACACAAATTAAGTTTTCAAGCGTCGATATTTATTGTGTTCACATAAGTAGATATAGTCGTGTGTAATATTTTGTTCTTACACATACAGCTGTGTTAAATTCGTGCTATATTTCTGTGTAATATTCTGTTCTTACGCATATATTTGTGTAATATTCTTACACATATTTCGGTGTAATATGCAAAATACACAGATATTAGCGTAGTGTGCAAAACTCATGAAATTTACATTAACACACCAATTCGGGTTAATCCATAAATGTTCTACCATTTACACACTTGTTTGGGTTTCTGAAGGGATAATAAATTACACGTAAATTTTATGACAAAAGTGTAATTTTACAAATTTACACATGTACTTATGATAAAGTTACTAGTTAACACATTTATTTTTTAGAGTGTACATCGATTTATTAATTTTTAAGTAGATCATTTTTTTCACTGTATATAGTAGGTTTCACGTAGAAACTTTGGTAGACAAAAAATTCTTACAGCTACTTTCTCTGGTAATATGTCGTCTTTTCTTCGGATCATAAAACACGTATTTCGATAAAATATCACATGACTCAAAGGAAACATCACACCTGTATTTGTCAAAAAAAAAAAAAAGGAAGTGATATCTAAAAATTACTTGAAAAGTGACAGTATGACATATTCAGAAACGATACCCAAAATACAATTTATAAAACCATAAAACAAGATATATTTGCTTTCCACGCCACATTTTTGAAATAACCCATGCGAAATAAAACTAAAAGACATTATTTTGCTGTGCATATATTTTTTTCAATATTCTTCAGATATTTTCCAATCATCTATTAAAAAAGATATTGTTACATTGTTCTTAATATAAAAATAATTTGCTTTTTTATGCTTTTTCGCATCTGCTTAATTTCGCACAGCTTCACTGGTAAAGGGATACATTTTTTTTCCTTTTGTTATTTAATGTTCTTTTTTTTTGGGTTCTGTACTCAAAAAGTAAAAACGGAACCATTATAACATAACTCCTGTGTCTGTCTGTCTGTCACAGCCCTTTTACTCGTAAACTATGCAACGTGGAATATTCAAATTGGGGGAAGTAATAAAGATTATTGACCCACATATTTACAGATTAATAAATATTCATAAATATATTTAGGAAAAATGTAGAGGGGCTAATTAAGTTACTTGAAAAAACCAATCTTTGTGTGTGGTATAGTATGGAAGCTTTCGTAACACTGAATAAAAAATTATATTTCATTTAATTTTAGGTATTATATTTTCAAAGTTATAAGCAAAAATATGTCACCCCCCATCTAATTACAAATCTATTGAAACTAAAATTATGAAAAAATTAGAGGTAGCAGACATTAATTTAAACCTTACAGAAAAGTTATAGCGATTACCCTAAGTCGCATAGTTTTTGAGAAAATCGCATTTTTCCGTTATACTCAAATTTCGATTTGCGGGCTTCAGCAAAAGTGTTGAGCAGAGATAGAGGTACTTATCGTAGCAGAAGAATAAAAGCATTGTTGATGATTAATTTCGGAAGAAATCGTCGGCAATTAGCCGAGATATTAACCCTAAAAGACACGGACGGTTTGGACATACATAATGACAGGGAAGGCGTACTCTATGCTCCATCGGCTTTTAAAGCCTAGATAACAAATTTTAAGGATATCTTTATGTAATGCACTGCCCATTAGCAGTAAAAAAGCAATAAATGTCAAATTGTTAAAAACGGACTAATTTAAGGAAAATTAATCGCATAAATACTATGGGATTCGCGACTAGTTTCCATTGAGTGGCTCTCTCAATACACCTACTATGTCTTTAAAGGTTAACTAAAAACCTATATGGAATAACAAATATACAGAATAGCTATATTTGCTGTTATTTAGGTTCCGTATATCTTTGAACTTTCATGGTATATCCATTTATACTTTTCTAGTATGCAGGGTGCAAAGGAAAGTCCCTTTAACCTGAAAATACTTGTGAACGGAGAGAGCTACAGCTATGCAAGTGAGGTAACGGTATAGTAAAGCGATTACACCCGATTTAATGAAAACGACAACAGCGCCCCCTAGTGGCGAAATTTGGAAGATAGCCACTGCAATTTGAAAACGAAAAGAGATAGTGCAAAATTTCCAGTTAGAAAGTTTTAGAGCATCAATTAATTGGTAGACTACGACATTTGTTTTACAGGGATAAGATAAATCTTCGCCTGTTTACCCAAATAGGTCCGAAATCGATGCACTCCATTTTGTGTAAACGTTTGAATGGAATAGTCAGAGAAATGTAGTATGAAGAAATACGCACTATTTATGCTATAAATACGTACTTATCTCAATAAATTTTGATTACATCACAAAAAAAAAAAAAAAAAAAAAAAAAAGACAAACTGTCTCACAGTGATAAAAAGTTAATATTCAGTATGTTTGAAAAGTTCGCCTTTGCTCACGTTACACGTTTGTATTCGTGAGAGTAATTCTGCATGCACATTTCTCAGCATGGAACGTCTATTGTAAGCGTCTTCAATACGACGACATAGATTTAACCCCTTCAAGGGTGGTGGCTAGACGGTCTAGCCACCTAATTTTAATTCCAAAACTGACAAATGGCACCAAGAATATTTTAATAAAATTTTGTTTTTGTAATGAAAGTGCAAATTAGCGGGTTTTTGGTTTCTGAGAAATTCGTTTGAATATTCTGGTGTCAGTCAATTATTTCATCAGTTTACGAACAGAATTCTTCTGGCCCTGAAAGGATTGTTCTAAAACTTTAACTGCAATGGAAATTAAATCTTTACAGACATTACAGCACAGTACAACGTCACAATCTGCAATTGTGCATTGCTACATTTCCGGAATGTGATAAGCAAAGTAGAATCGTCGCGCGGGCGTAGTCGCTTTACTGTACCGTTACCTCACTTGTATAGCTGTAGTTCTCTCCGTCCGCAAGTATTTTCACGTTAAAGGGACTTTCCTTTGTACCCTGTATACAATACAGCTATAACCAACCCTACGTTGTATAGTTTTTACAAAGTCTTAGTATTCTTTTAGCAACGGTATTTTTTTAATAATACACTACTCATTCATATATTAGTATTGTACGGAAACCTCTGTGCGCGAGTAATACTCGCACTTGACCGTTTTTTTTCTTTTTTTTCTGGAATGTATATTTATATATGCTCTTTCTTCTGTTTATACGTTAAGCTTACGAGTAAATCCTTAAAAAAAAAAATAAAAATCCCTCGACCTACAGCCGAAGGTAGATTTCGAAGTTAAATACTAATTTCAGACACACACACACACACACACACAAAAAAAAAAATCTAGATTAGAGATAAACCCAATTTAACAATTTTATCTGGCCGGTTTTGACTAATTTTTAATTTTATTTTTCTGTAAGAGCTGGTTTTATCAAAATCATATTAAGGCGATATTCAAAAGAATATTTTTCCATGCTCAATAACTCGAAATTTTCTGACACATTTTCAGTTTGATTTTTAAAATAAAAGCATGAACCTTGCTGAAGTGATTTTTGAAGAGACTTAAAAGCTACCTTTTTTTCTTATTTCTCGTTCAATTATTTAGAACTTGACTTATAAACATTTATTTTCTTAGTAGGACAGTATTTTTCGTTTCCAACACAATCGCTTCGGGAAATTCGGTTCAAAATACTCACAAAATGAGTCAGAAAATAAGCAGTTTGGATTTGAGTACACCCTTAATAGGATTATTTTTTCTTCAACCACTATATATTTTGAAATTGATTTTGCTTTAAGAATTGGTCCTGTCAGAAACTTGTCAATATACAAATTGCAGATAATATTAAGAATATATATAATAAATTCATGCGGATTTTATATCTTGTGAATTGACAAAGTTATGGATTTTATTCCTCTTCAACCCCCTCCTCCTCCCTTTTTTGTTTTCGTTTTTAATTTTTATTTCGGTACGAATTGGACCTATCAATAACTTGTCACTATAAAAGTTGTAGATAATATTAAGATGATTTATAATAAATTTAATTGGATTTGATATCTTCAGAATTGACGAAGTTATGAATGTTTTTCTCCTCAAAACCGTAATTTTTTCGCCCATTGAGTCCATTTTTCATTTGATCAAAAATATGCCATACGTAAGTTTTTGGCCCTTTTTTAGACGTAATAATAACTATATCCAATTTATTTTAACGGATGCCTCACGTTTTTAAAAATTTGGCTTCCATATGAAGTACGAAGAAAAAATAAGCATTAAGAGTTCCGGTGCCAACAACATATCTATCATCAATTATTTTTTTTTTTTAAACAATAAAAATAAAAGTAATGTAAAATAAAAGTAGCAAAATAAATGAACAATTCAAGTGGTATTAATTGCTTTTCTTGGTCCTTTTAAGGGAATGAAAATTAAAAAAAAAAAGAAAGTATATCCCCCGAAGCATTTTCAATTCTTTTGAGATATTTTATATCTGGATGATGTTATTAGTCTTTCGAGAAGTAAAAATAATACTTTTAGCTCGAAATTTGAAAAGATCACACAAAATACTTTTCACTTTGAAAAGCTAAAAATTTTGTTGTTTACTTAGTAAAAACATTTTCTTGCCTTTCTGAAAATTTCTGTAGTTTCAAAAAACATAGTTTTTTAATAAAAATAAATGTTTAAATTTTACTTCTGTTTCTAAACGTTGCATTGGTATTATAGAATTGCAAATGTAAGTACATTTAAACAGATGCTAAATCCAATGACACACTGTAAAAAAAATTATTTAACGTTTCTCCATAAAATTGGTATTGCCTCTAATTTTATGGAGTAATTTAACTTATATAAGGGTGTAGTTTAAACTGATATAACTGCTGTAATATTACACGTAATTATTGAACGTAACACCAGTTATATTGGTTAAATTACTCAATAAAATGGAGACAGTAAGGTTGCCACCATTTTTATGGAGTAACGTTACATAACTTTTTTATGGAGTATCTGGTAATATGTTGCTTTCCAATTTTATGGAGCATTTTAATTTATATAATGGTGTAATTCACACTGATATAACTGTGGTAATATTACACATTAGTGTAACGTAACACCAGTTATATCGTTTAAATTACTCAATAAAATGGAGGCAGTAAGATAGTCACCATTTTTATGGAGTAACGTTGCATACATTTTTTTCAGTATATCATTTAAATACACTGACGGAAAAAAAAATCCCAACACCAAGAAAGACTTGTGTTAAATAAACGAAATTTGGTAGGCGTGTTTATACATCTGAAATATGACATCGATTGAAATTTTGAGCTTCGCGCATAGGTGTGGCGCTAGTAGCGCCACTCAGAACTTGCAGATCAGGTTTACTTTAAATGCGTGCTGTAAAGTTCGTGGGCGTTATTTAGCTTCGATTTTTGATGTTAGCCAAGAATGTCTGTAACAAGACGAAGAAGCCACTGTCAACAGCTCACCGAGTTGGAACGAGGTCGCATAATCGGGCCACGAGAAGGTGGATTTTCTTTCCGCCATATTGCAGAAAGACTTGGTTGGAATGTATCCACTGTGCATGATTGTTGGAAGCAGTGGTCAAGGTATGTTACTGCCTCAAGAAGACCGGGTTCCAGGCGGCCACGTGGCACTTCTGAGAGGGAAGATTGCTGTATTCGGCATACGACTGTGGCGCATCGTACTGCGTCTGCGGCAGAAATTTGAGCTGCAGTTGGTACCACAGTGACACAACGAACTATTAGAAATCGGTTACTTCAAGGACAGCTCCGAGCCAGGTGCCCTGCAGAGTGCATTCTACTGACTCCAAGCCATTGCCGTTTGCGACGCCATTGGTGTCAAGCCAGAGCTCATTGGAGGACAGAGTGGAGATCTGTTGTGTTTTCTGATGAAAAAGAAACACAACAGATCTCCACTCCGCCCACCAATGAGCTCCGACTTGACACGAATGGCTTCACAAACGGCAATGGCTGGAAGTCAGTAGAATGCACGCTGCAGGGCGCCTGGATCGGAGTTGTCCTGGAAGTAGCCGATTTCTAACAGTTCGTTGTGTCACTGTGATACGAACTGCAGCTCGAATTTCTGCCGCAGACGCAGTACAATGCGCCACAGTCGTACGCCGAATACGGCGATCTTCCCTCTCAGGAGTGCCACGTGGCCGCCTGGAACCCGGTCTTCTTGAGGTAGTACCATCCCTTGACCACTGCTTCCAACAATCATTCACAGTGGATACATTGCAGCCAAGTCTTTCTGCAATATCGCGGAAAGAAAATCCACCTTCTCGTAGCCCGAATATGCGACATCGTTCCAACTCGGTGAGCTGTTGACAGTGGCTTCTTCGTCTTGTTATAGGCATTCTTGGCTAACATCAACTGCATACGTCACATTTCGAAGCTAAATAACGTCCACGAACTTTACAGCACGCATTTAAAGTAAACTTGATCTGCAAGTTCTGAGTGGCGCTACTAGCGCCACACTTATGCGCGAAGCCCGAAATTTCAATCGATGTCATCTTTCAGATGTATAAACACGCCTACCAAATTTCGTTTATCTAACACAAGTCTTTCTTGGTGTTTGGATTTTTTTTTTTTTCCGTCAGTGTATATAGTGGTGAAAAACCATGTGAAAAGCTTGAAGCTTTTGAATTAGATTAAATAAAAAATATAATTTTCAAAGCAATTTTTTTTTTCATTTGATAAAATAATTTAAACCTGTTTATTTTCAGATGAGGGCATTATGATAATCTGGTGTTGGGTTTCATGTATAATGTTAGAAGTATAATTTTACACTTAACTCTATCTGTCTTATCACGTTTTAAAATCGTATTTAAAAAAATAATTTTTAACTATTTTATAAATCAATTATTTTGAGAAATAAAAGTGGAAAAGAAATACTCATACATTGTTTTTTCTTTATTACTCTTTTAGGTAATGAATCTTTTGATTATTCTTTCTAGAACTAAAAAAATATGCTATTAAATAAATGAAAGAACACAAAAACTGCTGTGATACCTCATTAATTATATGCTTTTTTTCTTTATCAATAAATATATTTTCATTAAGTTCAAGCAGAAAAATTTACTTTGATTTTTTTTTTCTTGAATTAACTTTAAAAATATTAAATATCTCCTTTGTAATAGTTGCACTTACAAAAAAAAAAAAAAAAAAAAAAGTCTTAAAATTTATTATGAAAGATTTGCGATTAGTTATCCTTGTGAGCATTAACCATAAAAACTCGAGAAAATGTTTAGCAGCAATATGAATTATTGTATTGTATATATGTAACATTAAAAATTTCATGGTATATAGGTGAAATGCATTTCACTAACTTATTCAATTTTTTTAAATGAATATTGGGCCTAGAGTTATTTTTCCTCATATTAGAAAATAAAATATTCTTTCAGGCTTATTTAAATTGGTTAATAAAATGATTTTTTTTCAACTACAATAATGATTACGATAATGTTTTAGCTACCTTTAATAACAGAATCATAATGAATCGTATATCACACCTGAATATTTAGTAATAAAAAAATCCTAGATCACACTTGGAATTTTTCTAATCAAAGAACCGCAGTTAATCATGATTCACACTTGCACCTTTTCTTAACCAAAGAATCACAATGAATCATAGATCACACATGCACTTTTCTTCGAAATGCATCGTAGATCATAAACTGTCTTAATAACGTAATAAACTAAAGATTACAGAACTTAACTAAATATCGCATTATAGAAGTAACACAAAAACATTTATTTGGAAGTCGATCACATTTTAAATAAACAAAACTTACTACATTGTAAAACATTTTTCAGCTATAGAATAAATACGAGGTTAGGCTGAAAAGAAATGCACACATACTTGTAGGGCACGAAAGAAAAAAAAAACAAAACATGATCGGACAAAAAGTAAACTAAAGTACAATTCTTAAGCTTCAAAATCATATATTTATTTTTCAACATAGTCACTGTTAAGACTAAATAATTTCTCCCAACGTATAACACGTTTTTTTTATTCCGTCACTGAAAATTTCTTCCAACTTTTCTCGAATCCAGAACATTAGAGCTGCCTTCACCTCATCGTCCGAGGTGTAATGATTGCGGTTGAGGTCTCTCTTGAGTAGAGCAAACAAATAAAAATTGCAAGGTCCAAGATCGGTGAAGTAAGGAGGGTGTGGAATGGGTTCAAACTTCAGGTTTCGCAGAGCTTCTGCAGTTGCGGAATTTACGGTATTCCAATTGTCCAAAAATGAAGACGAAACGTTTCTTGGCTATTCCAGTATGGTTTGCGATACACTTTTGAGTGATTAGCCAGTCATTTGAAACAAATCGTCGACGAGTTTGCGTTGTTTATCGTCTGTGCAGTGATCGGACATCTGCTGCGTTTTTCATCAACAAGTATGGCTTTTCTAGGCTTGCAATCGCAAAATTTTACTGCCGATCGATTTACAGTAGACTTATCAACAGTATCGTAATCTTTAAACGACGATGAATCTCAGCATGAGTTACTTTTTCTGCAGTTAAAGATTCGATAACAACACGCTGTTTAATTTGCGTTGACATAACACTAGAACATGTTTCCATACCATGTTTCCATTCCGCTTCTCAAAACGCACTGTATAAATTCAACGACTTCAAATCTGCACATGTGTATAGAAGGGAAATTTTACTTCCACATGCCACAAGTCGCGCTTCTGAAGGTCACTTTGTTCGCGCTCTACAAGCATGTGTGCATTACACATCAGCCTACCCTCGTAGTTCTTGAAACAGGTTTCGTAGGAACTTTTAATGAAATATCGTATCTGTATTTTTGGTTTTTCTATCTACATAACATTTCTAAAATAACACTTCAGCTATCCACCGCGTAATATTTCAGCTGGGCATGAGGTCCTATAATTCTTGTTGATTTTTCAAGTACTTGTTGTAAACAAAAAGATGTATTAGATTTCGCAGATATTGCAGCATCTAGAGAAACATCATTTGCAAGATTGGGAAATGTTGGATTTGTAACCGAAGGTATCAAATCAGAATCAGCTGGTTTAGACTTTGAGTGTTAGAAGGTATCAAATGAGAATAAGCTTATTGAAGATCTGTGTTACTAGGATGTATCAGTTGAGAATCAATTTTTTTAACAAATGTATTTTCACCTCTGTACTTTTCAATATATCTCTCTTCAAAATTCATATCATAATTTTGATCCAATATTAGTTATTTGATTAATATGCCTTTTACACATGTTTTAACGAATTTGGTTTCTGTAATGTAACTTTCCCTGCGTACTATTAATGCGATCCATTTTCCACGTGGCCTCTGGAGTGTAATTGTTATACAGCCACTTTCTGGTTAATTTTGAATTATTTTACTTGAGAACTGGAATGTTTCGTATTTTGCTTATCTAGGATAAAATTTTTATGTTTGGAACTATCAAATCTATTTTTATTCTGATATGATGCATTAGAAATAGAGATTCACGATTCTCTCCGTTGAAACTTTATGCTACACAAAAAGTTGTTTAATTTTATTTGTAACGTACCAAGTTCTGAAGTTATCTCCTTGACCTCCAGGCTTAATTTCGCCGGTGAAAGGCTATATACCAGGCTATGCGGTGTAAAATGTCTGTGTCATAAAATTCACCTTCGTCCAGTGCCCTGTTATATCAGTAGTATATCACAGACTAATCTGGTTCAAATATGCAACCATTACTGTGACGTAAACGACTTACGGGGTGTACGTCATGGTCGTTGATTACTGACATGAGAGGACATACGCAGCGTACGTTGTGGCGGCCAAGGGGTTAATACTTTTAATACTGTTTCACAATCTGTAATAAAAAATCATTTTGTAAAAATAAAAAAAAACCCGGCTGCATAAAAAGCGAACTAATTAATTATTTCTCATTAATGTGAAACTATTTTTTATATTACCTACCTATTTTTTTTTATTTACTTGTATTGATGACTTTTAAGTTGTGTTTAA
The DNA here is from genome assembly GCA_963932465.1 of Maratus speciosus. Lineage (NCBI taxonomy): Eukaryota > Metazoa > Arthropoda > Arachnida > Araneae > Salticidae > Maratus > Maratus speciosus. The sequence goes on along the minus strand of OZ010795.1, from coordinate 566,319,385 downwards.
TTGTTAGTTCCTATCTATAAACACTGTTTTGATGAGGCCTATAGATGTCTATGATGGTTAGAGTTACAGTAAAGCTAGAGATCCTACCTACACAACTTCCAGGTTGTGTAATATTTAAACGGAGCTTCTGACTGTAAAATAGTCAATGAATCATTTTGAAAGACCTCTCCAATGATATGCCACTCAATAGGGTGCGTAATATTTTTTCGTCTCTACTACCATATTGTATTTCACGGCCGCCATTTTAAATTTATAAAAACAAAATCTAGCCTATAACCATCGGACGGTTAAGACGAATCATTAGAGACCTCAATCATTAAACTCCATCCGGCCGTTGGGATGTTTCGAGGGTATAAAGAAATCCACATACTCAGATACGCGTGAAACACATAACACTTCTTGGCAGTCGGGTAAAAAATGCTTGGCTTGTTGAGCTGGATGGTGTGAAGCACTTAACATGCATTTTATACCCTAATTATTTAAAAATGTCTTAAAGTGTGCACAAGTAAATTGGAGACAATTTATCACAAAATGATATGTAACACCCGTATCTGGCAAAATATGTATTAACGAGAAGCAATCGTATGTTTAGTATATTTTAAACAATAGAAGCTTCTGGCTATTTTCTATGAGCATCAACCAAAAAGAAAAGCTGTTTTCAAAAGCAGGTTTCAAAATAATCAATATAAATTTTTTACCATGGTGCCGTTCGTCATTCTCAATGATGAGTATGTACTTTAGGTGGATTATTTTTCAAATTTACACAAGTAGTACACTGTAAAAAATAACGGGAAAAATTACAGCTGATTTTCCTGTGATTCGCTAAAATACAGCGTTTATTTAACTTCAGTACTGATTTACAGTAAACTGCTGTTATTTCAAAACCGCCCGGACAACATTCCAGATGAGATATCCACCTGCACTACAGCTTCAAGCCAAAGCCAAAGCAGGTTATTATTAACGTTACTGTCGTAGGAGTATTAGCGTCATTCGGAATATGTTCGTATTATTGAATTCAAAATGGCAATTTTGGATACTTAAATACAATACTGGATTATATAATTTAAAAATTCAGGGTAAGTTTTATTTTTATGCTTATTCATATCATTGATTTAATAACTGTATTAAATAGGCCAGTTCTCTTATATAATGTAAGATACAAATTTTGTATTTGAGTACATAAACGTTGACTGACAGTAGCTTCTGAATCATTTGTATAAAGATTAAATATTTTGTTTTTAAAGTATAACAAAAGAGAATATACTATTTTTCTTTCTTTTTTTTTCATCATAGGACTTAGTTATTATTTACTTATGTGTCAAAGTATCAGATTTAAAAAAAAAATCCTTATTCTTTCGATATGTTTTGCTTTGCTATTATATATTTTTCACAATTCCATTTGTTCCGTTTGTATTATAATATAACCTTACTAATCTAAATTACATAATATTTTTTTTGTCCAAAAGCTTTAAGTTCGCTTTTTGTACTAATTTAAATATTTTTATTTAATTAATGTATTATTATAGTTTATTAAATTTTCAAAAACAATCTTACGACCGATGGTTTTATTTCCCATAGGAGTTATTCAGATTTTATAGATACTAGTTTTTTTACGAGAATTTCTTTTCACTTTTTATATATAATTTTAAAATAATTTATTATGTGTAAGCTGTATACACTACTTTATTAATCCATAAAATATTCCAAAAGTTTGCTTACTATTATCGCAGCACTAAAAAGCAGCAGATCGCATTTTGTTTTTGATAATTATCTAGCAATAAAAAGTAATTAGCACTGAAATTAAATATTTTGAATGTTCTCAATGTATGTTAAGTATATTTGAAACTGACTTAAGGAAAATTCTTTACAATGAGTTACCATCGTTTAAAATTTCCGATTTATTGCTTTTGTCGGTGTATTTTCTTATTCTATTTATTTTGCTTTATGGTGCTAAATTTGTATCTTACATATGTATAACAGAATTTGTTATATAACAATGTTATTAAAACAATGATATAAGTAGACATAAAGATAACACTTATAGTGCCCTAAGTTTTTAAAAGATGCCTCATTATACACAAAAAAGAAAAATTCAAAGTAAATAAACATTGTAGGGCGGGGTAGGAGAATGCAAATGCATATCTACAAATTATAATAAATAAAATAAAATAAATAATAATAAAGGCTAAAAAATTACTGTCATCTTGTTAAAAGCGCTGTAAAATTAACAGCAAAATATGCTGAAACAATACAATTTTTTGTAAAATCTAAAAAACAAAATTACTGTAAAATTAACTGTAAAAAATGCTGTAAATTTACTGGTTTGCTGTTTACCCGTGAAAAACAAAATTGCTGTAAATTCACAGCAAAATTTACTGGCACCCATGTTGCCAGCATTTTTTGCTGTAAAGATACGGTGATTTTTTTTACAGTGTACAATTCTGTGCAAAATTGTCAATATCTTTGTCTATTTTTGGCCGCCTTATGGAACTGCGAGCGAAAGATTTCATTTTTATCATAAAAAAAATTTCAAAATATAAATCCTTCAAATTACATTTTCTTTCAATTTCGAGAACAATTACTTACATTCTTTTGATGCAACCATATTGAAGAGTAAAATTTTCTTGTTCACCGCCGAAAAGTAAATTCTTAGTCATTTCAGAACCAGACATCTGGCGATGAAAAATTTGGCGTTATATTTGATATGCTTTTGTGACTAAGAGATATATGTACATATTGCCGAATTTAAATGGCTAATATCTTTAAATCAAAGCATTCGAATGCAATTATCACAAGAAGGAATTTAGACATTTTCACAAATTTCATTATAGAGATTTTTTAATTTGACCATAATAATGCATATCTGATGATTCAGTGAAGAAAATTTTTATTTTTATTTTCATTTCTTTAAATTAAAAAGATTTTTTTTTTTTTTTTTTTTTTTTTTTTTTTTTTTTTTTTTTTTGTCATGAGGCATACATACAGCAAAAAGCCAATCTAAAAAAAAGGAAATAATTTTTTTTCTGCTGCTCACGATGCAGGCTATTTTTGTATCGTTCTGCATTATTTTGTTAAGAATTTCTAGCCCTAATTTAATTTTTCTTTCTTAACAGAAAGTTTTCCTTTTTTTCTAAATCTATCCTAACTTATTCCAAATATTATTTTTATTTCCGAGAACACGCATTTTCAGAATTACACAATGATAATTTTCTTTTAATTTATCGAAGTAAGTTTTCTGTCAAAAATGTAATTAGAATCACTGAAACATATTAGTTGAAAATTTGAAAATGAAGCAGAAATAATACCAGTAAAAAAGCCTCAAGGGCAAACGGGATTCTTTTCTTTTACTAAGAAGATTTTTTGTATATTTTATAAACAAAAAATCGGATATTTTCTTATTATTGGTAAAGTTTTGGAAGATTAAAAAATATGCAAATTAGAATTTATAACAGTCCTTTGTCACTGACAAAAAAATAATTTTTATAGATTATGCCGTTGATTGTTGTTAAAAAATCTCAAATTATTCTTACTTTTTTTAGTTCCTTCTTGCTAAAGAAGAAAATATTGTAATCGAAAAATTTTTCGACTTCCTGTTTTTGACGGATTTTCACCTTTTAGGGGTCAGAGATGCCGAAAAACATGTTTTTTAAAAATGTTTGTCTGTCCGTGTGTATGTGTGTCCTGTTTATATTATCGTATTAAAATGTATGAAGTTATGCATGGAATTCAACCAAATTTAATATGTAAATTTTTGGCTATAGCCAACATGTTCCCCCTGAATTTGGAAACATTCCGCCAGAAGGGGCACTGTAATAGCAATTACTGTGCCAATTGCTTTACTGCATCACTAGAAAGTGTATGAAGTCATGGATAGAATTAAACCAAATTTGTGATATATGTTTTTGGCAATGGCCAGCACGTCCCACGTGAAGTTGGGAAGTTCCGCCAGAAGGGGCGCTATAATAGCAATTTTTGTTCCATTTGCATTACTGCATCATTGGGAAGAGTATGAAGTCATGCATGGAATTAAACGAAATTTGCGTGTATGTTTTGGCAATGGCCAGCAGGTCCTACGTGAATTTGAGAATATTCCGCCGAAAGCGGGCGCTGTAATAGCAAATTTTGTGCCATTTCGATTATTGTATCATCGAAAAATGTACGAAGTTATGCATAGAATTGAACCAAATTTCATATGCATGTTTTTGTCTTTTAAGTTGTGTTTAATTGTTAATTCCTATCTATAAACACTGTTTTGGTGAGGCCTATAGATGTCTATAAAGCTTAGAGTTGCAGTAAAGCTAGAGATCCTACCCACACAACTTCCAGATTGTGTAATATTGAAACGGAGCTCTTGACTGTAAAATAGTCAATGAAACATCGTCTTCATTTTGAAAGACCTATCCAATGATATGCCACTCAATAGGGTGAGTAAAATTTCTTTTTTCGTCCTTCCCGCCATTTTGTATTTTACGGTCGCCATTTTAAATTTATAAAACAAAACCTAGCCTATAAACATTGGATGGTTAAGACAAATCTATAGAGACCTCATTCATTAAAATCCATCCAGCCGTTGCGATGTTTCGAGGGTATAAATAAATCCACATACCCAGATACGCGTGAAATACATAACCCTTTTATGCATACGTATAAAAAGACAGGTATAGCTTAGAGCTGGATATGCATTTAATTTTTTTCTTGTGATTAAACCCAGTTTGAATTATATTGCAAATATCTTATAATTATCAAGTACAGGATCGTTATTTTCTATTAAGGACTAATATTTTTACGACCATGTTCAAAAGAAGTAAGTGTCTTGAATTACTATCTTCACCTCCTCCCTGTATAGATATGCCACTGCTTTTACCTGTGTAAGCATGTGTTCAACCAAAGCAACTGCGATTGATTTTGTGTAAAACAGATCAGCCAAGAAATGAACATGTTGTATTTTGGAAAAAACCGGGTGTCCCAAAAGTGACTGATAGATTTTAAAATTCAATAACTTCCAAACGATGATAGATATTTAAAAAAATATTGCAGGAGTGTTATGTAAAATGTCAAGAGATTTTATTCTGTGATTCTCAGTTTTAGTAACAAATAGCATCGATGGATGGCGCTGCAAGCAATAACCGCTAAATCCAGGCTCAAATTTTCGACCTCTCTTTCCTTCCATGCGAAAAAAGGAGATTAAAATGCTTTGAATGGATCCCGAAGTACCAAAAATCGGGTCTGGACTGAGCACCTATTGCTCTCAGCGCCATCTATTGTTTGAAATCCGAACTAAAATCAAGAAACACTGTAAAAAAACTCCTAACATCATACATAACCCTCCTGCAAGAATTTTTTTAATATCTGCCACCGTTTGCAAGTTATTGAATTTTTAAATCTATCAGTCATTTTTGGGACACCTGGTAAATGTGACTTTTTTTAAATTGATTTATCGCCTTTCATTAGTTCAATATAAAGTAAAACTTCATTTCTTTGCCATTACATTTTGAATTTTCAATACATTGATAGTGTAATGTCCCAACAAACCAGACATTACTTGCAGGAGTTGTGAGTTCATAAAATATTAACAAATACATACACACACCGACCACTTAAACTGATACAAAGAAATCTCGAATAGATTTGATATTATGTTTTAAAGATAACGTCGAATGTGTTTGATAAATAGCAAAATATTTCAATTTCAGTTACATGATTATGCATAAATTTTCGCTTTCAGGATACGTGCAAATAAGGTAACTAGGGGTACTACTTTTGCTTCAAACTAAAACTGTCATGCCTGCAGTAATTAAAAAAATTAAAACACGAGTTTATTATTTTTCCTCTTCACGTTTGGAAAAAAAATTATTTTAACATTCAAATTTGAAATTCTAGAAAATACCCTTTTTTAAAGGTAATGAGATCAATGAATGTAATTCGGCCTTTTTTCTATTTTTCTTGACAAATCCTTTTCTACTAAGTTTTTATTCACTTATGGATGTTCTGAAATCATAAAAAGGGCAACTTTATAACATAAGTTTTAATTTATTTTTGTTCAGAAATGCATGAAACTAGCAGGTGTTGCAAACGCAATGGATCGTTCAGAAAATGGTGTCAAAGTGGGCATTTTGAGCAAAATTTCCGCGTGAAAGAAGAATAACCACTCAAGAAAGGGCGAAAACGTCTTTGTCACGTGATTAAAATCGCTTATAACTCAATAGGTAATTTATTGATCAAAAGATGGAAAACACAGTTCGATTCCAAATCTCTTCCATGGTCAAGCTTTCCAATATTACATCTTTCCGTTAAAAAATGAATTTGTAAATATGTCAAAACGTGTTGCGCTTGTTGAGCAGAGCAGTTACGAACAGCCTTAAGCAAAAAATACAATAAAAATATACTTTTTCTAAGCTTTTTTTATAACTTTATTTCATTCGGAAAAGATTCAAATATAAATAAAAGTATTTCTAAAAATCAAATTTAATTTTCCAAAATGTTGAAAAAATTCAAGCGCTTAAAAATATTGGAACCTTCATCTGAATTACCAATAAAAGTGACAAATAATCTGCAATGACTTTTCAAGATTTGCGATCTTTGCATATAAATATGGTTTTGTCTTGCTTCGTTCGCTTTTTTACCTGAAGACTTATGAACAGAATAAACAGTGTATTCCATTTTTTTAAATTCCGTAAATACACGATATTAGGGTAAAGTTACCAGGTTAAGGGGTATCAGGACTCTTAAAGCTTCAAAATTTTCAAAATTTTAATTTTTTTTAATTTAAACTTCCATTTTTACTGAATATTTGGCTATGATTGTTTACTTCAAAGTTCCATTAGAACAGAAGTTATGGCTATTAGAATTATACACACTTAATAGCTGAAGCGTCATTTCCGAAACTTTGAAGTATTTTTTTCTCCAAATGATGTTTTTGGGCATAACGCGCAGATATCTCAAAAACTTCTAAATATTTTTTCATGAAATTTTCAAAAATGTTTCATTGTAGTCTGTATAAACTGAACCTAAAATTTCCTTTTTACTGTTCAAAAAACTATTTTTTTTAGGTGATTGTACTGTTGAAATTTTCAAAATTTTGTACTAGCTAAATACAACATTGTATTAAAAATATAAAAATGTTTTAAATACAAGTTTATTTAGGTTTAGGGTAATTATTATAATCTGAAGTATAATTAGGCACAAAAAATTTCACTCTGTTTGAAAAATTTAGTTTGTAATCATGCGCGCAAGCTGTTATAGCAATTTTCTGCTCGACAAATGTCTGATAGTTTGGAGCCTTTATAAATACTAATTTTGCATCTTGCATTTTTTAAGTAGTACATGAAACAAGAGAACATACTTATATCTTTTAATTAAAAAAAATGTTTTTTTTTTTTAAATTATATATATTTTAAGATATTAAATGTTGAAAATTGTCTTTTTTACTCAAGATGGATTATGTGTTTCACGTGTATCTGGGAATGTGGATTTCTTTATACCCTCAAAACATTCTAATGGGTGGATGGATTTTAATGAATGAGGTCTCTATCGATTCGTCTTAACCGTCCGATGGTTATAGGCTAGGTATTTGTTTTATAAATTCAAAATGGCGGCCGCAAAATACAAAATGGCGGTAGAAACGAAAATAAATTTTTACGCACCCTATTCAGTGGCCTATCATTGGATAGGGTTTTCAAAATGAAGACGATGTTTCATTGACTATTTTACAGTCAGAAGCTCCGTTTAGATATTAAACAACCTGAAAGTTGTGTAGGTAGGAGCTCTAGATTTACTGCAACTCTAACCTTCATAGACATCTATATACCTCATCAAAACATTGTTTATAGATAGGAACTAACAATTAACACAACTTAAAAGTCATCAATACAAGTAAATAAAAAAAGTAGGTAAGTAATATAAAAAATAGTTTCGCATTGATGAGAAATAATCAGTTCGCTTTTTACGCAGTTGGGTTTTTTGATTTTTTAAATTTAATTTTTATTTGTTTTCCCATGTTTTCCAATTTAAGAATCTTGAGAGCCCTTAAAATAATAATATTGTAATAGAAAACTCAATGGGGATCAACCAATCAACCACTAAATTTCTGTCTGCATGTAGTTTCCACTGATACAGTGGTCCCCAACCTTTTTTTGTCCGCGCCCCACCCAAGTATCTTCAAAATCGTGATCCCCCCCCCCCCTTTCCTCCTCTGTAACAAATATATTTTTATTATGTAAAAAATTAACTGTCATTTACACAGAAGAAGCCTAAAAGAAATAATTAAGTATGCTAAATCCTTTCACATTCAAAAGGATAAAATTTTTGTTATAAATATGTTTTCAACTTAACTCTCTGAATTTCAATGAGGCCATACATCGTCGCAATTACATATAAAAAAATGTTGATCTCTTTGCCAACTTACCTCAGACACAAAAGTATTATATAGTCTGCATTTTTTTTTTCATGAAATTTCTTGAAGAGACTCTCACATTTTGCATTACATTTGATAAAATTGATAATATTTTAAAATTGACTTTTGTACTTTATTAAGAACAGGTGAAATTTAAAAAAAAATCAAGACTGTATAAATAACAAAATTCACAAGTAGCATTTCCAAATTTGCAGTTTATCAATTTTAAGCAGCCGTTTTCCTTTTCCCTCATAACATACTTATCTGGTAGCGGGCATTCCTTTTCCCATTATCGTTAGTTTGTTACCAGTTGTTATCCTATTTTAAACCCTTCGGGACGAGCGTCTTTTACAAGATTTTTAATCTTTAACCCTCTCGCTGCGCAGCCCGAGCTATGCTCGGGCATGCATTTTCCCGTCAAATTAATACTATTTGGTTGTTCCAACCAGCTATTTTTTAGCGGAAACTTTGTCTGATTTAATCAGGACATTTTCCCCGATTACGATAGTCAAAAAATTCTGCTTTAAAGAACCGGTAATAAACGATTAAAAATTCTGTAAAAGTCGATCATCGCAAAGAATTACTTAGGCAGCGAGAGGGTTAATCACCATTTTTTTTAAACAGAAATTTTTGCCCAATTGAATCGGGAAAATGCTTGGATTAAATAAGGCAAAATTTACAATAAAAATTTACTGGTGAGAAAAATCCCCGATCCTGAGCAACTTAAGGGGCACGAATACCAGTCGCAGAGGTGCCAAGTTCGCACTAATCTTCCGTAATGCATTGATTAATTTAACCCAGTTTAACAACGTTTCGGACCAGAAAAATTATTTGATTAATCTTTATTTATTTAATTCCAGTTTTCTACGTGGAACCTATTTAATTTCATCTCTGAAAAAAAAAAAAAAAAATTCTGGTGCGAAATGTATAAAACCAGGGTTAAATTAACCCACATATTACGGAGGATTAGTGGCAACTTGGCACCTCTGGTCGCTCGTCCCCAAGGGGTTAAATTTCAAAATGCGTTATGTCGTGTTGTATGTTTATATATTGTGTATGTAATCTTCACAATAGCCATAGGATGTATAATTTTTACCCATTTCATTCTGTGATGCTCATTTGGGGCTTATTAATTTTATAACGTATTTCAAATATTTTTCAGGTTAAAATTGTTCAACATATTCAATTTTAGATATAGCCTTATGCAATTTTACTTGTGTTCATTCTCATTACACATTGCATTGTGAATAGAAATACAAGTTTCAATAAATAGTAAAAGCAAGTGGATAAGTGTGATTACAGATCGCAAAGAGGGTTTGGTTTAATATTCCTTTAAAAACACTTTATCATTTTGGAAAATCTGTTAGTTCCACATTTCGAAACCAGGGGCAGCACTCTATTCTAAACAAACCTCTATCCGAACGAAACTCCGTTCTGCAAACTATCCGTAGATATATTAGTCGAGGGAATCGGATCCATAGCACCCGAGATAGGTAGGAACCCCCTGGCGGCAAAAATTGGAACTAAAATATGTACGGCTATGGTGCACAATATGAAACAGTGGTCAAAGAAGTGTCGGCAAAAGCTAGAAAAGTGCACCTCGGGTGAAAACGTTGGAGGTTAGAAAAATTGCTAAAAATACAGAAGTTTGAGCCCGGATGGGTAAATAATGTAAGACTTTTTGAAAATTTTATGATTTTTCGTGTGAACGCAAGTGTTCTGCTATAAGTACGCAAAATTTCACATCTCCAACTTAATTAGGGGCTGACTTAGAAAAATTGCCTAAAATACAGAAGTTAGAGCCCAGATGGGTAAATATAAGACTTTTTCAAAATTTTATGATTTGTCGTTTGATGTGAGGTGTTTAGCTATATGAATCCAAAATTTCAAGTTTTCAACTTAATTAGGGCTCAGTTAGAAAAAATTGCTTAAAATACACAAGTTGTGTCCAGAGGGATAAATATAAGACTTTTTTAAAATTTTATGATTTGTCGCTCGATGTGAGCTAAGTTTGAAAAAAATGTTTCAAATACACAAGATAGAATTCGGAGGCTGTTAATATAAGACTTTTTCAAAATTTTATTATTTGTCGTTTGATGTGAGGTGTTCAGTTATAAGAATCAAAAACTTCAACTCTTGAACATAATTAGGGGCTGAGTTAGAAAAAATTGCTTAAAATACACAAGTTAGAGCCCAGAGGGATAAATATAAGACTTTTTTCAAAATTTTATTATTTGTCGTTTGATGTGAGGTGTTCAGGTATAAGAATCCAAAATTTCAAGTATTTAACGTAATTACGGGCTGAGTCAGAAAATTGCTTAAAATACACAAGTTGGAGACCAGAGGAGTAAATATAAGACTTTTTCAAAATTTTCTGATTTGTCGTATGATGTGAGGTGTTCAGCTTTAAGAATCCAAAATTTCAAGTCTTTAACTTAATTAAGGGCTGACTCAGAAAAATTGCTTAAAATACACAACTTGGAGCCCAGAGGGGTAAATATAAGACTTTTTCAAAATTTTCTGATTTGTCGTATGATGTGAGGTTTTCAGCTATAAGAATGCAAAATTTTAAGTCTTAAACTTAATTAGGGGCTGAGTTAGAAAAAATTGCTTAAAATACACAAGTTGGAACCGAGAGGGATAAATATAAGACTTTGTCAAAATTTTCTGATTTGTCGTATGATGTTAGGTGTCAAGCTATAAGTATCCAAAATTTCAAGTCTTCAACTTAATTAGGGGTTCAGTTAAAAAAATTAATTAAAATATACAAGTTAGATCCCAGAGGGATAAATATAAAACTTCTTCAAAATTTTATTATTTGTCGTTTGATGTGAGGTGTAAGAATCCAAAATTTCAAGTATTTAACGTAATTACGGGCTGAGTCAGAAAAATTGCTTAAAATACACAAGTTGGAGCCCAGATGGGTAAATATAAGGCTTTTTCAAAATTTTATGATTTGTCGTTTGATGTGAGATGTTCAGATAAAAATCCAAAATTTCATGTCTTTAACTAAATTAGGGGCTAAATTTGAAAAAATTGCTTAAAATACACAAGTTAGAGTCCAGAAAGAAAGTAAAAAAACAAGAATGTGAAAAATGTTTTAGAATGAAATTGTCATTATCCTGGCATACATATGCCAAGAAAATGACATATAATTATAATTACATAAAAGTGAACTTAAGCTTTTCAAACTTTAACAATTTTATATATAAATTCCTTTATTCAGCTGTTCAACCAACATTTTTAAATAAATCAAAAGCTTAGAAACAATTTAAACTTTCAAAATTTTTGTTTTCAAAATCTCACATTTTGTGATATTTACCTATAGCTTGATTTTCAATATCACCACTGAAGGCTTTCAAAAGAGGCTTATAAAACTATTTTTATACTTATTAATGTATTAGTAACCTAAACATAGTAGTAATAGCATAATTCAAAAAATTTTTAATCTAGAACTTCTTATTTACTTTTGAGGGACACAAAAATGTATGTTATGTAATCATTTTTTTCAACGTCAAAACTCACGCTGAAAGAATCCTCGTACACAGAAATTCTAATCAAAATTTTCAATTTTCACTAACTGAATTCCGAAGCCAATTTTATATCAAACTAGAGATCAGAAAGGAGGAAATTTTTCTACTTTTATTAAATTCCATGTCTGTTTTAGAAATATGTGATCAAAGGAAAACTAAAAAAGGTAGAAATTAGATTAATTATTTATTTAAAAAATGAAAACATTTCAGATAGGTTTATGTATTCTCTTTCATTATCTGTTAATTTAAAGAAAAATGCTTACCTAGCATAAATTTATTGTTGTTATAAAGATACAAATTTAAAACTATGAGCAAAAATTATATTTTGAAATAAATTTGTTGCTAATTCTAATCAATAACTAATGTGTTTACTCTTCAGTTTTATCGATAAATATGTAAATTTATATTCACATTTGTAAATATCCTTCATTATTTGTTACCTACAAACAAAGAAAAAAGATTTTTGTATAATGTTAGATGAATACGATGTTATTGATTAATACGTAAATAGAAAATTTAAATTTTTTAAATGTGAATGTTTCTTACACCTGCTTCATCTTATAACTATTTTATTTTAATATTCGTTTTCGAAATATCATTTCTCCGTACAGATAAATATTAATTTGAAGCGCTTTCTGTTTAATTTCTTTACAGAACTGTAATGTTTCGAAAGCAAAAATAAAATAAAATAAAATAAAGAAAGAAAGAAAGAAAAAAAAAGCAATTTAACAAATACAACGACCATTTGAAAATGATTTTTTTTTAACTAAAATTTGAGACATAAAAAATCGCACGGAGTTGATCATACATTACGTACGCCAAATCAACATTCCCAACATCCAAGCGACAAAAATCGCCTGCGACTGGTATTTGGTGTGAAATATTTATATTTATTCATTCCTGTCCTATTTAACTTTTTTTTTTTTTTTTTTTTTTTTTTAATTGACTTATTTTATTTTTCTTACGCTCGTGAAAATCTTACAAATTAAAATTAACTCTTTGGCAGAAATTGTTACTCATTTTCTTTCATTTTCAAAAGTTATTATCCACCTGAAACTTACGTGTTATCCAAGCATTTCATTGGCTGTTCGGAAAAAGGCTTTCCCATCGTCAGATTTCCAAGAGATCTGACGACCCATTTTAAATGAAATTTCATTCTTAAACTTCTAAACATGCGACACTATTACTTTTTACAACGTCGGATAGAGAAAAAATGTACTTTTAAATGCAATTTGTTTGAAAGCTGTATCTCAATTTGTTTCTGAGTTATTAATTTTTTTTGTAGTTTTTATTACTTTTTGTCATAGTGGCAACAGAAGGCATCCATCTCAGTTGAAAGTAAAGGGAAATACAGATTACTGTTTAGACCAATCAGAAAACGAAAAAATGCGGTTTAAACCAATAAAAACCTTCAGATATGCTTTTGATTTCCTACCCTGACAGAGGACAATAATCATTTTTCCAAATGGTTAAGAAAAAAAAAAAAAAGACAGATTTTCCATTAATATAATCATATTTTTTCAGTTGCTTGATAATTTTGCCTTTTAGAAAATATTGCTCATGTACAAAATTGAAAAATATTTGTCTAAATTCCGTTGTATGCAATACGCCAGGCGGCCATAATTAAAGTGCACATTTTTGAAGTACTCAACAAGCTAAACCATTCGAAATATTTAACAAGTTGGAAATTGAACGTCAAACGGTGCAAATGAAGCGCGTTCGTACTACAACTTGTTTTATAAATATTCAGATCTTGGTACAATAGCTGTTGCACTCTTATGCAAAAATGCATTAATAATGCAAAATTTATTACGATTCTATATATATTAAATTTAGTAATACGGAAATAATAGGTCTCCATCTTAAATAGGACGTAATCGTTAGGGAAACCATGAATCATTACTACCTATCACGGGATATCATTGAATTCATTACGTATGATAGGATTTAATAGAATGAATAAAACTTTTATTAATATCTTTTTAAGTTTTGATTCGATTTTCATGCAATTTGAAAGGACTCAGTACAATTTTGCAACATTTTGTAATATTATTAAATTTCAAACCATTTGACTGGTTTGTTTTTGCGCTGTTATATGCAGACTGACGGACAGAGAAACAGACAGACAAACGGTCAGACAGACAGACCAGACGACGACTATAGGTGTTACGTATTTATATAATTACGAACGCGGCTAAAAAAGACTGGGTAATATTCAGTTTAGAGCATGGGGGAAAAATTTCTTCCACAAAAAAAAGTAAATAAGTAAAAAGCTTAAATCAGATGGTGCTATATATAACCCGTAAGGCATGGTGACGTCACGGCGACGTCGTTGTGAAGTCACACTGTGATTTTGTGACCGTCGATGTGACGTCACGTGACGTCGATGGGACGTCACAGTGACTAGAATGCGAGGTCGTTATGGCCGTTTTAGAGGTCGTTTGTGACGTCACATTGTGACCACTCTGTGAAGTCACGGTGTGACAAATTTGTGAAAAGTGTGTCATTTGTGACTATTTTGGCATTAACTTTGTGACGAACCTGTGACGAAAGCGACAATGCTTTGACGTCACACTGTGACCAATTTGTGAAATATGGGTCATTTGTGACGAACTTGTCATAAACACTGTGATTTCAAATGAAAATCAAATTTCAAATTAATTGCTTAAAAGACGCAAATAGTGAAAAAGATTCCATGCTGGGACTCGAACCCGGGCCATTAGTACAGCGCACTGACATTCTACCGACTAAATCACATGGAACGATACCCAGGCTGGAAAATTTCTCACTATTACATGATGGCGAGGCTACAAACTCAGCACAAGATGGAATATTTAGCGTGAGCCACCAACATGATGCAAACACGAAACTTAATTAAATCCAGTATCGATTGAAATTATATTAATACTTGGAAATTTTTCCAGAAAGAACCATTCGCCTTGCATACAATATTTCAAATGAAAATCAAATTTCAAATTAATTGCTTAAAAGGCAATTTTAATTTGAAATGTTGTATGGAAGGCGAATGTTTCTCCCTGGAAAAATTTCCAATTATTAATATAGTTTCGATGCTGGATTTCACTAAGTTTCGTGTTTACCGCATGTCGGTGGCTCACGATAAATATTCCATCTTGTGCTGCGTTTGTAGCCTTGCCAACCTGTAATAGTGAGAAATTTTACAGACTGGGCGTCGTTCCATGTGGTTTAGTCGGTAGAATATCAGTGTGCTATACTGATGGCCCGGGTTCGAGTCCCGGCTTGGAATCTTTTTCACTATTTGCGCCTTTTAAGCAATTAATTTGATATTTGATTTTCATTTGAAATATTGTATATAAGGCGAAGGATTCTCTCTGGAAAAATTTCTAAGTATTAATACAGCGATGAATTTTGAAATAACCTTTTGCTGTAAATATAAAATCTTATCTTTTTACCGTACTTTTTAGCAAAATATCGCTATTTTGGAGTCCTATTCTTCTAAATCATTTTAAATTTTTCCACTTAAAAAACAATGCTTATCAACTGACATATTTTTTTATTCAGTTGTATGCTTGATATTAAGTTCTATGCTTGATATTGAGTTCAAGCTTGATATTTAGAATGTGTAAATTTTTTAATTTGTTGTGATTTGTCATTGCTTTATTAAATACGAACATGGAGACTCACGGATATTAATACAACTATTATTTATAGAGCGGCATGATAAGCGATATTTATTTAAATTTTTTATTCCCGTGTATATTGTATTTTGTGAATATGAGATAAATAGATTTGATATGTTTTATAGGAAAAGACTGATCTGGGAAATAGAAAAAAAAACGAGTAAGAAAAATCATGCGTTAATCATAGATTATAAAATACTTTCCAACACTTTCTGAATGCTTTAACAAGACATCGCAATTTAGGGAAATGACGTAAATAAGATAACTAAGTAAACATTTGAAAAATTGATTTCAGCAGTTACCGTCCATAGCCAAATATGTTTTCCAATTCTTTTGAACAACCCTGTATTTGATCTGTAGGTTGATACACTGAGAAAAATGAAGTACTCAAAAATAAGTAAACCGACGTACTCATATCGAATTGAATATTTTTGGATCAAAAATGAACCCATGCTTTCTCTATTTTGAAACATCACATGTTATCAAACCCAAACAAACGAATAGTTTTGTACCCTGTAATGGTTCATTTCATTTATGGCGGCATAAATGATGTTTATTAATGTAAATATTAAATTATGCACAGCATTTTAAAAATAATTTAAAAGTGCTTGGAAATAATGCTCTTGTCATAAAAATATTCGATTTGAGTATCTTGTTAAGAATTTTGCTATTTTTCTTAATAAATAATCAATTAAACATTTCTTGTTAAGAACTTTGAACGGGAAATAAATGTCAGTACATTTTTACTTTAAATTTTAGGTTTTTCTTTTTTTGGGGGTGGAGGGGGGCAGTACATAATGATTCATATTTGATCACAACCAATGAATAAAAAATGAGTACATGTGTTTCTCAACTTTGAGTACATTTGGATCGGAGCTTTTGAGTATGTGACGCATTTAAATTTGAGTACTTTTTACTCAATTTTGACTTCCCATTTTTTTTAAGTGTATATATACTATATAATGGGAAAATTTAGTTTAGCAAGAAAACGCCTAACAGGTTGAAATTCTTTTTCAGCAATTTATACTATGTATGGAAACATACTTGACTACTTTTGTACAACCCTGTAGTTTACCTAGAATCTTTATTACACGCCACTATTTAGTTAAAATTTAATTCAAACTAAGACACTCTTAAAACTGCTGAAATCACATTTCCAGAAATTATAATTTATAGACGGTCATGTATCCAATTCTTTACGTGATCCTGTATATCGTTTTATCTATATTCTACAAACATTTCTTGGTAAATTAAATGCAGTTCAGCAAAAAAAAAGCATAACTCATTTAAAAACCACCTTTAAACAATTTGCGCCCATACCCAGTAATCCTTACGAATACTTTTGTGTAGCCTTGTATAGGAATTATAGCATTTATATACACCATATACTATGCATAAATATAGTGAATCATAAAAGCTCATATCATAATTAAAAATACATTTCCAGCAATCATCGCTAATGAACAGTACTTCGGATACAATATAGTATCTGAAATATTTTGTGTGTCCCTGTAAATGCTATATACGTATTATTCGTATTATACATGAAATAATTTATAGTATGTAAACCTCAGCGTCATATATCAATTTCATTATATATGAAATAGATTAACATAATTAAAGTATGCCGCAAACAATTCCCTCCACCCCTATATCATTATGTATTTGAATTCCTTTTTTAGCCCTGTAAATGAACAATAACTATTCTTTGCATCGCATAGTCAACAGAATGCATATTTTAGTGCACTTCATAAATGCATATAAATTTTATTCTGTTTGAAAGCGTGCGTAAAATCATAAAAAATCATTTGAAACGATTTTTTTTCATAGGCTGTAATGTAAAGGAAAACTTTTGGCTGTCCCTGTAAATGAACAAAGCATGCTACAAACTTCATTACAAATAGGTACCGTGCTATGGTAAACGTCATTAACATCCAAAAATTTCTGGTCAATCCGAGTATATTTTCGAGAGTTAGAGTGCGGACAGACTGTTAGACGGACAGACAAACCGAAGTCATAAGCACTTTTCAACTTGTGTCCTATATTATGTATCCTGTATTATATGAACTTTTAAAAAATATATACTAAAGCAGTTTAATCTATAACTTCCCATCAGGCATGAAAAACACTTTGTTTCAATGCTTAAGTATCATATTTTACTTTTTAGTGCCAATAATTACGCGTATCATAAACGTAGAAAATGAATTTACAATAGAAGAAAATTTAATAACCGATTCAGAATGTCTATAATTAAATGTTTGATTAAAATCACAAACAGAAAAAATGCTTACATACAATTTAAAAAAATAAATATACCAATTTGAAAAATACTAAAAATAATAATTAGGATTTATAATTGTACTATTAAACAACAGCAAACTCAATAGATAAATTAAATGCCTTATTAGATTTAACAATATCTCAAAAATATTTCGATATGGTATAAGGAATTCCTATTATTTTATAATTTCGGCAAATGTTAAATCTGAAAACATTGGTTTGAAGATTTAGGATTTTGAAAGATAATTTAAAATATTATTAGCACTAAAAGAAAATTCTTTCAAATGTTTCACTACTGTAATATGTAAAGATACATTTTCCCAGTATAATGTTAATTTCTAATCTGAAACAGTTTCGTAATCTTATGATAATCGAACATCATATTTAACCCCAAAATAATAATAACTATAAGTGTTAGTAATCAAAAAATAGTAAGAAGCCGATAAAATAATTCCAAATCATTGTCGTTCCATACATTTTCAATCTCAAGTAAGAGTAAATTAATGTTTATATTAATTCCAGTATGAATGTAGGCATGCACAGTCTCTGCGCAGTTTTTTTTTCAAGCGATGGCAGATTAAGATATTTTTCTTTACAGTTATCGAATTTTAAAATATCGCTTCTAACAGTTTAAAGATCAGTCTCTTACAAGTATAACATAAAACTATTTAACTCATATGTACAAATCAGGAATAAAATATTTAAATTAAATAAAACTTACATATACGTTCTATTAATATCCGTGTATCCAAAAATGGTCATTTCCTTATCTTAAAGTGTTGTAGACGTGGTGAAGGTGATGTTCTAAAAACAGTGAACTATTTATTTCCCGCGTCTTCTCATGTTTATTTTTTTGTGGGCAGACGATTTTCAAGCAGATGGTCTGGTACAGATTATTTGTTTTTGCATGCAAGAGATATGAAACTTGAATGCGCAGTAATTTTCTGAAAGTATGGTTAATTAAAATTTTGTATTTGAAGAAATGTCCAATGTATTTAACCTTTTCTTTTTATCCGTACCAAATAATACAAGTTAAAATGTACTGTAAAGTTCATTTTTTCTAAATAATTATAATAATAATATTCATAATTAGAGTTTATTAGATATACCATTGTTTAAATTTTCAAAAGGTGTAAAAATAAATTTAATGGTAATAACGAGCCCCCCCCCCCTTTTTTTTTCTTTTTTTTTTTTTAAGTAAAGTTTGTTTTGCACAAATTTTGTATATTTCTTTTATTTTCGGAAAATGCTAATTTTATTTAAAAAGTCTGAAAGAAGTAGAATTTATGACTTGAATACAAATTATAAAAATATTCTAAAGCAATAAATGCATAGATGACTAAACTCTGAAGACTCTTTCTACGTGCTCATTAAAAGGTGCAGATTTAACTGTAATAGAAATTTTTTATTTTGAAACCACAGAAGTGTTTCGAATAATCCTGGTCGGTAAAAAAAGAAATAAATAAATAAATTTCCTCCCAGCAAACTAAATATGTAAAGTGTATAAATTTAATATTCCTAATTCTAATTATATTATCCAAATGCTAGATAAAATTGAAATCATGAAAAAGTATACATTCACTATCTTAGATATCAAATTGATAAAATATAGCCTGAAAATTTAGTTTATTAATGATTGTATCGTGCACTTTATTTATTATGCCCCCCCCCCCTCTCCCCTTTAGTGAGAGAATTTACCATTTGCTATCCACTAATATATTTTATTCCTTATGCCATGTAACTCGTGACTGTTTAAAATATTTCTCTTCATTTTCAAAGATTTTTGAAGTTCATATTTTTGTCACACTGTGACTTACAATATGGTGGTTTTTTTGTCACATATGTGACGTGACGTACGTTACATAGCAGTGACATAACAGTGACCTCACAATTTTTTTTTAATTGCCAGGAAAACATAATTTTACAGTAAATAACATGTTTTGAAGAATTTTCGTAATTTTTTAAAGTTTTCTAAGAAGTTCACATCTCAGTCACAATGTGACATCACTGAGGGGTGGCATTTTGGTCACAGATGTGACGTGACCACAGTGACTTACAGTGACGTCACAACCACGTCACCGTGACCATGCATGCTATGAGGGAATAAAAAATAGAGAATTTCCAACCAGTTAAATTTTCAAACTTTTTTTTATGGGAAATTTTACATGATAAAGTGTTTTTAACAAAATGATAGTAATCATAAAAGTGCCATGAAGGAATATGTCCTCGCAAAAGATACTGATTTAAAATGAGTTATTTTTGTTATTATAAAACATCTCAATCATTTAAGCGCGATCTTATCACATGAGGAGTTAGGAAAAATACCCTCAGGGGGGGGGGGGGGGCAACTAAGACCCTAGTGTTCAGGGGGTGGGGGATCGAGGGCAGAAACAGTTTTTTCTCCCCAAGTTACACCGAGTGGTCAACTTTTCAAGAAGTGGCTCGTATATATGATTTTCAGAAATTACTATTCGAGATAAGTGGTAACGCTTGTTATTTTTATCTGTTATAAAAAATAATTATCTGAACGCTTCCATAAGAAAATCAGGCTTAAAATAATGATAATTAGTGAAGAAAACGCTAAGATTTAAATAATTTTAGATGAGAATAAATGCAGAATACATTTCTTTTTCCGTATAAAAGTCGGTTTTTTGATAAAGTAAAGAGTAACTAATGGACTTTCTCCAATTTTTGAATTTATGAAATAAAATAGTTTTTTGCGTATATATTCCAATTTTCAAATCCCTACCTGAAATAGTTTTAATAACTTCAATAGGATTTAAAATATTTGATTGTGGTTTTTATCCACTATCGGCAATGAAAGCAGGTCTTATCAAAGGAGACTCGATGTCGACATGCAAAAAAAAATTAATTATTTTCGTTACAGAGTTTTTAATTAATGTTTCAGGAAAATGATGATGGATTTTTTTTATTTTTGGAATTTCGCAAATAGAATATTATTTTGCGCATGTGTGCATATTTTCAAATACTTGCCTGAAATAGTTTTTAAATTTCTATCTGCATTAAAATTTCCACTACCCTATCTTTTTGGCACACCTGGATTTTTCTGGCAAAACCCCTTTCTCGTGGAACCCGAGCAGGTGTGAGCTTTTAAAATAAAATGCGATGCTTTTCCGATTGATATGAGCATGCGCGGGCGTACTTGCCGATTTTTAGAAAAAGAACACTTATTCGATGTGTTTTTGTTAAATAACTTAACTAATTAACAAAAAATTAAAATTCTGAGCTTTAAGTGTATCAAGAGAGACTTTGAACTACCATCACCCAAATTTTCAGGCTTCTACGATTTCGCTAGCCATCGCGGACGGACACACACACACACACAAACACACAGACAGAGCGAAACTTTTTATTAGATAGAAAACTTTCTTTGTATACGAGTAGATTGATGAAGTTTTAATTTCGTTATTGGAAACTAGGCGAAGACAAATGCTGAACTATTTATATTAGTTTAAGGGCAAATAGATCATTATTCTGCCGTAATAGAGCTTGCACGCAATGGAGACAGATTTAAAAAATTCATCAACTAAAGAATTAATAAAAAAAAAACATACACTTAAGTAACAGTTTTCAAATAAATTGTATTTGAAAGAAGACTTTTTTTCCTATACGATGGCGAAAAAATTGAAAATGTGTGATGATTAGAAGTAAAAAAAAAAAATACAGTATAGCGAAAGTTGAAAAAACAAAATTTAATGTTGCTAACCTGAAAATGGCAACAGCTTTACGAACGGATACGTTTGTCCTTTATAATATAGATAGGGTTGAAGAATTACAAGTAAGAATTGACCTTTAAAACGGAATGTAAAAAATTTCTCAATCAAAATGTAAGTTTTTAATGACGTCATTTTTAAATACGTTTTGTTTTTTTCAACTCTTGAATTCTAATTTCTCAGCTGGTGCAATAAAAATTATTTTGAGACACGTAAAAATGTATATATATATATATGTGTGTGTGTGCGTGTGTCTGACTTATTAATTAAAATAAATGACGAGTAAATGATATTTTTTTACTCAATATACCCTTTCAATGTTAGTTCCAATGTGTAAATCTGTAACTGTCATTATTCAGAAATAATTACAGGCATCCCCCGACTTACGTATAACGCGACATACGTAAATTCGCAGTTACATAATAAATCTCAAAAATTACATTTGTTAACATACTAGCGCGTGTGATACGCAGTTGCACACTTTTGATATTTATTTTATAAATGAAATATATAAAATATAAACATCAGATAGAGTTACATTTTTATTGGTACATACAATCAAATTTATAACAAAACAACTTAATCTTTATTAGTTATTCATAGTAGTCATATAATTCGTAATAAATACAGTTTGTGCTTATCAAGGATTATTTAATTTTGCGAGTGCTATTCATTAGTCTTAACGGAGAATAGGTTAAATTAGTCCTCTTTAACTATTTCTTATTGTTATAATTGTTTGATGTAGATTCAAAATTGTTAAAAATCAATTCATCAATGTTAAATTTATAAATCCCATATTCCACAAGATATTTGAAATGTGTTCTTTAAGTTGGTTTTTATATTTTTTCATACGTTTATAGTTTATATCCAAGTAAATACTGCTGCATGCTGCTTTATTTATAAAATAATACGCATAAATAATATCTATATGTATATATACTTACATATATATACATAATAAATATTGCAGTTTCTTATAAAATTTTACCTAAGCAACTTATAAATTCGACTTACGTAAAATTTAAGTTACGTAAAACTTTACGGAACGCATTACTTACGGAAGACGGGGGATGCCTGTAATTGAAAATGTAGTTTGCTTTTTTATTAAGTTCCATTTTTGTGAATGAACTGCAGTAATTGTAAGTTATTGATTAGCTCAAATTGAGCCGCCAAAATTCTGGCTCGAGCTACTGAATGGTTACGCAAGTAAAATAAAAAACATGCAATATAAAAATTTTGTATTTAAAGTCAATTCCTACTTAGGTCAAAGAAAAATTTAATATAATCCCTTAAGCTGATATTAGTTTTTGTTGCATTAAAAGATCTCAATTTGTTGATTTTCAATAAGCCAGTAAACCCTATTGGTTTACAATGGAAGACTATGGGAATTTGGCAAAATATTAGACATATCGCCAAGTTGGCGTCACTTTTGGCGACTCATTTTGGTCGCCAAATTAGGCGATATATCGCCCAGTTGGCGACAAACTTGGCGGCATTTGGCGACAGAAAAGGGTTTCCCCTATGGCAACCTCCTTATAGATATGAAGCTGCATTAAATGCTGTTCAGTAACCAATGGCCGCCATTTTGTCTCCCATGTAAAACTAAAATTAATTAATTAAAATTTAATTAATTAATTAAAATTTGAAAAAAACTGTATTAACATCAATTGTCATCCAGTACAAGTTTTAAAAAATGTATTTCAACTTGATAGGATGAATAATAAGCATTTAATTAAAGATTGAAAATTTGAACAAGATATATATATATAAAAATAAATAAATAAATAAATATAGGGAGAGTGTGAACTAATAGTAGTAAGATTTGAATAACGTGCGTAATAGTATGAAAGAATACGTGGAAAATTGAATGATGGCGTTTCATAGACCGTGCAATTTCAGAATATTTTTATTTGTTTTGTTTTGAAAATGACTCGGGTACTGTAGAAGCATGTAAACAGTCTAATAAACCTATTTTTACTTTTTTTAAAGTTTTAATTTACACCTTTTAGCAATTAAAATTAGTATATTATTTCAAGGTGTTAATTTGCTTACTAATAGTTCTTGTATAGTAATGCATCCTATTCTATGAGGTGCTGATGCAGGGCAGAAACTAGGGGGGGGGGGTGCAGAGGGGCACGTGCACCGGTCGCCAGAGCGAAAAGCGAAGGGGGGGTCGCCAAATGAAGATTTTGTTTGTCGTTTCATACAAAAATTGCATATATATGAAATACAAAGAAACTCGCAAGCTAATGTTAAACCAATGGGAGCGTTCTTTTCAAATTTGTGAAAGAGAGAGTAACTTAAATAATAACAAAATAGAAAAAAGAAAGACTAACCCGGTTAGAATTCAATCTCATCTATTCTAAGCAAGAAAAAAAAATATTTGAAAATATTAAGAAGCAAGTGAGAAATTTTAAAAAGAACGCTCCCATAGGTTTAACATTAGCGATCCAGTTTCTTCACCTGACTAGTGTAGGCTCTTAACGCTCAAGCTAATGTTAATCCTATGGGAGCGTTGTTCACATATTTCTTGCTAGCATTTGAATTATTATTAAATGATTTTTATATTTTAAGGATTTTTTTTTCTTTTTTTGAATAAATACATACGGTCTATAGGGGCGCCGAAATTCATGAAGGGCTAGTTTCGGTAAAAAAAGCTAGTTTCGGCCCTGTGTTAATGCGAAATACGAGTACACATTCAGATTTTAAACTACTAAATTTTTGTCCCATGACCTTTTCTCGCGAGGCGTACATTACATGCCTGATATTCAGAATAAATTTACTTTATACATATCCTTTTTTAAAATTACAAAATATATGTAACATCCAAAACTGAAATAAATAAAAATAAATCTATTTACTGTACTTCAAATGTGATATCCATTTCAAAAATTGGAATTTTATAAATCACGTCTGAAATAGCCTTTCCTTTAATTTCGAGGCAATAAAAGATTTACATATTATTGCCTGAATAAAGGTAACAACATTTCCATGATTCTTGAATAATTCATGCTTCGATTACTTTCTTTTTGAAAAGTTGCATTACAAATTATATTCAGATTCTACTCCAAAACAAGTGAAATATTCAAACATTTCGTTTTCTAAAGGCAACATTCTAATCTTAAATTTTAGATTTCATATATATTTCTGCTAAATTACATTGCAAATTAGGTTGTATATTTCTCCTTAGAAGAAAATCGAATTATTGCATTTTTCCAGCAGTAATGTTAATGTAAAATTCTAAATTTTTTTTTTATATAAAATCATTGCAGTTCATATGTTTAAAAGGGATTTTAGTTTAATTGGTTTCAGAACTATAATGTTTCAAAGACAAAAAACCGATTTTCTATTTATATAATGATATTTTTCAGTTGCTGTATAATTTTGATTTCATATTCAGCCTTCTGGAAAATTTGCTTATGTACAAAACTAAAATCAAATGTTTTAAAAATACTATTGTATGGAATATATCAGGTGACCATAATTATAGTGCCTGATATATCTAAAGTACCCGTGTTTGAAGAACTTTACAAACTAAACCATTAGGAATATTAAAAAAAGATTTGGTATTTATTCAGTTTAGAGCATGAGGAATAAAATCTGCATTAAAAAAATAATTTAAAATTTTTAAAACAGATAGAGCTATATATAATAGAAAAATGGAGTACTTCCAACCAGCTAGATTTGGAAACTTTTTTAAGCAAAATTCCACATAAAAAATTTTTTTAAACAAATAATAGTAGTAATAGCATTGCTATGAAAGAATATTGAAGTCTTAAAAGATATTGATTTAAAATAAGTTATTTTTGTTAATATTTGCTAATAAAACTTCTCAATCAGCTAAGCTTCATCTTCTTAAATTGACCTTACTAATACCCTTTTCTAAAATTACAAAACACATGTAACATTCAAAATAAAACTACTACACTTTAAATATGTTACGCATTTTAAAAATTGGTATTTACTATTATTGCCTGAATAAATATAACAAAATTTCCATGTTTCTTGAATAATTCATCCTTCGATTACTTTCTTTTGGAAAAATTATATTGCAAATTATAATCAGATTTTACTCCAAAACATGTGAAATATTCAAACATTTCGTTTTCTAAAAAACCATTCTAATCTTAAATTTTTGAATTCATATATATTTCTGTTAAATTACATTGCAAATCAGTCTGTATATTTCTCTGTAGAAGAAAATCGAATTATCGCATTTTTTCATCAGTAATGTTAATGAAAAATTCTAGAAATGTTTTTTTTCTATAGAAACATTGCAGTTTATATATTTAAAAGCGATTTTTGTTTAATACGTTTGCAGAACTGTAATGTTTCGAAGGCAAAAATCCGATTTTCTTTTATATAATGATATTTTTTCAATTGCTTTATAATTTTGATTTCATATTCCACCTATTGGAAAATATTTTCCATGTACAAAATTGAAAAAATGTTGTAAAAATTCTATTGTATGGATTATATCAGGTGACGATAATGAAAATGCACGTATTTGAAGAACTTTACAAACTAAACTATTTCAGATATTAAAAAAATATTTGGTATTTATTAAGTCTAGAGCATGCGGAAATAAAATCTGCATTAAAAAATAATTTTAAAAATTTTAAAACCTTTCGTCCCCCAGTCACTTTTATGCCCTAAATTCAGTGAGAACCTACTAAATTTGGATTTTACATAGACTAACTACCCACGCACATAGAAACATACGGAAGTATCGTACAAAAAAATTTTAACAATGCGAAAAATTGTTTTTTCAAAATTATCTAAAAAATGCAAAAGAAAAAAAATGGTCTCAATTTCGCCCCCCCCCCCCCCAAAAAAAAAAAAAAAATCCAATACGCCGAGGCTTAACTCAAAAAACTCGAGGCTAAATCAAAATTTATTTCTAAATGAATAAGTAATTAAATTTACATTAAACTAAAGCACAAAGAAATGTATTAATTACCAGTGGAAGAATAACATAACGAAACATTAGCCATCCAATCATGAAGAAAAAATTGAAAAAAATTGTCATGAAAAAGCATTCCTAATTTCGTCCCCGGGACGAAAATAAAAAGCAAGGCGGACGAAATTTGGACCACGCTACTTCCCAATATGGCGGAGCATCAGTTCCACTGAGATGAACTGAGCGTCCCAAAACTCACTGTATGCTACTGTCAGCATCTTACCTATGTAAAATACATGCAATGAATAAGAAATAAATAATTACAGTACAGTAAATAACGTTCTACAAACGACGTAATAAGAACTTAGATCTTCTAAAAATAGGTAATTCCGCGTTTTTAATTTATGTATGCGTCTTGGCGAACGAAACTTTCAATACTGACTCCTTTTACCTTCTGTCCCCTGTGCCTTGCGTCATAAGTGATGCCACTTTCGCAGAAGCGGAGAAGTTAAGGGGGATGAAATTAGGAAAGGGGACGAAATATGGGCGCTTTAACCTACAATAGAAAAATTGAGTATTTCCAACCAGCTTATATTTTGAAAAATGTTTATGGAAAATGTCACATAATAAAGATTTTTTTAAACATATGATACTAATTATAGCTCTGCTATGAAAAAATACTATTGTAGTCTCAAAAGATATTGATTTAAAATGAGTTATTTTTGTTAATATTTGCTAATAAAACTTCTCAATCATTTAATCATTGTCATTCTTAAATGTACTTTAGACGTATTCTTTTCTAAAATTACAAAAGATATGTAACAAAACTGAAACAAGAAAAATAAAACTTGTATACTTTAAATGTGATACGTATTTTAAAAATTGGAATTTTCTAAATCATGTCTGAAATAGTCTTTCCTTCAATTTTGAGGCAATAAAAGATTTAAATATTATTGCCTGAATAAAGATAACAACATTTCCATGTTTCTTGAATAATTCATGCTTCGATTACTTTCTTTCCGAAAAATTGCATTACAAATTATATTCAGATTTTACTCCAAAACAAGTGAAATATTCAAACATTTCATTTTCAAAAGGCAACATTCTAATCTTAAATTTTAGAAATGATATATATTTCTGTAAAATTATTTTGAAAATCAGGTTGTATGTTTCCCTTTGGAAAAAAATCGAAGATAAAATTAAATTATCGCATTTTTTCAAGCAGTAATGTTAATGAAAAATTCTAGATATTTTTTATAAAAGCATTCATATATTTATAAAAGTACAGAAATATGACAAAAATATCACTGTTCAATATCTGTATTACATACAGATTACAAGATCCTGAAAAAATAAAAATGTTTTGAGGGAAAGTCTTTTCAATTTGTAATTTTTTGTACCTTTTTTGAATTTTAATATTAAAACAATAATGGTCGCCATTTTGAAACAAGATAGAGGATGAAGCTGGGTAACAAACTCGGTCAAAATCTTGGTATGTCCTGCAGACATTCTCAGTCACATTCAAATCAGTTAACAAAATACGCGCACTATCAGCTGACAAAAATCAGATTGCTTGTCAGGCTCCCTAGAATTTCAAATTGCTTATATTTTAGCTATTTTTTTATTATACGAGTATAAACAAAACAAAAATGCTCCAGAATCGGACTGAATGCGCCAAAATCTCAGTCTCGGGTGCATTATCTCTCTCTTTACCCCACTGCCAAGAAGGGTTATGTGTTTCACGCATATCTGGGTATGTGGATTTCTTTATACCCTAGAGACATCCCAACGGCTGGATGGATTTTTATGAATAAGGTCTCTATCGATTCTTCTTAAACGTCCGATGGTTATAGGCTAGGTTTCGTTTTTATAAATTCAAAATGGCGGCCGTAAAATAAAAAAATGGTGGTTAAGACGAAAAAAATGTTTTACGCACCTTAATAAGTGGCATATCATTGGATAGATCTTTCAAAATGAAGACGATGTTTAATTGACTATTTTACAGTCACACGCTCCGTTCTAGACACACGGCAGTGTGTCAGCCAAGTTCGCCTGACATAGCCGTGTGTTATTTGCACGAACCATTTCGAGCTGTTTTCGTCAAATTTCGATGCTCTACTACTGAAGATCGATGAGACCTACGTACTTGTTTTACGAAATGTGTAGTAAGGACACCCTAATTACCTAAAATCCAAAATTTTATAAATAACGCATAATTAGTTTCCGAGATAATGACATTTGAAAATGTCTGATAATCGATAATTTTACCACTGACTGACTGATTGACTGACTGACTGACTCACTCATCAAAAAGATCTCGTATATCTACTGCAGCTACAGACTTCAAATTTCGTGCGAAGTTCGTTTACACTATAAAACTAAAGAAAAAAATAAAAAAAATTGAGAAAATCGATGAATTACCCACCTAGGGGTGCCCATTTTTACTTTAACATTACGTCTATTAGGCGAAATTTTAATTTGCCTTAGGAAGGGACGCTGTTCTGTCGCCAAATACCGCCAAGTTTCTCGCCAACATGGCGATATTACGCCAAATTTGGTGACCAAAATTAGTCGCCAAAAGTGACGCCACCTTGGCGATATCTCTAATATTACGCCAAATTCCAATAGATTTGCATTGTAAACCTATCTACTTACTGGGGGTTCATCTGGATTTACTTGCTTACAGAAAATCAACGAATTGATATATTTTAAAAATTCAGATATTTTAAACAATTCTTTCTAAGTGAGCCCCTAATTAGGTTGGAGGAGTGAAATTTTGCATACTGATAGCTGAACACCCCACATCAAATGACAAAACATAAAATTTTTAAAAATTCGTACATTTAACCCTTTGCGCTCCCACATGTGTATTTTAAACAATTCTTTCTAAGTGAACCTCTAATTAAGTAGGAGGGGTGAAATTTTGCATACTTATAGCTGAACACCTCACATGAAACGAGAAATCTTAAAATTTTGAAAAAGTTGTACATTTAACCCTTTGCGTTCCGCTATGTGTATTTTAAACAATTCTTTCAAAGTGAGCCTCTAATTAGGTTGGAGGCGTGAAATTTTGCATATTTATAGCTGAACACCTCACATCAAATGAAAAACCATAATAATTTTGAAAAAGTCGTACATTTAACCCTTTGGGCTCTCGCATGTGTATCTTAAACAATATTTTCTAAGTGAGTTCCTAATTAGGTTGGAGGCGTGAAAATTTGCATACTTATAGCTGAACACACATAAAATGAAAAATCATAAAATTTTGAAAAAGTCGTACATTTAACCCTTTGGGATCCCACATGTGTATTTTAAAAATTCTTTCTAAGTGACCGCCTAATTAGGTTGGAGGAGTGAAATTTTGCATACTTATAGCTGAACACCTCACATCAAATGACAAATCAGAAATTTTGAAAAAGTCGTACATTTAACCCTTTGGGCTTCCACATGCATATTTTAAGCAATTCTTTCTAAGTGACCCCCTATTTAGGTTGGAGACGTGAAATTTTGCATACTTATAGCTGAACACCATCATGTGACAAATAATAAAATTTTGAAAAAAGTCGTACATTTAACCCTTTGGGCTTCCACATGCGTATTTTATGCAATTCTTTCTAACTGAGCCCCTTATTAAAAGGCAGATTTGAAATTTTGCATATTTATAGCAGAACACCTGTGGCCAGGCGACAAATCATAAAATCTTGAAAAAGTTGTACGTTTAACCCTTTGAGGTAACACATATGTACTTTAAGCAATTCTTTCTAATGGAGCCCCTAATTAAGTTGGAGACATGACTTTTTGCATACGTATAGCTGAATACCTCAGACCACACGACAAATCATAAAATTTTCAAAAAGCCTTATATTATTTACTCCCCCGGGCTCTAACTTGTGTATTTTAAGCAATTTTTCTAACTTCCGCCCTTTTCACCCGGGGAGCACTTTTCCAACTTTTGCCGACACCCCTTTGACCATTCTTTCATATTATGCACCATAGCTTTACATATTGTAGTTCCACTTTTTACCGCCAGGGGCACCTACTTATCTCGGGTGCTATGGGTTCAATCCCTTCGACTAATATATCTACGGATAGTATGTAAAACGGAGTTTCGTTCGGATAGATGTTTGTTTAGAATAGAGTGCGCTCCTGGTTGCGAAATGTGGAACTAACAGATTTTTCAAAAGGATAAAGTGTTTTTAAAGGAATATTAAACGAAACCCTAGGTGCAATCTGTGATCACACTTACCCACTTGTTATTTTCAAAATTATCAGAGAAAAGGATATTCAGTTAATTAAATTTGAAAATCTAGGGAGGAGCAATGTCCTTCCTCTGCACTGCCTCTTTGCCGGCAACCATGGATGAATGATACATAGTGTGTGGCATAAGCACATAACTTTTTTTTTCCCCTTTCAGTACAAAAAAGAAGGCACAGCTATAGGATATTTAATTGGAAAATTTAATAGGAAAATTTAATATAGAAATTTAATAGGAATTGTTGTTTCAGAAACAATAAAAATTTCGAATCAATACATTTCGTTTCAAAACATGCATTCAATGCACCAGTATTAAAATATAGATTTCTGCCGCAAATTGACAGCCAAATAGTTTGTTGTAGGAAATTTAAATTAAAATTGAATGTTGCTTGGTGAATAAAATAGTCACATGTAAACACATTAAAAAGCATT
The DNA here is from genome assembly GCA_963932465.1 of Maratus speciosus. Lineage (NCBI taxonomy): Eukaryota > Metazoa > Arthropoda > Arachnida > Araneae > Salticidae > Maratus > Maratus speciosus. The sequence goes on along the minus strand of OZ010795.1, from coordinate 566,288,201 downwards.
AAGTAAAGTGTCTAAATGTAACTTTACAAAAAGTAATGATGTCTAACAAAAACACAGCTGTGAAAAAAGGGAGCCAAGTTCTGTAAAGGCAATGGCAAGAAAAGAAGTGATATCTAAGTGGGTGCCAAGTTCAAATAAAATTCACTCAAACGTACCTACTGAAGTATTATAGCATTTTTAAAATTGTTTAGAAATAAAAATTATTGATAGCATATTAATAATAAATCTAGAACTTGGCAAGTTTTTGATAAATGTTATGCCTATCAATTTCATGTCTTAATAAAATGGTGATGTTAATATTAATTTCAATGACATTACAAAAAAAATAAATTCATGTAGTTTTATAAACAAATGACTCATGTTAAAGATTTGATAAACCAATAAATACACAGATACACTCCCGCTCGTCTTTGGTTATCACTCTAGCACCCACCCTCCTGAAACCTCAATGCAAACAGACTAAGATACCTGACAAAGAGACAGATATACTTACGCTTGTTCTTGGTCATCACTCTAGAGACTGCTCCTCTTTAACCCTTTCAGGGGCAAATATCTTTTATTCGTGAAATGCTGGGAAGAAGCTCACTCAATTTAAGGCTTCCAATCATGAAATAACAAGATTTCATATAATAATGTCATTATTAAAAATAAATAACTCGTAGGTAAAAACTTGCCAAGTTCTAGATTTATTATTAATATGCTAGCAATAATTTTTATTTCTGAACAATTTAAAAAATGCTATAATACTTCAGTAGGTAAGTTTGAGTGAATTTTATTTGAACTTGGCACCCACTTAGATATCACTTCTTTTCTTGCCATTGCCTTTACAGAACTTGGCTCCCTTTTTTCACAGCTGTGTTTTTGTTAGATTAAATATTACACAACCTGGAAGTTGTGTAGGTAGGATCTCTAGCTTTACTGCATCTCTAACCATCATAGACCTTATCAAAACAGTGTTTATAGATTGGAACTAACAATTGAACATAACTTAAAAGTCATCAATACAGTAAATAAAATAAAAAAAAGGTAAGTAATATAAAAAATAGTTTTACATTGATGAGAAATAATTACTTAGTTCGTCGGTTTTCTGATTTTTTAAATTTTATTCTTCTATTGTCTATTCAACAAAATTTTAACACCGTTAAGGGTGATAGATTCTCTTGGCCATCCCATGCATACATTTGTATACAATTGCGGATAAAAAAATATATATATATTTATTTTTTTTAAATGGGCGGTGTTAAATTTGTATACCCCCCGTTACATAACAAGTTTCCTGTACTAAACATTCATTTTTTTTTTTTAGGATGTGACAAATATAATTCATTGACTACCTTTATTTTGTTTCTTTAAAAAAAATTATATGTAAATTAAGAGTCATTATTTTGAAATTCTGACAAAAATGTGATATTTTGATAGTTATATTTTTTAATTGGCTTGATTTTTTTAATGTTGAAGTAGATCATATTTAATGATTAATGTGCAATTTTGAAGCCCTGAAAGAATTTCCTGTTTTCTGTAGAAAATGTCAAAGTTGAAGTTCATGAATTCCACTTTCATGAAAATTGAAATGCCAGTATGCTTGGATTGCTATATATCTGGAAAGCAACGAAATTCAAAAATTCTTTTGTTATAAACTTTTAGTATAGCACTACCTGCTTAGTAAAATTTACTTAGTTCCATGGGACATTGTTAATTTTCATTGTTATGTTGCCACAAAATGCTATCAAAATAACGTTTTTGTCCGTTTTCTGCACTTATTATCTTATTTAAGCAATAGTATCCCAAAATTTTTCTTATAGAGTATGAAGGACTATCTACTACTAGGTATGATATAGGACTACTAGGTATGGAAGGTCCTGGTATATTAGGACAAGCTAAGTAATATAGAACTTTACCAGGATATCAATGCTGTTAGGAAATATAGTCTGTTCAATATTTAAAAGTTTCAAAATCTGGAATTTTTGAATTAGTCGTATTTCAAAAAAGCATCACAGTTGAATAAAAAAAAATCCCTGCCGGCACGGCCTACAGGCGGAGGTAGATTTCGAAGTTAAGTATATTAATTGCACCAACAAAAACTAAATCATGATTACATATAAATCCACTTTAACAGTTTTATCCGGCCGCTTTTGACGAATTTTTATTTCATTTTTATATAATAGCTGGTTTTATCAGAATCATGTTAAGGCAGTATTAAAAAAAAAATAATAATAATAATAATAATACTTTTTTATGCTCAACAACTCGAAATTTTCTGGCACATTTTCAGATTAATTTTTAATAGAAAAACAAGTAATATAAAAATTTTGTTTTTAAAGTCAATTCCTACTTTTAGGCCATCAAAGAAAAATTTAATAGAATCCCTTATTTTAATGCAACAAAAACTAATATTAGCTTATCTCAATTTGTTGATTTTCTATAAGCAAGTAGGTTTACAATGGAACTCTATGGGAATTTGGCGAAATATTAGAGATATCACCAAGTTGGCGTCACTTTTGGCGACTCATATTGGCCGCCAAATTTGGCGCTATACCGCCAAGTTGGCGACAATCTTGGCGGTATTTAGCGACAGAACAGGGTCCCCCTATGGTCACCCCTTATTGAAAATACTTTCATTGATCGTCAATAACAAATGGCCGCCATTTTGTTTCCCATGCAAAGCTAAAATTAATTAATTAAAATTTAATTAATTAATTAATATTTGAAAAAACTGTATTAACATCAATTGTCATTCCGTACAAGTTTAAAAAAATTTATTTCAACTTGATATTATGAATAATGAGTATTTTATTAACTATTGAAAATTTGAACAAGATAAATATATAAATAAATATAGGGAGAGTGTGAGCTAATAGTAGGAATTGAAGTACGAAACTTGCTGACGTGATTTTTGAAAAGATTTATAAGTGACCTGTGTTTTTATTTTTCTGTCAATAAATTGAAACTTGATTAATAAACAATTATTTTCTCAGTAGGGTAATATTTTTCGTTTCTAATACAATCGCTTCGAGAAATTCTGTTCAAAATGCCCACTTTGACATCATTTTTTTAAATATATTCTGCCTCTATCAAAAAATCGGTCATTACAGTACATTATATAGTTTCTAAAGAAGAGAATCTATCAATTGGACACGTTTGAGAGCAAAAATTAATTTAAAAATGAGTAAGAAAATAAGCAGTTTGGATTTGAATCCATTCTTAATAAGATGATTTTTTTCTTCAACCGCCATGTATTTTTAATTTGTTTTTGCTGTAAGAATTGGCCCTATCAAAAACTTGTCTACATAAATGTTGAAGACAATATTAAGAAGATATATGATAAATTCATGGGGATTTTATGTCTTGAGAATTGACGGAGTTATAGAAATTTTTCTTCTTCACCCCCCTTTTTTTGTTTTCGTTTTTAATTTTATTTTGCGGTACGAATTGGTCCTATCAAAAACTTGTAAATACAAAAGTTGTAGATAATATTAAGAAGATATATGATAAATTCATGGGGATTTTATGTCTTGAGAATTGACGGAGTTATAGAAATTTTTCTTCTTCACCCCCCTTTTTTTGTTTTCGTTTTTAATTTTATTTTGCGGTACGAATTGGTCCTATCAAAAACTTGTAAATACAAAAGTTGTAGATAATATTAAGGAGTTCTATAATAAAATTAATTGGATTTGATATCTTAGAATTGACGAAGTTATGAATTTATTTCTCCCGAAAAACCTATTTTTTGCAACCATAGAGCCCATTTTTAATTTTATCCAAAATCTGTGATACATAAATTTTTGGTCCTATTTTTAGAAGTAATAAAAACTTTAAACTGATTTGATATGTACAAAAATTAAGAAGTCATGGGTTTTTTTCTGTTTTCACAAACCCCTCCCTATTCCACCCCCTTGGTCCGATTTTGCCCATTCACGAACTTGTCCGAAATTTTATGCCCCTTGATTTTATGTATCAGTTTGGAAGAGATTTGTGCAGAATTGTGGAAGTTATCGTGTCCAGAAGAAAGTGATATATATATATATATATATATATATAGATGCATAGATAGATATATTTATTTATATAAAGTTTTTTACTGATGGTGGTTTTGGGTTCTAGGGGTCATGATCGGTGTAGATATGCAAAAAGTTTTCAGAAATTCCAACATAGGAACGACGCCAATAGGTAGTATTTCATACGAAATCTATCTAAAAATATATCAGTACAACAAACAAATGTACAAAAATATGGAAACAAAAAAAGAATTGAGGTCTCATACTATATTCAGAAAAAAATGACAAAAGTTGCAAAAAGGTAGTGTCATTATCAGGCTTTTTCCCTATCAGAAAATGAAATATTCCGTTTCTCTTTCCCTTTCCTATATTTTCCCCTATGAGGAAATGGAACATCCCTTTTCTCTTTCTCCATCTAGGGGAAAAGCCTGATCATTGCACTGCCTTTTTGTAACTTTTGTCAATTTTTTCCCATCTGAAAGTAACATGAGACCCCACTTCTTTTTCTTTTCCATATTTTTGTACATTTGTTCAACTACTACCTGATATATTTTGTTTCATTCAACTGTGATACTTTTTAGGTAGATTTCGTATGAAATACTACCGATTGCGATCGCTCCTATGTTGGAATTTCTGAAAAATGTTTGTAGATCTGCACCGATCATGACCCCTAAAACCAAAAACCACCCTCAGTAAAAAACTTTATATATATATATATATGTCACTTTTTTATGGACACGATAACTTCCGTAATTCTGCACAAATCTCTTCCAAACTGATACATAAAATCAAGGGGCGGAAAATTTCGGCGAAGTTCGTGAATGGGCAAAATTGGACCAGGGGGATGGAAATAGGGAGGAATTTTGTGAAAACCGAAAAAACCCCATAACTTCTTAATTTTTGTACATATCAAATCAGGTTAAAGTTTTTATTACTTCTAAAAATAGGGCCAAAAATTGATGTATCACAGATTTTTGATCAAATTAAAATTGGGCTCAAGGGGCGCAAAAAACAGGGTTTTAAGGAGAAATAAAAATCATAACTTCGTCAACTCTCAAGATATCAACTACAATTAAATTTATTGTAAATGTTCTTAATATTATCTACAACTTTTATATTGACAAGTTTTTGATAAGACCAATTCGTACCCGCAAAAAAAAAAAAAAAAAAAAAAAAAAAAAAAAGGAAGGGGTTAACGAAGAAAAAAATCCATAACTTCGTCAATTCACAAGATATAAAATCCACATGAATTATTATATATCTTCTTATTATTGTCTACAACATTTATATTGACAAGTTTTTGATATGACCAATTCTTAAAGCAAAAATTAATTAAAAATACATAGCGGTTGAAGAAAAAAAATCATCGTATTACGGTTGTATTCAAATCCAAACTGCTTATTTTCTGACTCATTTTTAACTTCATTTTTGCTCTCAAACGCATCCAATTGGTAGGTTTTCTTATTCAGAAACTATATAATGAACCGTAATGATAGATTTTTTCATAGAGGCAGAATATATTTCAAAAAATTATGTCAAAGTTGTCATTTTGAACGGAATTTCCCGAATCGATTATGTTGGAAACGAAAAATATTGTCCTGCTGAGAAAATAATTGTTTATAAATCAAGTTTAAATTAATTGAACGATAAATAGAAACACAGGTAGCTTATAAATCTCTTCAAAAATCACGTCAGCAAGTTTAACATTTTGTCTTTTAAAAATGAATCTGAAAACATGTCAGAAAATTTCAAGTTATTGGGCATGGAAAAGTATTTTTTGAATACTGCCTTAACATGATTCTGATAAAAACAGCTCTTATATAAAAATGAAATTAAAAACTTATCAAAAGCGACCAGATAAAATTGTTAAAGTGGGTTTATCTCTAATCATGATTTAGTTATTTTTGTTGAAATTAGTACTTAAATTTGAAATCTACCTGTGCCTGTAGGCCGAGCCGGAAGGGATTTCTTTAAGATAGGACTAATTCAAAAATTGTTTTGAAAGTTTTGAATATTTAACAGTTTATATATGCTAACAGCATCGATATCCCGGTAAAGTTCTATATTACTTAGCTTTTCCTAATAGTAAATTTTCATATTCTATAAGAAACAATTTGGGGTACTACTGCTTAAATAAGATAAGTGCAGAAAACGGAATTTTGATTGACTATTGTGGCAACATAACAATGAATATTAACAATGTCCCATGGAACCAAGTAATTTTTACAAAGCATGTAGTGTTATACTAACAGTTTATGACAAAAACAAATTTTGGGATGTTGTTGCTTTCCAGAGATATAGCAATCCAAACATACTGTCATTTCAATTTTCGTGAAAGGGGGATTCATGATCTTGAACTTTGACATTTTCTACAGGAAACAGGAAATTTTTTTAGATCTTCAAAATTGCACATTATTCATTAAATATGATCTACTTCAACATAAAAAAAAATAAGCAAATCAAAAAATAAAACTATCGCACTTTGTCTGATTTTCAAAATAATAGCTCTTAAATGTTTTTATTAAAATAAAGTATCAAAAATTGATATTTGAATTTCTGTCATAAATCTTTTTTGTATAGTCCTTTCGAAATAAGATTCCCGTGTAAAATTTTCAACTCTAATCACCTAATAAATATAGTACCAAAACGAAAACAGTAATATTATTTTGATACGAAATTTACAAAATTGGATTTCTTCTAAACCATTTTTTAAAATAATCTTCCATTCTATTCTGAGGTAATAAAAGATTAATATATTATTGATTGAATAGAAAAAACAACATTTGTATGTTTCTTGAATAATTAATGCTTTGACTAGGTTCTTCTGAAAAACTGCATTATAAATTATTTCAGGTTTTATTACAAGACATATGAAATAGTCAATTTTTCCTTATCTAAAGACAACGTTCAAATTTTAGATTTATCATGTATTTCTGCTAAAATTACATTGCAAATCAGGTCGTAGATTTTTTTCTATGTACGAAAACATGAGACGGATTTGAATTATCGTAACTTTCGAGTAGAAACGATAATGGACATTTTAAAGAAAATTCTTTCTCAAAACCTGCTGCACTTCATATGATTTGCAATCGAAGAAAAATGAATCAAAACAAAAACTGTGCGTTTAGTGCAGTAAAATAAAATAGAATCAATTTTAAAATAAATTGTCCCTGTATGATTAGTAAAATTAGAAATTTATTACTTATTACTATTTTGTAGGATACAATTTTTGGAATTAGTAACAATTTTTAATATTTAATTATACATCGTAAGTTTTTTTTGTTTTAGTTATTAAAAAGCGTTATATGCTAATATAATTTATTTTATTCAAAAATAAATAATAAAATAAAACATGGCATTTCCTTAAATTGAGTATTAAGCGTAAACAAAATAGTTAGTCATTTAATGGAAAACTTTCCTTTTTTTGGGTTATGATGGTAATCTTAAACAAACAAAATATATTGCAGGTTTTTCATAATATAAAGAATAACAAATATATTTATTTGCTGAAGATTGATAATTTATGTATAATTATTTTTATTTTAAAAATTATTTTTATTTTAAATGAGCGAAAGGAATTTGCATACCTTCCTCTGCATAACTCAATTCCTCCACTAACCTTCATTTATTTTTTGTATGTGGTAAGTATAATTCATTCAATACTGTCATTCTGCTTCTTTAAAAAGTCTTTTACATGTAAACTAAATTTTCTTATTAAAATAAAATATCAAAAAGTGACTTTTGAATTTCTGTCATAAACCCTTTTTTGTATAGTTCTGTCGAAATAAAATTCTGTGTAAAATTTTCAACTCTAATCACCTAATAAACATAATTCCAAAACGGAAACAGTAATAATAAAACTACCATACTTTAAGTTTAATACTAAATTTCTAAAATTTAATTTTTTCTAAACCATTTTTGGAAAAAGTCTTCCATTCCATTCTGAGGCAGTAAAAGATTAATAAATTATTGACTGAAAAGAGACAACAGCATTTAAATATTTCTTGAATAATTCAGACTTTGATTGTGTTCTTCTCTAAAACTACATTACAAATTTACATTCAGATTTTACTGCAAGACAAATGAAATACTCGAAAAAACATTCCCTTATCTAAAGGCAACATTCTAATCTTAGACTTCAGTATTTCTGCTCAAATTACATTGCAAATTAGGCAGCAGTTTTTTTTTCAATGGAGGAAAACATGTCAAATTTAAGTTATCGTAAATTTCGAGTAGAACAATAATGGAAATTTTTAAGAAAATTCTTTCTCAAAATCTACTGCACTTCATATGATTTGTAATTGAAGAAAAATAAATCAAGATAATAACTGTGCGTTTAATGCAGTAAAATAAAATAGAACCAATTTAAAAAATAAAATTTCCCAGATTGATTAGTAAATTTAGAAATTTATTAATGCTAATTTGTGGGATACAATTTTTGGAAATAATAACAATTTTTAATATTTAATTACTTATCGTAAGTTGTTTTTTCTTTACCTATCGTTAGTAGAAAGCGTTATATGCTAATTTAATTTATTCTATTCAAAAATAAATAATAAAAAATGGTATTGCTTTAAAATCAGTATTAAGCATAAGCGAAATGTTTAGGTCATTCAATAGAAAACGTTCCTTTTTTGGTTTATGGAAGTAATCTTAAAAAGAAAACAGAATATTTTGGATGTTTTCCATAACAAAAAAACATTAAAGAACATATTTTCGAAGATTGATGATTTATGGATATATTTTTTTTTACCTAATATATATATTTTAATGAACGGAGTGATATTTGTATACCTCCATTACATAACTCACTTCGTATACTAAACTTTCATTTATTTTTTGCATGTGATAAATATAATTCATTCAATACGGTTATACTGTCTCTTTAAAAATTATTTTATATGTAAACTAAATTTTCTTATTAAGATAAAGTATCAACAATTAACTTTTGAATTTCTGGCCATAACTCTTTTTAATATACTATTTTCACAATAAGATTTTGTGTAAATTTGTCAAAATATGCTAGTCTAATCACTTAATAAATATAGCTCCCAAAACGGAAACAGTAATAATAACGCTACTATACTTTTAATTTAATTTCAAATTTATAAAATTTGATTTTTTCTAAACCATTTTTGAAAAAATCTTCCATTCTATTCCGAGGCAGTAAAAGATTTATATATTATTGACTAAATAAAGACAACAACATTTGCATGTTTCTTGAATAATTCATGCTTTGATTATGTTCTTCTGAAAAACTGCATTATAAATTTACATTCAGATATTACTGAAAGACAAATGAAATAGTCAACAAGTGAAAATTAAATTTTAAAATTTTAAAAACCCGACTGCGTAAAAAGTGAACTAATTATTTCTTATCAATGTGAAACTATTTTTTTTATATTACTTACCGATTTTTTTATTTACTTATATTGATGACTTTTAAGCTGTGTTTAATTGCTAGTTCCTATCTATAAACACTGTTATGATGAGGCCTGGAGATGTCTATGATGGTTAGAGTTGCAGTAAAGCTAGAGATCCTACCTACACAACTTCACGGTTGTGAAATATTTAAACAGAGCTTCTGACAGTAAAATAGTCAATGAAACATCGTCTTCATTTTGAAAGACCTATCCGATGATATGCCACTCAATGGGATGCGTAAAATTTATTTATTTTTTCGTCTCTACCGCCATTTTTAATTTATAAAAACAAAACCTAGCCTATAACCATCGGATGGTTAAGACGAATCGATAGAGACCTCATTCATTAAAATCCATCCAGCCATTTGGATGTTTCGAGGGTATAAAGAAATCCACACACCTAGTTAAGCGTGAAACACATAATCCTTCTTGGCAGTCGGGTAAAAAGTCATTTTTTTTAGCTAAAGGTAACATTCTAATTTTAGAATTATCATGTATTTCTGCTAAAATTACATTGCAAATTAGACAGCAATTTTTTTTTCTATGGATGAAAACATAAGACAAATATAAACTAGCGTACTTTCAAGTCGAAACTATAATGGAAATTTTTAAGAAAATACTTTCTTAAAACCTATTGCACTTCATATGATTTGTAATTGAACAAAAATGAATCAAAAGAACTAGCCGTTTAATGTAGTAAAATAAAATCGATTACATTTTTAAATACATTTGCGCAGTATGATCAGTAAATTTAGAAATTTACTATTATTAATTTTTAGGATAGAATTTTCCTAAATATTTACAAATTATAATATTAGTTATTAATCTTAAGAATTTCTTTTTATCTATCTTTATCTATTTTTTTAATCTATTTTTATCGATTATTTGTTATATTAAGAAGCGTTATATGAAAATACAATTTATTTTATTTTAATATAATAATCAAAAAAATGTATTTCTTAAAAATCAGTACTAAGCTAAAACAAAATGTTTAAGTCATTGAACAGAAAACGTTCCTCTTTTGGGTTATGGAGGTAATCTTATATAAATAAAATATTTTGAAGGTTTTCTATAACATACAAAATTAAGAATATATTTATTTGCATACATTTGTATTCAATTATGGATAATTTTTTTGTTTAATCTTTTATTTATTTTTTTTAATGAACGGAGGGATATTTGTATTCCTATGTTACATAACACACTTCCTCTACTGAACGTTCATTTCTTTTTTGGATGTGACAAATATAATTCATTGACTACTGTTATTTTTGTTTCTTGAAATTTTTTTATATGTAAATTAAATTTTCTTCTTAAAATAAAGTATCAAAAATCGAGTTTTGAATTTCTGTCATAAAAACTTTTTTTATACTCCTTCCGAAATAAGATTCTGTGTAAAATTTTCATCTTTAATCATCTAATAAATATAATTCTAAAATGGAAACAGAAATAATAAAACTACTATACTTTAAATTTGATACGAAATTTATAAAATTGGATTTTTTCTAAACGATTTTTGAAATAATCTTCCATTCCACTCCAAGGCAGCAAAATATTTATATATTACTATCTGAATAGAGACAAAAACATTTCCACATTTCTTGAATAATTTATGCTTCGATTACTTTGTTTTGAAAAACTACATTACAAATTTACATTTAGATTTTACTCGAAGACAAGTGAAATATTTAAAATACATTTCCATATCTAATAGGTAAAATCACAATCTTACATTTTAGAATTCAGAAGTATTTATGCTGAAATTGCATTACAAATCAGGTAGTAGATTTTTTCACAATATATACAAAATTTCAGATAAACTTAATTTTTTGTATTTTACTAGCATTAATATTATTGGAAATTTTATGAATAATTCTTTTTTTTTTTAAAGAATTATTGCACTTCATATATTTCGTAATAATAGAAAACAAACAAAACTTATAATTGCGCTTTAATATAAGACTATGAAATCTATTCCTTTTCAAATATATCAGCTAAGTATAATAAGTAAATTCGAAGATTCTGTATTGCTAATTTGTAGAATAAAATTCATGCAAAATTTAACATAATTTATAATATTACTTTTCAATACTTATTTTACCTTTTTGTTTTTATGATGCAGCATGTTAATAAGTAAATTCGAAGATTCTGTATTGCTAATTTGTAGAATAAAATTCATGCAAAATTTAACATAATTTATAATATTACTTTTCAATACTTATTTTACCTTTTTGTTTTTATGATGCAGCATACGCTAACATATTATATTTTATTTAATTATAAATTATCAAAACTTTCGATGCTTTATACTCATTATAGCATTTAACACGTTATTCGTATATTTAAACTATTAAAAGCATAAATAACTATATTGGAAACTATATATTTTACAGAATCACAAATAAATGTTAAAAAATTGGAAAGCCTTATTAGGGATACTATTCTATGCTTTAATAAATTAGGATTTTTGTACCATTTGTACTACTTAATAAATTATATGCATGCTACTTAACAGGCAAGGAATAAAAAATATATTTTAAATATGTACTTTTACAAGCATAAAATAACCATTTTTATTAATCTGTTATAAAACAACTTTTAAACAACTGTTGAATAGTCCACTTTTTCTATATTTATAAGCACTTCTTAAATACTATTTGCTTAAAAAACGTCTATATTCCTTATAACCATCTACCAGCTTGAGTCAAGGTTGGTCTTCGGGTCAATTTAAAATCTTCTTCTAGATTTGAAATTTCTATCTCATTCTCTTTGATAACGTGTTTAATAATTGCGTCATCTCATATTTCTTTCGTGCAGATGACATTAGTGTCCACAATTAAAAAGTCCTGGAATGAAACTTTTGGCGACAGTAGAACTCTACGGCGATGTTCTTATATGAGTAACTCATCTTCACTGAAGGCACTGGGTGCACTATTATCATAGTAATTCTCTGGTATGTCTATTTCTTGTAAAGCCTGCGTTATCGTATCATAAATATCATTTTAGGTGGTGTTTGACAAATTCATTGCACCACGAATATAGATTTCATAAGGTTCTTGACATTCCAAACAAAGTATTACACTTTGAAATAGCCCCTTTTCTTACATTCGCTTGAAACTTTTGATTATGCGATGGTCTATTGGCTGTAAAATTGAATTTGTGTTCCGTGGGAACTAGGCCATATGGATTGCCTAAAAACCAAAGACATGTGGATTGAAATTGCCCATGATAAGAAGAACTTTACGCTTTTCTGGAGGCAAAAAGGCTAACCATATCTCTCTACCATTTTCCCGAAATATTGATCATTTTCCAGGCCTTGGTGTGAGCAGAATATAATGCAGGTAATGTCTAAAGATTTTGAGAATTTTTGGAGCATTTTGGAAAGCCACTCGTCTGAACTTACTTTTCAACGAAGAGAAGAGGTCGCAATTATTTTTAACAGTCATATTCATTGCAATGAAAACTGTCAAGTCTCTGTTTAGCTTTTTTACCTCCAACGCATTTAACTCCTTTAAAGGCTAATGTTTTATCTCGAAAATCCTTCTATATATAAAAAAAAGTAGCGCTTTGGAAATGGAACAATGAAAATCTGCGTAGATCCGTGAAAAGTATCTGATTGGTCGGAGCTTTCTGACGCTATAAGAGGGTTACCAAGAGGGGGAAGGGGGGGGTGCTCAGTCGCCAAACGTCGCCAACTTGCGCCAAATTTGTCGCTAAATTAGTCGCTAAATTAGTCGCTAAAATTAGTCGCCAAAAGTGGCGCCAACTTGGTGCTATTTCCAGTATTTCGCCAAACTTCCAATGACTCCCATTGAAATGCAATAGGGTTTACTTGCTTGCAGAAAATCAACAAATTGGGGTATTTCAATGCAACAAAAACTAATATTAGTTTATGAATAGGCCTTAATTGAACTTATTTACATTATTTTTAAGCAGAAACACTAACCATTTACAATATTCGTAACACAATATATATAATTTTACACATGTATGTTAGCGGAGAAAAGTCGACGAAGTGAAAATTTCAGAGGAGAGGATGTTTGGTTGGATGTATGAGGTTTTATAGCGTAAAATCCCCTAAAGGACATACTGCGCATTCAGAGGAAAGGAGATTTATATGATAAGATTATTTATTGTAACTACAAATTAACGACTTCATTACAAAGATAAGAACAAAAAAAAAAAAAATCCAAACAACACTAATAAATTTGTAATTATTCAAAATAAATTATAAATTTTCCTTTTTTTAATGATTTCATATTTAATAATTCTTATAGTTATGAAACTCTGTAAGCTCTAATGATTATGTGCATGGAGATAAGGAAATAAAATTGCCAGGAGTTGGGAGGAGCGCGTTTTTACCAATTGGAATCTAAAAATTGAATGCATAGAAAATAAGGGATCGCGAAGAGATCCAGAATGGAAACGCGAAACAATTACGTCTGGGGTTGGCTAGAAAAAAGGGATTGCTTCGCGATTCCATTCGGTATCGTGAAGCGATTACGCGGGGGGTTGGTGAGCGTAGCGAGCAGGGGGGCGGAGCCCCATTAGTTCTTATAAAAGAAAGACGTTTACCTCGCGTTAAAGAATCTTCTGCTGCCTACACGGGAAGAACATTTTTAGATAGACTTATTAGCATTTATTTGCTAATACATTATCTGCTACCTTCATTTACATGAAGGTCATTTTCAGTTTCTTGAAATTGCAGCTATACCCCATTTTTTTTTTCTTCTGTGACTAACTCTCCGACATGTTGATGAGAGCGGAACTTCGTTGAAGGCAAAAAAAAATGGGATTTTCTTAGGGAACCTCTACATCAACTCGAGTGCACAAGCTTATCAGAGTTCGAAGCAAAACAAAGAAAGCTTTTTCCAAATTTGGGTGCTTTAATACTCGAAAACACTTTAAAAAGTCCTTCCGGCCAGTGCCGGGAGGAAGAGGTAGCTTTCATAATCCTTATTTAAAAAAAGCCAACTTATATCATGCAAACACACGAAGCTCAATTTAGTGGAAACCGAATATAGGAGATTCAATACTAATTTTTATCAATATAATGAATGAGAATTTCGCGAAATTAGTCAGCTTTATCCAAGCTGCTTTCCTTTAAAGTAACTTATATTTGGCTGCCAAATTCGGCAATTTCTTAAAGTGCCTGTCATATTAAGACAACATGGTGGATGGGGCTAAGCAGTGAACTTGGTTGAGACCTTAGTAATTGCTGTGCACATTCTCACTCACATCGGAATCGGTTAATATATAGGAGTGCTGTCGCATGCAAAAAATCAGATTTTTCAAAATGTCACCCACAATAAAAATTGAAACTACTATATCTGAGCCATTTTTTAAGGTAAAGACAAACAAAAAATGCTCCTGAATCCTTATATCAAGATCAAATACTTAAGAAAGAAACCTTTTTCAATTTCTAATTTTTTTGCACCTCACTTTAAATATATATATATTTTTTTTAATTTAATGGCCGCCATTTTGAAACAAGATGGCTGATGAATCTGGCCAGCGAACTTGGTCGAGGTGTTGATGTATACTATCCACATGCCTTCTTACATCGAAATCGGCGAATACGTGTGTTATCGCGTGACAAATACAAGATCGTTTCAAAATGTTAGCCATGCTAGAAATTCAAAGTGCTATAAATCAACCATTTTTTAAGATATCAACAAAAGAACAAATTTTCAGAAACAAAAACTGCTCCGGAATCTTTGTATCAAGGCCAAATACATAAAAAAAATCTTTTTCATTTTCCAATTTTTTAATAACTCATTTTGAATTTTAAATTTAAATTTTTTTAAATGGCAACGCTTTTGAAACAAGATGGCGAATGAAGCTGGCCAACGAACTTGGTCGAGACATTGGTATGTACTATGTGCAGCCCAAGTTACATCCAAATAGGTTCATAAATACGCCTGTTATCGCGTGACAAAAATCAGGTCGTTTTAAAATGTCAGCCACAAGAGAAATTCAAAATGCTATTACTCAGCCATTTTTTTTAGATATAGACGAAAGAAAAACTGTTCCGGAATCTTTGTATTAAGGTCAAACACATACAAAAAAAATCTTTTTCATTTTCCAATTTTTTGGTATCTCATTTAAATTTTTTTATTTTTTAATTTTTTTAAATGGCCGCCATTTTGAAACAAGATGGCGGATGAAGCTGGCCAACGAACTCGGTCGAGATATTTGTATGTACTATGTACACACCAAAATACATCCAAGTCGGTTCATAAATACGCCTGTTATTACGTGAGAAAAATCAGGACGTTTCAAAATGTCAGCCACGCTAGAAATTCAAAATGCTATAACTCAGCCATTTCTTAAGATATAGACGAAACAAAAACTGCTCCCGAATCTTTTTATCAAGGTCAAACACATAAGAAGAAAATATTTTTTTAATTTTCAATTTTTGGTACCACATTTCAAATTTAAAATTTTCTTAAAAATTTAAATGGCCGCCAGTTTTAAACAAGATGGCGGGTGAAGCTGGCCAACGAACCCGGTCGAGACATTGGTATATACTATGTATAAACGAAGTTACATCCAAATCGGTTCATAAATACGCCTTTTATCGCGTGACAAAATTCAGGACGTTTCAAAATGTCAGCCACGCTAGAAATTCAAAATGCTATAACTCAGCCATTTTTTAAGATATAGACGAAACAAAAACTGCTCTGGAATCTTTGTATAAAGGTCAAATACATAAGAAAAAAATATTTTTCCATTTCTAATTTTTTGGTACCACATTTCAAGTTTTAAATTTTTTTAAAAATTTTAAATGGCCGCCATTTTGAAACAAAACGGCGGATGAAGCTGGCCAACGAACTCGGTCGAGACATTGGTATGTACTATGTACACACCGAATTACATCGAAATCGGTTCATAATTACGGGAGTTACAGTGTGACATAGGTCAGATATATATATATATATATATATGTATATATATATATATATATATATATATATATATATATATATATATATATATATATATATATATATATATATATATATATATATATATATATATATATATATATATATCAATTTTGAACAGAGGGTGGTTTCGGGGTCTGGGGGTCATGATCGATGAAAATATACCAAAATTTTTTGAAATCGCTTTCCTCCGAACGGCTGCAATAGGTAGCTTTTTTGTAAAGAAAGCTACCTAAAAGTGTGAACTTTTAGAGATTCTATTTTAAGCTCCAAAGGTTTTTCTCTCATGATTTTACACATTCCGATAAGCTAATTTTTGGAGTTTTGTGTTCTGCGTACTATTTTATTATCAACTTAGTTCAGAATCACGTTTTTCATCTCAACCAATGAACATATCCGTTTTCTGTTTGCGCCATACCTAAATATCTTTCCCAAATTAAATTGAACCCAATATCTAACGCGATTAGCTCGCTGTGCTCTTCCATTACTTTCAATTTTACACGTATTACACGTGATAATTTTTTTTTCCTGAAATATAACTGAATTAGATTAGTTGAGATAAAAACTGAGCAAGATAATCATCCAATCTTGTATTTACAAATTCTAGCCAAAGTCACTTCTCACTTCATTTTTTTAACCTTAAGATTTCAATTACTTTAAATTGAGAAAATACACCAAAAATCTCATTTTTACTTTTGAGGAAATAAGTAAAATACGAAGCAGAAAAAATCATTCACCAATATCATAAAATATTTTTTCCTGCCATATGGTTAATTTGAATAGGGCCACACAGAATCAAACGTATGAATTACAAAATATCAGAACTTTGCTCTATATAAATATTCGAATGACTTTTCCTGGTTACTGTACTTATGTCATATGCATTATATTTGAATTCATTTACATTTGTATCATTAAGATCAATGCATTGTTTCATTGTTGATATAGACTTGGAATATAAATAACATAAAGTGCTACATTTAAATCCATAGTTACTCGTCGACTAAATAGTAAAATATATATAAGGCTTCTAACCAAATTTGAAACCCGTATTCTGTTTTAACTGTCTTAGTAAGAAATTTATCATATACGTGGATCAAAAATTAGCACACAGTTATTTTGTGAAACTATTCTTTAACCTTTTTCCATCAAAGCACTAACTGCCCCTTTTTTAATTTTGGAACATAACTAAAATTAATAATATTTAAATTTCTTGAATTGTTATTACCTATTTTCTATTACTTATTTATAATTTCCTATACTTTCAGAAATTAATTTAGAATTTTTTCTGTGCGGGAGCTGTTTCTTTCATTATTTGGGTATTTAACATCGCAGTGTGTTATTCTTAAGAATAAGAAATTTTATAGGAATTCTTATTAAATTTCCTCTAGATTTGTCTTTTCTGTAAATGTTATCCCTATAATAGCAGTCTCTTGATACTTGAATTATATGAAAAATAGCAACTATGCATTGAAATAAAGGTTTAAAATTTATTAAAAGCGATTGTATTGGTCGTGCTTTCGTATTAGTCTTGCACCAGAAGTTTTTTGTTTATTGAGAAGTTTCCAGAAGTTTCTTGAAGTCATGCTTTTAAGTAAAATATACGTTGTGAATGAATCACGAGTATTACTGGTTTTCAGTAAAATATTCCTTGCGAATCAATCACGAGTATTACTGGTTTTAAGTAAAATATACCTTGTGAATCAATCACAAGTATTTCTCGTTTTCAGTAAAACATATACCTTGCGACTCAATCACGAGTATTAATGGTTTAAAGTAAAATATACCTTGTGAACCAATCACAAGTGTTATTGGTTTTAAGTAAAATATACCTTGTAAATAAATCCAGATTTTTACTGGCTTTAAGTAAAATATAGCTTGTAAATAAATCCAGATTTTTACTGGTTTTAAGTAAAATATACCTTGTAAATAAATCCAGATTTTTAGTGGTTTTAAGTAAAATATACCTTTTGAATCATTCAAGAGCGTGACTTGTCTATACTCCTATTATAAAGAGGTAAAAATTGTTTATTTGTAGGAGGTAAGCTCTGGAGCTACCGATCCGATTTCAAAAGAAATAGTGTCAAAATGATGGTGTTAGTCCAACTTAGAACATAGGCTATATTGTATGTCGGTGCCACTACCCCAAAGGGGATGCAGGAGCAAAAAAGTTCTAAAAATGCGAATTTTGCGTTACTGAAGGGCCTAGAAATATGAAATTTGGAATATTAGTTACTTATAAGATATCAATGGTGTCTAAAAACAGTTTTTAAAAAATTCGAAATTTAAAAGGGGTGAAAATGCACAAAAAGCGTTCTAAAAAACGTTCTAAATGGTAGTTTCTACACAATCTCAAGAAATACCAAACACATTTTAAAAATATTGGTGTCAAAATGACGGTGACAACCCTTGCTCCAACATAGGCTATGTTTTATGTCGGTGCCACTACCTCAAAGGGGGTGGAAGAAAAAAAAAACATTCTAAAAATGCGATTTTTGCGTTACTGAAGGGCCTAGAAATATGAAATTTGGAATATTAGTTACTTATAAGTTATCAATGGTGTCTAAGAACAGTTCTTAAAAAATTCGAAATTTAAAATGGGTGAAAATGCACAAAAAGCGTTCTAAAAAACGTTCTAAATGGTAGTTTCTACACAATCTCAGGAAATAACAAACCGATTTAAAAAATGTTGGTGTCAAAATGATGGTGACAACGCTTGCTCCAAAATAGGCTACGTTTTATGTCGGTGCCACTACCCCAAAGGGGATGCAGGAGCAAAAAAGTTCTAAAAATGCGATTTTTGCGTTACTGAAGGGCCTAGAAATATGAAATTTGGAATATTAGTTATTTATAAGATATCAATGGTGTCTAAGAACAGTTCTTTAAAAATTCGAAATTTAAAAGGGGTGAAAATGCGCGAAAAGCGTTCTAAAAACTTTCTAAATGGTGTTTTCTAAGCAATCTCAGGAAATACCAAAATGATTTGAAAAATAATGGTGTCAAAATGACGGTGACAAGCCTTGTTCCAACATAGGCTATGTTTTATGTCGGTGCCACTACCCGAAAGGGGGTGCAGGAGCAAAAAACGTTCAAAAAAGGCGATTTTTGCGTTACTGAAGGGTCTAGAAATATGAAATTTGAAATATTAGCTACATATTAGATATAAAGAATTTCTAAGAACAGTTCTTAAACAATTCGAAATTTGAAAGGGGTGAAAATGCGCGAAAAGCGTTCTAAAAAACGTTCTAAATGGTGGTTTCTACACAATCTCAAGAAATACCAAACAGATTTAAAAAATATTGGTGTCAAAATGACGGTGACAACCCTTGCTCCAACATAGGCTATGTTTTATGTCGGTGCCACTACCTCAAAGGGGGTGGAAGAAAAAAAAAACATTCTAAAAATGCGATTTTTGCGTTACTGAAGGGCCTAGAAATATGAAATTTGGAATATTAGTTACTTATAAGATATCAACGGTGTCTAAGAACAGTTCTTAAAAAATTCGAAATTTAAAATGGGTGAAAATGCACAAAAAGCGTTCTAAAAAACGTTCTAAATGGTAGTTTCTACACAATCTCAGGAAATAACAAACCGATTTAAAAAATGTTGGTGTCAAAATGATGGTGACAACGATTGCTCCAAAATAGGCTACGTTTTATGTCGGTGCCACTACCGCAAAGAGGGTGCAAGAGCAAAAAACTTTCTAAAAATGCGATTTTTGCGTTACTGAAGGGCCTAGAAATATGAAATTTGGAATATTAGTTATTTATAAGATATCAATGGTGTCTAAGAACAGTTCTTTAAAAATTCGAAATTTAAAAGGGGTGAAAATGCGAGAAAAGCGTTCTAAAAACTTTCTAAATGGTGGTTTCTAAACAATCTCAAGAAATACCAAACAGATTTAAAAAATATTGGTGTCAAAATGACGGTGACAACCCTTGCTCCAACATAGGCTATGTTTTATGTCGGTGCCACTACCTCAAAGGGGGTGGAAGAAAAAAAAACATTCTAAAAATGCGATTTTTGCGTTACTGAAGGGCCTAGAAATATGAAATTTGGAATATTAGTTACTTATAAGATATCAACGGTGTCTAAGAACAGTTCTTAAAAAATTCGAAATTTAAAATGGGTGAAAATGCACAAAAAGCGTTCTAAAAAACGTTCTAAATGGTGGTTTCCACACAATCTCAAGAAATACCAAACAGATTTAAAAAATATTGGTGTCAAAATGACGGTGACAACCCTTGCTCCAACATAGGCTATGTTTTATGTCGGTGCCACTACCTCAAAGGGGGTGGAAGAGCAAAAAACGTTCTAAAAATGCGATTTTTGCGTTACTGAAGGGCCTAGAAATATGAAATTTGGAATATTAGTTATTTATAAGATATCAATGGTGTCTAAGAACAGTTCTTTAAAAATTCGAAATTTAAAAGTGGTGAAAATGCGCGAAAAGCATTCTAAAAACTTTCTAAATGGTGGTTTCTAAACAATCTCAGGAAATACCAAAATGATTTGAAAAATAATGGTGTCAAAATGACGGTGACAAGCCTTGCTCCAACATAGGCTATGTTTTATGTCGGTGCCACTACCCGAAAGGGGGTGCAAGAGCAAAAAACGTTCAAAAAAGGCGATTTTTGCGATACTGAAGGGTCTAGAAATATGAAATTTGAATTATTAGCTACTTATTAGATATAAAGGATTTCTAAGAACAGTTCTTAAACAATTCGAAATTTAAAAGTGGTAAAAATGCGCGAAAAGCGTTCTAAAAACGTTCTAAATGGTGGTTTCTAAACAATCTCTGGAAATACCAAACTGATTTGAAAAATAATGGTGTCAAAATGACGGTGACAAGCCAACATAGGATATGTTTTATGTCGGTGCCATTACCCGAAAGGGGGTGCAAGAGAAAAACGTTCTAAATTGCGGCTTTTGCGTTACGGAAGGGCCTAGAAATATGAAATTTGAAATATTAGCTACTTATTAGATATCAATGTTGTCTAAGAACAGTTATTTAAAAATTTCTAAGATTTCTAAGGATTTCTAAGATTTTATGTCGGTATCACTATCACCTAGACGTTGCAGGAGCAAAAAAGCGTTCTAAATTTCGATTTTTGTGATCGGTAGGGGCTTGCAACTTAAAATTAGGCAAGGTACATATCTATTAGATATAAATGACATTTAAGAACAGTTTCGAAAAAATTGGAAATTTAAAAAGTGGTGAAAATGCGCGAAAACCGTTCTAAAACCGTTCTAAATTGCGATTTCTGCTCAATCTCGAGAAATACCAAAGCTATTTCAAAAGTAATGGTTACAAATCAATGATAACAGTCCCTGCTATAACATAGGTTATATTTTATGTTGTTGTCACTGCCATATGAGGGTTGCAAAAGTAAAACATGTTCTAATTTGCGTTTTTTGCACAACTGAGGAGTCTAACACTTTGAAGTATGGCATGGTATTTACTTACAAGATGCAACTGCTTATTAAGAACAGTCGAAAGAAAATTCCAAATCTAAAAAGATGAAGTATGCGAAAAGCGTTATAAATTACAATTTTTAAGCAAACTTATAAAATACCAAACCGATTAAAAAAATAATGATGACATATTGTTGGTGATAGAACCTGCTCAAACATAAGCTGTATTTTATGTCTGTGCCACTACCACCAGGGGGTTGCAGGAGCTAAAAACTTTCTAAATTGCGATTTCTGTGATACTGAAAAGGCTAGAAACTTTAAGTATGGCATGGTGTATAGTTACTTATAAAGTATAAATGCCCTCGAAGGACTGTCGAAAAAAAATTCGAATTAAAAAGGGGTGAAGCGAAAGGGAGGTGTGAAAAGCATTCTAAAAAATTCCTAAATTGCGATTTCTATGCAATTTCAGGGAATATAAACCGATTATAAAAGTAATAGTTGCGAATCAATGGTAACAGTTTCTGATCCTACAAAGGCTATATTTTATGCCGATGATTCTACCACCTGGGGTTTACAGGAACAACAAGCGTTCTAAAAAAGGCCTTTGAAAGTTTTCTAAATTACGTTTCTGTGGAATATTAGGAAATAACAAATCAATTTCAAAATTAATGTTGGCAAATTAATGGTGGCAGTTCCTATTTCAACATAGGCCATTATGTTGAGAGAGGTGGTAGGACTTGTAATTTGACAAGATAGTTAATTTTAAGGTGTAAGAAGATGGTTTCCAAAAAATTCAAATCTTGAAATGAATACTGAAATGAGCGTTTTAATTGAGCACAAAAGTTTCAAAATATTTTCTAAATTATCATTTATTTGGTTTTATTTCGTTTTATTAATTTAAGTCTCATTTCTGCCTAATGCAGTGTAATAATGATGCTTAATCAAACTGTGTTTTAAATAGTAATTTTTGAAATATTCCTTAAAGTAACAGGTACCTTTTAATAAAATAAAATAAAACCTTTTAATAAAATAAAAATTTAGTTCGTACCTTTTAATAAAAATTAGACATATAAATATCACTTGGCATATTTCAAATATTACGCGAGCAAAGCCGCGGGATTTGCTAGTCATTAATACACAATGAATGGGATTAAATAATCATTCTAAGTATATAACTAATTTAAATAAATAAAACCACAAGGAATTCATTTTCTATTGAAAATGATAAAACAAATTCAATGCTCTTAATGGGTAAAGCTGGATTATGATTACGGTAAAATGTTATTGGATTTCATTCGATTTTTACTTCAGTATAGATTTAAAGAAAACTTCAAAGATAAAATTAAATTTTTTTTTCAAATTTCTTTAGTAAAAGCAAAATGTTTTACTATTTCATTAAATATTCGCCATGATTTAAAACATATTATAAAATATTTCTTATGATTCTGCTTTGTTTAACTCGTAAATCTCAATTTGCAATCATTCCCTAGTCATAAAAAAAGATTTAAAAGAAAAAATGTATATATATATATGTGTGTGTGTGATGGTATAAAAAGAAGGAAAAAAACCACACAATTCTTAATGCCGTTTGTGAAATTGAAAAAATATCGCAGATCTGTACTGTCTTGATAAAAAAAATCAATCGATTTATGATTTTAATGAAAATATTTTATTGGATTTCATTAGCTTTAGGTTTGAGTACTGATGTAAAAAAAGAAATTGAATGATAAAAGTACCGATTCATTTCTGGAAATGTAGCATTAGATTTCGTTATATAAACTTTCATCCTTTGAAATACAAGGGGAATCGATAAAAACACGAGTTTCCTAAAAATTTATGAAACAAATTCTTAAAAACAGTTTGCCATAATTTTGTTTCTCATCTAACTTACGATGATTTTCCAGAATAAGATGTATAATCAGGAAATTGTTTTTAATCGTATTTGATAGATAAAATGTGATTTGATGCAATGTATAATATTTTTTTACAGATTTATCTATATCTGTATGGCTAAAATTACATATTAAAATAATAACAAATGCATTTATCCTTTTTTCAGCAAATAGCTCTTCATCATTTTTTTTCTGGAAATGTAACTATTTTTTAGCTTTAATATTTTGAACCACTATTTTTATC
The DNA here is from genome assembly GCA_963932465.1 of Maratus speciosus. NCBI lineage: Eukaryota > Metazoa > Arthropoda > Arachnida > Araneae > Salticidae > Maratus > Maratus speciosus. Next base: position 566,264,285 of record OZ010795.1, on the reverse strand, counting down.
ATTATAGTAGGAAAAATTGAATACTGCACTCTTTATTATTAATTGCTCCCTGAAGCCAGAATTTCAAAACGAATTTAATGTTACTTCGTGTGCACTTTTTGCACTTATCTTTGTAGCATAATATTATTTTAAATATATCATTATTTCATCATATTTTTTATTAATACATGATTATTTATAGAAAGACAAATCATCTGCTCTTACCCCGCCGGTGCGTTAAAAACACATGGCTAAGTTACTTTTACAGGAAAGGAAAAATCTCAGACATTCTTTTATAAAGAAATAGTATATAATTTATTTTGCAGCTTTAAATAAAAATATTAATAATGTTATTTCAATTATGTTTAATTATTTAATATTTAAAAGCGATATGATAGTTATCTTCATTTCGAAATTACAATAAAATAAACTTTTCAAAAAGAATATTAACCGAATTGAAAAAAAAAAGCGCTAAAAAGAGTTAAAAAATTCTTTAAAACTCTCTAATGACGAAACGTTATCCAATAACCACACATCGGATATCATGTATCGGTATAAAAACGTTAAATTTAATATGTAGAATTTAATATCCACCAAACATGCATTTTCAAGAGAATATTTTTTACAAAAGATTAATTTACATATTTATGATTTTATTTACGAATATATACATATAAAAAGTAATCCATTACTTTTTGAAGTTGGTGACAACCTATCTTAAGGGGGCAGTACACTTTTAAAAATTTCAAAAATCGATTTCATTATTTTTAAATCATTAAAAAATTTATTGTATCCTGAATAAGTTGATACCAATCTTTTAACTGTGTGATAATTATATACTGAGATATTAGGGAAAATGTAGGCATCACCTCTCGATTTCCAAATTAACAGCACTGCGATAACTGTCATGGCGGCTTGTTTACATTTTGTTTCGCTCTTTCACATTATCGTAACTTTGGAAATATGCTAAAATGTGGCAATTGTTATTGGTTAAATGCCTTAAACAATAATAAGAAAGCTTTAAAATATTAACTTCAACTTCCACTTTCGCCAGATTTGTTTACTTTCATGGTTTTCACACTTTTATTTGCTATTAAGTGCTTAAATTTGAAGGAAAATATTTTTTTTCCCTATAGCAATACTTTCCTGATTTTGTAATAATTTTCGACTTCTTAGTTTTTATTAGCTTTTTAAGTACAGTAAAATTGTGAATATATTGTACCTATTGCCATGAATAAAGTTATGATGGAAAATATAATACAAAGTCAAAAAAAAAAAAAAAAAATGCCCTGTTTCTTCAGCAAATTACTTGTTTAACCGTTATGGATTGTGAATGTTTGCAATGCATTTCATCCAGCATCATCGAGCATCACGTGCATTTCATCCAGCGATCTGTAATAAAAGACACGTAGAATACACCGCGGTAACCTGTCTTTTTCGTTAGCCTCGAGCAGTCACCCTCATACTCAGGCACTTGGGCTCTGATAACCGGGGAACTTTTAAAGTTGATTTTCAACTTTTCAACACCTACTTACGATATCGGTTTATATCTGTAAGATCTCGTATCTCAGTAAGAGTAAAAGCGTGAAAGATGAACGCTTATAATTGGGCGATTGCTTCAAAAAGGATTTGAATTTAAAGTTTTTATTAAAAAAAAAAAAAAAAATGCTTTCATTAACAGATTTTCATGCAATTGAAATGGGACCACACGGGTGACTTGAACTTTCAAACAAAAAAAAAATTGTCAAAATCGGTTCACATTTACGAAACTTATGTGTAAACAGGACCAAAAAAAAATACGTAAAGGTCGAATTGATAACCTCCTTCTTTTTTGAAGTGGGTTAAAAAAGAAGTTCGTCTGCTTATCAGCTTTATACAAATCGCAAATGTAATTTTGACTACCTGTTCTTCAAATATTGTTTACGGCTGTCCAATTTTTGTTTTCTAGAATCTCTTTTTATTCCACATAAAATCGAAGTCATAAACAACTTGGAAAGTGGTAAAAAGATTTTTATCACACATTTAATTATTCATTTTTACTTTAGAAAAAAATCGACTTGTTCTTCTATGGGATTATACGTTTTAGGATGATCTGAAACGATCTGACTGTTTTTGGAAACTATCTGTCGGTCTGCGTGAGTGTGACAAAATTTTTTTCGCCTCCCTATCTCAAGAACTACTGCACCGAAAATAATCAAACTTTATATTGTGTTACACGTTTGTATGAATTGATATACTTATGATTGAGTGTATATCTTCCATCAGGTAGCGCTTCCATGCAATGTTTTTTTTTTTGTTGTTGAAGATTTGTCGTTTATGTACCCGTATCTCGGTACCTATGGAATTGAATTTCATCAAACGCTTTATTCAATTAGCTATTGGCAAGTGAAAGTGATGTTAAGGTTTTGGTGTATGTAACGTAAATGATGCGAAGAAACCCGCAAAACCTTTCCAATCTCGTAAGTTGCAGGGCTAGCTTTTGTCCAACGATTGTCCGCGCCTAAAGTTGTCCATCTATTGTCGCCTAGGTTCTGGAGACTGATGAGCCGTGCTGGCGTGTCTGAGAAAAACTTCGGTATGCGAAGTGAGATAAAGTGAAACAATAGGAACTGATCTGTGGAGAGATTTTGTTTTTCGAAAAGGATGAGCGGACATGTTATGTTTTTTTGAACTGTGTTTGAGATGATAAAATTTAGATATGTGGTAGAGAGTGGTGTATACGAGAATGTCCATTTTTTTGTAGAGTGACGGATTTTAAAGTATGTGAGGATGTTTTACTTGTAAATGTGCACTGTTTTAATAAAGTGTTTCGATGTTAAGCGTCGGTCACTGAGTGCTTGCACGGGAACTATATTACGACGTTAGAATAGACGTAGGTGGCGATGGTATGCTGCGTATTTTAAGATTCCTTTGGTAGCAGTATTTCGACATCTACCGGGTGATTCAAAAGTTCGGTGCGAAATTAAAACGCGATAAAAAAAGACCTATGTGTCGGAGAGACATGCTGTTTGCAAATAAAGATTCAGCGTGGTACGAGATTTTGTTTGGTACAAAAAAAAGTTCAAAATCTCGATAATAGAGGGCGCTATTACAGATATTTGCATGGAATAATTCCATATTGCTTACACAACACAAAATTTGGATGCAAAAACATTAGGGAATACTGCCTATACATTTTTTTGTATCCAAACCTTGCGATCTTTGAGCAATATGGAATTATTCCACGGAATTATCTGTAATAGCGTCCTCTATTATCGAGATTTTGAACTAATTTTTTTGTGCCATTCAAAATCTCTCACCTCGCTGAATTTTTATCTGCACACCGCATGCCTCTCCAATCCATAGTTATTATTATTTTTTTTTTATCGCGTTTTACTTTCGCATCGGGTTGAGTTGAGTTGAGTTGAATTTTGACGGCCCTACTCGAGGGATATAAGCGCTAGGGGGAGTGCCCTTCGTGTGGATCTTTCTAAGGGAACCTAAGCCGTATTTACACAAGGAAATCCAAGGTTCGAAGAAAACTACAGAAAACTCCGAACGATTAAGACGGTTTGCGCGATCGGGTTCGAACCCAGCACCTCCCGCATACTAGCTTCGAAAGCAGAACCTCTCGACCACTGGTGGGGCTCATATAAATATGCCTTGATTAAGTTTGACCGTCTATCGAGCAAGAGAGGGCGCTGCTAGGATGTATTTTTCACGATTTTCGTGATAGCTATATCTCGACATCTGTGGGATGTAATTTCATCACATTTAATTTGAAAGATGTTTATTAAAAATTATGTTGATTCAATTTTAGATTTGTGATTTAGATTTTTGGTTTAGATTTTAAAAATCAAAATGAATTCATTGTTTAAAGTAATTTTTGAAGCAAATGTTTTCAGTTAAAATCTGTTTTTCGTGACAAGTGTTCCGAAGAACTAAATAAAAATTTTCTGAAAGAAATAAAATTAAAACAAAGAAGCATTGGCAATATTAGGAAAATTTCTTTTGGAAGAATTTTCTCTTTTTTTTTTTTTTGTTGTATTCAAATTATGGCTTTATGTTGCAAAGAAAAAATTATGCCGACGGCGCTTTCATTTTTATTTAAATATTAAATATAAAAAATTGATAATATTACCGATACACAATGGTTTTTATTACATTTCTTTTTCTTTTTCTTAAAAAATATTGCCTTAAAGAAATTTGACTTTTTAAATTTATTTAAAAGATGTTTATTAGTATTGTTTTTTTTTTAATCTAAAAAAGGAAGAAAATGAATTATATTTTAACAAAAATTATATTTTTTATATTTTATAATTCTGTGACAGTTTTTATTATTTTAAAAGTGTATTTTTTCAAAAGATTTGTGAGAAATATGAGATGTCGGTTACATACATAACTTCTCTTTTTTAGGTAAGACTTTTATAAGACAAACTTTTAAAAAATAAAAATGAAAATTCCCTTGATAATGTAATAAATTATAATTATAATTTCTTTTTCAGATTTTATTTAAAAGTAAATATTATAGATTCATATTTAAGAAACTAAAAAAATCCCTTTTATGCTGCATTTTCTGATAATGTATCGGAACTATAATTCCAAATAGAACTTCCGGAAAATCGAATATATATTTTTTATTTAAAAGTAGTAGTCGTTTTATATGTTTAAAATTTCTCTATTTCTATATTACTTTGATGAATCATGCACCGCTAATTTATGGATATGTAAAACAAGAAAGTTTTCACTTCTGATGAGGATTAAGATGATAAAAATCTACACAAATCTTGCGAAAATTAAAGGTACCTATGAAGTGTTTAAAGGATATTACATTGATACTGTCGTTTTATTTTTCTGGAAAGCCTTTGAAAACGAGAAAAAAGCACACAACTTGAAATTTTACTAACAGACTGAAAATTGTCCAGGCTGACAACTGAATAAAGAAACTATGGCTTTTAAATTGCAGATGTTCTTCCCATTGATCTTCCTGGAATAGCATCTGGCCAATAGAGTGCTGCATCGGGTCGGGTTACCCGCTTTTTCCCGAACCTGACCCGATCTGCAGTTTCGGGTTGAGTTTTGACTCTTGCAGGTCCGGTTCGCGTTAATCCGAATTTCCAAAATAATGTACGAAATATGTTTTATGGTTAAAAAACTATATGCAGTAGACTCTCAATTAACCGGGATAATTGGCAAATGCCTCGTCCGGGGTAAGCGAATATCATGGATAATAATTTGATGAACATTTTTGGAAAAAAATATAGAAAATGTCATAATATTATACGTATAATAAGACAATAATAATTTAATTAATACAAAAGAATGAGAATTAAAGTAAATTTTAATGTTATTTAGATTTACAATTAGTACAAAAAAAAAAAAAAAAAAAAAAACAGAAATGTAGTTTACCTCGCTGTTTTGTGAAGAATGAAAGGATAAAACTATTTCGTTTCATTTATCCTTCGACGAATTATACTATGCAAATATCTCAACAACATTTTTTCAGCAGGCGTGCTATCATCTTCTTGCTCCAAGTTATTAAGTAATGCCTCAGTGTGTACTAATGCGTAACCGTGACTTAATTTTTGAGGAGTTACAAGATTTTCTTCATCACTTTCAGGACATTTTTCGAAATTCCTTGTTTTTTCTGAATCACAAGCGACACTCGAAATAATATGACCGTCACATAAAAATTCGTAGCATTCCAATTTTGAATATTCGTTAATCCATTGTTCCACTGCTACTTCTTTCGCATTTTTAGAACAATTCGTCTTCTAAGATTTTCTCTGAAAATTAGCACTATTGTCGTCTTCTGTAGGAATTTTATTTTCTTCATTCGATATAATTTCCTTCCATGATTCCTTAACCGTGATGCTTTTTAGTAATTTTCATGCAGCATCAACATAATAAATTGCATCCAAAACTGTGTGATTTTTCCAAAAAGAAAGCAAATTTTCGTATTCTTTCTCTGCAAATTTTAAGAGAAAATGTCTACGGGATATTGTATTAAGGTTTCAAATAACGCCCTGATCCATAGGTTGGATTTCAGCTGTCACATTTGGGGGACAGATATCGCACAAAGATATTCCCATCTTCCGATTTTAGAATTTCTTCGGCTGGGTTACTAGTTGTATTGTCCATCAGAAGAACAGCTTTTTGAGGAAGACTGATATCTTTCGAATGTTTTCGTACCGCAGGAACAAACTTACTTCTCAACCAATCAGAAAAAAATTTCTGTACACTTGCAGTGCAAACATTTCCAATATAAACCCGTTTCTTCCGCATTGCCGCATTGTATATTTGTTCGACACTCAGGTTTTCTTTACGTACGAAATTTTGGAATTTTAAGACAAAAATTTCCGTTGCTGATTTGTTACTACTGAGTTTTTCGTCTTGGACAGTTATTTGGCGTATACCATACCTTTGTTTGAATCTCGTTAACCACCTACTCGAAGCATCGAAATCACCGGGTATTATGACCGGGTAAGCTCTTAGAAAAAATATTTGGTTTTAGCAGCACAAACAGCACCTGATACAGGAATTCTGGAAGTTCTCTGTTGGTTAAATCACAAAACCATGACTTTATGTAAAACTTCGTATGGTGAGGTTTTCATTGTTTTCTATTACACATTCCAACAGAGTTGAAAAGTGTTTATGGATTCGGTTTGTCTGTCTGTTCGTCTGCCGTCTGTTCGTGCTCTAACTCGCATACATATAGTCCAATTGCCATAAAATTGCTATATGTTATTTCGGCATTGAGAATGAAGTGTACAGCATTTACTCTCCACTTACAGGGGCACTCACAAGAATTCGTTTTATTACGGTCTATTGCGAAAAATCGTTTACTGTGTATTTCACAATTTTAAACATATTGAAATTTATATATATCACTGACGTGCACTACAAGCAGCTTACTGTAGAATTGAGTGGCCATAGATTTTATCGTCCATTAACAGGAACACGCAAAAAGTTTTGACTGCAGTACTGCCCATGAATAATAACGGCTGGAAATGCATTTTGAGTTGTGGCACGCGTTTTTAAATTTAATTATTTTTTGCAAATTACTTGATATGTATTACCTTTATATAATGTACACAGGTCTCAACGAAAGATCTCATATACGTTTACGTTAACTGACGAAAATTTCTGAAATGTAATTTTCATCTGGTCTATGCATTTAACTGAACTAACTTTTAGCATAACATGTAGTATGCATACAAATCTATCTACAAACATCCCCCGAATTCCGTATGAAATGCGTTCCAAGAAACTTTTACGTAAGTCGAATTTGAAAATCATTTAGGTAATATATGTATATATATATATATATATAGTATTGTTATTTAAATAAAACATCAAGGCAGCAGTATGTACTCGAAAATAATATATAAAAGTATGGAAAAATATAAAAACAAACTTAAGACACTTTTCGAATAAAAAATATTCAGTGGAATACGCTATTTAGCTGGGTTGGAATTATTGAAAATTCTGAAGAATCGTGCACTTTGTGCCAAGTCTTTGAAATTTGGTATAGTATTAGATATGGCCTAAAGGTTTTAGGAAACCATCTCAAACAACTTGTGCGCGCCCTCTGGTGCCCTGTTTGTTAGAAATCCAAGATGGCTTCCATCTGTATTGGTATTTTTTAATAGATGGGTTTCTATTCGACACAAAATCTTGAAATATATGAATAATACACGAATAATATAATACCAATATGGAATATGATCTTTAAAATAATTTAATAATATATAATAATTGAGTAATATAATACCATAACAGCAGTATAATATATAATATTGTTTTTTTCTTGTTTATAGTTTCTGTACACTCTGAATAGGGACTTCAGAAAAACTACAGTGTATCTCTTTATATCAACACAAATATAAACATGAAATTAGGAAAAAAAAAAGAAAAATGACAAATTGGACTTTGTGTTGCTTGTACCAGTAAGATATTCAAAAAGTCCTTCCGGCCAGTGCCGGGAGGAAGAGGTAGCTTTCATATTTCTTATTTTAAAAAATCCAACTTACCATATTTACTCGTGTATACCGCGCACGCGTGTATAACGCGCACCCCGTACTTTACAAGAAAAATGGCGAATTTTTAAAATCTCGTATATAACGCGCACCATAAATTTCGCATGCAAGTGAATGAATGACCAAATGAATTTCAGTAAAGAAAGCCAAAACAAATGTTACGTCAGCCCTGGAAAGAAGACGAAAATCTATTTCAAGACTTCGGGTTAGGGAGGGATTGTGTGAGAGAGTGTGGGAGAGAGGAAGTGACAAGGGGTAGGAGTGAGTGAAGTATCATGCTGTGGTGACGACATTCGCTAAACGAAATACTTGAGAGGGTCTTTTGATAACGTTGGAGTAAGATGGTGAATTGATGTAGTTATACTGCGACATTTAAGTTGTAAATAGTTGAGTAACCAAAAAGAAAATGGCAACTGTTCTTATGTCGAAAAAATAAGGAAGAAACTGAAAAAGCACCATCCAAAAAACGTGTTTTTGGGGGAAATTGTGTAAAAGTCCGCAAGTGCAGCAGCAGCTTTTAACTCATGTAACGGATTTGCGGCGTTCGTGGTACTCAGTTTCAACGGAAATGTTGATGTTCGAAGCCTGTGAAATAGCCAGGAAAATAAATATTCAAAGGGAAGATTTCAACGGTGATTATAACTAGGTGCTTTATGATCCGTAATAGTCTATCTATCAGGTGAAAAACAACGCTCTTGCAGAAGCTGTCGGAAGAATACGAAGAACAGCGTATCAAGTTCTTCCAGTACGTTAAAAGGCTACGAAAACAAAAGGGATATCAGATGACGCAAATCGGCGATGCAGATCAAATTCCATTGTGGTTTGATACGCCGGAAGCCACAACCGTTCATCCCGTTGCAGATAGCAGCGTTCAAGTGCGCACAACAGGAACAAACAAGCAGCGACGCACCGTTATGCTGCCCATTACTGCTCACTACCGCAAGCTGACACCATATGTCATTTTTAAACGTAAAACTATCCCAAAAGAATCTTTTCCAGTCGGCATAAGTGCAAGAGCACAGGAAAAATGGGTGGATGACGGATGAGCTCATGAAAGATTGGATTAAAGTTGTATGGGAACTTTGGCTAGGTGCTTTACGTCAGCGATCGATGCTGGTCCTGTACAGCTTCTGTAGACACACGACGCCTGGAGTAAAAGCGAAAATTCGTCACTCAAGTGATTTGGTTGTGATACCAGATGAGATGATGAAAGTGCTGCAGCCCTTAGATGTTGTTATCAACCGACCATTTCAGGTTGCATTTCGACATGCCTACAATCGGTGGATGATAACAACAGACAACATCACTCCAAGCGGGAGAATGAAACGTGTGTCACTCCCAACTGTATGTGAGTGAATATGTGAAGCATGGAATTCCATCTCAACCGAGATGATAATTTATTATCATCTCGGCTTCAAAGTGACTGGAATTTCCAATCAGATGGATGGAACTGAAGATGATATAATTTACGCGGATATTGACTGTGCCAGTCATGACGATGACAAGAGCAGTAGCGGCAGTGAGAATTGCTAATTAGCGTTTAAAAAATGTTACTAGCGCTGCTGTATAAAAAAGTGCAAAGAGTGAAGTAAAGATGCAGCAATACTTCTATTAAGTAAGATTTTTCCAGTTTTAATTTCTTCTTTGAATACAAATTTGTTTCATATGTGTATTGGGTAATTACATGAAGCAGTAAAAAATTATTTCGTGTATAACGCACACCTAGGGTTTCTGCCCTAAATTTTTGGGTGAAAAGTGCGTGTTATACACGAGTAAATACGGTACAACATTCAAACACACGAAGCTCAATTTAGTGGAAACCGAATATAGGAGATTCAATACTAATTTTATCAATATAATGAATGAGAATTTCGCGAAATTAGCCAGCTTTATCCAAGCTGCTTTTCTTTAAAGTAACTTATATTTGGCTGCCAAATTCGGCGATTTCTTAAAGTACCTGCCATTTTAAGACAACATGGTGGATGAGGCTAACCAGTGAACTTGGTCGAGACCTTAGTAATTGCTGTGCACATGCTCACTCACATCGGAATCGGTTGATATATACGAGTGCTGTCGCATGCAAAAATCAGATTTTTCAAAATGTCACCCACAATAGAAATTGAAACTGCTATATCTGAGCCATTTTTTAAGGTAAAGACAAACAAAAAATGCTCCTGAATAGTTATATCAAGGTCAAATACTTAAGAAAGAAACCTTTTTCAATTTCTAATTTTTTGAACCTCACTTTAAATATATATTAGGTAGCTTTCTTTACAAAAAAGCTACCTATTGCAGCCGTTCGGAGGAAAGCGATTTCAAAAAATTTTGGTATATTTTTTCATCGATCATGACCCCCAGACCCCGAAACCAACCTCCGTTCAAAATTGATATATATATATATATATATATATATATCTATATATATATATATATATATATATATATATATATCTGACCTATGTCACACTGTAACTCCCGTAATTATGAACCGATTTCGATGTAATTCGGTGTGTACATAGTACATACCAATGTCTCGACCGAGTTCGTTGGCCAGCTTCATCCGCCATTTTGTTTCAAAATGGCGGCCATTTAAAATTTTTAAAAAATATTAAAACTTGAAATGTGGTACCAAAAAATTAAAAATGGAAAAATGTTTTTTTCTTATGTATTTGACCTTTATACAAAGATTCCGGAGCAGTTTTTGTTTCGTCTATATCTTAAAAAATGGCTGAGTTATAGCATTTTGAATTTCTAGCGTGGCTGACATTTTGAAACGTCCTGAATTTTGTCACGCGATAAAAGGCGTATTTATGAACCGATTTGGATGTAATTCAGTGTGTACATAGTATATACCAATCTCTCAACCGAGTTTGTTGGCCAGCTTCATCCGCCGTTTTGTTTCAAAATGGCGGCAATTTAAAATTTTTAAAAAATATTAAAACTTGAAATGTGGTACCAAAAAATTAAAAATGGAAAAATGTTTTTTTCTTATGTATTTGACCTTTATACAAAGATTCCGGAGCAGTTTTTGTTTCGTCTATATCTTAAAAAATGGCTGAGTTATAGCATTTTGAATTTCTAGCGTGGCTGACATTTTGAAACGTCCTGAACTTTGTCACGCGATAAAAGGCGTATTTATGAACCGATTTGGATGTAATTCAGTGTGTACATAGTACATACCAATCTCTCGACCGAGTTCGTTGGCCAGCTTCATCCGCCATTTTGTTTCAAAATGGCGGCCATTTAAAATTTTTTTAAAAATTTAAAATTTTAAATGTGGTACCAAAAAATTGAAAATGGAAAAATATTTTTTCTTATGTATTTGACCTTTATACAAAGATTTCGGAGCAGTTTTTGTTTCGTCTATATCTTAAAAAATGGCTGAGTTATAGCATTTTGAATTTCTAGCGTGGCTGATATTTTGAAACGTCCTGATTTTTCTCACGTAATAACAGGCGTATTTAAGAACCGACTTGGATGTACCTTGGTGTGTACATAGTACATACAAATATCTCGACCGAGTTCGTTGGCCGACTTCATCCGCCATCTTGTTTCAAAATGGCGGCCATTTAAAAAAATTAAAAAATAAAAAAAATTAAATGAGATACCAAAAAATTGGAAAGTGAAAAAGATTTTTTTTTGTATGTGTTTGACCTTAATACAAAGATTCCGGAACAGTTTTTCTTTCGTCTATATCTAAAAAAAATGGCTGAGTAATAGCATTTTGAATTTCTCTTGTGGCTGACATTTTAAAACGACCTGATATTTGTCACGCGATAACAGGCGCAATTATGAACCTATTTGGATGTAACTTGGTCTGTACATAGTACATACCAATGTCTCGACCGAGTTCGTTGGCCAGCTTCATTCGCCATCTTGTTTCAAAAGGGTTGCCATTTAAAAAAAATTAAATTTAAAATTCAAAATGAGGTATTAAACAATTGGAAAATGAAAAAGATTTTTTTATGTGTTTGGCCTTGATACAAAGATTCCGGAGCTGTTTTTGTTTCTGAAAATTCGTTCTTTTGTTTATATCTTAAAAAATGGTTGATTTATAGCACTTTGAATTTCTAGCATGGCTAACATTTTGAAACGATCTTGTATTTGTCACGCGATAACACACGTATTCGCCTATTTCGATGTAAGAAGGCATGTGGATATTATTAATCAACACCTCGACCAAGTTCGCTGGCCAGATACATCAGCCATCTTGTTTCAAAATGGCGACCATTAAATTAAAATATATATATATATTTAAAGTGAGGTGCAAAAAAATTAGAAATTGAAAAAGGTTTCTTTCTTAAGTATCTGACCTTGATATAAGGATTCAGGAGCATTTTTTGTTTGTCTTTACCTTACAAAATGGCTCAGATATAGCAGTTTCAATTTCTATTGTGGGTGACATTTTGAAAAATCTGATTTTTTGCATGCGACAGCACTCCTATATATTAACCGATTCCGATGTGAGTGAGCATGTGCACAGCAATTACTAAGGTCTCGACCAAGTTCACTGCTTAGTCTCATCCACCATGTTGTCTTAAAATGACAGGCACTTTAAGAAATTGCCGAATTTGGCAGCCAAATATATGTTACTTTAAAGAAAAGCAGCTTGGATAAAGCTGACTAATTTCGCGAAATTCTCATTCATGATATTGATAAAAATTAGTATTGAATCTCCTATACTCGGTTTCCACTAAATTGAGCTTCGTGTGTTTGAATGATATAATTTGGCTTTTTTTAAATAAGGATTATGAAAGCTACCTCTTCCTCCCGGCACTGGCCGGAAGGACTTTTTTTATCTTAATTTAATGGCCACCATTTTGAAACAAGATGGCTGATGAATCTGGCCAGCGAACTTGGTCGAGGTATTGATGTATACTATCCACATGCCTTCTTACATCGAAATAGGCGAATACGTGTGTTATCGCGTGACAAATACAAGATCGTTTCAAAATGTTAGCCGTGCTAGAAATTCAAAGTGCTATAATTCAACCATTTTTTAAGATATAAACAAAAGAACAAATTTTCAGAAACAAAAACTGCTCCGGAATCTTTGTATCAAGGCCAAACACATAAAAAAAATCTTTTTCATTTTCCAAATTTTTAATACCTCATTTTAAATTTTAAATTTAATTTTTTTAAAATGGCAACCCTTTTGAAACAAGATGGCGAATGAAGCTGGCCAACGAACTCGGTCGAGACATTGGTATGTACTATGTACAGACAAAGTTACATCCAAATCGGTTCATAAATACGCCTGTTATCGCGTGACAAAAATTAGGTCGTTTTAAAATGTCAGCCACAATAGAAATTCGAAATGCTATTACTCAGCCATTTTTTTAGATATAGACGAAACAAAAACTGTTCCAGAATCTTTGTATTAAGGTCAAACACATACGAAAAAAATCTTTCTCATTTTCCAATTTTTTGGTATCTCATTTTATTTTTTTTATTTTTTATTTTTTTAAATGGCCGCCATTTTGAAACAAGATGGCGGATGAAGCTGGCCAACGAACTCGGTCGAGACATTAGTATGTACTATGTATAAACGAAGTTACATCCAAATCGGTTCATAAATACGTCTTTTATCGCGTGACAAAATTCAGGACGTTTCAAAATGTCAGCCACGCTAGAAATTCAAAATGCTGCAACTCAGCCATTTTTTAAGATATAGTCGAAACAAAAACTGCTCCGAAATCTTTGTATAAAGGTCCAATACATAAGAAAAAAATATTTTTCCGTTTTCAATTTTTTGGTACCACATTTCAAATTTAAATTTTTTTTAAAAATTTTAAAGCTACCTAAAAGACTTACGATGTCCATATAAGAAAGAGTGTCATCACAAAGCACATGATGCACTAGAAGAAGATTTTAAAAACTTTGTTGATAATGAGGTGCCTATGCCTCTTGACGTGATTATGGAGTATTTAGATGATGGTTCTGGGAATGCGAACACAATGAAGACAAATAAGGCAACATACCAAAATGGATGCCGGGCGCGTTTTCGCCTCTTGTATGTTTCAACGAACACTTAAGACGAGAGAAATGGATTCGGCTGCAACAGAGAGTCTCAAAGAAATGCGATTGAATTATAAAGAAACTCTCTATGTTAAAAAAACCCAGTGAGTCTACTGTGAGAAGTAAGAAGGGAAAGGTGATCAACAAATATATTGTGTCAGTATTGCTAACTGCGGCAAAAATTCCTCCGAATGGTCGCTGCAATCTCAGAATTGGGTAGTGGATGCACGATTGAAAACTGCAAGCAGTGCTGAAGATACCCATGCAACGGATATTCATTATCACGCATCGTGATATACCAAGCTTAAATCTGAAGCTCGTACTGCCAGGAACTCATTAAAAAGCACTTACGATCCGTTAATAATTGCGCAGCTCTTAGCTTTAGTTAAATGTAACAACTCTCCTCAGAAGGTATCACAAATGAAAAAATGGTATGAAAGTCGTCTTGAAACCGAGACATCTGATTGGTTTGGTGCACAAGTCCGCTCTACCAGGTTCAAGGAACACTTGTTAAAGAGACTAGGATCAGACAGGCACTCGTTCAGGGATGGAAAAGAGGTTTATATTTTCCATAAGAAAACAATCGATGCAACTTTAGCAGAAACTGCTGGCACACAAGTTACAGAAGATGAAGCTGATAAAATTGTTGACGTTGCTGTTTTATTGAGGAAATACATCCTTTTACAACAAATGACTTTCAATGGTTCATTTAGTTCAAATTGTCTAAATGAACCTGTCCCAAATCCTCTGTTGACCCTGATAGATGTCATGCTCCAAGGGGCAAGCACCATAGCAGAAACTATTATAGATGATGACCAGGCTAACATAAGTGCTAGAATCAAAGTGACGTGCACTATTTCTGAGCTGATTTGCAGCAACTCAGCGAAACAATCCAGTCAAGCTATCACTCTGTATCAACAAAAGGACAGAGAAAAAATAATTCCTCTGTACTTGAAATTGAAGCTTCATTCCAAAGACAGGCAAAAAGAAAATATCCGAACATTAGATTCTCTGGGCATTTCAGTTTCATATGATCGTGTCATGGAAATTAGGAAGCAGCTTGCACAATCTGTCTCTAATCGGTGACTAGATGATGGAGTCATTGTACCTACAAACATCAAGAGAAAAGTGTTTGTGACAACTGCAGTAGACAACATTAATGAGTCGGGTCGTTATGAACTTCATGGGGCTGCCATGTCTCTGACCAGTCATCTTACCCATGATAACATTGGTTGGGCCCCGACACCACTAAATCTCGACGTTCCTGAATCTTGCATTGTTGAGCTACCTGACAGTTATACCATTGCACCTTTTATTCATGAATAGGCTGGAAACATCATCATTTGGGGTATTAATGATGAATCGACCATATCAGGTATTGAGAAGAATGACGAATTATGGATGGCAAAACGACATTGGTTACAGCATGTGAACATGGTTGTCAAAGACAATGATGGGCAGTTGGAAAAGTCTCCAGTGACATATTCCGTTTTTCTCTTTCATGGGCCAAATTCAAAAGAAGTTAAACCAAGGCCAACTGTTGGAGTGTTTCCTATATTATACGAGAAGTCAGCCACGATGGCCATTCAGAAACATTCCATTCATATTGCTATCAAGACAACAGCATTTGTTAATCCCGGCCAAATTCCAGTGCTTGTGGGAGACTGCCATCTGTAAGCCCTGCAGAAGAAGTGTCAGACCTATACACTGTATACAAATGAGGGTGGTGAATACAAGCTGGTATGCTATATGGGTTTGCTACATGTCGAGATAGCCTCACAAGAATGCGTGGGAAAGTTGTTAGCCTGATTATAGTAAATGGGGTTAGGAATGGAATGATAGAACCAATGTATGGGTATCCAACTGGACTGATCTTCCAGATGCAAGTCATGTATGTTCATTGCTACTGAATTGTGGTTGTTTGATCTCATGCACAGGCAGATGTAAATGTTATCGAGCCGGGATTCACTGCAGCCCATTATGCCAGTGTTAAGAAGGTTGTACAAAAAACTCACATAATACATGAAGGAACAAGTATATATCATGTTGTAAAGCTGTAACTTATGTAAATTCTATCATATTTGTGTCAACCATTCATGTTTCTTTATATTTTGTAATTAATAAATTACATCGAATTAATAAAAAAATTGTTTTTTTACCTTGAATTTTACTAATCAAATACGTTATAACCTTGAAATTGATTCCGAAACATAAATTAGACTTTAGAAATGCATTCCTCGTATTCTAGAACCTATGAAAAGTGGTATTACTTAAGGTTTTGTATCTAATAGAAGCCCATCTATTAAAAAGGCCAATACAGATGGCGGCCAAATTGGATTTCTAGCAAACAGGCCACCAGAGGGCGCGCTCAAGTTGTTTGCGATGGTTTCCTTAAATCTTAAGACCATACCTCAGACTATGCCAAATTTCAAAGACTTGGCAACGATTGACACGATTCTCATAAATTCCTCCCACGCTAATTTATAAATTTAACATTGATGAAATGATTTATAACAATTATGAAGCTACATCAAACAACTAAAAAAAAAAAGAAAAGAAAGAATTACAGAGAAAAAAATCATTTCTTCTCGATGAATTTTTGATGGCAAGACAAATAAATAGCTCTCACAATATAAAATGACCATTGATATTCATGATTTTTATTATGAATTAGATGGACATATTAGATTTTTACTATTAATAATTAACAATAAAGATTAAATTGTTATGACAATACTACTTACACTAGGGTAGACCGGGCACGTTTATGCGGGTTTTTTTCAATTAATTTCCTAATTTTTATGTTTTAACTTAAGAAATTTTAGACATTGTGGTTTTGTAAAGCAGTTATTAAAGTCAAAATTTGTGTATTCAGTTGTTGCCCTATTTGTGTTTTTAAACATAAAATATTTTGGGGGGCCTCAAGTCTTTTGCGCAAACTTGTCCCGGGAACGAGACAAGTTTACGCATCAAGTGGGGCACCTTTATGCATATTATAAGTGATACCAAGGAGTAAGTGAAATAAATATTTAATCAAATTGAAATGTTTTATTTATAACTTAAAACACTGTTTAAAAATTAAAAAAAAATTAAAGATAATTAATTAAAGAACATTTTATAGGCTAAACTGAAAGCATAGGGCTTATTGCTAATTAAAAACAGAAACTATTTAGTCATCGTCATCATCACTGTTACAGTTTTTACAAATAAAACATAAAGTATTTCCTTTTGCACACTTGTCACGGGACCACCTTTTGCACCTAAGATATTGAACGCATAAGAACGTGCGTAAAGGTACCCCAATATCAATGCATAAACATGCTTCGTCGCCATGTTATTATTTATTTTTAACGTGCAACAAAAATTAATAACATTTCTGTTCAAACAAATACAGTTCTCAAAAAATATATAAAAATCTGCTAATGTTCATATATTTGTTTTTCTTTAACTGAGTATTATTAGTTCACAATAAGTTTCAATACGTTCAACACAAAATTTACTCACTTTGACAGAAAACAGGTTTTCCTTTCAACATGCTAGACCAAAGTTCGACTGATGCTCAAAAACGTGTGAGAATAGTCGCAAAGGGACCAGCCTCAATCTGTCATGAGTGGTGGCGCGCCAGTTATAACTCTTTTCGGAAAAAGTGCATTGCGAAAACATGCCCCATGCGTAAACGTGCCCCGGTCTACCCTACATAAAATCAAAAATGAATTGATATTTGCAATAGCTAATTTAGTTCTGCAGTGAGAGAGTCAGCGCTTGAGGTAAAAGTTTGTGAAGAGAAATACTGTCCCCTAACAACTTCTACTACTCTCTATATTGCAGGATGAGAGTTTGATTTGTTAATGATTTAATTTAATAAATCAAGAAAAATGTAACTCTCGCTTATATATAAAATCATATTATGGTTGTGGTTTTATCTGCATATTTTATTTATAAACTATTTATCACAAGTATGCAAATGCGCATCGAATACGCTATTGTGTTCATAAATGTAATTTTCGAGATTTATTACGTATCTGCGAATTTGCGTAAGTCGCGTAATACGTAAGTCAGGGGATACCTATATACAAATCTATAATTTTTTCCGACTATTGCTGGTTTTTGTAGAAATTAGGTTTTCAAATGCGTTATGCGTTTTCCAAATTGTGTTTTTAGACATTTCACCCCGGAATTGCACGTATACTCTAAAGCAGAAGCTGAGTTCCCGGAGTAGACATCCCTTGTGTATTTGGACATCAAATTTCAATTTTATAATCTATGAAGTTTCTTTACATTATTCTGAATGCGTTGGAAAGTGTGTTTTATAATCTAAGCTGGATGGATGATTTTTCGTTCTTTTCTTTTAGGATTCCGTTCTTAAAAAGTAAAAACGGAACCATTGTATGATCAGTCGTGTCTCTCTGTCCGTCTGTTGCAGCCATTTCATTGGTAAACTATGGAACGTAGAAAGTTTAAATTGACCTGAAATAATAAAGGCTATTAACCCTCATATTTATAGATTATCAACCGTTCACAAATATATTTGGGAAAAATGCAGATGGGCTAATTAAGTTACTTGAAAAAAAAATCTTTTCTTTGTATATCGTGTGGGACATCGTGTGAAATCTTTCGTAACGCTGAACGCAAACAGACATTTATTTTAATTTTACATTTTCAGATATTACATTTTCAGAGATATCGTCGAAAATATAATGAAAAGTATGTCCCCACCCCCTCAATCCCTCTATTTCCGAATCGACTGAAACTAGAATTATCAAAAAATTAGGCGTAGTAGAAGTTAATTTTAACATTCCAGGAAAACTCTAGTGATTACCCTAGGTCATATTGTTTTTGAAAAAATTGCATTTTTCCGTTACAGAAAAATTTTGATTTGCGGGCGTTCAGCAAAGGAGTTGAGGAGCTCTGGAGGTACCTAACGTCGCGGAAAAACAAAAGAATTATTGATGGTGAGTTTCGAAAACAATTATAGGTAATTAGATGAGATATTAACCTTTAAAGACACGGGCGGTTTGGATAAAGACACGGGCGGTGTACTTCATGTACCATCGGCTTTTAAAACCCAGATTGCAACTTTTAATGATATATTTGTGTAATGAAATCCCCAGTTACTAATTCAAATACTTATTGTACGGTACCCTCTTTGTGCGAGTAATATTCGCACTAGACCGATTGTTTAAATTATCCGTTGACAATGAAATGCGAAATTTGTTTTATTAGAACTTCCAGCCATCTTACGCTAAACAAAAATAACAAGTACGTTTTCCTATGCTTAAGTTCGAAGCCATTATTCATTTTTTTTTCGTAAGTACCTTTATTTTGTGCTCTTATATAATTTTATGATCAATTAAATACAGAAATAGCGATTGTGTGCAAAAAATAATCAAAACATTCTTTGTTGTTTTGTAATCTGAAATTGCTTTGGAAAAATATCCAAATGGCTTCACATGTAGCTTGTAAACGAACCAAGGGATAAACTTGGGCTTCCCGAGTGATAGAAAATAGGTGAAAATCATCATATTTATTACTTCTGATATCAATAACCTTTTTCGCTGCACATACTAAAAACACAGCGATGAATGAGGTATTTTTCGAAAGCTTCTGTAAGAAGCCTTTTATGTAGAATCTTTATACTAGCATATAACTCCGGTCAAAAATGACGTAATGTTGGTCTGTGTTTCATTTTCACAAAATTTCATACAAACAAACATAATTAAGTTTTTTATTATTGAAGATTTTGTATTCTAGAAAAGTACGTTTTAAAAATGACAAATGATTTCGATAATTACAAATGATGAGGATATGTATATATATTTTTACTCAATACTCAATTTATTGCAGTAATAATAATAATAATTAGAAAATGAAACACATTTTTCTGATGATTTTAGAAAACATTAAAATTACATATTCAATGAATTTGAGTTTATATATATATATATATATATATATATATATATATATTATTTTTATAAAAATGAGTGAATCTCAAAAATGAATAGCTGGCAAAACCATTTTCCATTAGGAGTGGTGGCAGTAATTTTACTCATCTATTATAAAATAATATAATAATAACATCAAAATAAAAAAATTAAACGGATAAATGTTAAGCTCTTAAAAATGAATAAAACTGCATTTAAATTCTAATATTCATTTCAGATATAGCGAACGAAATTTTAAAATTACATAACCGAAGATTTTAAAAATTGTTATAGAATTACATCATTACATCCTATCATTTTTCTTATAAAAAACTATAAATTCCTTCAATTGTACTGATCGCCTATAGATGGCGCCAAAACAATTTTTTTTTGTTTATATCTGGTTATACGTTGTTTATAATAGCTGATTATCAGTTATCTTTAATTTTGAATTTAAAACCCTTATAATTGGATAGTTTTTGAAAGTTTTGGAGAAAAAGAAGACAAATAGATGCGGTGCAACACAAATTTTGCACATTTCCATAAGGTGAACAGTCGGTCCCCTTAAGAATCTAAATACATATGCCTAACATGGCCGGGATAAATTGTTTTTCTCAAAGATGGGTAAGTCCGGGAATCGTCACATTAGCGTATTATATAAACTAGGGGATCGTACCCGGACTTCCCGGGTTACAGAATATAGGTGAAATCAGTTTTTTTTAATTGAAAACTAATAATTTTTTTATATGCAATAATTTTTTTAGATTGACTACTTACATTAAAAAAGCATTTTTCATATGGAAAATACGAATTATACAATCAAATAAATTTTTTAAATTTATCAAAAGCGATATTTTCTTATTAGCTGCATGATAAGAGTTATTTGCCAAGATTTTGCTACTTATGGCATCCTTTTATATTCTGATAATTTCAGAGCTTATACATGTCTGGTAAATTTGTGTTTTATTTATATTATTTTATTTATTATTCATAGGGATTTTTTTTAATGGATATTAGCCGTAAGTAAATGATGAACTCTTTATTTTGTTTTGAGGCCAAACGGATTAATCTTTCGTAATCGAGCTCCGCGCGATATAGATAAATTAAAAAATATTTCATGCTTTAAAATTGTTTTTAAAACCATAGAAAATCAGTAAAGTGAGATGAACTTTGCAAACAAATTCCATTTGAAAAAAAAAAATCCTATTTGGTGATCTAAAAATTTAAATTGTACGATTACAAAGATGTTAGATTTGTGGTTTTTCAATATTATTCTTTTATTTGTTTATAAAAGAAGTATTAATTTTGTTAATTTGTCTTTCACAAATATGTTAGATTGGTAGTTTTTTTTAATATTATTCTTTTATTTGTTTATAAAGGAAGTATTAATTTCGTTATGCAAAAATAGTCAGAAACAAATTCTGAAAAATGTTTGCTGCTTTATGTGGTAAATGTTTATTATTATTATGTATTGAAACCGGCACGTGATAAGATAAACTTAAAAAAATTCAAGCTTAAAAAGTATTTTAGAAAATATAATACATCAGTCACTGAATACAGTTTTTAACAAATTGCATTTGAAAGTAAATTTTTTTCCCTAAACGACGAAAATTGAAAATGTACGATGGTCAGAAGATTAAAAATTGCAGTAGCGAAAATTTCAAGACCGAAATTTGATCGGGAAGTGTTGCAATTCGCAAAAGGACGTCAGCGTTAAGCACAGATACGTTTGTTCTTTATAATATAGATACTTATTCAGTAAAATATAATAAAGATCAGTTATTAGGATGTGGTTATCAATTGAGGCTCTTATTCTTGGATTTCCGCAATGAAAACAGCAATTTTCACCTTCTCAAAATTTGCATATGCACTTCTCATATCCATATTCATCATTAAAAAATATGGTATTTTGTTTGATCATTTAAAAATAATTTTAACTCAAAACTTGAAGTCACGATTGTCAGCAACATCTTTTATGTGAACAGGCGTAGTCATTACTTGAGATTCTAATCTCAATTCCGGAGAGTAAAAATTTCCGTAATTTATGTTATTTAGACGCATTTGTGTTAAAATGTTTAGTTTTGTCTAAGCAAATAACCGTTTTCGTTTAAATATGACTTCATTTTCACTTAAATAAGCATTTCGCCTAGTGTCTGAAACTTAGTATCAGTACACATGCAGAAGGAAAAGCAATATATAAAATTTATGAGGAAAAATACGTATTTTCAAAAGCAGTATGTAATTTTCAGTTATTATGCCCCTAATATAATATTCTGCTCCTAATGGGATTTTGCGCCACTAAACCCTATACAACAATTTTTATCAACAATTTTGAATTTTTATCAGAAAATAACATGAATAAAGTTAAAAATACCTCATTATTTCTCTCTTGTCTTCAATAATGAAAGCTATCTAATTTTCATCATTTTGAAGAATTTTCCTAAAATGCTTTTTAAATTAAAATATAAAAGTGGGGATATAAAAAAAAGATAGTGCGATCACATCTACAACGGAAGAGCTTTCAGTTTAAAAAATATATTAGTAAAACTGGTTCAGCAGAAAGATCAGGACAGATGACTAAATAACACACTTGTGTTTTAAATATATAGATTATATAAAATCAGGAAAAATTAAATTAAGCAAATTATGTTATTTTGATAAAATTGTCGTAGAATGTCCTAAAGAATAGCATTAAAATTTTATTATTCGAGAGAATTTTCGACAAAAACTTCAGGAACACGATATTATTTTAAACCACTAATTATTTTTGCTTGTCTAACTCGGCGAAGCAAATTCATCCAGGCGAGAATAATCAATTTCTGTAACATAAATCGCTTTTATTTGCATCTCACCTCTCTTTTATAAAGACACTCTAAATTTTTGTAAAGCATTGCGTTTTATCAGTGCGTGATTTCGATTACATTATTTTCAAAAGTGAAGCATTTTCACCTGTGAAGAATTTCAAAGCAGCTGGGCTGTGAAAATGTAGCACTTCTACAAAACATAATTCAGGTTTAAGAATTAAAATACACGCTTTTTTTATAAAATGGCGTCATTTCCATCCGCTAAAGCAATCTACTTTTACAACCCAGTCTTAAACTTCGTCTATAGAAAAGTGTGCATATGACGTCATTATCACGGAATAACAGACAATATTCTTGACATAGCCCATATTTTAATTTCAACTTTTTTTTTGTTGTTGTTGTGTTGTTGTTTTTTTTTTCAGGTTTTATGAGAAAATGGCAACAGAAAGATACAGTATCTCCTATTTTAGACTATTTTCCGTTTACTTTCAATGACTTTCAACAGAAATGGGGTACTTTTGTTGCCACAATAAGAAAAATGGTGTTAAATACTACAAAAAAGTTAATATCTTAAAAATAAATTGAGATACAGTTTTCAAACAAATTGCATTTAAAAGAGCATTTTTTTCCTTATACGACGGTGTAAAAATTTAAAATGTGCGATGTTTAGAAGTTTAAAAATTTGCAGTAGAGAAAATTGCAAAACCAAAATTGTATTTCAAATTTCAAAGTGTTGCCATTCGCAAAATGACGTATGCGTTACGCACAAATATGTTTGTCCTTTATAATATAGATAGATAATGTAAAACGCGTTATTTAATAAAAAAAAATTGCAGTTAATAAAAAGCGTATCAACAAATAATCTTAATTATTGTGGTGAGAAAGTCTTACACGTATCTACCGCTTCTTTCCAATTGATAATTCTAACATATTTTTTACATTTAATATATTTTTTAGAATGCCCATTAACATTACTCAAAATAGTATCGGCCTTTTTGATTCGGTTCTGATTCGGTTTTGATTCGGTTTACTGATTTAAGCGCGAAATTCGATTGCATGTCTTAAATTTGTGTTTTATTTATATTTTATTGTTTTACTTATTAATTAATGGATGTTTTATTAATTTTGTTATAGAATGTAAGCTGGAAACAAATGATGAACAATTTATATTAACCTAATTGCAAATGGGCTTATATTTCACAATCGTCTGCACACGATAAGTATAGATTTGTAAAAAAATAATGATTGAAAATCATTTTTAAAACAATAAAAATTGAGTAAATTTCTACGCAGCTTTCAAGCCAATTGCGATATAGTATTAAATATACTGAATTTGAAAGTACATTTTTTTCCCTATTCGACATTGTAAAAATTGAAAATGTGCAATGCCTAGAAGTTTAAAAAAATTAAAAAATGGAGTAAAAACGCACAGACACGTTTCTCCATTATAATATAGATATAACTGATAAGTTAGCAGTTAACATTTATAAACAATCTTACAATAAATCACATATAGGAAAAATAAAATGCACTGCATTTAATCTATATATCGATTGACATTTTATCAGAGCTATTCAATGGAACATGGAAATAAATTCACTTTCAAGTTTTCCGCATTCTTTTTTCCTTTCTTTTCTTGCTTTACATCTTAGGAAATACCTGACATCGAAAGAATTCAGTGACAAAAATTCTAGTTGACAAATTATTGAAGTAGTTGAAATTCTTTCAGAATGATTTAGAATGTTTCCAGGAATTCGATGGATTTTTTTTTTTTTTTTTTTTTTTTTTTTTTTTTTTTTTTAGTTTAGGATTAACATTTCACTATTTGAAAGAAAAGGGTACTTTTATACATGTGTTTGCAAAATATATTTCTTATGCAATGTCCATATTTATTTTAATTTACATTTGGAGCAGTACGTATGTAAATTTATCATGTATTTGGCGATGGAATCATAAGGAGGTTTATTATCATTGAAAATGATCTCATTAGTATTCAATATAAACACCAGCATTGTCAGTGTATTTTGATGGTATTTTTCTACATTTACATACAGCTCTTTCTCAAAGACATCTTAGGATGGAAATTAAATTTAAAAAATCAAAAAACTCGAGTGCGTAAAAAGCGAACTGATAAATTATTTCTCATCAATGTGAAACTATTTTTTTTTA
This sequence comes from Maratus speciosus, assembly GCA_963932465.1. Classification (NCBI taxonomy): domain Eukaryota; kingdom Metazoa; phylum Arthropoda; class Arachnida; order Araneae; family Salticidae; genus Maratus; species Maratus speciosus. The sequence goes on along the minus strand of OZ010795.1, from coordinate 566,239,373 downwards.
ATTACATACCTATTTTTTTTTATTTACTTGTACTGATGATTGATTGTCTTTTAAGTTGTGTTTCATTCTTAGTTCCTATCTATAAACACTGTTTTGATGAGGCCTATAGATGTCTATGATAGTTAGAGTTCCAGTAAAGTTAGAGATCCTACCTGCACAATTTCCAAGTTGTGTAATATTTAAACGGAGCTTCTGACTGTAAAATAGTCAATGAAACATCGTCTTCATTTTGAAAGACCTATTCAATGATATGCCACTCAATAGGGTGCGTAATTTTTTTTCGTGTCAACAGCCATTTTGTATTTCTCGGCCGCCATTTTGAATTTATAAAAACAAAAACTAGCCTATAACCATCGGACGGTTAAGACGAATCGATAGAGACCTCATTCATTAAAATCCATCCAGCCGTTGGGATGTTTCGAGGGTATAAAGAAATCGACATACCCAGATACGCGTGAAACACATAACCCTTCTTGGCAATCGGGTAAAAAGACAATTCTAAGCTGGTTGATAACATTTTATGGATTGACTAGCTGACCTACCCGGCTTTCCCTGGACAGTGACGATAACCATAAGTAAACCTTAAATTTGTATGACTTTATACTTTTAATCCGATGTTGTAAAAATTTATGCTCTTAAACGAAAGTTTTTCCAAACGAACCTCGTTCCTGGGCACCTCAGTATTTACATTATTTAACAAGTAGGAAAAAATCATGCATCAAGCATAGATTATGAAACACTTTCCAACACATTCAGAATAATCATTCAAAACTGAACCATTTAAAAAGTTAAAATACTATGTCTAATTCAACCATAAGAAAACGCATAAAATATTTGAAAATCCAATTTTAGCAGTTCCCATCTTCAATTGGGAAATTACCCGAATTCTTTGATAAGCCCTGTATATGTTGCATTGCCCTGTTGTATAGTAATCATATTGTAGTGAAATCCAGTGATTTATAACAATTTCAATACACTTGAAATAGCGTAATGTCATTAAAATACTCTGCAAACGATTTTCCCCCTATACCATAATGTAATGGAATTCTTTTGAGTGTCCCTGTAAATGAACTATTAATCCCACATACTTTATATACAATACCAAACATGCCTTGGCGACCCTAAATAAGGTTTATCAATTGCATGAAAATCCGAATATATTTACGGTAGTTAGAGCGTGGACAGAAAACCGAATGCATAGACACTTTTCAGCTTTGTTGGAAAGTGTTAAAAATGAATGCGTCGTTTTAAAGTAAAATGTACACTCTTTAAGTGGATGTTATAAGCCTTTCCGTATTTCTACAAAAGAAAAAAAAAAGAAAAACTGGATTCGGAATTTTTCCATATCTGGTCTTTTAATATTTAAAACAAGAAAGAACTAATATGTTGTGCTCATCACAAAACTTTCTTCTATCTCATACATGTCAATACTTAAAAATTCGCTATCACAGTGTCAAATTAAATGGCAATCTGTGCTCATCATGAGAATTCTAAAAAGATGAAATTCCGTGCATTAGTTCTCGAGGTATGACTGTCGCTGAAATCGTGTAAATCCAGCAAAATGCAGCATAGCAACGCCACCTATTGTGTTATTTACACCAGAACCTAATTATCATCAACTTATGGCAACGGCTAACTGAATATGAAGTTTGAGGAACATTCGTGCATTAGTCCTTGAGTTAGAGCTATCGCGCAAATCATGACAAATGCAGCATAGCAGCGCCACCTGTTGAGCGATTTACACAACACATAATCAGCAGCAGTATTAATCAAGTTATACTTAAATCTGAAGTTTGATGAAAATTCGTGCATTAGTTCTTGAGGTAGAGCTATTTAAGAAGTAGTGCAAAATGCAACACAGCAGCGCCACCTATTGGGCGATTTACACCAACACGTAGTCAGCATCATTTCATATCGAAGAGTAACTGAATCTGATGAAAATGTGTCCATTAGTTCTTGAGATAGAGCTACTGCAGAAATCGTGTAAATCCTGCAAAATGCAGCATAGAAGCGCCACCTGTTGGACGATTTACACCAAAACGTAAACAGCATCCATTCATGTCAAGGACTAACGGAATCTGCAGTATCACAATATTAAAATATTTATTTGCTTAAAAGACGTTATAAAAACACATTAAAAGTAAATTAGAAATCTATATTTATAAGTTTCAACTCTTTTACTGAGTCGTCATCAGAATGTATAACAGAAAATTACAAATGCATGTGAAAAACGGAAAAAATCATCGAATAAAAACAAGTAATCATATAACGCGCCCTGCATTTTTGCGATTGCGCGTGTTCCCTCTATGTCGCATTAAAAGTAAATTAAAAATCTATATTTACATGCTTCAACTCTTTTACTGAGTCGTTCTCAGAATGTATAACAAAAAATTACAAATGCATATGAAAAATTGAAAAAATCATCGAATATAAACAAGTAATCATATAACGCGTTTAATTTACTTTTTAATTTTTATTTAAATTTTTAATTGACTTTAATGTGTTTTTATAACGTCTTTTAAGCAAATAAATATTTTAATATTGTGATATAGTTAGTAGTGGACGTAATTTTGAATTTATTATTCGCACTGATTTTCATTTGGAGTCCGAAGTTTTATGAAAATCCGTGTATTAGTTATTGAGATACAGCTATTGCGGAAATCGGGAAAAATGCTATATAGCAGCGCCACCTGTTGAGTGATTTATACGAAAAAATAATCAGCACCAATTTATATCAGGGACTATCTGAATATAAATTTCTATTAAATTCCGTACATTAGTTCTTGAGCTAGAGCGCCCACAAAATTTGTGTCACATACAGACAGACAGACAGACAGGCAGGCAGACAGACAGACAGACATTTTGTAAAAACATGTTTTTTGGAATCTCTGACTCCCCAAAACGTGTAAATACGTCGAAAACCGGAATTCAAAAATTTTCATGAATCCAATACTTTCTTCTTGTAAAGATAGAAGAAAGTAAAAATCATGCGTCAAATGTCAAATATAGATTATGAAACACTTCCAGAATACTTAAAGGGGACCGGGAAAGCAAAATTCAACCAAAAAATCGATTTTTACTTTTTTTATAGCATTAAATAGTTTAAACTTTTATCTTTTAACGATGTGTCACACATGTTTATATACAAAAAAAATAAATAAATAAATAAATAAATAAATAAATAAATAAATAAGGGTTGAAATTATTCATTCTTTCTAAGAGTGCTTCGCAGCCATTTAAATCGTTAATTGACTTTTTCTCAAAACTTTGATTTTTCATGTTTATGTTCCTTTTTTTCAATATCTATTAAACTTAAGAACTCAGATTTTTTTTTAAATACTTAAGTTATATTGTATACTTTAACACAGGGATTTAATGATTTGTTCAGAATTATTTATTTTAGGTAGTGAAATCTTACCAAAAATGCGAATTTAAAAATGACTTTTAATAAATAATTAATAATTAATTTTGAGTTTCACTTAGAAAGAAAATGGTCTGTTAAAATACGTAAATCATGTTAATCTAACTACTCTAAGAAATCTAGACCTCTATCTTTCCCCATTTCTCAGAAAAAGGTACATAAACTTGGTGAATTGACATTGCGGAGATAGGGCTTTCCCGGTCCCCTTAAACAAAATTCGCCTTTTAACCCTTTATGTACTGAATTATGAATTCATGAAAATTTTATCTTCTAAAGCATTTTTCGTGAATTTTTGAAACTTTATTAGAACATTTATATAATCTTTTACTAAATTTTAGAAAGATTTTAGAGGAATTGAAGGATTGAAAAGGATTAATTAAATTTTAATTTATAGGGATTTTGTGTAATATTCATAACCCTACTCAAAACTTTCATTTTAAATGTTTTACTTAGTATTTTGTAGAATTAGAAAAAGCACAAATATAATGTTTTTGCAATAGAAATATAGAAATATTTCCGAATTGAGAAATTAACTCCCCAATGCCAAGAAAGCTGAAAAGGCAAAAGAAATCATCCTTTAAAAAATATTTTTGTTCTGTGTAACCAATAATGCTTTTGGAACAAGATAAAGTAATTCATCTATCACTCATTCTAAACTGTATTACAACTAATCGATGTATTAAATGAATTTTATAACAAGTTATCTTAATGGTATTTATAAGTACCGTCAGTAGGTAAAGCGTTAATATGGTAAAGAAAATTCCTAAGTCAACAATTACCTCCCATAACCGTAAAAGTGCTCCAATTCTTTTGTGCTGCTCTGTATATAATCTATAGATCAGTACAAAGTATCCTGGGTCTGCTAAAATTTGGTTTAGTATAAAAACGCAAAACACAGATGAAAATTCCTTTTCAGCAATCAGTACCAATAGATGGAAACGTACTTTAATTCCTTTGTAAAACCCTGCATATTACATACATATTTTTACACAAGCCACATATTATACTGAAACTTAGTTCAGGCAAAATGGTCCTTAAAACTATTGAAATCACACTTCAAGGAATTACAATCGACAGGCGGTCATCCATTCAGTTCTTTGCTTAGCCCTGTACATGATTTTATTTATATGCTAAAAACATCCCTTTGTACTAAACTAACTGTAGTTTAGCTTGAAAATCAACTCATTAATGCTTACGAATTCTTTTGTGTAGCCCTGCATATGTTCAATAGGATTTATGCACACCATGTGCATTCAAAGATTTAGCTAATTTAAAAAACTCACACCATAACTGAGAACCACTTTCAGAAAACATCCCTAATGGACAACACTTTGTTTGCAGTATTGTCTCCGAAATATTTTATGTGTCCCTGTAAATGAACAATAAATGCCATGCACATTATATTCTACTGCAAGCATCTTGTAATAAACCTGAGTAATGCATGTCAGCTCCATCATGTTTCAAATAATGCAGCATAATAGAAATGTGCTGCGAACGGTTTTTCGCTATACACCACTATGTAAGCGAATTCTTTTGCGCGACCCTGTAAGTGAATGGTAAATACTTTCCACCTTATATTCTACGGAAAGCATGCATTAGTGCACCTGATAAATTCCTATCAATTTCATTATGTTTCTAATAGAGAAAATCATTTAAATAGGTCGCAAACGATTTTTCTTCCTTGACCATGATATAACGGAGTACTTTTGAGTTCTTGTACTGTAAGTACTACACGTATAATATTCTATAACAATGATCTTCTAGTGCACCGTAATAATGTATTTAAGTTTCATTGTGTTTAAAATACTTTTCGGATATTAAAAAAAAATCATTTGTTTTTGTCTCCTGTTGTTTTCCCCAGATGAATAAATGTAATTTTATAATTAACAACTTCATAAACATTTTTGTTAATGAATCACGAATTGTGGCAGGATGTTCATTTCAAAACTGTTACTATGATACATTTTTGTATTGTTTAGTAATGACACTGAAAAAATATATTTTGCACTTTTCTCAGTAGAACATGTTTAAAAATACTTTCAAAATGTTTTTTTTTTTTTAGATATTTGCAAGTCATTTCTTTAATACAAGCAACAAGTATATTGATTTTTTCTATGACTTAAAAGAAAATGTTATATGTTTTTATATTTAACTAGCAGATCTACTCGGCTTCGCTCGTGTCAATAATAATGGTCCACCCGGGTAAAATACATTAAAATGAAATAATACGGCAGTGAAAATAACTGAGATTGGTGCATTACCATCCACGAATCGTTAAAAGACCGATAAGAAATATAAGTAAAATAGTTTTAATTGCGTCTACTATTAACTATACCATAATAATGTATATTCCAAACAAATGTCATAACATATATTAAAGTACAATTATTTGCTTAAAAAGCGTCATTTAAATAATAAAAAACATTAAAAATATTAAAAATTTACATGTTTCGACTCTTTCATTGAGTCATCTTCAGAATATATATATATATATAAAAAACTACAAAAACAATGCCAATTGTGACATTATACTGATGATGACAATGACCTAACCCATAAATTTTACCTTTACTAAAATTTTTTTAACTTACGATCATCATACAATTTCATTTTAAACACTGACGAATAGAAAAAGCTTCTGTCAAATGAAATTTATTTGAAAATTGTATCTCAATTTTTTCATGTGAATGGATTTTAAAGTAATTTTCAATCATGGATATTTTTGATTTGCATGCAGCCAGGGATAAGATTTCCGCATTTTTTCACACCAGTATTTTGTTAGAGTAAATGATATTTCATTTAATCGGGACACTCTCTTGATTTCACAGAACAACATTTTCTTTAAGAATATACCGGTGTGCAAAAACGTGGATATCTCATCCCTACATGCAGCCCAATTACGAAAGATATACCTCTTTGCTCTTAATGCAATATTATAAAGTAAAGGCATTGATGAACTATGAGTAACTCTAGCATCGTATTGTTGGTGGCAATAACCTCAACCAACCATAAATTTAACTTTTACTGCAATTTGACCTTTAAACATCGCACATTTGATTATTCCAAAATCTAATAGAATACAAAAAGTACTTTCAGTAATTTTTTTTGAAAAGCTTATCTCAATTTACGGATTGTTTATCCATTTTAAATTAATTTTAATCACGGATATATTTTTAAATATACCTGTAACCCAATTCAGAAAGATATATCCGTTTGCTATTAATGCAATATTATGAAGAAAAGACATATCTATGAGTAACGCCTAGCACCATATTGTTGGTGGCAACAACCTAACCGTACCATAAATTACGCTTTTACTGCAATTTGATCTCTAAACATCATGCATCCCATTATTTCGACGTCTAACAAAAAAGTCTGTCAGTCATGAAATTTTGTTTAAAAAAGAAAAAATGCTTACCCTAAGAAATAGTAGCTATAATTTCTATTTAATATAAATCGTACAAAAATCGTATTTTATATAACCGTATTCGATACAAATCGTAGAATGTTATCACTGTATTTCAGGTATTAAAACATTTATCTAAATGATATAATTAAAGATTACAAAGAAATAGGGAATAAATTGTAGCATCCAGTTTTTAGAGCCAGTTTGAAATTATATTGATGACATTGACGTCATATCTAGCAAACGATTTTTTTTACTATTATCATTTTCCTTATTTGATTCTTGATATTGAAACGACTTCATTAAAATAGATTTTTTAACATTCAACTAAAGCACTTCTAAGGTCATTTTAAAACATGCTTAGTTAAAAATTTTTCATAAATATATGAAAAATGTGCTTTTTTGATTAGAATGACGTCGATTTCAAAAATGTAAAAATATAGCAGTCGAGTCTGAATTTTTATTGGCTAATAAAACAAAGTACTCGAGTTATCAATTTTTTTTTTAATTATTGAGCAGTTTTTTAGATGTGTGGCAACAGGAAAGAAGCTATTGGATTTGAAAATTTAAAATGAGATATTTCTATGATGTTAAATTATGAAAGATGATAGAAAAAAGGTATAAATATTGGTCTGGTGATTTTTTAAAGGTGACAGGGGGATCTATTCCACGTTCTAAAGCCTATGTACAGCAAGTTTCGTGCAAATCGGTCAAAAACTAAAGATTTGTATAAAGGACACACACACAGAGAACGGCTTTTATATATATAGATTAAAAAGAATTCTTGAAAATAAATTTTTTGAAATGCATTTTGCGATTCAGTTTATGTACTGATGCTATTAGTAGACACCGAGAATGAAAAACTGGGTGTCTCTAATATGAATCTTATAATTTGGCGATAGTTTTTTTGGTCGATCGGATAATCAAGTAGTGCCGAATTGAGTGAAAGAAAAATCCATATAATTCCAAAAATGATAATAATATTAACTAACAGTTTACTGCATCGGATTAAGCGTCTCATTTCCAATTAAAATACGTCGTTGAATTGAAATTTGAATGAATTACAGTCATGAAAAATCGAAAAGTGTGAAAAATAGGATTACAAATATTTCGGCAACTCATAATCCGATCGACTTTATTCTTTATGCAAAGTTTAGGTTTTTTTATTGTCTTTTATATTCGTTCCTTAAACATAGATGCCAATATCTCCGGAAATTCCGGAGTTTCTCCGGAAATGTAGGATAAAATACGGAAGTACGGTAATAAGGTAGATAATACGGAAATTTGAGACAAAAAAATCGCGAATTTCTTCGATCGATCGCGGCACAAAAATCACGAATTTCGTCAATCGGTCGTTGAAGTATATCGCGAAAATCGCCTAGTAATCGATAAAACCGCCAATTTCTACAATCACTCGCGGCAGAAAATCACAAATTTTGCCAACCGATCGTTGAAAAAAGTTGCAATTTTTGTCAATCAGTCGCTGCAAATAATCATGAAATTCATCAATAGGTTGTTGATAAAAATCGCAGCCGCGGCAAAATATCGCGAATTGCGTTAATCAGTTAGGGGGGGGGGATATCCTGAAATCCGGTAATCGGTTAATGATAAAAATCGCAAATTTTGTCAATCACTCGCTGTGCTGCAAAAAAAATCTCGAATTCCGTTAGTCATTCGCGGTAAAAAATTGCTGTTTTCGTCAATAAGTCGCGGCAAAAAATCGCTGTTTTCGTCAATGAGTCACGGCAAAAAATCGCTGTTTTCGTCAATCAGTCGCGGCAAAAAATCGCTGTTTTCGTCAATCAGTCGCGGCAAAAAATCGCTGTTTTCGTCAGTAAGTCGGGGCAAAAAATCGCGATTTTCGTTCGTCAGTCGGGGCAAAAAATCGCGATTTTCGTTCGTCAGTCGCGGCAAAACATCGCGATTTTCGTCCATCAATCGCGGCAAAACAACGCGATTTTCGTCTGCAAGTCACGGCAAAACATCGCGATTTTTGTCCGCATGTCGCGGCAAAACATCGCAATTTTTCTCAAGTCGCGGCAAAACATCGCGATTTTCGTTCGTCAGTCGCGGCGTAAAATTCGCGATTTTCGTCAGTCAATCTAGGCGGAAAATCGCGAATTTTGTTAATTGTTCACAGGATTTCACACTCACATCAATCACGGATTTTTTGCTCTGTAGAGATTTAAAAAAATTCCATTTTTATAAATTTATTATAAAAAATTATTAATACATTAAAAGTAAAAGTAAATTAAGTAACCTTTATTTAAATTATGTTTCTGTTGATAAATGCAAAAGCTGCAAGAGGACTGAAAATACTTGTAAAAAATACTGCTCTTAAAAAAACTTTGTGCAACTAAAGAAATGACTACTGAAACGTGAACATTTTACTTCTGAAATTTAACTGGTTTACTCCTGATACAGTCTTTACAATGTTGGCGTCTATGCTTAAAATAAACAATTTCGAAATTTTTTATATACCTTTTATCAGAACGAATAACGTGAGAGTTCGAAAAATATAGTTCCGTATAATCGAGGTTACTGATATTCAATAGGCTTCTTCCCATTATTACATACTAAGCACACACCAAATTTCAAGTCTCTATCTCAGTTTGTTTTGGAGATGGAGCGTTTGCAGACACACAGACAGACGGACAGCAATTTTTTAAAATATGTTTTTCGGAATGTGCTTGAAACGTGTAAATTTGTTAATTTTTTTCGATTTTTAAAACGATTAGAAGACTTATGGCTACGCATGATGGGTACAGAAGAAAATTACATTCCAAAGCATTTCCTCTAAAATATCCGAATCTAACTGTTATTTTACTGTAACATTTGAGTATTTTTAAAGAAAAAAAATATCGCTTCTAAATTTAAATCGTTGTTTAAGATATTTGTTTGAGAAAAAAACAGCTTTCTCCGCATAGGCTGACCACAAATGTTCCTAAACAAAATAGAAAACTTGGCACAAGCCTCGTTTGTCTTCTTCAGACGATGTTGTGTTTCTTACTTGACTTGACTGCATATACTTTTTTCCCCCTGTATATACTTGTAAACAGCATTCTCTCTTTGAAGATGAATTGAAATTTCTTTTAATACTTTTATCCAATACTTTTAGAATATCATGAAGTTTCATGCTTGTATTTTTTGTTCTTTAATTTCTTCTTTGCTTTTCAAATATTAGCCTTGTATTCCTTTTATTTAAACCTTCTACTGAATAATAAAAATTTTTTTCGAAATTTATCCTTTGTATCTGTTAAAATTAAATATATGAAGATAAATAAAATCTCTAAAATAGAAGAAATAAAGAATCTCTCTCTTTTTTTCATTATTTTATTTTACGTAAATTCTAGAAGCTTAGTTTTATTTTGCTATTTTCTTTCAAATTAAATTGCTTGAAAATTACGTAAGAAAATTACTTATTATCATTAAACTAAATCTATAACATGTTAAAATTCCTAAAAGTAGCTTTAATCCTTTATGTACTGAATTATGAATTCATGAAAATTTTATCTTCTAAAGCATTTTTCATTAAAGCTCTACATTAGAAGATTTACATAATCATTTAATAAATTTTAGAAGGATTTTAAAAGGATTGGAGGATTTAGGAAGATTCATTAAATTTGAATTTATAGGGATTTTGTGCAATATTTATAACCGACAAATCTTTTATTTTAAATATTTTTACTAGTATTTTGTAGAATTAGGAAATGTACAAATATAATGTTCTTATAATAGAAATATAGAAATATTTCCCAATTGAAAAATCCCCCCCCCCCTGCCAACGCCAAGAAAGTTGAAAAGATACTGTTTCGGCGTAAATGCCCTTGAAGAAGAAATCAAATTTATTGTTTATAATTTAATTCTGTTTATCTTTTATATTGTGAAACATAATTATAAAACTGATTTCTTCTGACAGAAAATCTAATTTGTTTATCTAATCTAACTTGTTTATAATCCTGGCTCTTGATCAGTATTTATGAGTAATATTATGATTTCAAGGTCATCTAATATAGATTTATTCACTTTTATAATAATTTTGAATTCTTGATGATGATTTATTAGTAATTTAATGACTTTGTGATTTCTTGATTTAACTTTATCAGTTATATTTATTTTGGTATCATTTCAATAGTTTTATAGTTTTATAATCTTGATGTCATTTAAATGAATATTATAGTGATTTATAATAATTTATAGCTAATTTAATGTGGTTTATTATATTATTATTAAAGTAATTGAAGAAGATTTAAAACCAGCTTATTGTAATATTATTTTGATGTTTATTTTGTGTAATATGTATAATTTTTGAAAAGGTTAGTCCTGACTCTGTAATCAGAGATGTTTTTTTTTTTGTCTTGGCTCTGTTAAATACAGAGAAGTGTAATATTATGGAACCATAGGATTAATGTTTAACTTCTAATGATGTCTGGAATTTATCTATACTATTTCATTTTATTTAATAAACTATTTAATCTAATAGCACTCCCACCTCACTTGGATTTTGAAAATTTATTTGTCATCTGAATTATCGGTGCCCAAATATTTTTGTTGGCGCCGCATAACCCGCGATAACTTTTTTTGGGAAGAATTGTGAACTATTGTAAAAGTGATTTGTGATTACGTGATTTTCAACCTTGCTTTATCTTTCAACCTGTGATTAGTGGAATTACTATTGTGCCATTTGGATTACAACATGACATGCGGTCATGACATCTACATTACTTGGAAATAACAGGTAAGGAAATATGTTTTCATTATATATGAATTGTTTATGTTTTAAAATAAGAATTATTCTTTATTTGAAATGAAAAGTATTGAAAAACTGAAACCAAAACGTTCTGTTGAACGAACGAGTTTCACGAAATTAATTACAAAATTAGAAACTTTGTTAAGTGATGACATTGATAATACTAAAACTGAGGAATTATTAGAGCTTCAAGAAATATTTTGCTTAAAAGAAAATACTTTCCAAAGTTTGAATCGTGATATTGAAGCTCAAATATCCGACTTAAAAGAATATGAAAAGGACATTGCTAGTAGCGAAAAGTACACTGATCAATTGATCAGTGCTATATTAAAAATTAAAAATAGATTAAGTAAATGTAAAAAAGATAATGTTTCTGTGATAGCAACTAGTTGTAATGTAAATCCATTGAATGGTCCTGCCAGTGGAACAGAAACGAGTTCTTGTTCGGCCACGAAATTGCCTAAATTAAATGTTCCAAAAATTTCTGGTGAAATCGAAGAATGGGTCGAATTTTTTAACTGTTTTGAAACATCGATACACCAGAATAAATCACTATCTAAGATAGAAAAATTTGCTTACCTAAAATCCTTGTTATGTAATCGGGCATATAATGTGGTAGAAGGGTTTCCATTGACAGAACAAAATTATGATACTTGTATTGATTTATTAAAGGACCGTTTTGGTAAGGTTGATGTTATTATTAATAAACACATTACTAATTTATTAAATATGGAACCAGTTAAAAATTGTTCAAATTTAAATGCATTACGAAGATTGCATGACATGTGCGAAGTTAATATTAGAAGTTTAAGAAATGTGGGGTAACATCCAGTTCTTATGGATAATTGCTAAATGCTATTTTGCTAAAGCTATTGCCCTATGAATTAGTGACTGAATATCATAGAAAACGTGATGCTAGCAAAGAGTCAGATGTAACTGATCTAATTGCCTTTCTCAAATGTGAAATAGAATGTAGAGAAAAGGCTTTGTCAATGACTAATTCTAAAAATGATGCAACCTCTTCTTTTGTACATAAAAATAAAACTGAATTTCGTGAAAAGAAAATATTAAATATCAACATGCTAAAAGCTTAAATGCTATTATTAAAGTTTTTTGTGTATTTTGCAAAAGTAACGATCATTTATCTTCCGAGTGTAAAAATTTAGCTGATGATCAGAAAAGATTAATGTTACGTAAGGAGGGTAGATGTTACAAATGTTTTCTGAAATCGCATTTATCTACGCAATGCCGCATAAAATTAAAGCCATGTGTAAATTGTAAAAGCTCTGAACATAACAAATTATTTTGTTTTAAGAAAAGTTTGAAACCAGAAATTAATGAAAATCAAAATCAAACAGTTGTAAACATTGTAATTTTAGAAATTCTAAGCATGCTGTTTTATTGCAAACATGTTGTGTAACTGCTCAAGGTAATTCTAAATCAAAGGTAGTTCGATTATTACTTGATTCTGCAAGCGAAAAAAGCTTCATAACAAAAGCATTAGCTCGTGAATTAAATTTGCCTGTTTTAAGAAAAGAACATTTAACTGTATTTGCTTTTGGTATTGATCAAGGTCGCGAAGAAGAATAGGATGTTTTTAAAATTAAATTGCGAAGTAAAATGAATTACCATCGTTTTATAAATGTTGAGGTGTTAGCTACCGATTTGATAAGCGCAACAACTTTGAAGGTTCCCAATTCTGACCCTGTAATTGCAAAATACGTTGAAAGCAAAAGATGGAGGCTAGCCGACTTTACCCCAAGGAATCGGAAGTACAAATTTTACTTGGAGCTGATTTTTTCTGAAATGTGCAGAGAGGTATCGTTGAAGAAATTAATAATCATTTATATGTAGCTAATACACTTTATGGATACACAATAGTATGAAAAATAAACTCTGAAGGTAACGAAACAATTAATGCTCATCTTGTATCTGTTAATGAAACAGAAAATTTTGATTTGCAACATTTTTGAAAACTAGAGTCTTTGGGTATTTGTGATAGTAAAAATGAATTATTTTCACAAAAGGATTTAGATGCTCTTGATTTATTTAATGATAATTTAAATTTTGTAAATGGAAGATATGATACTAAACTTTTGTGGAAGGTAAATAAAAATGAATTAGAATCCAATTTTGATGTAGCTAAACATAGACTTTGGGGATTAAAGTCGAAATTGTGCAAAAATGAATGGTTATTTAAAGAATATGAGAAAATATTAAATGAACAATCTGGTTTGGGCGTAATTGAAGAATGTGAGTTTAATAAAGATGAAATAAACACGTATTACATGCCTCACAGACCAGTAATTAGGGAAGATAAATCGACAACTAAAGTAAGAATTGATTTTGGTGCGTCATCCAAAGATAAGGGGGCGAAATCTTTAAACGAGTGCTTATTTCCTGGGCCCAATCTAAATCCTAACATATTGGACATTATTTTAATATTCCGTTTCCACAAAATTGCTTTCTCGGCAGATATAGAAAAGGCATTCTTGCAAATCCAGATACAAGAAGAAGATAGAAATTTTTTGAGGTTCCTGTGGTTTGACAATATCACTAGTAATAATCCCATTTTGAAGGTTTTTCGCATGACCCGTGTAACTTTTAGCATAACAACCTCACCTTTCTTCCTTTCTGCGACCATCAAACATCACATTGAGGGGTATAAAGATTTGTTTGGGAAAGTAGTTAATATACTGGATACTTCCTTATATGTTGATGACCTGTTTCATGGAGCTGATTCAGTAAACGAAGCTTTTGTTTTATCAAACGGTGCAGAGAAGATATTGAGTGAGGCCAATATATGAAACTCAGAAAATTTAAAACTAATTCTACCGATTTAAAATTTTTATGGAAAAAACATGGAATAAACTTTGAGGAAGACACTCTTGAACAAAATCTTTCGAAGGTATTGGGAATTATATGGATAACAGAAAGTGACACCTTGAAAATAGATATACAACCACTTTTGGTAGAATTTGACCATAAAATTATTACCAAACGTGTTGTTTTACAAACTGTAGCAAAAATTTATAATCTTATTGGACTCATTTCCCCTTTCGTGATAAGAATTAAATTTTTAATGCAAGAACTCTGGGAACATGGGATTGACTGGGATTCTACATTACCAGATTCTTCAAATGAAAAATTCAGAAAAAGGCATCATGAAATAAAAGACTTGGTAAATTTTGAAATTCATAGAAAATATTTTGTAACTATCACAAAACTAAATCCTGAAACCGCTCAACTCTTCATATTTTCTGATGCTAGTTTAAAGGGTATGGGTCAGTGGCTTATATTCGTGATCCTTCTTCTTGTGAAACTTCATGTGTAATAGAAAAGGCCAGAGTAGCGCCCGTCAAGAAAATTACATTGCCTCACCTGGAACTTCTTGGAGTACTTAAGGCTGCAAGATTAGAGAAATATTTAAAGGGAATATTTAAAATTGTGAATGAAAATATATTTTATCTAAGTGATTCCCAAATTATCTTGTATTGGATTAAAGGCAGCGCTAATAACTGGAAGCCCTTTGTAGCAAACCGTGTACGTGAAATTCAAGAACTTGTTGCTCCTGTACAATGGAAATTTTTTAAAGGAATGGAAAATCCTACAGATGTTCTCTCTCGTGGTTGCTGTGCATCTGAATTAATTAATAATGAGGTATGGTTGCATGGTCCATGCTGGCTGAAAGAAGAATCGTTGCCAGTATTTCCGCCTGAAACTCAACCAAATATACCTGATAAAGAGGTCCTGCAAGAACAACGTAAAACGCTTGTTTGCTCCATATACCAAAATATTCCAGAATTTGAACTTTTATTTAAATTTTCATCCTGGATTAAATTAAGACGAATTACGGGTTGGTGCCTCAGATTCATCAAAAATAGTACATGTCCATCTGAACGAGTCGATGTTTTTTTTTTTAATGTTTCAGAACTTGAAAGGGCAACAAATGTTATTGTGAAATTAATTGAAAACCATGAATTCGGAGATGAAATGAAAATTCTATGATCCAGAAAGACTCTAAACTCTAAATGCAAACTACTTCCGTTACATCCATTTATTGACGAAAATGATATTCTTCGTGTTGGAGGCAGGCTAAAAAATGCAAACTCGTCTCAATATCAAAAACATCAGATCATTCTCCCTAAAAGGCATCATGTTACAGACTTGATAATAAAGTATTTCCATGAAAAACATCTTCATAGTGGCACTCAATTGACAATTTCAGCAATTCGACAAAAATTTTGGATAATTAATTCTAAAGAAGCTGTGAAAAGAGAAATAAGGAAATGTATGAAATGTTTCCGAAATTCATCACCCCTTTCATCTCAGTTGATGGAAAATCTGAAATCAGCACGCGTGACACAAGCTCGAGTATTTTCAAGAGTAAGAGTCGACTTAGCCGGCCCCTTTTTGATCAAACCTCGTAAGGGACGTGGTGTGAAACCTTTTAAGCATTACGTTTGTCTGTATGTTTGTTTCGCAACAAAGGCTATCCATCTTGAATTAGCCACTGATCTTACAACTGAAACCTTTCTAACCTCGTTGAAAACATTCGCGGCTCGGCGTGGAAAACCTCTAGAAATATTTTCCGACAGAGGTACAAATTTTGTAGGGGCAAACCGCGAAATAAAGAGAATGATGTCTCCAATTGCTTCTGATGAAAAAATGCACAAGTATCTTACTGACGAAATGATAGTATGGAAATTCAGCCAACCTTCCGCCCCTCACTTTGGAAGCCTTTGGGAAGCGGGAATAAAACAAATGAAAAATCATTTGAAGAGAACAATTGGTGATCAGATTTTAACTTATGAAGAATTTTTTACCTTAATTGCACAAATTGAGTCATGCTTAAATTCACGATCGCTTGTGGCTGAGTTTCCTGATCCAAATGACTTTACTGCTCTTACGCCAGGGCATTTTATTATAGAAGCACTCTTGACCTCCTTGCCTGAGCCTGATATCTCCTCTACCTATGTAACTCCTTTGGAAAGTTGGAAGTTGCTACAAAAGATTTTCCAAAGTTTTTGGAAAAGGTGGTCGTCAGACTATCTCTCACAATTTCAGCAACATACAAAGTGGTTTTAAAATAACCCGAACTTAAAAATCAATGACTTGGTGTTGATAAAGGAAGAAAACCAGCCCCCATTAAGGTGGAAATTGGGCAGAATAATTGAACTATTTCCTGGTGACGATAGTATTGTTGGTGTTGTCAAAATAAAGACTTCTACTGGTGAACTGAAACGCCCAATCACAAAACTATCTCCTCTACCGATGGGCATTTATTAGAACTTTACTTTGTTTTAACTTAATTTATTTATTTATTTTACATGTTTAATTTTTGTAATTTACTGAACTATTATGTATATTAAAGTCTTTTTCTATTTTTAGTTGTTCCAGAAACTGTTTTTTTTACCAAGTAGTAGTGATTTAATTGCATTTCATTTTAGTTTATACTTGACATTTTAGGTAATATTTCAATTTTGTATTTATTATTTGATTAATTAGTATTTAACCCAGGAAATTTAGTAAGAGTAGGTAAGTTATATTAGTTAAGTGTTTGATGAACTCCGTTCATGGAGGCGGAGACTGTTTCGGCGTAAGTGCCCTTGAAGAAGAAATCAAATTTATTGTTTATAATTTAATTCTGTTTATCTTTTATATTGTGAAACATAATTATAAAACTGATTTCTTCTGACAGAAAATCTAATTTGTTTATCTAATCTAACTTGTTTATAATCCTGGCTCTTGATCAGTATTTATGAGTAATATTATGATTTCAAGGTCATCTAATATAGATTTATTCACTTTTATAATAATTTTGAATTCTTGATGATGATTTATTAGTAATTTAATGACTTTGTGATTTCTTGATTTAACTTTATGAGTTATATTTATTTTGGTATCATTTCAATAGATTTATTAGTTTTATAATCTTGATGTCATTTAAATGAATATTATAGTGATTTATAATAATTTATAGCTAATTTAATGTGGTTTATTATATTATTATTAAAGTAATTGAAGAAGATTTAAAACCAGCTTATTGTAATTTTTATTTTGATGTTTATTTTGTATAATATGTATAATTTTTGAAAAGGTTAGTCCTGACTCTGTAATCAGAGATGTAAGGTTAAATCGTGGCTCTGTTTAATGCAGAGTGTATAATGGAAGTCTTGACTCTGCAACCAAGCAGAGAATACAATTTTTTTGTCTTGGCTCTGTTAAATACAGAGAAGTATACTATTATGCAACCATAGGATTAATGTTTAACTTCTAATGATGTCTGGAATTTACCTATACTATTTCATTTTATTTAATAAACTATTTAATCTAATAGCTCTCCTACCTCACTTGGATTTTGAAAATTTATTTGTCATCTGAATTATCGGCGCCCAAATAGATGCAAAGGCAAAAGAAATCATCCTTTAATGATATTTCTGTTTCGAGTAACCAATAATGCTTTTGGAACAAAATAAATTAATGTATCTATAACTCATTCTAAACTGTATTACAACTAATCGATCTATTAAATGAATTTTATATCAAGTTATTTTAATGATACTTATAAGTATCCTCAGTAGATAAAAACGGTTAAAGGCGTATAAATGCCTTTTATTCTGATCTACATATTTCATCTCGAAAACAGGAACTTTATCAAGATCTACATGGATAAAAATTATTTCTACAATTTTTTTTTTTTTTTTTTAAAGAAACTGGTAAACAAAAATTACGAGATCACTGGTATGATGGAATAATATTGTTTTTTATATTTTTTTTTTTTACGCAGCGAGAATGTATGCAATAATTCATCCTCCTTGGAGGTACGGAGAATTTGGAAAGAGATGTTTTACAAAATGTGAAACAATAGAATAAAATAATTCACGTTCACAGATGTCCATTTTTATTAGAGAACTTGATCTGTTTATACATCCAAGGCTGCCACAGGTGACTATTTTTCTATTCTATTCGCACCACTATATAAAAATAAAGAAATTTTTCAGTATATTTCTCTTGCAAATATTGTCAAACGGCATATCAAACATTTCTGTTTTAAAGAAGTGGAGCGAAGTATAATTAAAAGTTAGTCGCCTGTGGCAGCCCTATACATATGATCTCATGATATTTGTTTACCAGTTTCAATAAAGAAAATTTTTGCTGAAATAATTTTTATAGATATAGATCTTGATGAATTCGCCATTTTGCAAAATAAAACGTGTAGATTGGAATAAAAGGTACTTATAAGCCTTAAAATGTACTTCAATCATTAATATATAATGTTTTAGCTTTAGTTTAAACTCTTTCGCCAAATTAGCGTTAAAATTCTTTAAGTATAAAATTTTTATTGAAATTTATCATATAAATATATTATTCCGTTAAGTAATTGGCACACAATTGTTCTATATCACCTTGCCTTAAGAGCTCCTAAACTATTAGCCTCAGAGACGTAAGTGCGGTGTTGTTTTTTAGCATACACATGGTGTCCAATCTCAACGGTATCCAGTAGCTAATTCCTAAACCGTTACGCATAGATATATAATTCCAATTACATAAATATTTTAAATGAGGTAATTTAGAGTAGAAGTATTTAAAAAGCGATTTAGATCAATAAAAACTTTTCTTAAAAGAATACGAAATTTAAATTTTTATACGGTCCCCCGGTCCTATAAATTAAATTTCGTAAAAATATCCTATAATGCTAAGATGTGAAACAAAGAAAAAGTCCCATTTTTCTACGATTAAAACTGACCGTGTAATAGCTGTTTAAAGTGGAAGCATCTTTTTTGCTGATGGGTTCATTCGTAAATTTACTAGGAATATAAATAATCGTCAGATTAAAAAAAAAATAATAGTTGAGAGTAAAATTAACATTTCAATCTAAATTTGAAATTAATTTTCATTCTGACATATTAAGGGAAAATATACAACTTGTTCTAAAAAATTATAAGTTAAAAAATAACAGAATTTTTCTTAAATGAAATGATGAAAAGTAAGAGTCACAATTCTCTACAAAAGGATACATATTTTAAAAGGCTATTATATTATCTAATCTAAAACTTAATTAATAAAAATTAAAGTTATCTTAAAACTTGCTCGAAGTGACTCCTTTCGGCTGCAATACAGAAATTTATACGCGAAATGAATCCTTCAAATACTTTTACCACTTAGTGTACGATCCCTCCAAGCATGGCCTAACTCATCTGTATTCAGATGCAGAAAACAGACATAAGTCATGAAATTCAATGTTTCGTAACTCGGTCAATTTTACAATTAGTGGAATTTGGTATTTTTTTTTTTTTTTTTTTTTTTTTGTCTTACTTGTTAGTGTAATACGAAAATTTTACGAAATATAACTTGTAGGACAGGGGAAAGTATAAAGTTTAAAATTCATAACATGTTAAGAAATGTTTTTAATGAACAAATCGACTTTTAAAACAATTTTTCAATTAGAACTATACATCTATGACTAACGGTTTAGAAATTAGCCATTGGCCACCATTGAGAGTGGACAGCCTCTAAAGTCAGCCAGCTGACTTATACGATCTTGTGTTTGCATTGCCGGCGATGGAGAACTCACGGAGCTAAGCGACAAAAACCATGGCTATCGCTCCTCTCATTCAGTGTAATTCACGACTTAGATGTAGTAGCACATTGTTTTGGGATGTTTGTATATTGAATTTGTCAAGATCGATCAACTTAAATAATAATAAGTGTAGTTTGAACAATAATGCTATATAAATCTTAAGGGGGGGGGGGGGGGGAGTCCCTTTAGAAATTTCAAAAAATCGATTTTTTTTTTTCATATTTCGAAAATATAATATCTCGAGGATATATTGGCAAGAGGAAAAATCAAAATATTTAATATTAACAGAGTTATCCGATTTTTAGTCGAGCGCACCAGAGCCCGCATGTAGCATCGTGCGAAGAGAAAAGTGCGCCCGAGGCAAAGTTTCGATTTGGCGCCCCCCCCCCCCTCTCCTTCCCAATTTTTCTTTGTGACAGGTGTCACAAAATTGAAAAGTGCAGAAACA
Organism: Maratus speciosus; assembly: GCA_963932465.1. Classification (NCBI taxonomy): domain Eukaryota; kingdom Metazoa; phylum Arthropoda; class Arachnida; order Araneae; family Salticidae; genus Maratus; species Maratus speciosus. The sequence goes on along the minus strand of OZ010795.1, from coordinate 566,218,764 downwards.
GAAACAAAGTCTATTGAATACATATTTCGCGTTTATTTTGAAACTTTAATTTTAATTCAGAAATTTCATAAAACTAAGTAACATAAAAGAAAATTGCACTTATATTTTGGAAAAGGAGATCTGAAAAATGAGTGTAGAAAAAGAACAGAGAAAGTTATCAAAAGAGACAAAGACAAAAACCTGAAACAAGTTCTGACAAGAAAGAAATCCTTATTCATAAATTTGTACTTCGGTGTGAGGTGAAGGAGAGTGCAATAACTTTGAAACAAAAAATGTTGGTACTTTCACTAAGAAAAAAAATTACCAATATGTAAGTATACATTTTTTTTTCACAAAAAAGAAGAAAAAGACAAGGTTTGTAGTATAAATTTAGCGCCCCCTCAAGTTCTGTGCCCGGGACGACTGCCCCCTTCGCCCCCGCTTCGCATGGCCCTGCCTGCATGTTGTGCTAGCGAAGATTAATCGAAGATCTTCCTCCCTCACTTCCTCAAGAACTTCAAGTGCATCTCCTGCCAATCTACCAAGATTTATCTAGAGATGACTTACCCCAAAGATTCTTGGGTGGCCATACCCAGAACGCTAATGAAAGTTTTAACGCAACAGTTTGGCGGTTATCTCCAAAACGCCTGCATTCTGGGCAACAAATTGTTGAAATTTCAGCATACATCGCTGCTGGGATATTTAATGAAGGCTACACTTCCGTTCTTAGAGTTATCGATAATTTAGATATTGTTGTTGGCAGCTATGCTAAAGTTTTTTCCGAAAACGCCGATGAGGCGCGAGTAACGGTACAGAACCAGAGAAGTCTTTTTTTCAGACAAAAGCAGCTCGTACAGCCCGAAAACAGCAGCGATTCGAAGAAAACCAGCTTTTTGAGGAATCCGAAGGTCTATTATATGCACCTAGATCGTTAAGTCACTAAAACCAGTAATTTTATCGTACTGAAACTTTAAACGCTATTATCTCGTCGAAACTATGTTTTCAAAAATCGCTCGTGATGTAACTCAAAAAGTTAACGGTCAATTTGGCTGATGTTTGGTGAGGCTTTTCTTTATATCATTACTGGAAGGATGTACCTAAAGTTTAAAAGATTTCGTGTAAATAAATAATTTTTTAGGGATGAAAAATGTCGTAAAAGTAGTACAAAATCCGAACATTTTATTAAAAACCGTACAGAAGTTTTTACTTTATATTTTTTAATCGTTTTATAGGTTTATCCTTCCCATGAATATGTTAGTAAAGGAAATTATTTAATTTTATTTTTTCAGATCAATAGAAAAAGAGTGACGAGTGCATCACTTTTGGGCCTCGCGCCTGAGACACCCGAAGAAAAATTTTGCTAAGCCGCCATTTTGTAAAGAAAAAATAAATAAAAATGTTGTTGCACTCCACAAAGATGTAATACAGTTATGCTACGGTCTCAAAATGATCCGATTATTTTATCACCTTTAAAAATATAATGAAAAATGACTGCTTTTGAGGCGTCTAAAGGGACTTCCCCCCTTAAAGTAATTTAGTGGAATACTTTAAAACGAATAGTAGAAAAAATCATTACATCGCTCACCAGCAAGAAAAGTGACACATCTCGCAAACATTCATTTTGCGTTTTATTCCACTAATAGATCTGTCATAGAAGCATCTTGCTACAGAAGACGTTTCATAAGTGTATTTATACGGAAAATCGATTTATTACGCTATGTGTCCATTCGTGATTACAGAAGGGAGGTGGATTATGTGGGGAGGTAAAATTACTCAACCCTTCCAAACCGAATTGTACAGTAAAATTATGCAAATTTTCTTTTGCCTCTCCTGTGAAATTTACTTTTGTCGAGATGTGTCACTTTTTTTTCGGGTGAGCGATACGTATTTTTAAAATTTATTCAAAAGGTTTCATTTTTCAAATTACCTAAAGACAATTTAGAAAAAAATATAGAAAAAATACGGAAGAAATATCCAAAAAATATTACTTACGAAAATTCATTTTTTAAATCTTTAAATGTATCTATTAAAAAATATCTTGAAATTGAAAATTTATTTTATTTCTGTAAAAATGCCTTGCAATTTATTTAATAATTTTAAAATTAATGATTATCATTACACAGGTTATTGATCATAAATGTATAAATGTAATCATAAATGTAAAAAACAGAACTTCTTGAAACTATTTTTCATATAGTTTTCTTTAAAAATAAAATATTTTTTTTTCTATTTATATAGTTTTTCAAATAACATTTTCTAAGCCAGTGCGGAATATTAATGAGGTCTTTTTTAAGGAAGTTTTGATTTTATAATGTACATAACGAGAAGCTTTTAATTACTACATTAAAATGAACTTGTTCTTAAATTCTAGTGATATTAAATCATTTCAATATTCTATCAACATAATCCATTTGCCTTAGTAAGGTTAAACCTTAAATGCATAGTCTAACTTCAGGAATGAGATTTCCGCGTTTTTGCACACCAGTATTTTGTTAGAGAAAATGTTATTTCATTTAATTGGAATATTTTTGCGATTTAACAGAACAACATTTTCTCTAAGATAATACTGATGTGCAAAAAAGCGGAAATCTCATCCCTGAGTCTAACTTAGGAGTTTCATAATCTTTTGTTGCCAGTTGGCCCTTTCTATTGGTCTTTAGGTGAATTACTTATTATGTGTTACTTACGACTGGTAACATGCATTTAAGGTCGCGGAGTCTGTTTTTGTTCTGATTTTTTATTACGGGGAGATTATAACATCTTTTGTGGATACTGCTTGCAATGTGCTCGACTGGCATTTTTTCTCCATTTTTTTTTAACTTAGTTATTATTAATACTGCAAACTATTAAAAGCATTATAAAAATTATTATATTTATGAATAATTGTTATTGTGCGGTGTAAACACGGTAACACTAAAACCGCCGGCTAATTTACTCAATTTTTATAAAAAAATGTTTCACTCCAGAATTTTTATTAAAAACTATTTAACTTATTTAATTAGCCCATTTTTGCCCTTCATGCATATGACATATCTTATGAAATAATTTCTGGTACGAATAGACTATTATCAATTTTGGCAGGGGTCAAAATGACACTTAACGGCGGTTCTAGTGTTAAAGTAAGTATATAATCTTAAATTATCATTATTTGAGCAATTGTACAGACGTGTGGAAATTATTAGAATAATTGTGAAATTTACATTAAAATCTTGTTATATTAAAGAAATAATACATTTAAAAATATTGATCCATTTAATATTTCGCGTACACCCTCTTGTTTTTTATTAAAGGTTCAATACGTCTTGGCATATTTTGTATGAGTTTTTGGCATTTAATTTGTATTTCGTTGTCATGATACTAAATTTGGATGCATTTTTCTATCAGAATATTCTTGTTTGTGATGTTACATTTCTTTAATTTAATTAAAAAAAAAACATTTTCATAGCCTGGAAACAGTCCAGATATGAAACCTATAAAGAACCGTTGGGCCATTATAAAGAAAAAATTAAAGAAATACAACACCACAAACAAGACTAGTGTGATAGAAATACTCATCCAAATTTGGTATCATGACAACGAAATCCAAATTAATTGCCAAAAACCCATACAAAGTATGCCAAGACAAGTATGCTATCATTTCTTTAATAAAAAACAAGAGGATGCACACTAAATATTAAATGTATCAATATTTTTTAAATATTTCTGTAATATAACAAGTTTTTATTGTAAATTTCACAATTATTCTAATAATTTTCACACGTCTGTAGTTATGTAATTCAGAAGTGACATTATGACTTTACGTTGAACGGAAACATAAATAATTTTTTTCACTATTTTTCGGGTAGATAATTAACAAAAATAGATTCAAATAAATTTTTTTCCGAACAAAATAAAAAATCCTGCATTAAAGGCTAAGGAAGTGCTGATTTCTTTGTATTTGAAAACTTTCCACCTTAACAAATTTTTGTATTTTATTAGTAGAAGGTTAAAGTTCATTGATTTTTTTTTTCCAAATAAAGATTCTGATTTAAAATTCTTGACGCAGCGTGATCCGCTTCATTGCTAAAACGGAATTACTTACGACAGAACGCTTTTCTTTCTGTAAATAACATTGATTGTCATTAGTTTTTTCTGAAAACTTTTTTTTTTTTGCCATTTCCATCTTCGCGGAGCTGATAAAGGGATAGAAAAAATATAGCTTTACCAAACATATTGTATTTTTAAAAGTTGCTTTAAAAATTTGCTTTCATATTATGACGATTGATCTCTCTATTCTAAATAAAAGTGACTAATGCTGTTACCATCACAGTAAGTGAAGTTTTTGTGACCAGAGGTTTTTCTTCGCTAATATTAAGAAAACTATACAAAATTATGAAAATTGATAGTATTATAGAGATGGATAAACGCGCTGAAGCAGACGGATTTTAAATCTAAGAATTATTTTAAAAGCTATTAATTGTTAATGTTGGTCAAAATTGTTCCATTAAAAAAGTTTTATAGGAGCAAAAACTAAACATAGGAATTTCTATTTTTTCTAAGGATATACATTATCAGCTTAAGATGTACAGACTGCATTTGTGCTTTAAACTTGACTAATTTTTCAAGGATTTTTTTTTTCAATTTTTCATTTAAATTTTCCTCCTTTCAAGAGTTTTTCTTTCATATTTTAAAAACAATTGCTCTTTCGAACTGTTGCCTATTGTAAAAACAGCGCAAAGAATACTATTTCCTTTCAAATAAAAATTCATTTACACGTGACATTAAAAACAAAAAAGTAACTTTAAAATTAGAATTAAATGATTACGTTTTTAAGACAGGGAAATATTGAAAATTGCGTCATAAAAATGGTATTCCTACGAGAATATTAAGAGAGAAAGAAAACTTTAAAATAAGATATTCATTAATATCCGTTAAAAACAATACATATGAGAAATTACATCCTATTTAAAATGGCTAAATAATAATATTGCTAAAAATTTTAAATTAAAATATTGGTTTACAAGTGGCGTTCATTTCATATTTTGAGATTATCTTTTCAATTGTTGTTTCTAAGTCTAAGACAGCGCAAATAATATTTCCTTGCTTTCAACAAAAGTCTTTTCAAGCGAATATTAAAAAGAGAAAGAAAACTTTAAAATAATAAATTCATCAATATGCGTTAACCCCTTGAGGGGCGGTGGGATAAAATATATCCCACCTAATTTAAACAAGATTCTCACCAGAAAATTTTAACTAAATTTTATATTTTTAGCTTCGGAAAAAAGTCGTTGAAAAATTGCTTTTCCTTATTTAAAAATAAAATTTTTCGATTATTCCGGTGAGAATTCAATATTTAGAGACATTTTTGCTTGCCCCTCAAGGGGTTAAAAGCAATGAGTCGGAGTAATTACGTCATATTTAAAGTGGCCAAATAATAATGTTATATAATAAATCTGGCTGTTAAGGTAAATAATAGTTTAATGAATCTAGGTTACATAAAATAACTATACTATTTACAATTTAAAGTTAAGGGGACTTGGGGGAATAACAGACATCGGGCCGACACTACGGCCGCTATTATCGAGAGACTCGAACTCGAGGACTCTTTCCCATTCAAAAACCAAATCCTTTCTCTATACTTTCATCTCAGTCTGTTCTCAGGCTTGTTTAGTAAAAGTTATATATCAGCAAATACTTGCGTTTGGGTTGGGCTTTACGTCATAGGTCTTTCATGGGAAAATGCTGAGGTATCTTGTTGCTAGCACCCCCATGTTATATAATAAATCTGGCTGTTAAGGTAAATAATAGTTTAATGAATCTAGGTTACATAAAATAACTATACTATTTACAATTTAAAGTTAAGGGGACTTGAGGGAATAACAGACATCGGGCCGACACTACGGCCGCTATTATCGAGAGACTCGAACTCGAGGACTCTTTCCCATTCAAAAACCAAATCCTTTCTCTATACTTTCATCTCAGTCTGTTCTCAGGCTTGTTTAGTAAAAGTTATATATCAGCAAATACTTGCGTTTGGGTTGGGCTTTACGTCATAGGTCTTTCATGGGAAAAATGCTGAGGTATCTTGTTGCTAGCACCCCCATGTTATATAATAAATCTGGCTGTTAAGGTAAATAATAGTTTAATGAATCTAGGTTACATAAAATAACTATACTATTTACAATTTAAAGTTAAGGGGACTTGAGGGAATAACAGACATCGGGCCGACACTACGGCCGCTATTATCGAGAGACTCGAACTCGAGGACTCTTTCCCATTCAAAAACCAAATCCTTTCTCTATACTTTCATCTCAGTCTGTTCTCAGGCTTGTTTAGTAAAAGTTATATCTCAGCAAATACTTGCGTTTGGGTTGGGCTTTACGTCATAGGTCTTTCATGGGAAAATGCTGAGGTATCTTGTTGCTAGCACCCCCATGTTCTATAATAAATCTGGCTGTTAAGGTAAATAATAGTTTAATGAATCTAGGTTACATAAAATAACTATACTATTTACAATTTAAAGTTAAGGGGACTTGGGGGAATAACAGACATCGGGCCGACACTACGGCCGCTATTATCGAGAGACTCGAACTCGAGGACTCTTTCCCATTCAAAAACCAAATCCTTTCTCTATACTTTCATCTCAGTCTGTTCTCAGGCTTGTTTAGTAAAAGTTATATCTCAGCAAATACTTGCGTTTGGGTTGGGCTTTACGTCATAGGTCTTTCATGGGAAAATGCTGAGGTATCTTGTTGCTAGCACCCCCATGTTATATAATAAATCTGGCTGTTAAGGTAAATAATAGTTTAATGAATCTAGGTTACATAAAATAACTATACTATTTACAATTTAAAGTTAAGGGGACTTGAGGGAATAACAGACATCGGGCCGACACTACGGCCGCTATTATCGAGAGACTCGAACTCGAGGACTCTTTCCCATTCAAAAACCAAATCCTTTCTCTATACTTTCATCTCAGTCTGTTCTCAGGCTTGTTTAGTAAAAGTTATATCTCAGCAAATACTTGCGTTTGGGTTGGGCTTTACGTCATAGGTCTTTCATGGGAAAATGCTGAGGTATCTTGTTGCTAGCACCCCCATGTTATATAATAAATCTGGCTGTTAAGGTAAATAATAGTTTAATGAATCTAGGTTACATAAAATAACTATACTATTTACAATTTAAAGTTAAGGGGACTTGGGGGGAATAACAGACATCGGGCCGACACTACGGCCGCTATTATCGAGAGACTCGAACTCGAGGACTCTTTCCCATTCAAAAACCAAATCCTTTCTTTATACTTTCATCTCAGTCTGTTCTCAGGCTTGTTTAGTAAAAGTTATATCTCAGCAAATACTTGCGTTTGGGTTGGGCTTTACGTCATAGGTCTTTCATGGGAAAATGCTGAGGTATCTTGTTGCTAGCACCCCCATGTTATATAATAAATCTGGCTGTTAAGGTAAATAATAGTTTAATGAATCTAGGTTACATAAAATAACTATACTATTTACAATTTAAAGTTAAGGGGACTTGAGGGAATAACAGACATCGGGCCGACACTACGGCCGCTATTATCGAGAGACTCGAACTCGAGGACTCTTTCCCATTCAAAAACCAAATCCTTTCTCTATACTTTCATCTCAGTCTGTTCTCAGGCTTGTTTAGTAAAAGTTATATCTCAGCAAATACTTGCGTTTGGGTTGGGCTTTACGTCATAGGTCTTTCATGGGAAAATGCTGAGGTATCTTGTTGCTAGCACCCCCATGTTATATAATAAATCTGGCTGTTAAGGTAAATAATAGTTTAATGAATCTAGGTTACATAAAATAACTATACTATTTACAATTTAAAGTTAAGGGGACTTGGGGGAATAAGAGACATCGGGCCGACACTACGGCCGCTATTATCGAGAGACTCGAACTCGAGGACTCTTTCCCGTTCAAAAACCAAATCCTTTCTGTACACTTTCATCTCAGTCTGTTCTCAGGCTTGTTTAGTAAATGTTAAATCTCAGAAAATACTTGCGTTTGGGTTGGGCTTTACGTCATAGGTCTTTAATGGGAAAATGCTGAGGCATCTTGTTGCTAGCATGAGTCTTTAACCACAACTCACAATAATATTGCTAAACAGTTTAAATTTCAAATTATATTTAAACGAGACATTTGTTTCATACTTTGAGATGATCTTTTCAACTATTGTTACCAATTTTAAGTCAGTGCAGATAATAATATTTCCTCTCTAACAACAAAAGTATTTTCGCATGAATATTAAAAAGAAAAATAACTTTCGGTGAAAATTACAAGATTTAAAATCATGCATTTAAAATGTCCTTTAAAAAAAAATTATTATAGCGTTGCTAAAAAATACTTGAAGGCAACAATCCTGTTTACTTAGTTTATTTTATGTTAGCTTTTCTTTTTTTTTAAATATTCAACTGATCTTATTTAATCAAACACGAAAACAGCCATTAGATAAATGTCTTAATAGCTGCTGATTCGGCCTTAAAATCGTCCTATAACAGGGAAATGAATGGAAACCCGTTTACAGTGAGATAGCTATTGATTTTTAAATTATGATCCAATCTCCCGTAATCTTTTTAAAGCCGATCAAATTAGTGTGTTTTCAGATTCTGAACGGGGTTGGTGAGCGTAGCCCTAGTGATTAATAAAAAAAAAATCATATTTTTTTTTACTCGTGTAACTAAATTGTGAATTGTGTGTTAAGTTGTTACTACTGCATAAGAAAAATAACAATGTAAACTATTAAAAAAGTCCTTCCGGCCAGTGCCGGGAGGAAGAGGTAGCTTTCATATTCCTTATTTTAAAAAAGCCAACTTATATTTTTCAAACACACGAAGCTCAATTTAGTGGAAACCGAATATAGGAGATTCAATACTAATTTTTATCAATATAATGAATGAGGATTTCGCGAAATTAGCCAGCTTTTTCCAAGCTGCTTTTCTTTAAAGTAACTTATATTTGGCTGCCAAATTCGGCGATTTCTTAAAGTGCCTGCCATTTTAAGACAACATGGTGGATGAGGCTAACCAGTGAACTTGGTCGAGACCTTAGTACTTGCTGTGCACATGTTCACTCACATCGGAATCGGTTCATATACGAGTGCTGTCGCATGCAAAAAATCAGATTTTTCAAAATGTCACCCACAATAGAAATTGAAACTGCTATATCTGAGCCATTTTTTAAGATAAAGACAAACAAAAAATGCTCCTGAATCCTTATATCAAGGTCAAATGCTTAAGAAAGAAACCTTTTTCAATTTCTAATTTTTTTGCAACTCACTTTAAATATATATATATATTTTTCATTTAATGGCCGCCATTTTGAGACAAGATGGCTGATGAATCTGGCCAGCGAACTTGATCGAGATATTGATGTATACTATCCACATGCTTTTTTACATCGAAATAGGTGAATACGTGTGTTATCGCGTGACAAATACAAGATCGTTTCAAAATGTTAGCCATGCTAGAAATTCAAAGTGCTGTAATTCTACCATTTTTTAAGATATAAACAAAAGAACAAATTTTCAGAAACAAAAACTGCTCCGGAATATTTGTATTAAGGCCAAACACATAAAAAAAAACTTTTTCATTTACCAGTTTTTTAATACCTCATTTTAAAATTTAAATTTAATTTTTTTATATGGCAACCCTTTTAAAACAAGATGGCAAATGAAGCTGGCCAACGAATTCGGTCGAGACATTAGTATGTACTATGTACAGACCAAGTTACATCCAAATCGGTTCATAAATACGCCTGTTATCACGTGACAAAATTCAGGACGTTTGAAAATGTCAGCCACGCTAGAAATTCAAAATTCTATAACTCAGCCATTTTTTAAGATATAGACGAAACAAAAACTGCTCCGAAATCTTTGTATAAAGGTTAAATACATAAGAAAAGAATATTTTTTCAATTTTCAATTTTTTGGTACCATATATCAAATTAAAATTTTTCTTAAAAATTTAAATGGCCGCCATTTTGAAACAAGATGGCGGATGAAGCTGGCCAACGAACTCGGTCGAGACATTGTTATGTACTATGTACACAGCGAATTACATCCAAATTGGTTCATAAATACGCCTTTTATCGCGTGACAAAATTCAGGAAGTTTCAAAATGTCAGCCACGCTAAAAATTCATAATGTATAACTCAGCCATTTTAGGTAGCTTTCTTTACAAAAAAGCTACCTATTGCAGCCGTTCGGAGGAAAGCGATATCAAAAAATTTTGGTATATTTTCATCGATCATGACCCCCAGACCCCGAAACCACACTCCGTTCAAAATTGATATATATATATATATATATATATATATATATATATATATATATATATATATATATATATATATATATCTGACCTATGTCACACTGTAACTCCCGTAATTATGAACCGATTTCGATGTAATTCGGTGTGTACATAGTATATACCAATGTCTCGACCGAGTTCGTTGGCCAGCTTCATCCGTCGTTTTGTTTCAAAATGGCGGCCATTTAAAATTTAAAAAAAAAATTAAAACTTGAAATGTGGTACCAAAAAATTAAAAATGGAAAAATATTTTTTTCTTATGTATTTGACCTTTATACGAAGATTCCGGAGCAGCTTTTGTTTCGTCTATATCTTAAAAAATGGCTGAGTTATAGCATTTTGAATTTCTAGCGTGGCTGACATTTTGAAACGTCCTGAATTTTGTCACGCGATAAAAGGCGTATTTATGAACCGATTTGGATGTAATTCGGTGTGTACATAGTACATACCAATCTCTCGACCGAGTTCGTTGGCCAGCTTCATCCGCCATTTCGTTTCAAAATGGCGGCCATTTAAACATTTTTTAAAAATTTAAAATTTGAAATGTGGTACCAAAAAACTGAAAATGGAAAAATATTCTTTTCTTATGTATTTAACCTTTATACAAAGATTTCGGAGCAGTTTTTGTTTCGTCTATATCTTAAAAAATGGCTGAGTTATAGCATTTTGAATTTCTAGCGTGGCTGACATTTTGAAACGTCCTGAATTTTGTCACGCGATAAAAGGCGTATTTATGAACCGATTTGGATGTAACTTCGTTTATACATAGTACATGCCAATGTCTCGACCGGGTTCGTTGGCCAGCTTCACCCGCCATCTTGTTTAAAAATGGCGGCCATTTAAATTTTTAAGAAAAATTTAAATTTGAAATGTGGTACCAAAAATTGAAAATTGAAAAAATATTTTCTTCTTATGTGTTTGACCTTGATAAAAGGATTCGGGAGTAGTTTTTGTTTCGTCTATATCTTAAGAAATGGCTGAGTAATAGCATTTTGAATTTCTAGCGTGGCTGACATTTTGAAACGTCCTGATATTTCTCACGTAATAACAGGCGTATTTATGAACCGACTTGGATGTACCTTGGTGTGTACATAGTACATACAAATATCTCGGCCGAGTTCGTTGGCCAGCTTCATCCGCCATCTTGTTTCAAAATGACGGCCATTTAAAAAAAATTAAAAAAAAAATTAAATGAGATACCAAAAAATTGGAAAATGAAAAAGTTTTTTTTTGTATGTGTTTGACCTTAATACAAAGATTCCGGAACAGTTTTTCTTTCGTCTATATCTAAAAAAAAAATGGCTGAGTAATAGCATTTTGAATTTTTCTTGTGGCTGACATTTTAAAACGACCTGATTTTTGTCGCGCGATAACAGGCGTATATATGAACCTATTTGGATGTAACTTGGTCTATACATAGTACATACCAATGTCTGGACCAAGTTCGTTCACCAGCTTCATTCGCCATCTTCTTTCAAAAGGGTTGCCATTTAAAAAAAAATTAAATTTAAAATTCAAAATGAGGTATTAAAAAATTGGAAAATGAAAAAGATTTTTTTTTATGTGTTTGGCCTTGATACAAAGATTCCGGAGCAGTTTTTCTTTCTGTAAATTTGTTCTTTTGTTGATATCTTAAAAAATGGTTGATTTATAGCACTATGAATTTCTAGCATGGCTAACATTTTGAAACGATCTTGTATTTGTCACGCGATAACACACGTATTCGCCTATTTCGATGTAAGAAGGCATGTGGATAGTATACATCAACACCTCGACCAAGTTCGCTGGCCAGATTCATCAGCCATCTTGTTTCAAAATGGCGGCCATTAAATTAAAAAATATGTATATATTTAAAGTGAGGTGCAAAAAAATTAGAAATTGATAAAGGTTTCTTTCTTAAGTATTTGATCTTGATATAAGGATTCAGGAGCATTTTTGTTTGTATTTACCTTAAAAAATGACTCAGATATAGCAGTTTCAATTTCTATTGTGGGTGACATTTTGAAAAATCTGATTTTTTGCATGCGACAGCACTCCTATATATTAACCGATTCCGATGTGAGTGAGCATGTGCACAGCAATTACTAAGGTCTCGACCAAGTTCACTGCTTACCCTCATCCACCATGTTGTCTTAAAATGACAGGCACTTTAAGAAATTGCCGAATTTGGCAGCCAAATATAAGTTACTTTAAAGAAAAGCAGCTTGGATAAAGCTGACTAATTTCGCGAAATTGTCATTCATTATATTGATAAAAATTAGTATTGAATCTCCTATATTCGGTTTCCACTAAATTGAGCTTCGTGTGTTTGCATGATATAAGTTGGCTTTTTTAAAATAAGGATTATGAAAGCTACCTCTTCCTCCCGGCACTGGTCGGAAGGACTTTTTTAAGATATAGACGAAACAAAACTGCTCCGGAATCTTTGTATAAAGGTAAAATACATAAGAAAAAAAATTTCCATTTCCAATTTTTTGGTACCACATTTCAAATTTAAAATTTTTTAAAAAATTTTAAATGGCCGCCATTTGAAACAAAATGGCGGATGAAGCTGGCCGACGAACTCGGTCGAGACATTGGTATATACTATGTACACAGCGAATTACATCGAAATCGGTTCACAAATACGCCTTTTATCGCGTGACAAAATTCAGGAAGTTTCAAAATGTCAGCCACGCTAAAAATTCAAAATGCTATAACTCAGCCATTTTTTAAGATATAGACGAAACAAAAACTGCTTCAGAATCTTTGTATAAAGGTCAAATACATAAGAAAAAAATATTTTTCCATTTTTAATTTTTTGGTACCACATTTCAAGATTTAATTTTTTTTAAAAATTTTAAATGGCCGCCATTTTTAATCAAAATGGCGGATGTAGCTGGACAACGATCTCGGTCGAGACAATTGTATGTACTATGTACACACCGAATTTCATCGAAATCGGTTCTTAAATACGAGAGTTACAGTGTGACAAATGTCAGATATATATATCAATCTTGAACGGAGAGTGGTTTCGGGGTCTGAGGGTCATGATCGGTGAAAATGTACCAAAATTTTTTGAAATCGCTTACCTCCGAACGGCTGCAATAGGTAGCTTTTTGTAATGAAAACTACCTAATACATATATGCATACTTAGCACAGCTTTTACTTCTGGAAGCATTTAACGGATGTAGGAAAATATTGCGTAACGGTGAAAGCTTTGCGAGATTTTAAAACGCTAATCTATATTATAAAGGAGAAACATATCTGTGCGCAACACATACGTCATTCTGCGAATGGCAACGCTTTGAAATTTAAAATTAAATTTCGGTTTTGCAATTTTCGCTACTGCAAATTTTTTAACTTTTAAACATCACACATTTTAAATGTTTATACCGTCGTATACAGAAAAAAAATTCACTTTTAAATGAAATTTGTTTGAAAGCTGCATCTCAATTTATTTTTGAGATATTAATTTTTTTTATAGTTTTTAATACCAATTTTCTAATCGTGGTAACTGAAGTACCCCATTTCTATTAAAAGTGGTTTAGTTATCTTTATTCATTATATTCTTATTGATGCCATTTTTTCATTGCAATTAAAATATCTTTTTTAAAAATTTGATCAGAAAATAACGTTACGCTTTAAAAAAGACACAATTTTTCTGATGATGCTGTTATATTTCACACTATTTTTTCATTTCGCTGATATTCAGCGTAAGGCAATAGGCGAAATATTTCAGCGACTGAAAATGACGCCCTATTTAAAAGAATACTATAATTTTATTTGATAAAACGAGATATTTACCCTTAAATACGTCTAAAAATTATACATTTCTGGAATTTTTACGCGCAGATACAGAGATTATACTAAGACCTCAAATCACGAGTGGGAATTTTCACATGAAAAGTTGTAATAGTTGACAAACGTGACTTAGAGCTTGAAAATATATTTATTAATAGCCTATTGCGCGTTAAAATGTTTTTAAATGGTTAATGTGCATGTGAAACGTGGAAAATGACTTGATTCGGTTTAGATTTAAAGGGGGGGGGGGATTCTATGATTATGTCAAAGTGAAATCATTTTTGCTAATTTTTCATTCCATAATACCAAGCATCATTTGATAACTTAATCAAAAATGCTTATATTGATTGTATGTTACTGATTACGTATATGAATAAAGTTAAATTTTTCAATAATTTTAACAGTTGAAATTTATGAAAAAAGTGTTTTGTTAATCTTAGGTTAAAATATGTCTTTGGGGAGTTTAACTAACAAGTGTAAGATTGTAATTATTGTTGTCGATGTATTATAAATTTGATGCAACAGTTCCTTTGAAAACATTTTCTTTCGTCGAAATTCGACGGGTTCCACCTCGTTTTTCTAAAAGCAAACCTTCAAAAATTCAAACGATTTTTTTTTCTTCAGATACTATGACACATCATTTGGCATCAAGAAACCTATAAGTTATACAAGGGTCATTTTCCCTAAGCGGTGAAATTCCTGTCCCCGCCTAAAAATAATGTGTAAACCTGTATACGAATGAAACAGAATGCTGGAATGCGTTAATCATGTGTTTTTATTAGTGTTTTGTACTTAAAAAGTAGAAACGGAACCATTATAAGATCACTCCTGTGTCTATCTGTCTGTCTGTCACAGCCCTTTTACTCGTTAACAAAGGAACGTGGAAAGTTCAAATTGGGGAAAGCGATACAGACTATTGACCCATATATTTACAGATTAATAAATATTCATAAATATATTTAGGAAAAATGCATAAGGGCTAATGAATTTATTTAAAAAAAATATTTTCTTTGTATATCATGTGGGGTACTCTGTGAAAGCTTTCCTAACGCTGAACTCAAAAATATATCTCATTTAATTTTAGGTATGATATTTTCAAAGTTATGGTTGAAATTGTAGTGCAAAAATATGTCCCCCCCCCCCCCACATCTAGTTCCGAATCTGCTGAAACTAAAATTACTAAAAAATTAGAGGTAGTAGACGTTAATTTAAAACTTGCAGGAAAATTATAGAGATTGCCCTAGGTGACATAGTTTTTGAGATAATCGCATTTTTCCGTTATACACAAATTTCGATTTACGGGCATTCAGCAAAGGTGTTGAGCAGCGCTGGAGGTACTTATGGTAGCGGAAGTATAAAGTCAATGATCATGATGTTTGAAAAAAAAATCATCTGTAATTAGCCGAGATATTAACCCTTAAAGACACGGACGGTTTGGACACACATAATGACAGGGGCGGCGTATTCTATGCTCTATCGGCTTTTAAAGCCTAGATAACAAATGTTAAGGATATATTAGTGTAATGCAATGTCCAGTACCAGTATAAAAGCAATAAACGTCAAATTGTTAAAAAAAAAAGACAAATTTAATTAGAATTAATCACATAAATACTATGGGATTCGCGACTAGTTTGCATTGAGTGGTTCTCACTATACCTATTATTCCTTTAAAGGTTAACTAAAAACCTATATGGAAAAAACGCGGCACGGACCAAAGCGGCGATTTGCGACGTCCTTTCAAAGCGTGCTTAGCACAATGCTAAGTTTCAATTTTGAACAAAAGTTTTGCATTAGGTAGTAAAAAGAAAAGATTATTACTATACTGAATTTAGGTTTATGAAATGTCAAATGAAGTTTAAATATGCACTACTTTTATTGCCAGCCCCGAATCAAGTTCATTTTAAACAGATTAGGATAAGATTAAAAAAAGAATTATACAGAATAGCTGTATTTGATATTATTTAGGTTCCATCTCTAACTTTCATGGTATATCCATTTATACTTTTCTAGTATATACAGCCATACCAACTCTACATTGTATGGTTTTTACAAAGTCTTAGTATCCTTTTAGCAACGTTTTTTTTTTTAAATAATACACTTACTAATTCATATATTACTGTACGGAACCCTCTTATAGCGCGAGTAATACTCGCACTTGGCTGTTTATTTCGATATAATTGATAAAACACATTATTTATAAATATATGCACTTAAATAAATGTTTTTATATGATAAATGTCGTTTCCCTGTGTATCACTGCCTCCACCTTAGCACAAAATTGGTTCTTAAAAGTTGACCATCCCAATATATTTGTGTCTTAAATAAATAAAACTATCATATAATACGAATAATTAGAAATGTAAGACTTTTTATGATTTGTATTTTTCTGAAAAGATAATAAAAATTGTCTTTTGATTTTCTTGTCATTCCCCTATCATAAACGAAAAATAATGATTGTCACATCTGGTACCAGTTACATTACACCAGAATCCTAGCGTATTGATGATTAAAAAAATGGCTGAAAAGAATATATATTTTTATCTCACTGGCGCTATCAAAATTAAAAAAGGATACAGACTTTTATAATTTTGATAGCGCGAGAGAGATGAAAATATATATTCTTTTCAGCCACTTCCCAAATTAATCTATCCTTTTTTAATCATGAATAAGCTACCACTTAACCGATCTCTAATATGAGTTTAAACTGTAAAGCTAAAACATTTATACTCATGCCATATATTTTCTTTCATTACCTTCCCATTTCTCTCAGCATTTTGGAAGCAAGATATTCTTCAAATGACTAACATTTGAAGCCTAGTAACGTAGACGTCAGCGTGTTTGTCTACCACGCTACGGTTTCTCAGTTCAACTCCGGACCGGGACTGGGCAACCATTCATCGCTTTGGTGTCGATAAAATGAATATTAAGTGTGCTTTGGAAAGAAAAAGAGGCTGAGTACTGTAGTCTAGAATTCTTAATGGATTGTGGCCTCGCAGGCTTAATGTTTGAATAACATTTTTTTTTTTAAATTATATAAATTAAAGCATGTGAATTTGAAATAGCTATCATTTATGTTATTATTTTTATTTATAAAACGAAATGCTCATTAGAAAAATATGCAAGTAATTAAATAGCTTACTTGATCTTTTTAATTATCATGTCTATGATTATTTTTTAACCTTATCACGAATTAATCCTTAATTATTTGATATAACACTTTGCAAACCTTCAAATCGAGTATAGTTTCCCATTAATATTTGAAAGATTTGTGTATTTCCAAACTGTGTAATATTGATTTCCTTATTCAGGTGTATCTTTATAATAATTTATTTTATTTATTTTCAGCATTGTTGACTTTTTGTATTTTTTGGAAACGATTTCACATTTTTCAAACAAAAACGTTTTTCGTGTTCACCTACTTTATCTTTATTGAAAGCTGTTTCTTTGTAGCTTCTTGTATTCTCCAGTTGTGAGTCCCAAAGCAGTTAAAACAATTGAATATCCTCCTGCAATGATTCGATTAGTATCTTTAATGATATACATCTGGGATGTTCCTCTGATTCTGATGAACCGTAACAGGAGGATGCGATATAACAAACAACACTTTTCCTTCTGCTATCGATTGCTCAATTACCTACCATCAAGGTAATCATTCATGAATCTCTTTGTGTTTGTGTGTATGTGAAGAGTTTCTTTTTTCCTTTCTCTTTTTTAAAAACTTTCTTTAACCTTAAGGTTTAGGTGAAAATTTCCTTTCATTTTAAGAATACAATTTATTTTCTTTGCTGCACTTGTAAATTGTGCAAAAATGGTTTATTTATTCAGATTTTTCACTTTTAGTCATAGGGTTGGTGACTTTCTTGGGAGCATTTTCGCATTTTTTAAAGAAAAGCTTTTTCTTGTTGATCTACATACTTTATCATCACAATGCATATGTAGCTTCTTGTATTCCCAAGTTGCGTGTTTCAAAGCAGATAGAACAATGTAGTAATATTGTACTGTAATGATTCAATTAGTTTCTTCGATGACGTATGCCAAAGGTATTTTCACGATTGTTATGAATTATAACAGAAGAATTCGGTATAATAGACCCCTCTGTTCATTTTGTTATTAGTTGCTAATTTACCTTAGAAGAGAATCCTGATTCACGTATCTCTTTTTGTAGCTGTGGGTACGTAAGTATGTTTTTATTTGGCATGAATTTTTACAAAAGAATTTAATATAATAGACGACAGTGTTCATTTTGTTTTTAGTTGTTTATTTACCTTAAATGAGAATCGTGATTTATGTATCTCTTTTTGTAACTGTGGGTATGTAAATGTTTTTTAATTTGTCATGAATTGTAACAGAAGAATTTGATATAATACACGACACTGTTCATTTTATTTTTTATTGTTTATTTGCCTTAAATGAGAATCGTGATTCATGTATCTTTTTTGTAGCTGTGGGTACGTAAATATTTTTTAATATTCATGAATTGTAACAGAAGAGTTTGGTATAATAGACGACACTGTTCATTTTGTTATTACTTGTTAATTTACTTTATATAAGAATTGTGGTTTATGTACCTCTTTTTGCAGCTGTGGGTAAGTAAATATTCTTTAGTTTGTTATGAATTGTAATAGAAGAATTCGATATAATAGAAGCCACTATTCCTTTTCTTACTAGTTGCTCGTTCACCTTTTTGGAGAATAATGGTTCATGTACATCTATTTGAATCTGTGGGTACGTAAATTATTTTTTAAAACTTGCAGTCATCATTAAATTTAGGTAAAATTTCTTTTCATTTTACAAATGCATTTAACTCTTTTCATTTTAACTCTGCAAACTGAGTATTTTTTCATAAATCCTTACTGCACGTGTCCGGCAACTTCAGTGGGTTATCGTGTTAGAGCGCTGTTAGGGTTTACGTGATAATCGCGAACAAAGGTTTACCCCAAGCCACAGGCGACTACTTTTCTCCTATTTTGCCTATCACTATTCCTAAACTGTAGGCTAGTCCGACCAGTAAGCGAACAGGCCCCAGTGAATGAACAATTTTTATATATTTTAATAGAATAAGGTTTGAAGACCTCCGCACTGGATGGTGTTACAACATTGCCTTAATTCTATTCAGTAGGAAGCTATTGCATTCAGGATTAGTTACTGAAGTCACATTACTTTACTTTTAGAACATGTTTTATTTTTCATGTCTGAGAAACACATTGTTTCTTTGCTGAAATAATAAGGTAAGTGCTATGTCATTTCATATGTTTGATAAGAATTTACAGTTTTTATTTGCATTATGCACTAATTTTACTGTACATACATTAAATATATATATTAAAGCTACACTTCTAATTATTTTAACCATTGTAGAATATGTACAATTTGAGAATAGGGATGTTTAATAACTGGTTAGGCAAATGTTAAAAATCCATTACATAATCCATTACAGGAATACATTAGGCTACTTTTCCAATGAATGAACTGTTTTGGGCTTTATGTTTTTTGTGGCTTCTTTTGTACCTATATTTTGAATTAAGTGATTTTTCAAGAATGGCAACAAATGAAAAGTTAACAGATATAAAAATGTAACAAAAGAACATATACACACACATTTTTAAAGGTAATAATTATTGATGACTTTCAAATCTTACTTTTTCTATGTTTTTAGATGATTTGTAGAAATATTTTCACTGATGACCAAGAAGATTCCTCAAATAGGAAATATGGGAGGTTCGAGTACTCTATAGAGCACCTGGAAAATACTGTACAAGCTATGAGGCTCAGATCAGCTCACTTTAAAGAAGGCATATGTTTATTTTAATATTCCAAAAGCAACGTTGTCTATGAAACTGCGAGGGAAAACAATTGAAAGTAAGCGTATAATGACATTGCCTGTGTTGTCCTCTGAAGAAGAAAAACTCCTTGAACATTGAATACTTGGAAATGGAAAATTGGATTTACAATGCATAAGGATGAAGTAAAAGGCGATGTTTACAATGTCATAAAACAAACAAGAAAGAAAAATCCATTTATAGACAAACATCCAGGGGAGAAATGGATGGCTCTTTTTTTAAAATAGCATCCAAGGTTGGAAATATGAAGTAAGCACCATGGCAACATGTGGAACACAGATCCACATGTGGTGGAATTAGAAGTGGCCTGCAGTACAGTATAGGAACTGGTATTTTAAGGATCATATTATGAAAGGCATAATAAAAGCACCCGAACTTATTTCTGAAAAATGCTCTCGTTCGTCTGGAGTTATTACTGTAATAGAGAAATTTAGGGTAATTGATTTGAGGAAATAGAATTAGTTTTTTTTTTTTTTTTTAATCTGTAATATATGATTAATTTCAAAACTAAAAAGTGACAATTTTTCAAGCTAATTAATTATCTTTCTGGGTTTAAAAAGAATCGTAAGTCAGTAAAAACATGGTATAAGTTATTTGTAGAAGTTGTTAATGAATTATCATTATGAAATTTAAGTTTTTTAGGTAGCTTTCATTACAAAAAGCTACCTATTGCAGCCGTTCGGAGGAAAGCGATTTCAAAAAATTTTGGTATATTTTCATCGATCATGACCCCCAGACCCCGAAACCACCCTCCGTTCAAAAGTTGATATATATATATATATATATATATATGATCTTTGTCACACTGTAACTCTCGTATTTATGAACCGATTTGGATGCAACTCGGTGTGTACACAGTACATACAAATGTCTCGACCGAGTTCGTTGGCTAGCTTCATCCGCCATCTAGTTTCAAAATGGCGGCCATTTGAAAAATTTTAAAAAATTTAAAATTTAAAATGAGGTATCAAAAAATTGGAAAAAAAAATTCTTATGTGTTTGACCTTAATACAAAGATTCCGGAACAGTTTTTGTTTCGTCTATATCTAAAAAAATGGCTGAGTTATAGCATTTTAGGTAGCTTTCATTACAAAAAGCTACCTATTGCAGCCGTTTGGAGGAAAGCAATTTCAAAAAATTTCGGTATATTTTCATCGATGATGACCCCCAGACCCCGAAACTACCCTCCGTTCAAAATTGACATATATATATATATATATCTGACCCATGTCACACTGTAACTCTCGTAATTATAAACCGATTTTGATGTAATTCGGTGTGTACATAGTACATACCAATATCTCGACCGAGTTCGTTGGCCAGCTTCGTCCGCCGTTTTGTTTCAAAATGGCGGCCACTTAAAATTTAAAAAAAAATTTAAATTTGAAATGTGGTACCAAAAAATTAAAAATAGAAAAATATTTTTTTCTTATGTATTTGACCTTTATACAAAGATTCCGGAGCAGTTTTTGTTTCATCTATATCTTAAAAAAGTCCTTCCGGCCAGTGCCGGGAGGAAGAGGTAGCTTTCATATTCTTTTTTTTTAAAAAGCCAACTTATATTATTCAAACACACGAAGCTCAATTAAGTGGAAACCGAATGTAGGAGATTCAATACTAATTTTTATCAATACTAAATCATTATGAATGAGAATTTCGCGAAATTAGTCAGCTTTATCCAAGCTGCTTTTATTTAAAGTCACTTATATTTGGCTGCCAAATTCGGCGATTTCTTAAAGTGCCTGCCATTTTAAGACAACATGGCAGATGAGGCTAACCAGTGAACTTGGTCGAGACCTTAGTAATTACTGTGCACATGCTCACTCATATCGGAATCGGTTGATATATACGAGTGCTATCGCAGGCAAAAAATCAGATTTTTCAAAATGTCACCCACGTTAGAAATTGAAACTGCAATATCTGAGCCATTTTTTAAGATAAAGACAAACAAAAAATGCTCCTGAATCCTTATATCAAGGTCAAATACTTAAGAAAGAAACATTTTTCAATTTCTAATTTTTTTAACCTGACTTTAAATATAATTTTTTTTTAATTTAATAGCCGCATTTTGAAACAAGATGGCTGATGAAGCTGGCCAGCGAACTTGGTCGAGATATTGATGTATACTATCCACATGCCTTCTTCCATCGAAATAGGCGAATACGTGTGGTATCGCGTGACAAATACAAGATCGTTTCAAAGTGTTAGCCATGATAGAAATTCAAAGTGCTATAATTCAACCACTTTTTAAGATATAAACAAAAGAACAAATTTTCAGAAACAAAAACTGCTCCAGAATCTTTGTATCAAGGCCAAACACATAAAAAAAATCTTTTTATTTGCCAATTTTTTAATACCTCATTTTAAATTTTAAATTACATTTTTTTAAAAAAATGGCAACCCTTTTGAAACAAGATGGCGAATGAAGCTGGCCAACGAACTCGGACGAGACATTGGTATGTAGGGGAAGACGGGGTACAATGAAACAAAATTTACTAATTTTTTTTTTCCTATCCACAATTTTGCATGCACAAAAATATAATTAATGCATATTTTTAATCTTGTATTTTCCCCATCTAAATAAATTTTTATTAGGTTCTAAACAATATCTTTATGCTTGAAAAATAACAAAAAATAAATGTCTTACAGTGTTTCATTGTACCCCGTATGCCGGGGTACAATGAAACACATACTGGGGTACAATGAAACACTCCAAATGATGGAAGCAATTTTCACCCAGTATAGTTTATTTTATGAAAAATGAGATAAATAGAAAAACAAAACTTGATTAATAAGGAACTTGATAAAACATATTATAATCTAAGATGAAAAATAAGAAAATTCTATTAGTTTAAGAAATACCTTTCATTTTATATTAAATTGGCTCAATTCAGTTTCAAAAATTAGCATTTCTGCTTATATTTCAGTTGCTCCTGAAGGAATATGGGGTGGTAGTTTCAACACAATGAGTTTTTTTTTAATGTAAGTTTCTAAAAAAAAAAAAAAAAAAAAAAATTAAAACTAGGTTGGAGTCTTTTTATATCAAGTACTTCACATTTGACTTCATTTAAATGTGTGATTTCTCCAACGGTATATATTTCCTTATGTTTCCATTTATACAGATACTGCTTGTGCCATACATGTTGTGTGTGGATATCTCATTCTTAGTACCTCGATGACCAGCTGGGCATGGAAAAAAAACTCGATCATCATTAGAGTCTGTAGCAGGCAGAGTTTGTTTTCAAAACAATCCCTTCTTAGCTTTTTTTCTCTTTCTATTTTTTAATTGCTTAACAAGAGCATTTTTTACTGACCTGGTTAGAACAAAACTCTTTTTCTTTCTGTTTTCCTACTCTTACATCTAATATGTTCTATTTACTGCTTTTAATACTATAATAAAACATGTTTCATTGTACCCCGTCTACAAGTGTTTCATTGTACCCCGCACTGGGGTTACTAAATAAAAACTTATTTTCAAACTTCTAATATTTATTTATTTTTAGTTTGGTTTTGGAGGTATGAAGACAACAACCCAAAGATAACAATGTATAGAAAAAATAATTATTACATATAACAACAACGAAAAAGAAACAAAATTACTTTTAGTAAAGAAAGTTACTTTCAATGGTGTTAAAGCAATAATCTTCTATTGCTACTGTTGTAGAAGTGCGAATGTATCCAAATCACATCAGTAATTGGAACATATAGTTGTATAACATATATATAAACTGCAACTCTCTATGACGAATTTGATTGATTTTACAAGTAATGCTTCATTGTACCCCTTGTTTCATTGTACCCCGTCTTCCCCTACTATGTACAGACCAAGTTACATTCAAATCGGTTCATAAATACGCCTGTTATCGCGTGACAAAAATCAGGTCGTTTTAAAATGTCAGCCACAATAGAAATTCAAAATGTTATAACTCAGCCATTTTTTTAGATGTAGACGAAACAAAACCTGTTCCGGAATCTTTGTATTAAGGTCAAACACATACAAAAAAAAAAAACCTTTTTTCATTTTCCAAATTTTTGGTATCTCATTTTAAATTTAATTTTTTTTAAATTTTTTTAAATGGCCACCATTTTGAAACAAAATGGCGAATGAAGCTGGTCAACGAACTCGGTTGAGTTATTTGTATGTACTATGTACACACCAAGGTACATCCAAATCGGTTCATAAATACGTCTGTTATAACGTGGCAAAAATCAGGACGTTTCAAAATGTCAGCCACGCTAGAAATTCAAAATGCTATAACTCAGCCATTTTTTAAGATATAGACGAAACAAAAACTGCTCCCGAATCTTTTTATCAAGGTCAAACACATAAGAAAAAAATATTTTTTCAATTTTCAATTTTTTGCTACCACATTTCAAATTTAAATTTTTCTTAAAATTTTAAATGGCCGCCATTTTTAAACAAGATGGCGGATGAAGCTGGCCAACGAACTCGTTCGAGACATTGCTCTGTACTATGTATAAACGAAGTTGCATCCAAATCGGTTCATAAATACGCCTTTTATCGCGTGACAAAATTCAGGACGTTTCAAAATGTCAGCCACGCTAGAAATTCAAAATGCTATAACTCAGCCATTTTTTAAGATATAGACGAAACAAAAACTGCTACGGAGTCTTTGTATAAAGGTCAAATACATAAGAAAAAATATTTTTCCATTTTCAATTTTTTGGTACCACATTTTAAATTTTAAATTTTTTAAAAATTTTTAAATGGCCGCCATTTTGAAACAAAATGGCGGATGAAGCTGGCCAACGAACTCGGTCGAGACATTGGTATGTACTATGTACACACTGAATTACATCCAGATCGGTTCATAAATACGAGAGTTACAGTGTGACATAGGTCAGATATATATATATATATATATATATATATACATATCAATTTTGAACGGAGGGTGGTTTCGGGGTCTGGGGGTCATGATCGATGAAAATATACCAAAATTTTTTGAAATTCTTTCCTCCGAACGGCTGCAATAGGTAGATTTTTGTAAAGAAAGCTACCTAAAATGGCTGAGTTATAGCATTTTGAATTTCTAGCGTGGCTGACATTTTGAAACGTCCTGAATTTTGTCACGCGATAAAAGGCGTATTTATGAACCGATTTCGATGTAATTCGGTGTGTACATAGTACATACCAATGTCTAGACCGAGTTCGTTGGCCAGCTTCATCTGCCATTTTGTTTCAAAATGGTGGCCATTTAAAAATTTTTTGAAAATTTAAAATTTGAAATGTGGTACCAAAAAATTGAAAATGGAAAAATATTTTTTTCTTATGTATTTGACCTTTATACAAAGATTTCGGAGAAGTTTTTCTTTCGTCTATATCTTAAAAAATGGCTGAGTTGCAGCATTTTGAATTTCTAGCGTGGCTGACATTTTGAAACGTCTTGATTTTTGTCACGCAATAACAGACGTATTTATGAACCGATTTGAATGTACCTTGGTGTGTGCATAGTACATACAAATATCTCGACCGAGTTCGTTGGCCAGCTTCATCCGCCATCTTGTTTCGAAATGGCGGCCATTTAAAAAAATTTAAAAAATAAAAAAAGTAAAATGAGATACCAAAAAATTGGAAAATGAAAAAGATTTTTTTCGTATGTGTTTGACCTTAATACAAAGATTCCGGAACAGTTTTTGTTTTGTCTATATCTAAAAAAATGGCTGAGTAATAGCATTTTGAATTTCTATTGTGGCTGACATTTTAAAACGACCTGATTTTTGTCACGCGATAACAGGCGTATTTATGAACCGATTTGGATGTAACTTTGTCTGTACATAGTACATACCAATGTATCGACCGAGTTTGTTGGCCAGCTTCATTCACCATCTTGTTTCAAAAGAGTTGCTATTCAAAAAAAAATAAATTTAAAATTTAAAATGAGGTATTAAAAAATTGGAAAATGAAAAAGATTTTTTTATGTGTTTGGCCTTGATACAGAGATTCCGGAGCACTTTTTGTTTCTGAAAATTTGTTCTTTTGTTTATATCTTAAAATATGGTTGAATTATAGCACTTTGAATTTCTAGCATGGTAACATTTTGAAACGATCTTGTATTTGTCACGCGATAACACACGTATTCGCCTATTTCGATGGAAGAAGGCATGTGGATAGTATACATCAATACCTCGACCAAGTTCGCTGGCCAGATTCATCAGCCATCTTGTTTCAAAATGGCGGCCATTAAATTAAAATATATATATATATTTAAAGTGAGGTGCAAAAAAATTAGAAATTGAAAAAGGTTTCTTTCTTAAGTATTTGACCTTAATATAAGGATTCATGAGCATTTTTTGTTTGTCTTTACCTTAAAAAATGGCTCCGATATAGCAGTTTCAATTTCTATCCTGGGTGACATTTTGAAAAATTTGATTTTTTGCATGCGACAGCACTCGTATATATCAACCGATTCCGATGTGAGTGAGCATGTGCACAGCAATTACTAAGGTCTCGACCAAGTTCACTGGTTAGCCTCATACACCATGTTGTCTTAAAATGGCAGGCACTTTAAGAAATCGCCGAATTTGGCAACCAAATATAAGTTACTTTAAAGAAAAGCAGCTTGGATAAAGCCTCGACCGAGTTCGTAGGCAAGCTTCCTTCACCATCTTGTTTCAAAAGGGAACATTAAAAAAAATTTAAAATTTAAAATTTAAAATGTGGTATCAAAAAATTGGAAAATGAAAAAGGTTTCTTTTATGTGTTTGACCTTGATACTGATTGAAGATTCTGGGGCAGTTTTTGTTTCGTCTATATCTTAAAAAATGAATGAGTTATAGCACTTTGAATTTCTAGCATGGCTGATATTTTGAAACGATCTGATATTTATCACGCGATAAAACCACGTATTTTTTAACCTATTTGGTAGTAAGAAGGCATGTGGATAGTATATATCAATGTCTCGAACAAGTTCACTGGCCAGCTTCATCCGCCATCTTGTTTCAAAATGGCGGCCATTAAATTAAAAAAAAAATTAATTTAATGTGAGGTGCAAAAAAATTAGAAATTGAAAAAGGTTGCTTTGTTAAGTATTTGACTTTGATATAAAGATTCCGGAGCATTTTTTGTTTTGACTTTATCTTAAAAAATGGCTCAGATGTAGCAGTTTGAATTTCTTTATATGGGTGACATTTTGAAAAATCTGACTTTTTCCTGCGACAGCACTCGTATATATCAACCGATTCCGATGTGAGTGAGCATGTGCACAGGAATTACTAAGGTCTCGACCAAATTCACTGGTTAGCCTCATCCACCACGTTGTCTTAAAAGAGCAGGCACTTCAAGATATCGCCGTATTTGGAAACCAAATATAATTTACTTTAAATAAAATCAGCTTGGATAAAGCTTACTAATTTCGCGAAATTCTCATTCATAATGATTTAGTATTGATAAAAATTAGTATTGAATCTTCTATAATCGGTTTCCACTAAATTGAGCTTCGTGTGTTTGAATAATATAAGCTAGCATTTTAAAAATAAGGAATATGGAAGCTACCTCTTCCTCCCGGCACTGGCCGGAAGGACTTTTTAAATTGCTGTCTGTTCATTCACTGGGAAATTTTGCGTTCATTCGCTGGTAACAACTGTTCATTTACTTGGTTTTTTGTATCGATTTTATTAAGACACCCCTAGCATCCCAAAAATTAAAATATAATTTCCTTTTGTTATTTTTTAATCATTTGTAAACCAATAAACGTACTTGCTCTGTCAAACTCC
This sequence comes from Maratus speciosus, assembly GCA_963932465.1. Taxonomy (NCBI): domain Eukaryota; kingdom Metazoa; phylum Arthropoda; class Arachnida; order Araneae; family Salticidae; genus Maratus; species Maratus speciosus. Next base: position 566,191,115 of record OZ010795.1, on the reverse strand, counting down.
AATAGGTACTGTTTATTAAAATGTCATGAATCATATTCTTTTTAAATGTGCTTAAGTGTTCATTACTGGTCGGTCTACCCTATAGTCTCAAGTTAAAATTATGAAGTATCTAAATAGTATGTAAATAATATGTAAATAGTATGAAGTTTTGAGGATAAAAAACTCTATAGGGGAGACTAGGGAGGATCAACAATAGGTGAGGCTTGACCCACCCTTCAGTTTTCATATTTAAAAGAATTTTAAAGAATGGGTGGCAATCAAAGCTACTGCTAATACAACAATCTTTATTTCCTGCAGACCATTAAAAGAGTGTGGAAGGAATCAGTTGTGTAGAATTTTCATCTTAAAAGGTGTGGTTTTTAGAAATAATTTGTAAGATTTTCTCAGATAAAATATATTATAGAAATTAAAGTGATTAGTTTTTACGTAATGCAGAAATACTGAGCTTTTAATTCAAGCATAAAATTTGTGCAATAAATTAGGCTTAGCATAACAATGTGCTATTCTTTATAAAGTGTCTATGTGGGGAAACTTGACCCAATCCATTTTAGGAAGGGTTGACAAGTTAATCAAAGCTTTCTTAAATAAATGTTTTTTTTTTTTTTATTATACACTGTATATAACGAAATGTTAATAGTAATATTTGTAAAAGAATATAAATTTATTCTTGAAAGCTACAGTAAAATGGGGTGATAGAAAGGAAATATTTAAAATTTATTAGAGAGAGATGTGGAAAATTGCTACACGATACATTGAAAGAAAAAAAATTATGAAACATAAATGGAAAAGCTCATAGGAACTTTTATTTCATTTAAATATTACCTACAGTATGTAAATAGAGAGAATGCAAAATACTAGAAAAGAACACAAAGAGTGAATACAGCAGTCTTAAGCATTTCTAAAGATAAGTAAATTGTTCATGCGCTGAAAAAGGACATAGCATTGATCGAAAAACTTTCTGAAGGTATGAAGACAAATTTCACGAAGGTAAACATAGGAAAGAAAACTGAAGCCAAACTATGTGACAACTAGTGTTGTCAAGTCGAATGCTACAAAAAATGGGACAAAAATATCTAAATCAGAACATAAAAATACATGAAACCTTTTGAAAACGGAACACTGTCTTAAACATTAACATTTCATTCTCAATACGATACAATTAAACCTGATGTGGCAAAAGCCTGTTTAAAACGGATGTTTCTCGTGTGCTTTTCGATTCCATCTAAGAAGGCTTGTTTAAGCATAATATTTTAACAAAATATTTTTATCAATAACTAAACCATGTAACATAATGTTATTCTGTTTTTTTAATTGATTTTATTTCTCTTGAAAAATATTTCAATATAAAACAAAGTGATACAAGCCTCCCCTATGTGGGGAGCCTTGTCTCATTATTTATTTATTTATTCGTTATTAAAATCAATCATTTTTGAAGTTTCTTATATAACACTTATATCGCAATTTTATTTAGATAACTGATTGTATAATAAATAAGATGATATATGAAACATTATTTTAGGTTCAATATTTAAAATATATCTTTTTGAAAAATATGGATCTATCCTCCCTAGCCTCCTCTATACGTTGATAGAGAATATTTTTAAAGTTCGTCCTGTATTCATGAATGTATTAGAAATAAGCAGGGTTGCCCAAGCGACTGTTTTTTAATTCTAACTGGCACCACTTTCTCAAAACAGAAATCCGTAACACACACTTTGACAACATTTGCATGAGAAATTTACTACGAAGTTTACATTAGAAAAATACTTGTGTGAACAGAATATAAACATAGTAGCCTGTGACAGCCTCGAATATGCTGTATGCCGAAAGTTATTATTTGAATGATTACTCTGCTTGTAAATTTGTAATCTAGGTTTATTTATTCTGACGTATATTTTTTCCCTTAGCTTAAGCGTTGGTGACTATTTTCTTTCTTTTCGTTGAAAATTTTCGAATTTTCAAATAAAAGATTTTTTTAACGTGCTGACCTAATTTATCTTCATTTAACGCTATTTCTTTGTAACTTCTTGTGTTTTTTAAGTTGGGAGTCCCAAAGTAATTAAAATAAGTGAATATCCTCTGGCGACGATTCGATTAGTATCTTCAATGATGTACACATGGGATATTTTACTGATTGTGATGAACCGTAACAGGGGGATTCCATTATAACAGACAATACTTTTCATTTTATTATCAGTTACTCAATTACCTACAGTCAGAATATTCATTCATGTACCTACTTGGCTTGCGGGAAAATAAAGATTTTCTTTTTATGTTGCATTGATGTTTAGTTCTACCTAAAAATGCCATCAGGTTTTGAGAAAACAGCACTACACATTTGCAAAAACAGATTGTACAGTTATTGTACAAGCTTTAAATTACCTTATAAAGTATTTTATATGCTTACTTTCAAATATGAAAAGATATTAGGAAATTTTGTAAATAAGAATAGTGTAAAGTAAATGATACGAAAAAAATCACAGGAAAGCAGTGTACAAAATTACAAGTACACGGATACGTTCAGCCGAATCACGGCACCAAGCGTTAGTCTGTTAGGGTCCTTTTTCTTGGGGTCGGCTAGTAATTTCCCAATCATACCACAGCATGTATTACACAGGGTATTTCAAAAGTCCATTGACATTTTCCTGAAAAATACTTTTAATAAAGAACATGTTAGTACAAATAAGAAGTACAAGGTATAATCAATGCATTTCATTGTGGTTGCCCTGTAAGTATAAGCAAATGTGCCACCTTTCTTGGGTGGCGCGAAAGACATCTGCAAGCATATGTTGCGTTACTTGTGTTGCTACATCAGTTATTCGCTATTTTAGTTGTTCGATTGTGTGGATCTTCACTGTGGATCTACTGTATGGATGTACTTAAAATGCACGAACTCACACACAAACAGATGTAGGGGTATTAAGTCAGGAAAGCGCGGCGCCCACAGACTGCGTGAACCACAACCTAACCTCCTAGCAGGCAATTGTTCATCAAGGAATTCTAGACTTTTTTGTGTAGGGGTTCATGAAGTTGAAGGTGTACGCAGTGAAGAACCACACAATGGAACAACTAAACCAACAAATAGCTTACGTAGAAGCACAAATAACACCGCATATGCTTGCAGATATCTTTCGCGCCACCCGAGAAAGATGGAGCCGATTCTTAGACTTAGAGGGCAACCACATTGAAATGCATTGACAATACTTTGCGCTTCTTATTTGCACTAACAAGTTCTGTATTAACAGCTTTTTTCAGGAAAATGTCAAGAGGCTTTTGAAACATTCATAACAATCTGCTTTGGACAATATAAATTGGCCTCTTAGTTACGCTTTATACTAGTGTTTTCGTTAATTATATTCGCAACCAGAACTTGAAAGTAGTAGAGTCTAGTTATCCCCCGGTATGCTATTTCTTTCTCCCAGCTTATTTTGTCTCCAATAAATAACGTTACCTTGTATACGCCAGCCGTAAAACAAAAGCCGATGTTTCATTGTGCGATTAAACACTCTACAGCATTTTTTAAAACTTCTAAGCATCGCACATTTTCAATGTTTATACCGTCGTATTGGGAAAAAATGTACTTTATAATGCAATTTGTTTGAAAACTGCATCTCCATTTGTTTTTGAAATATTCATTTTTTTGTAGTTTTTAGCGACATTTGTTTCATTTTGGCAACTCATGTACCCCATTTCCGTAGAAAGTAAAGAAAAAAATATTGAAAATAGCAATTATATCTTTTTGTTGCCATTTTCTCATAAAAATTGAAAAAAAAAATTAATTAAAATACGTGCTATTTTGAGAAAAATATAAATGAAGGATTTATGATAAAACAGGGAGCTATTATAAACTATATTTAGTTTTAAGTATCTAAATTAATGCAAATGACGTCATTTTACATAAAATAAAAGCGTGTGCTTTAAGTCTTAAAATTGAAATATGTTTTGCGGTAGAGTCCCGATTATCCGAGTGCTGCTTAACCGAGTTATTTTCTTCTGATGGACTGATGGCTTCTATTATTTGAAATTTTAATATTTGAAAAAAATTAGCCATAATTTTTTTTCAAAAAAAAATTATGGCCATTCCCCCCCCATTCTGACCAGAAAATTAGAGTTCTAACTTTTTATGACTGCTCTTTCATCTTCACATAACGCTTCATTTATAATGGCTGTTTCATAATAATAGAAGCCACCAGTCCACCAGAAGAAAGTGAAGTAATGGAAATGCCGGGGGCTAAATTCTGAAAAAGCAGAATTCCTGTTCTCTAGTTTTTCTTTTTGTGTAGCGTAGGGTCACAAGGCGTAGGCTCTTTAGGGTCACGAGCCAACTTATCGTGGCCGATGTATATCTTATAATTAGAGTGATGTAGTCTTCCTGTCTATGGGGTATGGAAAATCCGATAGTTGTTGGTAATTAGAACGGCTGTTGGATATTTAAATGTCTTTCAAAATAATTCATAACATCATCACAACCATATGAAAAGATTAAAAGACTGAAATGGTTTTTACAATAGAAGTTATTATGTAATTTAAAACTTTTATATACGTTAGGAAGTTTGTAGGAATATTTGAGTGCTTATAAAGGCATAGAACGAAGGATTATGAATTTTGAGTACACATTTCCGAATTGTACTCTTTTGTTTTATTTAATAACAGAATTGCGCAATTAAGCAAGGCAAATACAACTATTCGAAAAAAAGAGTATTCAAAAACCGCAGTTCTTGGCGTTAATATACTCGTTAACAGCTGAAGCATTTTGAATTTCATAAAATAACAGACATAAATTCGTGTGTTATCGTTTCATATATTTTGTTTTGATGTTTAAACTTAAACGATTTTATCCACAGTTTACACAGTCTAACATAACACATTTTTTTTTAAATATAGAGTTTAAATAGATATAATTTAGTCAATTCATAAGATTATTTTATTCTAAATGTGTAATTTTTATTGCTTTCTGCATATTAAAATGAAAATCTTCCTGAAATACATTTTAAAAGAGTTAAAAATGTTTATAATAAATAAATAAAATATCTACCTTTTTTAAGCTTCCTTCCTTGATTCCTTCTTTTCTTGAAAATTCCATTCCTCGCATTTTTTCTTTCAAAAGCTAGTAATAAATTACCTGATTGATCACTGTGGAATTTTTTCCTCTCTCAAAAAAGAAATCCTGCCGCAATTATAATACCATTAGTGTCACAAGAGGCTATCATTCATTCTTGCATCATCTTTCTCTTACAAAATATCACAGTCGGATATTTCAACTAATAAAACCCTCTAGTAATAATATAAAACTGTAACATTTCTATTTTTTATGAATAAAAAAACATTATTTAGCATATTTAAAATATTGGATTGAATACGTTTTTATTTAAGATTTAAAACTTTCACAACAGTGAAAATTTAGAAGATACAGCCAACGATTTTAGTAATCAGAATATATTTGAGGGCATCAGAAGCCAAGGGGTACAAGTGACATTATTTTGATTTGGAGTAAATTGAGTTCAAAGATAATTGACATTAAAGTTGAACTTCGATAATAATTGACTGAATTGAAATAGGAAACTGCTGTTTTTTTCACAGTAGTCTTTGAACTCTTAGTTCAATAAATGTGAAAAAATCCCTGCCGGCTCGGGCCTACAGGCGGAGGTAGATTTCGAAGTTAAGTACTAAATTCTCCAACAAAACTTAAATCAAGATTAGAGATAAACCCAGTTTTTTCACAAAGAGTAAGCTGTAGAAAGCTAAACTTTTTGTGAAAATTAGAATATACACGAATACACACACACATGTATATGGAATAGGTTTAAAAAATGGCTACAAAAAATTCAGAAAACCTTAAAGTGTTAAAATGTGTTAATATTTCCATAGTCGGATTTTTATCATGTTTTAATACGTTTCTTCAAACTTACATGGCGTTACATATTCACCTGCTGAGGTCCATTATATTTCCAATATGACGCAATATACATATTTTTTTTTAATTCGTCAAACTATTTATTTTATTTTGAGTTTTCATGCTGAAATCTTGCTCTAAAAAACTTATGACGTAATATTCAATTTGTTTTCAATTTGTCAAACTATTTAATTTTACACGTGAAAATTTTGCATTAGAAAAGTAATTGTTGTGGTGATAATTTTATTGTTTTTTTCTTTTTTTAATTGTTGGCAACTGCTATAACGAAAAACTTTTATTTTTTTACTGCCATTGTTGTGTAAGAGCTGGTTTTATCAGAATCATGTTAAGACAGTATTCAAAATTTTGAACCCTCCCAATTTCCACCCTCTTGGGCCGATTTCGCCCATTTTCAATTTCCGCCGAGATATTAGCCATATCAAAATTGTTGGCGAGTTTGAGGACAATCCGTGCATAATTGCGACTTTTATCGTGCGGACAAACTTTAGTACATACATACATACATATATATATGTATATATATATATATATAAACTTTTTAGGTGGGGGTGGTTTTGGGTTCCTGGGGTCCTATAATGAAAATTTATGAAGGAATTTTTCAAAAGTCGCACCATGGTAACGACTGCAATAGGTAGTATTTCTTACGAAATCTACCTAAAAGTAGAGTGCAATTTTCTTCAAATTTATAATTAATCAATATTGATCATTATTCGGCAAAAGTGGTTAATCGCTAAAACACAACACATAATTAGAAAATCACTTACATTTCTTTACCTAAAAAGAAAAAAGCATATTTCCAGGTCGTCTGTGCACTTAGTTCAATTTTTTCAATTTTGTCACTTATACCCCTTGGCTTCTGGGATCCTCATTTATGAAATGAAATATAGAGTGAAAAAGATTATAAGGAATTTAAGATTTCTAGGTTATGTATTAGAAGTTGAAGGATTCAATGGAGTGAAAAATATACAAGCCATTAGTCAAAGCTTTTTATTGATATTGGAACAGGTGCATACAAAGTACGTTACTGATGCATGTGTTAAATACAGTGCACTGTAAAAAAAGATAAATGTTTCCAAAAATATAACGAAAATTAATACGGTTCTCTAAAATATAATATAACCTCTTCTGAAAACTTTAATAAGAACGCATTTCGGAGATTTAAAGAATCATTTTTAAAACAATTTTTTTTATGGTACAGTAGTTTTTGGAAATGTTTCCGGGTAATTTTTTTAGTGTAATTAATCAGTTTTTTCATTCCAGATGCGATCTTTTTCTGCTGTCAATCATCAAGTAAATATTTTCATGGCCAGCAATTATAAAACTGTGCTAAATTAACAACATTAGAATTAACATCGACATACTATTTTTTTTTTCTCTTCCATGTAAAAATTCTGTTACACAGCTGGAAATGTTCACTTAAGAACAGATAGCATCCGGAAATCCGGTATTTCATACAGCGAAAACTGATTACTACACTGTAAAAATACTCGGAAACCTTTGTGAAAATAAGTGGAGGCAAAAGTACTTTCTTTTAGAAATACTTCTTTAAAGCTTGAAATATATTAATTTATGGGTTTTTTCGTAAGATAAACAATCGAAACCCACGAATCTTCTCAGATAGCTGTGTACCTTGGAAGGGGTTGTGTTATGTTTTTTCTAAAATAATTGTAAACTTTTCTGAAAATAATGGGCCGAAAAGGAAAAATGTTTTTAGAAATACTTCTTTAAAGGTGTAAATTTGTTGATTTCTAGGTTTTTTTGTAAGATAAACGATCGGTACCCACGAATCTTCTCGGATACCTTTGTACCTCGGAAGAGGTTTTCTTATGTTTTCCTAAAATATTCGGAAATTTTTCTGAAAATAACGGGCAACAAAGGAAATATTTTTTTTTAGAAATACTTCTTCAAAGCCCAACATTTATTGATTTCAGCAGTTTTTCGTAAGATAAACTATCGGTACCCATGAATATTCTGGCACAGCTGGGTAAATACCGAAAGATGTTATGTTATGTTTTCATAAAATATCCGGAAACGTTTCTGAAAATAACGGGCAACGAAGGAAACATTTTTCATAAATACTTCTTTAAAGCTCGAAATTTATTGATTTCTGAGGTCTATAAACGAGGATATCGAATGAGGATATCGAATAAATAATCGATACCCACAAATCCTCTCGGATACCTGGGTACCTCGGAAGAGGTTATCATACGTTTTCTTACAATATTCGTAAACGTTTCCGAAAATAACGAGTAGCAAAGCAAACTTTTTTTATATTTCCTTAAAGCTCGAAATTTATTGATTTCGTGCTGTGGTTTTTCGTAAGATAAAAAATCGGTACGGACGAATTTTCTCATATACGTGGGTTCCTCGGAATACGCTATGTTTCGTTTTCGTAAAATATTCGTAAACGTATCCGAAATTAACGGGAAGCAAAGGAAATATTTTTTCTATAAATACATCTTTAATGCTCGAAATTTATTGATTTCTGTGGTTTTTCGTAAGATAAATGATCGATAGCCACTAATCTTCTTGGATACGTAGGAACATCAGTAGAGGTTTTCTTACATTTTCGTAACACGTAATAAATTTCGGAAAAAATTCCGGAACGTATGTATACTTTCAAAGAGTATTTCTATATTCTAAAAATTGCACTTAATTTAATTTTTATAGGATTTATAATTAAAATTTTTAAACATTAAAATATCATATTTATTGAAAATGTCTTTCTTTATATTTCAGATGACACAGATAAGAAAACTTTAAAAGATAAATAATAATACAGAAAATAATAATGTGGCCACATGTAAATTAATAATTTATTGAAAACCCTAAATTATTTTGAAAAAAAATTCTATATATATATATATTACGCTATCGTATGTGGCACAGAAATCGTAATTATTTGTTAATTGTTTAATGGCAACGCCAGAATAAAACGCATCTCATTGGTTATTGAACAGTATTTAACGCAAATCCATACATATAAGGGGGTAATCATAGGGGGAACCCTGTTCTGTCGCCAACTTGGTGATATATCGCCAAATTTGGTGACCAACATTGGAAGCCATATTGACGATATCTCTAATATTTCGCCAAATTCACACAGACTTCCATTGTAAACCAATAGGGTTTACTTGCTTACAGAAAATCAACAAATTGAGATATTTTAATACAACAAAAACTAATATTAGCTTAAGGGATTATATTAACTAGGACTTCCCTTTGAGGGATTAGTCTGAGGGATATTGCTGAGAGCACAGATTTAATAATAACTTGTGGAAGCAAAGAAAGTGAGATGTTATCTTTAATTGTCCATATACTGTGATAAATTGAGATGATGAAAATAAACGAGTCGTAGAATTACAAAATCTTACATATAAATTCGTATACACTGTTTAAAAAAATGGGAAAGAAAACCATGCAAGACAGACATGCATGGATATAAAATTGTAAGTACGCAATATATTAAAAGTAAAATAGAAAATGAAACTCTAAATTATTTTATATCAGAATTGTAACTGTATAAAATGATGCCAAAAGCACAATCAGACGCTCCGCACCAATTTGAGTAACTTTAAATGACAAACATATGATGTTTGAAAAGAATGGACTATACTTTATATGGTGTGTGCTCCCCCGGAAAAGTTAATATTGTACAATATCTGTTTTCCACGCATGCAATGAGGTTGTGGATAAGAATTAAGGAATTCTCTCTTCTAAATCTGGTGTAGTATCAAAGTACAGAACACATCAATAGTGGCATGCAATGCATCGTTAGAGTCTGTTTAGATATGCTCGATCGATTTAAATGATGAGTGCTTGCTGGCCACTACATACGCTGTATTGTTTTGTTTTCAAACATATTCTGCACAAGTTGAGCTGCATTTAGCATGTATTAAATAAAAGAAATCGGCAATGATTGCAGCATAAAGTATGACACAAAATCTGAATATATCGTCTGCATGACCTTTGAGCTGTCAAAGTGTCATTTGAAGTAATTTACAAATCCATACATATTTCTTCAGCAAATCATGCATGATAAAATACGCCCATATGAACCCGATTACGAAATTTCACCAGAATAAGTTAATATATAAAAAAATCTACTAATGACAATTGAGAATATGACCTTATTATAAAATCTCTAAAAAAATGAATCAGAAAAAAAATTCATATCAAATTTAAAACGGCACTCCCCGCTGTTAGTGTCCTTGGCGAGAAAGAGAAAAGCCTTGAGAACGAACACTTTAACAATTACTTTCGGGCAACCTACTCCCTTTTTCATACAGGTCTTTATTTAATATTTACACAATTTATTTAATGCTAGGTGAGTATCTATCTGATTTGATGCATTTAAATTGCATGTTTCGTGGAGGAAATGCGGCATTATGAAATATTTAAAGTTTCTATACCTAATAAATCCGAATTAATGGTAATTGAGAACGCTTTCCGTTCATTTCATCTTTTTACATTTAAAGTTTTTTAGAAACCATTCACAGAGAAAATTTTAAATTTTAAAACTAACCCGAAGTAAAATTTCACGACTTTGGGGCCAGCAGTAACACAGAAATAGAAAATTTTCGAACGTTTTTTGTTTCTGCAGTGTTTTATATAACGACATTTTTAGAAATTGTTCTATTGCGAGAATTTACGTCATGATAAATACTGCATGTCAATTTTCATGTTTATATTCCTAACAATTCCATGTACTTTGTTACTTAGATCATCTTTAGATCTTTTTTTTTTTCGCTTTGTTTAGTCTTTCGATTTTTTAGAATTCATTCTACAGCGAGCATTTACATCATATAAATTACTGCCATACCAAAGTTCTAGTTTCTAACCCCAACAGTATCCCAGAAATTTCCGTATTCCAAATAAATCATAATTTAGAACCTTTCTAGAAATTTTTACGTTTATCTGTCAAATTGAATTTTTGAACCTTTTAGAGAGCGTTCATAACGAGTATTTACATCTTAAAAGTAACCATCACAGCGAATTTAAAGTTTCTAACCCAATCACTATCACAGAAATCGCAATTTTAGAATTTTTTTTTGCTCCTGCAGTGATGTAGGTTGTTGCACTGACATAAAATATAGTCTTTTCTTCAGAGTAGAAATGGCCACCAACATTTTTTTAGTTGGCTATGTAGTTTCAGAGATAACACCTCACAAACGCACAAACATTATTAGTATTATACGCTTTATAATATTATAATATTAGCATAGGTGTACAAATACAGAAGCCATTTATCTGTTACAAACTAAAGTTTCCGGCGTTGCCCAGAATTTCAAGAATATTTGTTCTGAAAAATTAATTTCAAAATTTAACATACAACATAAAACAAACATTAAAACAAGTGAGAAAAATCTTGCGTACAGCATAGATTATGAAACACTTTCCAACACTCCTGAAAGCTTTAGTTACTCAGGGAAATAAGGTAAATAAGATAACTAAGTAAACATTTCAAAATTTTATTTCAGTAGTTAACGCCCATAGCCAAATATGTATTCCAATTCTTTTGAACAGCCCTGTATTCGATCTGTATGTTGATATATATTTGGAAAATTTAGTTTAGCAAGAAAATGCATAACAGGTTGAAATTCAACTTTCAGCAATTTATACTAATAGATGGAAACATGCTTGAATACTTTTGTACAGACCTGTAGTTTACCTACTTTTATTACATGTCACTATTTAGCTAAAATTTAATTCAAACTAAAACACGATTAAAACTACTGAAATTATATTTCCAGAAATTATCACCCATAGACGGCCACGTATCCAACTCTTTGCGTGGCCCTGTATATAATTTTATCTATATTCTACAAATATTTCTTAATCCACTAAATTCAGTTCAGCGTAAAAATGCATAACTCCTTTAAAACCCACCTTTAAGCAATTTATGCTCATACTCAGTAACCTTTACGAATTCATTTCTGTAGCCCTGTATATGAACTATAGCATTTATACGCACTTTATAGTATGCATAAATATAGTGAACAAGTAGGTAAGTGTGATCACAGATCGCACAGAGGGTTTCGTTTAATATTCCTTTCAAGACACTTTATCCTTTTGAAAAATCTCTTAGTTCCACATTTCGCAACCAGGGGCGCACTCTATTCTAAACAAACCTCTATCCGAACGAAACACCGTTTTATAAACTATCCGTAGATATATTAGTCTAGGGGATTGGGCCGATAGCACCCGAGACAAGGAGGCACCCCTGGCGGTAAAAAGAGGGACAAAAATATGTAAGGCTATAGTGCATAATATGAAAGAATGGTCAAAGGGGTGTCGGCAAAAGTTGGAAAAGTGCTCCCCGGGTGAAAAGGGAGGAGGTTAGAAAAATTGCTTAAAATACCCAAGAGAGAGTCAGGAGGAGTAAATAATATAATACTTTTTGAAAATTTTATGATTTGCCATGTGGTCTGAGGTATTCAGCTATACGTATGCAAAAATTCATGTCTCCAACATCATTGGGGGCTCTCTTTGAAAGAATTGCTTAAAATACATATGTGTTAGCTCAAAGGGTTAAACATAAAACTTTTTCAAGATTTTATGATTTGTCTCCAGGTCTCAGATGTTCTGCTACAAGTATGCAAAATTTCAAATCCCCAATTTCTCAGTTAGAAAGGATTGCTTAAATTACGCATGTGGGAGCACAAAGGGTTAAATGCAGGATTTTTTCAAAATTTTATTATTTGTCGTATGATATGTGGTGTTCAGCTATAAGTATGCAAAATTTCACGCCTCCAACCTCAGTAGGAGCTCACTTAGAAAGAATTGTTTAAAATACACATGTGGGAGCTCAAAGGGTTAAATGTACGACTTTTTCAAAATTTTATGATTTGTAGTTGATGTGATGTGATCAGCTATAAATATGCCAAATTTCACGCCTCCAACCTAATTAGGTACTCACTTAGAAAAATTGTTTAAAGTACCCATGTGGGAGCCCGAAGGGTTAAATGAACGAGTTTTTCAAAATTTTATAGTTTGTCATTTGATGTGAGGTGTTCAGCTATAAGTATGCAAAATTTCACGCCTCCAACCTAATTAAGGCTCAATTAGAAAGAATTGCTTAAAATACATATCTGGTAGCTAAAAGGGTTAGACGTACGACTTTTACAATATTTTATGATTTGTCGCCTTGTCTCAGATGTTCTGCTATAAGTATGCAAAATTTCAAATCTCCAATTTCTCAGTTAGAAAGAATTGCTTAAATTACGCATATGGGAGCCCAAAGGGTTAAATGTACGATTTTTTTTAAAACTTTATTATTTGTCGTATGATATGTGGTATTCAGCTATAAGTACGCAAAATTTCACGCATCCAACCTAAGTAGGGACTCACTTAGAAAGAGTTATTTAATATACACATGTGGGAACTCAAAGGTTTAAATGTACAGCTTTTTCAAAATTTTATAGTTTGTCATTTGATGTGAGGTATTCAGCTATAAGTATGCAAAATTTCTTGCCTCCAACCTAATTAGGTACTCACTTAGAAAGAATTGCTTAAAGTACCCATGTGGGAGCCCGAAGGGTTAAATGAACGAGTTTTTCAAAATTTTATAGTTTGTCATTTGATGTGAGGTGTTCAGCTATCAGTATGCAAAATTTCACCCCTCCAACCTAATTAAGGCCCAATTAGAAAGAATTGTTTAAAATACACATGTGGAGCCCAAAGGATTAAATTTACGACTTTTTCAAAATTTTATGATTTGTCGTATGATATGTGGTGTTCAGCTATAAGTATGCAAAATTTGAAGTCTCCAACATGTATAGTTTTTGAGAACGGGCTTTGTGACAGACGGACAGACAGACAGACAGACAGAGGAGCGAGACGAATAGGGTTTTGTCAGATGAACAAAACCTTAAAAAATAAAGAAAACTAGAGAACAGGAATTCTGCTTTATCAGAATTTAGTGTCGCCTCCGGCATTTCCATTACTTCATTTTCTTCTGATGGACTGATGGCTTCTATTATTATGAAACAGCCATTATAAATGAAGTGTTAGGTGAAGATGAAAGAGCAGCCTTAAAAAGTTTTCTGGTCAGAATGCGGGGGGGGGGGGGAGAAATGGCCATAATTGTTTTTTAAGGCTGCTCTTTCATCTTCACCTAAGCGGGACTCTACTGCAGTACAAAACATATTACAGCACACGTTTTATTTTATGTAAAATGACGTCATTCGCACCCGCTTAAGAATTTGAAAGACCGACAGTAAAGCATGCATAGTACATCACTATCGCGAAATAATGCACAAATGCAGCAAAAAGATATCGTCATTCAAGAAAATCGAAAAAAAAAAAACCAGCCATCTAATGATTCATAGATACTTACAATTAAATATAATATATAATAGCTCCATTGCTTTAACAGAAATCATTCGTTTATATTTTTTTTCAAAATAGCACGTATTTTAATTACATTTTCTTTCGGTTGTTATGAGAAAATGGCAAAAAAAAAAAAAAAAAAAAAAAAAAAAACCATAATTACTATTTTAAAAGTATTTTTCCTTTGCTTTCTACAGAAATGGATAAAATGCCGTTGCCAATATTAAGCAAATGGCTCCAAAAACTACAAAAAAATTAATATTTCAAAAACAAATAGAGATACAGTTATCAAACAAAGTGCATTTAAAAGAACTTTTTTTTTCCAATACGACGGTATAAGAACTGAAAGTGTGCGATGCTTAGAAGTTAAAAAAAATGCTAAAGAGTATTTAATCGTAATGATTTGTTTTACAGCTAGCCTTGGTAAGCTAACGTTATTTTTTGGACACAAAATAAGCTGGGAGAAAGAAATAGCATACCGGACCGGAGGCTAATAAGAAAAAATGATGCTATAAAGCAAAATATTTTATTAAACATCATGTAATTGTTTCTAATTTTCACACGCGAAATATAAAATACGCTTTTGGCGATTAAAAAATGCTATTGAAAGATTATCGCAAAATCTCAAATCAAAGTTTTTATGCCTTTTATCTTTTTAATGGAATAACAAACAGATTTCTTTTCCTATAATGAAACACACACACAGCACAATATATATTAAAACACACATACACACCTAAATAACGCCTGCATTCAACAGTTAAAGGTATATACAAATATTTTACAGACATACATACAATAAATACAATAAACCCAACTGGAGTGAAAAATTAGCCAGAGCCAGGTCCCGGGTTCGATTCCTGGCTCTGGCTAATTTTTCACTCCAGTTGGGTTTATTGTATTTATTGTATGTATGTCTGTAAAATATTTATATATACCTTTAGATTTCTTTTCCTGTTTGATTAAATTTAAATTTTTTATGGCACTTCATTATTACTGCATTTTTTTTTAATTTATTTTTTTTATTTTTTTTTATTTTTTTTATTTAATCTATGTGTTCCAACCAGTTGTCTACGAAAACATCTACCAGTGAAAGTGATGCACAAAAAATATCTGTGACGTATGCAGATAAATTTTGCTTTTTTATCAGTTTTTTTTATATAATTTTTAAACGGTTTGGAACTTATTTTTCATAGTAGGTGCGTTCAGTAGGCGACCCTCGTAGGTACCTTCTGGTGCAATCAGGAACGAAATCCGGCAAATATTTTTTGAGTTTTGCTTGACGAAAGTTTTTATTGGGGCTTTTTTTTTAGTAGGACATGGCCTTAATATCAATCGTAGCTGTAATATTGCGTTGAGTATTAGCCTTCGCTTCGCTCAGACAATTATATTTAAGGGAGTCCAAGTAAATTAAAATATGAATAAAAGTAACATGATACAATGCTTAGCATGCTTTCCCAAACATAAATTTTAAGGTAGACCAAACTGGTCGCCAAGGGCGGTTAGTACTTTAAGAATAAATGTATTAGAAAAAATTTTTAGAAATTGATTCAGATTATGGTTTACTTTAAAATTTACAATAAAAATCTATGTAAAATGTTATTATAAACTATTAATAGCACTATTTTTTTTAAAGCTGTTACTTGTATGTAAAAACTTTAAATTGCACCATACACCGTTTCCAAAGAAAAAAAAAATAAATATTCACTTTTATAAATGCATAATATCTGCTTCTAATTATAAATTTATATAAATATTAATTCAATAAATCCGTTTCGATTAATTATAAAAATACACAGATATTAAATCCGTTTATCACATTTTTAATAATATTTATAATAAACTCATCTGAGAATTTACAAAATTTGAGTGAAAATGAATTAAAATCTATACACAAATCTAACTCTACTTTACTGAATCACCTTTCTTTAAACAAAGAATATTTGCTCTTCAGTAAATTGCGTTAAAGAAAAGTACTACGTGCTCGTTAAACACTTTTCAATTCTCATTTTGTATTCAAGGCAGATATGCTTAAGTATCCTGTAACAAAATATTTTTTTCATTCCTATATTAAAGAGATTGTATAATAGCCCTCTATTCTTAACTTATATATATTTACATAGAATGAATTATATTTTTATTTCAAGCGCCATAAACAGAAGTTAAGTTAACCATAAGTTAAAAGTTATGTTATTTTAGAGGAGTCATGAAGATATTACGTGCGGTGTTAAAATCTTTTCTTTAAGAAATTATGCGAGACTTAATGTTAGTAAATATTTACGGATAAGTTCCTTTTTATAAAGAATATTAATAAGAAGAATATTTAGGTGTAAATTTAAAGTGATTGTTATTTTGATAACGTTCATAATGATATAAAGCATCATTAAAAAAATGATTGGACAAATTTTAAGAGGTGAGAGTGAAGATGAAAACAGAGAATTTTATATAGGAAAACTGTGACATAGTCCATTTTTTCACTCAAATCAGAACGTAACTACACTTTAAAAAAAGACGTATCTTTCTTATTCTTAGGCTAGGAAAATATAATGTAACCAAGAAAGAATATGTACTAGAATGAACTAGAAAATATGAAGTAGAAAATATGAATTTTGCTTTTTCAGAATTGAGTATCGCACCCGGTGAAAAAAAAAATATATATGTATATAAATATAGATAATATAAAATATATTTTAGTTTTAAGACTTAAAACACACGCTTTTATTTTATATAAAATGACGTCATTCACATCCGCTGAAGCATACTCATTTATGATCCAATCTTAAACACCATATACTGTAAAGTATTCATAGGACGTCACTATCGCTAAATAATACACAAATCCAAAAAAAAAAAAAAAAAAAAAAAAAAAAAACAGATGTCACTGAAGAAACTCGTTAAAAAAAATTGGCTATCTAAATATTCATATGCCTTCATTTGTTTGTAATATAGATAATTAAATATAGATAATTTATAATAGCTCCATGTTTTCTCAAAAATCATTCATTTATATTTTTTTCAAAATAGCACGTATTTTAATTTTTTTTTCTGTAGTTATGGTAAAATGGCAACAAAAAAAATGTAATTACTATTTTCCAACTTTTTTTTTTTTTTTTTTTTTTTTTTTTTTACTTTCTACAGAAGTGGAGTACTTGAGTTTCCAAAATTAAACAAATGGCGCTAAAAACTACAAAAAAAAAAAAAAAAAAAAAAAAAAAAAAATATCAAAATTAAATGGAGATGCAGTTTCCAAACAAATTGCATTAAAAAGTACCTTTTTTCCCATACGACGGTATAAAAATTGAAAATGTGCGATGCTTAGAAGTTAAAAAAATTGCAGTAGAGTATTTAACACTACAATGATGCATCTACTTTGTTTTACGCCTATCTTATACAACGGGACGTTATTTTTTAGAGACGACATTAAAGTTGCTGGGAGAAAGAAATAGCGTATAGGGGGCTAATAAACTCTTCCGAGTTAATAAAGATACCGAAAAGCGTTGTTTATCTGTAGAAACGGATGTGCCAAACCCAAAACATTCTTCTTTCTCGTACATGTTAATACTTCAAAATTCGCTATCACAGAGCCAAAATAAACAATTAACTTTAAAAAATCAAAACACCCGACTGCGTAAAAAAACGAACTAATTATTTCTTATCAATGTGAAACTATTTTTTTTCCAATTCCTACTATTAGCTCACACTCTCGCTATATATATCTTGTTCAAATTTTCAATCGTTAATAAAATACTTATTATTCATCCGATCAAGCTCAAATAATTTTTTTAAACTTGCAGTGGATGACACTTGATGTTAATCCAGTTTTTTCAAATATTAATTAATTAAATAAATTAAATTAATTAATTTTTAATAATCGAGAGAGTCCTCTTCTTGATCAAGGTATTTTAAAACCGAGAGAGGCCTCTTCTTGATCAAGGCATTTTAAGCGCCACTGAAGAGGAAATAAGAATGGGAGAAAAAAAATTCTCTTATTGACCTAAGAAGGAATTAACTTAAAGTATATATATATTTTTTTTCTATTACTTGTTTATATTACTTACCTATTTTTTTTTTATTTACTTGTACTGATGACTTTTAAGTTGTGTTTCATTGTTAGTTCCTATCTATATACATTGTTTTGATGAGGTCTATAGATGTCTGTGATGGTTAGAGTTGCAGTAAATCTAGAGATCCTACCTACACAACTTCCAGGTTGTATAATATTTTAACGGAGCTTCTGACTGTAAAATAGTCAATGAAACATCGTCTTCGTTTTGAAAGACCTATCCAATGATATGCCACTCAATAGGGTGCGTACATTTTTTTTTGTCTCTACCACCATTTTGTATTTTACGGCCGCCATTTTGAATTTATAAAAACAAAACCTAGCCTATAACCATCGAACGGTTAAGAAAAATCGATAGAGACCTCATTCATTAAAATCCATCCAGCCGTTGGGACGTTCCGAGGGTATAAAGAAATCCACATACACAGATACGCGTGAAACACATAACTTTTCTCGGCAGTCGGGAAATTAAATGACAATCTGTGACTATCATGAGGATTCTAAAGGCATAGGTTCGTCGAATTGTGGGCATTTAAAATTTGTTATGAGCATCGCCTTTCTCAAACAAATTATTTAATTTTGGCATCCACCTATTAGATACCTGCAACCAAAATTCTAAACCCAAAAACAAAAAAGCTACACCTGTTTTGCAGTATACACCAAAACCTAATAAGGATCTTTTTATGTGAAAATGAACCAGAATATGAAGTTTGATTAAATTCCGTCATTAGTTTTTGAGATATAGCTATCGCGAAAATTGTGAAAATTACAGCCTAGCAGCGCCACCTGTTATAAGATTTACACGAAAACCTAACCAACACCAACTTATGTCAATATAAAACAGAATATGAAGTTTGATGCAATTCCGTGGGTTAGTTCTTGAGATATGGCTATTATTTTAATCTGTAAATCCTGTAATATGAAGCATATAACGGCCCCCTGTTAGCCGATTTGCACCAAAACCTAAGCAACAACAACTTATGTCAACGCCTAACTGAATCTGAAGTTTGATGAAACTCCGTGTATTAGTTCTTGAGTTAAAGTTATTGCGGAAATTTTGAAAATTACAGCATACATGTGCCATGTATTAGACAATTTAAACCAAAATCTCATCAGGATCACCTTGTATCAAAGAATAACTGTATCTGACGTTTGATGAAAATCTGTGCCTTAATTCTTAAGATTGAGCTTTTTTGTAAATTGTGAGAAATACAGCATAGCAGCGCAACCTGTTGTGTGATTTACATGATGCGCAAACTTTGTAGAGTTTCCGGATGTAATCCTCAAGTGTTCTCTACTTCTGTGTCTACCCCGTCCTTATAAAGACGACAGCTTATAAAAGTCATTTGGTATGAAGCACACAAGTCGGGTGTATATATTCAGTAAATAAATAAACTAAATGAATACGAATTAAAATCGCAGAACTTCACATTCTGCAAATAAGCGAATTAAAATATACGCGTACATAAAAACAAACTTTCAGTTTCAGTTACAAATTATATAAAGTTCGAACGAAAGAAATCTAAAACGCATGCACAACTGGGAGTGCCCCCTGGTGGTTACCAATTAAAATCGCAGAACTTCACATTCTGCAAAAAAGCGAATTAAAATATACGCGTACATAAAAACAAACTTTCAGTTTCAATTACAACTTATACAAAGTTCGAACGAAAGAAATCTAAAACGCATGCGCAACTGGGAGTGCCCCCTGGTGGTTCTTACGTTGAAAGAAAGGAAGAAACTAAACGTCTCAAATTAAGACACGTTTGAAGGAATGAAGTGTCTTAAATTTAGACGTTTGCTGATTTTTCAGACATTTTTTCAGTTCACTTATGCTATGATCCTAATAAGACTCTTATGTGTCTTAAATTAAGACATCTATAATGTCTTAATTTTCAGATTAAGACACTTAGGTGTCTGAAATTCTTTTTAAGTCACATATGTGTCTAAATTTAAGACGTGTCTATTTGCAGTGTATCGGAGAATAATTGAATCGAAAGTTTTATTAAATTCCGTGCATTATTTCTTGAGATAGACTGACAATGACTTTTCTAACACAGACAGATATTTTCTAAAAACAGTCAAATCGTGTTCAGGACTTTTTAAAACATATAAATTCGTCAAAAACCGGATGTCGAATTTTTTCACGAATCCAAAACTTTCTTCTTGCAAATATAGAAAGTGAAAAGGGTCTTGTTCATATTTTTACTGGAATCCGAACGGAATTACACTGTAAAAAATTCATAATTTTATTGTTCTAGGAAAATATAATGTAATCACTAACGAATATATACAAAAACCTCATCTGAGTTAATAACGATACCAAAAATCGTTCTTTATCTTTATCAGCTTCGAAAACCAATATATTTTCGAGTTTTGAAGAAGCATTTATACAAAAAAATGTTTCTTTTGCTTCCTTCTTGATTTTCTGAAACGTTTCCGAATAGTTTTCGTAATGTATTAAACTGTTCTATAGTTATTTCCGATGCTGTCTATTCTCAAGTAAACATTTTCATGTTCAACAAACATGTTTTACAAAATGATAATTTGACAGCATCAACATTAACATTAACCCTTTATCTACTGACGGTACTTATAAGTACTATTAACATAACTTGTTATAAAATTCATTTGATACAGCGATTAGTTGTAATACAGTTTAGAATGAGTTATAGATACATTACTTTATCTTTTCCAAAAGAATTATTGGTTACACAAAACAAAAACATTTTAAAAGTGTGATTTCTTTTGCCTTTGCATCTTTTCAGCTTTCTTGGCGCTTGATGATAAAGGGGGAGGGGGATTTTTCAATTCGGAAATATTTCTATATTTTGTTGTAAGAACATTATATTTGTGCATTTCCTAATTCTACAAAATACTAAGAAAACTATTTAAAATAAAAGATTTGAGTAGAGTTATAAATATTGCACAAAATCCCTATAAAATCAAATTTAATTAATCCTTCTAAAATGTATTAAACGATTAAGTAAATCTTCTAATGTAGTTTAAACAATTCACGAAAAATGCTTTAGAAGATAAAATTTTCATGAATTCATAATTTAGTACATAAAGGGTTAAAACTAATATTATTTTGTTACAGTTGAATGTATAAATTCAACTACACCGCTGAAAATATTTAATTATAAGAATAAATAGCGTCCTAAAAATTTATATTCCTGTTTGAGAGAATTGATTAATGGACTATAAAAGCTTCTAGGAAACGTTTCCAAAATGCCATTTCAACTAAAACACTTGATTTTATCAATGCTTCGTCAGCTATAGAAAATATATTGGTTTTTGAGTTTTCTGAAGTTGAAGAACGGTTTTCGGAGCCGTTGCAATTATAAACCAAATTAGGATCCAAACAAGATTCTTGTACTTTTGACTGAATAACATGAATTGTAAACGTAGTTTCCTATGCAAGCATTGTTTGTTGTACTGTGTTCAACCTCTTTTTTAAGTTAGTTTAATATGTTTAAAATCACCCTTTATGGGTTTTAATTGTTACGTGTAACACAATTTAAAAACATTGTATTATATTAAAGAAATGAAAAAAAAGAAGTGATAAATATCTGGCCTATTTTTAGGTGCGTTCGTAATTATATAAATACGAAGCACCAATAGTCGTTGTTTGGCCCGTCCGCATATAACAGGGCAAAGACTATCCAATAAAATGGTTTGAAATTTAATATACAAAATCGTTTCAGAATTTTGTCAAGTCGTTTCAAATTTTATGAAAATCGAATCGCAACTTAAAAAGATATTAACAAAAGTTGTTTCACTATATTAAATCCTGTCATGAGTAATTAATTCAATGATATCCTTGATCGGTAATGATTCTAGGTTACCACGGCGATTATTCTATTAAATTCTATCATACGTAATTAATTCAGTGATACCCCATGATAGGTAATCTTTGTTGCCATGGTGATGACGTCCTATTTAAGATGGAATTCTATTATTTCCGTATTACTGAATTTAATATATAGAATCTTAATAAATTTAACAATCATGCATTTTTGCATAGGGTGCAACAGCTGTAGCACCAAGATCGGAATATTTATAAAACTATAGTTATAGTACGAACGCACCTCATTTGCAACGTTTGACGTAGAATTTCCAACTTGTTTATTATTAATTCAGTGATATCCCATAATAGGTAATGAATCTTTGTTGCCATGGTGATGACGTCCTATTTAAGATGGAATTCTATTATTTCCGTATTACTGAATTTAATATATAGAATCTTAATAAATTTAACAATCATGCATTTTTGCATAGGGTGCAACAGCTGTAGCACCAAGATCGGAATATTTATAAAACTATAGTTATAGTACGAACGCACCTCATTTGCAACGTTTGACGTAGAATTTCCAACTTGTTTATTATTAATTCAGTGATATCCCATAATAGGTAATGAATCTTTGTTGCCATGGTGATGACGTCCTATTTAAGATGGAATTCTATTATTTCCGTATTACTGAATTTAATATATGGAATCTTAATAAATTTAACAATCATGCATTTTTGCATAGGGTGCAACAGCTGTAGCACCAAGATCGGAATATTTATAAAACTATAGTTATAGTACGAACGCACCTCATTTGCAACGTTTGACGCACAATTTCCAACTTGTTTCTTATTAATTCAGTGATATCCCATGATAGGTAATGAATCTTTGTTGCCATGGTGATGGCGTCCTATTTAAGATGGAATTCTATTATTTCCGTATTACTGAATTTAATATATAGAACCTTAATAAATTTAACAATCATGCATTTTCGCATAGGGTGCAACAGCTGTAGCACCAAGATCGGAATATTTATAAAACTATAGTTATAGTACGAACGCACTTCATTTGCAACGTTTGACGTACAATTTCCAACTTGTTTATCATTAGAAAACTTTAAAATCAAAATATTTTCTAGATTTAAAGAAGAGTTTGTAAATACACAGTTTTTTTTTTCTTACTCACACTAATCTCTCTATTCTAAAAAAAAGTAACTACCACTGTCGCCGCCGCCGCCGCCACCGGTTTTGAATTTTTTGTGACCGGAGGTCTTTGTTCGTTAATATTAAGCAAAATATTGCATACAAAAATATGAAAATCGGTGGAATTATAGAGAAATGTTTGATAAACACGCTGATGCCGACAGTTTTCAAATCGAAGAAATATTTAAAGAGATATTTAATGCTAAATTTGGACAAAATCGTTCCATTAAAAAATTTTTATAGGAGCAAAAACTGTAGTTCGGAATTGAATCATTTTTAGATCATTTTATGCGTCAAAATTTCCCGGTGTGCAGACTGCACTCAGTTTATTAATTTGACTCATTTTTTGAGGTTTTATTTCTATTTTAAATTCAAATTTTCAGCATTTCGAGAGATATTTTTTTACACATTTTAGAAAATGGTATTAATTTAATCTGTTGCCAACTGTATAAACAGCGCAAATAGTAATATTTGCTTCAAATTAAAAATTTACTTTACACGTAACTATTATAAACAAGAAAATATAAAAAGCAGGAACTCATTGAGAATTATCATAAAAACCATATTACACGTGAATTTTAAAAGTGAAAGAATGTTGTAAAATAATAAATTCATTAACATGCGTTAGAAGTCTTAAATAGGAGAAATTACGTCACATTTACGTCACATTGCACATTACGTAAAATGAACAAAATATAATATTGCAAAACAGTTTAAATTTAAAAATTGCGCGAGATATTTATGTAATATTTTAAGATGATATTTTTAACTATTTTTATTAGGATAGCGCAAATAATATTTCATTTCTAACGAAATTATTTTCACGTGAATAGTAAAAGGAGAAAGAAAAGTTTAGAGAAAATTACGTCAGATTAAAAACGATACATTTAAAGGGTCATTAAAAAAAACTTTCTTTTCGCTTTGCTAAAAAATACCGGGAGGCAAAGACTCTGTTTATTTAATTCATTTTACATTAGCTTATTTTGAAATGTCAACTGATTTTATTTAATCAAAGACGGAAACAGCCATTGTATCATTTAACAGCCGCTGATTTGGCTTTAAAATTCCCCAATCAAAGAGAAATGAATAGAAACCCGTTTATAGGGAGATCGCCACTGTTTTTAAACTTATAATTCAGTCTTCCGAAATATTTTTTAAGCCGATCAAATTGGCGTGCTTTTAGAGTCTGCGGAGTCTGAACAGGGGTTGACGAGAGTAGCTCGTAGGGGGCAGGGCCCCCTAGTTTTCTAAAACGTCTCACAGTAGTTAATCAGTTTTCTTAAACAGGAATACATGCTTTATCGATGCCTTCAATGAACACTTATAGCTGCGACACTGAATTTATGCATGCTAGAGTAACAAAATAATATATATATATTTTAATGATAATGCTGTTACTTGATCATGTTTGCCTGTAAAAAAATGTTTGTTTAACATGAAAATATTTACTTGGGAAGAGATATCATCCGAAAAAACTATTCCGGGTTGAAAAAAACTGATTTATAGACTTATTAAAACTACACAGTAACGATTCCAAAAATCAATGGTAGACAAAAAAAACATTGTTTTTAACCCCTTACGAGCCCATGCATCGTACCAGCAAGAAGAGATTCTCTGTTTCGTACTAAAATATTTTCGACACCACAAATTTTAAACTGCAATATTAACTTTATTTAATGGCAGACATATATTGATCATACATACAAGGCAGGCATTTTCGTACGATAAAAGTGGTGTATGGTCTCTATTTTTATTTTATTCTGTCAAAAAAATAAACTACTTAAGGGTTAAATCTCAAAGTAATTATGTTGGTTTTTGAGGCTTCGAAAAATGAAGAAAGCTTTTCTGAATCCTACGTTATTGCATGTTTCATTTCGTTGATATATTACAGCTTATGATTTCAGGTAGATTCTTCTTTGAAAATTCTATCATTAAATTAATAGCAAGTCATTAATATTTTCTAAAAAAAACTACGTGTTCATTAAACATGATGCTTTCCTGTTGTGTATTCAAAACACGAATTCTAAATTATCTGTGACAAAATATTTTCCCCAGTCTTCTACTAAAGAATTTCTATAATAGCTCTCTATTCTTATCTTATGCATAGTTGCATAGGATAAAATAAAACCTTCATTTCAGGCGTCATAAACACACCACGAAGTTAACGTTATGTCATTAGAGCTGAGTGATGAAGGCATTACGGGCGGTCGGTGTTAAAATCTCTTCTTCAAGACATTGTGCGCGTACTGCTAATAAAGATCTCGACTATGTTCCGTTTCACAAAGAATATGAAAAACGGAAATATGAAGTTTTAAATAAAATGAGATTGTAATTCTAAAAACGTTTTAAAACTTATATTTGTTTAAAAATCTGCTTATAGAGGCTGTCTTGTATGGACTGACATTTTTAAAAACTAAATAAAATCTAGTAGGATGTGCCAATCCCAAAACTTTTTTTCTATGTCACACATGTTAGTGCTTGAAAATTCGCTATCACATACGCTATCGTTTTATCTGCTGTTGTCAGATTTTAAAAAGCTGAAATATTTATATTTCCAAACATTTTTCAATTGAAAAATAAATATATACATGAATAATAATAATAATAAAAAAATTTAAATAAATAAATTATTGCGTGCGAAAAGCATTTAGAGTTTAAAATTTCGCCATTTTGAAAAGCCCAAATAATAATATTTGTAAACATTTTTCAATTGAAAAATATAATTACACGCGCATGTTAGAAGTTAAAGCTTTAAAATTATTAAATTACAAGTGTAAAAGCCGGTCATAGAACGATGGGTAGAAATCGTGGTTTTGCCTTAAAATTTGAAATAATTGATAAAAATATCTATATACTATTATTCTGCAATTGAGTTATTTGGTTTAAAAAACCTAAAAAGTCAGTAAATGGAAATACAGATTTCAAACATTTTACATTGAAAGTACATCCTGCTTATTTACCGGTGTAAAATTTAAAAATAATGCGATGTTGAAAAGTAATAATGTCTACAAAATAAAAGGAAGAAAAGGAAAATGGATTAATGATTCATCAAATCAATTTTTCCAAAATAAATTAAACATACAATCCTCAAACATACAAATTGAAGACTATGTTTATTGCATTAATACTCAGAAAATGGAGTACTTTTATGTTAGCCTGGCGATGTGATAATCGAAAAATATTGTTCCCATTGACATAATTCATATTGCATTAATTTAACTTAAAATATAAACCTTTAACCCATTTAATTTAAAAAGCATAACTTTTATTTAAAATACAAACATTCAAAATACATAAATTCCATACAATTAAAATGCATGCCTTTCACTTATTTCCTTTAAAATACATAACAGCAATAACAATAATAGATACCATAACATTTTATTTCAACTTGAAAACATTGCTTATAAATCGCACAGGCGAAAAAATATCTGCTATTGGCAAAAAACAAAAAACAAAAAACCCCGATGTTGGCGAGATTTGCTCCCGGATAAGCAAAAGGTACCGAAAATTGAGTTGGGTTTTCCAAGACTTTGCTTTTAAAATGAAAACTATTTTCATTGTTTCATAGGCGAATGACGCTAAAGTATTAGTTAACGTACAACCACACTCATTTTTACTAATACTCTATTTAATGTTAAACTATTACAACATCTGGGAAGCTGGGAATGCAGTTTACACCAGGAGAAAAAAGTTAGTACTACTTATACAAGCGCCTTGTTCGAAGCGTTTCACCAGGATTGAGGGGAGTGGAGAAGTTCGACTTGAATAACGGCAGTTGCCGTTAACATTTTACCAGAGATTATAGTTTAATGCAGATGGTAGTTACAGCTAAGGCGCCACAACGTCAAATGCATATTAATAATACAGGAGTCAAAATATTTAATGTGCGAAAGTTTTTAATTTTTTATCAATGAATTTTCAAAATTGAATGACTCACTACATATTGTTTACATATGTAAAATTAATCAGAATTTCTGAAATGTTCGTCTGTTTATACAGATAATCTATTGTTGGTAGCTGGTTCTTTTTAATTTAGAACTTGAAACACTATAAATATGCAGTTTTTGAATGTTTTAGAGAAAATGAAGAATAGATGTGATACAGCATACAGTATTTACATAAGCCGAAAAACTCTCTTATTTACAGCATCGGAATGATGGCCGCGATTAATGAGGCTGTCGTAACGGAATTGTGAGGGACATAGACAGATTTCGATTTTACATAAACTAGGGGGCTCTTCCCCCTGCAAGCGACGCTCGCAAACACCCGTTCAGACACCGCAGAATCTAAAAGCACGCTAATTTGATCGGTTTTAAAAACATTAGAGAAGATTGAATTATAATGACAAAACCTACAGAGATCACCCTGTAAATGGGTTTAAATTCAATTCCCTTTGATTGCGAAAATTTAAGGCTGAATCAGTTGCTGTTAAGACATCCATTGGTTGTTTTCATGTTTGATTAAAGAAGATCAGTTAAACATTTGAAAAAAAGCTAAAATAAAATGAATTAAGTAAACAGAGTCTTTGCCTCCCGGTATTTTTTAACAGCGTTATAAAACGATTGACATAATACAATTTACTACAATTACTACAATTTAGTGCTTTAACCCAATCAAGGGCGGGGGTTCCTTTTTGGACCACTTAATTTTAATCCTTAAATACCACATTGGCACCAGAATATTGGAATGAAAATTTTCCTTTTATTAAGTAAGTGAACAAAAGCATTTTCGTATTTCGAAATTTGTTTGTAAATTCTGGTGCCATTCACTGATTTCAACATTTTACGAATAGAAGTACCTTTCCCCTGAAAGGGTTAAGCGCATATGAATGTAAATATTATTTTAAAGTTTCCTTTCTCTTTTAATATTCACGTGTAAATACACTTTTCAAGACATATTTTCAATATTTTCCTGCTTTTAACACGTACTCATTTAATAGTAATTTTAAAGTTTTTTTCTGTTTTTAATAGTCACGTGTAAATAATTTTTTAATCGTTAGGAAATATTATTCTTTGCGCTGTTTTTAGAATTGAAAACAGTCTCTATAATAGGTGATAAGTCGCCAACTATTATTCTATCGCCATCATTTCCCCTTTTCATAAGAAAGGTTTCCATTTTGTTTAAAGAATCAAAGTCATTTTTTCGAATAAAACTACGTAAAAGTTGCCATGATCGCAAAGCATTCTTGGTACTTTTATGTTAACCGGGTGCAAATCTCGCCAATAGCTTTTTTTTTTTTTTTTAACTCGCCAGTTAGCATTTTCTTATTTTTCGAGTGGTAAATTAAAACGGTCCTACTTGGTTATCCCATGGACCAAAAATCTATCGCCAGACTATAAGATTAAATGCCAATAATGGTTGATCGTAAATGTCACATTCACTTGACTGTAAGGAAGTTACACGTGTTTACACCATCAAGTGATTTTTATTTCGACGTTTTATTTGTATATTTATTAATGTTATACTAATTTATTTCTTCTTTCGTTATTTAAATTAAAAATCACGTTAACTTGTATAATTTGGCGATATGGTCGACGGGATAACTAAGTAGTTCCATTAAATCATTGCTTTGAATATGAAATTAAATGTCATGATTTGTTGCATTATTTAATATTTAACACAGATGTCATATACGCACCGGGTTTGGCGATTTTTTTTTTTTTTTTTTTTTTTTTTTTTTTACGAAAATTTGGCGAAAACATCGTTTTCGAATACAGTTACATATGTATTTTTAATTTATTTTCTATTATTTTTAAAATGAAATAACAATAAATAAAACAAAATAGATAATAACTACAGAATAAAACAATTTAAGTTTTTTAAGTAATTTTATTTTTTTTAAGTACAAGGAAAATAAATATAAATAGACATTTATAAATAAATAAGCAACAATAGCCGGGTTACCATGTCAGGCAAAATAATACCATTTTGGCGCCAGTTAGGTACCCCGGTGCGTATATCATATCTGCGCCTAATATTTTTCTTTTCGTTTCGTTTAAAATAAAAGAAAGAAGTGAAAGCCATTAATTTTATATGTTTCAATTTTAAATGAAAGTTTTGTATTAAATAAAATGATAATGAAAAGAAAAAGAAAAGCATTGTTCTTAGCATACATTTAAAAGAGGCCAAACTGGTCGCCAAATTAGTTTAAAATAATAACCTTTTCTAAAATATGAAAAAAATATCTGTTATGATTAAAATTTGATTGCCATCATTAGAAAAAAGCATTTAAAATTATTTAAAAAAATAATATTTAGGAAACTAATTTGAATTAAAAAATTCTAATACCAGTTTTGAGATCTGCAGATCATTTCGGATTTTTTGGTGTTAATTTCATCGTAAATTATTCCATATTTTAGGAGAAATCGTCGTGAAACATAATCAGTTATTTAATCAATCGTTTCATAGAATCGTTTCATAAATTCATTTCATCTCAGCAGTTTCATAAATTAATTTCATTAGGATTTTATATATATAGGGGATCGTACCCAGGTTAAAGAATATAGGTGAAAACATTTTTTTAAAATTGAAAACTAATAATTTTTTTAGCTGCAATAATTTTTTTAGATTGACCGCATACATTAAAAAAGCATTTTTCAAATGGAAAATACGAATTATACAATCAAATAAATTTTTGAAATTTATCAAAAGCGATATTTTCTTATTTGCCGACTTATAAGAGTTATTTGCCAAGATCTTGCTACCTAAGGCATCCTTTTATATTCTGATAATTTCAGAGCTTATACATGCGTGGTAAATTTGTGTTTTATTTAGATTATTTTATTCATTTATTCATAGGGAAGTTTTTTTAAATGGATATTAGACGTAAGAAAATGATGAACTCTTTATTTTGTTTTAAGAGCAAACGGATTAATCTTTCGTAATCAAGCTCCGCGCGATATAGATAAATTAAAAAATATTTCATACTTTAGAATTGTTTTTAAAACTATAGACAATCAGTAAACTGAGATACTGAGATGAATTCTTGCAAATAAATTCCATTTAAAAAAAAAAAAAATCTTATTTGGTGATCTAAAAATTTGTCTCTTAATTTGTTTTTCACAAATATGTTAGATTTGTTATGCAAACTTATTACTTATAACTTTAATTTCGTTATGCAAAAATAGTCAGAAACAAATGCTGAAAAATATTTGTTGATTTATGTGTAAAATGCTTATAATTATTATATATTGAAACCGGCAGGTGATAAGATAAACTAAAAAAAAATCATGATTAAAAATTATTTATAAAATAGAATACATCAGTCAATGAATACAGTTTTTAAACAAATTGCATTTGAAAGTAATTTTTTTCCCTATGCGATGAAAATTGAAAATGTACGATGGTCAGAAGATTAAAAAAATGCAGTAGCAAAAATTTCAAGGCTGAAATTTCATCGTGAAGTGTTGCCGTTAGCAAAATGACGTCAGCATTACGCACAGATACGTTTGTTCTTTATAATATAGATATTTAATCAGTAAAATATAATAAAGATCAGTTATTAGGATGTGGTAATCAATTGAGGCTCTTATACTTGTTATTTCCGGAATGAAACCAGCAATTTTCACCTTCTCAGATTTTGCATACGCACTTCTCATATCCATATTCATCATTTAAAAAAAATTGTTTTTGTTTGATCATTTAAAAATCATTTTAACTAGAAACTTGAAGTCACGATTGTCAGCAACATATTTTATGTGAACAGACGCACTCTTTACTTGAGATTCTAATCTCAATTCCGGAGAGTAAAAATTTCCGTAATTTATGTTTTTTTAGACGCATTTGTGTTAAAATGTTTAGTTTTATCTAAGAAAATGATTGTTTTCTTTTAAATATGACTTCATTTTCACTTAAATAAGCATTTGTGTCTTAAACAATCCTAGTGTCTGAAACTTTGTATCAGTACACATGCAGAAAGAAAAACAATCTAGAAAATGTATGAAGAAAAATGCGTGTTTTTAAAAGCAGTACGTCATTTCCGTTATTATGCCCCTAATATAATATTCTGCTCTTAATGGGATTTTGCGTCACTAAACCCTATAAAACAATTTTTATCGACAATTTTGAATTTTTATCAGAAAATAGCATGAATAATCTTAAATAAGCCTAGTGTCTGAAACTTTGTATCAGTACACATGCAGAAGGAAAAACAATCTAGAAAATTTATGAGGGAAAATGCGTATTTTTAAAAGCAGTACGTCATTTCCGTTATTATGCCCCTAATATAATATTCTGCTCTTAATGGGATTTTGCGTCATTAAACAATATACAACAATTTTTATCAACAATTTTGAATTTTTATTAGAAAATAGCATGAATAAAGTTAAAAAATACCTCATTATTTCCCTCTTGTCTGCAACAATGAAAGCTATCTAATTTTCATCCTTTTGAAGAAATTTCAAAAAAGGCTTCTAAAATTAAAATATAAAAGTAGCGACATTAAGAAAAAGAAAAAAAAAGTCCTTCCGGCCAGTGCCGGGAGGAAGAGGTAGCTTTCATATTCCTCATTTTAAAAAAGCCAACTTATATTATTCAAACACACGAAGCTCAATTAAGTGGAAACCGAATGTAGGAGATTCAATACTAATTTTTATCAATACTAAATCATTATGAATGAGAATTTCGCGAAATTAGTCAGCTTTATCCAAGCTGCTTTTATTTAAAGTAACTTATTTTTTGCTTCCAAATTCGGCGATTTCTTAAAGTGCCTGCCATTTTAAGACAACATGGTGGATGAGGCTAACAAGTGAACTTGGTCGAGACCTTAGTAATTCCTGTGCACATGTTCACTCACATCGGAATCGGTTGATATATACGAGTGCTATCGCAGGCAAAAAATCAGATTTTTCAAAATGTCACCCACGTTAGAAATTGAAACTGCAATATCTGAGCCATTTTTTAAGATAAAGACAAACAAAAAATGCTCCTGAATCCTTATATCAAGGTCAAATACTTAAGAAAGAAACCTTTTTCAATTTCTAATTTTTTTAACCTCATTTTAAATATATATATTTTTTAATTTAATGGCCGCCATTTTGAAACAAGATGGCTGATGAATCTGGCCAGCGAACTTGGTCGAGATATTGATGTATACTATCCACATGCCTTCTTCCATCGAAATAGGCGAATGCGTGTGGTATCGTGAGACAAATACAAGATCGTTTCAAAATGTTAGCCATGATAGAAATTCAAAGTGCTATAATTCAGCCACTTTTTAAGATATAAACAAAAGAACAAATTTTCAGAAACAAAAACTGCTCCAGAATCTTTGTATCAAGGCCAAACACATAAAAAAAAATCTTTTTCATTTTCCAATTTTTTAATACCTCATTTTAAATTTTAAATTACATTTTTTTTTTAAATGGCAACCCTTTTGAAACAAGATGGCGAATGAAGCTGGCCAACGAACTCGGTCAAGACATTGGTATGTACTATCTACAGACCGAGTTACATTCAAATCGGTTCATAAATACGCCTGTTATGGCGTGACAAAAATCAAGTCGTTTTAAAATGTCAGCCACAATAGAAATTCAAAATGTTATAACTCAGCCATTTTTTTAGATATAGACGAAACAAAACCTGTTCCGGAATCTTTATATTAAGGTCAAACACATACGAAAAAACTCTTTTTCATTTTCCAATTTTTTGGTATCTCATTTTAAATTTAATTTTTTTTTTTAATTTTTTAAATGGCCGCCATTTTGAAACAAGATGGCGGATGAAGCTGCCCAACGAACTCGGTTGAGTTATTTGTATGTACTATGTACATACCAAGGTACATTCAAATCGGTACATAAATACGTCTGTTATCACGTGGCAAAAATCAGGGCGTTTCAAAATGTCAGCCACACTAGAAATTCAAAATGCTATAACTCAGCCATTTTTTAAGATATAGACGAAACAAAAACTGCTCCCGAATCTTTTTATCGAGGTCAAACACATAAGAAAAAAATATTTTTTCAATTTTCAATTTTTTGGTACCATATTTCAAATTTAAATTTTTCTTAAAATTTTAAATGGCCGCCATTTATAAACAAAATGGCGGATGAAGCTGGCCAACGAACTCGGTCGAGACATTGGTCTGTACTATGTATAAACGAAGTTACATCCAAATCGGTTCATAAATACGCCTTTTATCGCGTGACAAAATGCAGGACGTTTCAAAATGTCAGCTTCGCTAGAAATTCAAAGTGCTATAACTCAGCCATTTTTTAAGATATAGACGAAACAAAAACTGCTACGGAGTCTTTGTATAAAGGTCAAATACATAAGAAAAAAATATGTTTCCATTTTCAATTTTTTGGTACCACATTTCAAATTTAATTTTTTTTTTAATTTTTTAAATGGCCGCCATTTGAAACAAAATGGCGGATGAAGCTGGCCAACGAACTCGGTCGAGACATTGGTATGTACTATGTACACACTGAATTACATCCAAATCGGTTCATAAATACGAGAGTTACAGTGTGACATAGGTCAGATATATCAATTTTGAACGGAGGGTGGTTTCGGGGTCTGGGGGTCATGATCGATGAAAATATACCAAAATTTTTTGAAATCGCTTTCCTCCGAACGGCTGCAATAGGTAGCTTTTTGTAAAGAAAGCTACCTAAAACATATAGTGCGATCACATCTACAAAGGAAGAGCTTTCAGTAAATATATATATATATATATATATATTTGTAAAATTGGTTCAGCAGAAAAATCAGAACAGATGACTAAAAAACACACTTTTGTTTTAAATATATAGATTATATAAAATTAGGAAAAATTAAATTATGCAAATTATGTTATTTTGATAAAATTATAGTATTATGTCCAAAAGAATAACATTAAAATTTTAGTATTCGAGAGAATTTTCGAGAAAAACTTCAGGAACCCGATATTATTTTAAACCATGAATTACTATTCGTTTGCCTGTCTAACTCGGCGAAGCAAATCCACCCAGGCGAGAATCATCAATTTCTGTAATATAAATCGCTATTATATGCATGTCACCTCTCTTTTATATTGACACTCTAAGTTTTTGTAAAACTTTGCGTTTTATCAGTGTGTGATTTCGATTACATTATTTTTAAAAGTGAAGCATTTTCACCTGTGCAGAATTTCAAAGCAGCTGGGCTGTGAAAATGACGCACTCCTACAAAACATAATTCAGGTTTAAGAATTAAAATACACGCTTTTTTATCAAATGAAGTCATTTGCATCCGCTAAAGCAATCCACTTTTACAATCCAGTCTTAACACGTTCACGCCGGCGCGGTGTGTCACACTCAACTGTCTCAGAGTTGTCAAGTCTCCAGCTTTTAGCACACCACTATTATTTTAGAGAAAATGTTGTTCCTTTAAATCGCCCAATTGTTCTAATTAAATAAAACAACATTTTCTGTATTAAAATACTGGTATCCAAATGGCCGGAAACTTACCAGCTCTGAGGCAGACGAGTGTGACCCACCGCACCGGCGTGAACGTCTTAAACTTCGTCTATAGAAAAGTGTGCATATGACGTCATTATCACGGAATAACAGACAATATTCTTGACATAGCCCAAGTTTTAATTTCAACTTTTTTTTTTCATGTTTTATGAGAAAATGGCAACAAAAAGATACAGTATCTCCTATTTTCGACTATTTTCCGTTTACTTTCAATGACTTTCAATAGAAATGATGTATTTTTGTTGCGACGATAAGAAAAATTGTGTTAAAAACTACCAAAAAATTAATATCTCAAAAATAAATTGAGATACAGCTTTCAAACAAATTGCATTTAAAAGAGCCTTTTTTTCCTTATACGAAGATGTAAAAATTTAAATTTGCGATGTTTAGAAGTTTAAAAATTTGCAGTAGAGAAAACTGCAAAACCAAAATTTTATTTCAAATTTCAAAGTGTTGCCATTCGCAAAATGGTGTATGCGTTACGCACAGATATGTTTGTCCTTTATAATATACAAGACAGATAGATTATGTGCTAAAAGCAGTAACAGGGAAAATTTGCGCAACATTCAAAAGAATATATTTAAAACGATTTTCCTATAGCGTCTAAAAGAATAGTTTTCTTTTAGGCGTTATTATTGAAGTCAGGAGGGCAGCGAAACATTTTTTTTAACGATTTTATAGAAGCTGATTTTCAAATGTATGATAAATCGTACGTAAAAGATAACGCCGTTAGCGCGACATCGGTGGATAAGTTCTTTGGACAAGAAAATTTCACCAGACAAACGGAAATGAATGTCTTCCGCAATCGATCAATCTTATTAAAACTTAGCAAATTAAACTTTTATCTAATACATTATGATCTAGGGCAATTTTTTTCATGTAATTTTTTTTTCAGTTACTACAATGAAAATTAAAGTAAATGAAAATTATACATAAAAAAATACTCACCGGTGAGAAATTAATTCGTAAGAGGTAATTAATTAAAGTGGTACTGCAATTAGGTCTTAATTAAATGGTCTGTACTCGGCGGTACTTCTATCTACCGCTGAGTAATTCAACTGTTGAATCAAATACATACACCGCTTACTTGAATAACTAGTCAAATTGTATTCTAAGTTCATAATGAACGCATTAAAAATATCCAACACTTAGCTAATGTCCCTTACTATATTTGCAGCGTACGTTTTTAACTGATTTATGAAAACGTGGTTTTTTAACAAAAACTTTTAAAATATTCATTAAAAATTAATGAATTTTCGTGGGTTTTATATGGTATGTATAACAAAAGAGTTACAATGAGTTACATTCGATTTTCAAAGTTCTTACAATTAATTTTTAATGCCTAATAATGCAATAAATTTCATTTTAGCATTCATAGCACGTGTTTTTGTTTAAAGCCTTACAAGTTTCCTCTTAGTTTTCTGACATTATTTTTTACAGTTTACAAAAAACATTAGTAATCTTGAAAAAAAAATATTCTTTAAAAAGAAATAACATGCAAAAATATAGATGTTAATAATTTATTACAATGTCAGAAATCATTTTAATACTTTTTAATTATTCAATGGTTCTGCATTTTTAATTGCTCGCTCTTGCTCATGAGCGTGAAAATTAATTAATATGAAAAATTGATTTGAGCGTGAAATATTTAAAGAACACAAAGCTACAGATGTTTCATATAATGGAATTTTTTCCTTAAAAATAAAAATTCAGATGAGGGAAATATATATTTTTTAAAATAGGCTTTAAGAAAATTTTATATAAAAAAAAGAATCTTTAAACTTTTTCCTATATGGTAGGAAAAAGTTTTTGGTCTGTCTTTCTTTCTGCTGTTTACCTATATGTCCACACTTTCTTAACAACTTTCTTAAAAATATTTTGATTGTCACTTCGATTCGTATACGATGATTTCGTAAATATACGTAAATCGTTATTGAAATTTACTATAGGACTTTCCATTGGTACCAACTTACCTCTTCTCATATTTAAAAACAAGAAAGAAAAAATCATGCGTCAAGCATAGATTATGAAACACTTTCCAACACATTCAGAATAATGTACCAAAACTGCAACGTTTACTAAGTTAAAACGTTACGTCTGTTTCAACACTATGGAAACGCATAACACACTTCAGCTGCTCCCATCTATAATCGGAAAATTATCCGAATTTTTTCAGCAGACCTGTATATGATATACAGGTTTGTATCTATTAACTACATGCATGCAAAAATTTAGTTCACTTAAGAAATACATGTACCTCAGTTGAAAATTCCCCTTCAGCAACTTTCTTTAATGAAGAGAATAGAACAACTGAAGAAATCTGAAGATTAAAATGAAGATTAAACTGTGCAGTTAGTTAAATTAGAAGAAATAATTATGATCAAAAAGAGATAATGACAATTGATTTTTTTTTAAAACAAATAATTGTAGTTTTGTGAATGTAGAAGTAATTAGTTCCATATTCAGGATGCAATTTATATAAACAATTAAAAAACTATTTCTTCTTCTTCTTCATAAGTATGTAAAATTTGCCTAAAAGTATTTATTATGACTCCTTAAAAACATACATCATCATTATATTTATTGTAGCAGTAAATGTGTTAGGAACTAGATTCATTGGAAAAGGAGCATTTTTAATTTTCTATAGCCCACCGAATTTCCGTAATTTCTAAAATTTATAGCCAAATAGTTTTCAGCTTATCTGAAATGAATTTTTAAAATAATATTAAAATTATACATAGTGCTACTAGGTTGCCACTGTACTTCTCTTTTGTAGTCAGATCACTTAAAAATCTATCACATCATGATGGCACAGTGCACGACCTTCGAAAGTTATGTTTACTTCAGTAAGAAAAGTCACTTTACAATGTAACATGCAGAAAGAAAGAAAGAAAAAAAATATATTGGTTCCCCCATGATAGGAGCCATTGTTCTCAACCATAAGGCACCGGCGAGATGGAGACCTTGTTTTTGAATATTGTTTGGTCAGAGGGGTGTAAAGATTCTATCCTTTTTATTTATTTATTGTAAAAGAAGTTTTCTTGGAAATGGAAAATCCTGCACTATATTAGCACGAAATGCATAGGAAAAATGAGAACAATATTTCGATTCCTTAAATTATGAAAAATATTGTTCCGGTTTGAGATTTTATTCTGCTGCCAGTAACATTTTAAAAATTATTTAGAATTTTTAACGCATTTTTAAAATTGTTTTTGTATGGCAGACTAATTTGCCTGAAGTTTTTTTTTTAAATAATGAACAATAATTTTGAAATAGCATTCTGACTCGTAGAATTTTCCATTTCCAGCCCTGTGCATTAAGATTTTCTTATATATATATATATATTAATTTACTTTATTTTTTCTCTTAAAAAAATACTTATTATAAGAAAATGAGTAAAAAGTACAAAGACTTTTTATTTTACTAGGGGGATCGGCCCCCTACGAGCTACGCTCGCCAACCCCCGCCCAGACACCGCAGACTCTAAATGCACGCTAATTTGATCGGCTTTAAAAAGATTTCGAAAGATTGAATTATAATGTAAAAAGAAGTGGCGATCTCCCTACAAACGAATTTCTATTCATTTGTCTTTGATTGGGGAATTTTAACGCCAAATCCGCTGCGGTATTGCTTGATTATCTCGTCGACCAATTTCGCCAAATTATATAAATCGCCAAACCACTCGCCAAATTATACAAATTGACATAATTTTTTATTTTAAATAACAATAGAACAAATAAATTCGTACAACATTAATAAAAATACAAATAAAACGTCGAATAAAAATAACTTGATGACGTAGATATGTGTAACAACATTTCAAAATAAGCTAATATAAAAGGAATTAAGTAAACAGAGTCTTTGTCTCCTGGTATTTTTTAACAAAGCGAAAAGAAAGTTCTTTTAAATGAGACATTTTAAATTAATCGTTTTTAATCTAACGTAATTTTTACCAAGCTATTTTTTTCTCTTTTAAATATTCACGTGAAGATACTTTTGTTAGAAATGAAATATTATTTGTGCTTTCCTAACAAAAATAGTTGAAAAGATCCTCTCAAAATATTAAATAAATGTCTAGCGCAATTTCTAAATTTAAACTTTTTTGCAATATTATTTTGTGTTCATTTTATGTAATAACTATAATGTGACGTAAATATGACGTAATTTCTCCTACAACTTCTAATGCATGTTAATGAACTTATTATTTTACAATATCCTTTCTCTTTTAAAATTCACGTGTGTACTTTTTATGACATAATTTTTAATAAATTCCTGCTTTTTATACGTAATTATTTAATTTTAATTTGAAAGTTTTTTTCCTGTTTATAATAGTCACGTGTAAATAATTTTTTAATTTGAAGCAAATATTATTGCTTGCGCTTTTTATACAGTTGGCAAAAGTTTAAATTAGTACAATTTTCTGAAATCTGTAAAAAATATCTCTAGAAATGCTGAAAATTTGAATTTAAAATAGAAATAAAACCTGAAAAAATGAGTCAAAATAAAAAAATTAATGCAATCTGCACTCCGGCAAATTCTAACGCATAAAATGATCTAAAAATGATTACACTGCCATGTATAGTTTTTGCTGCTATAAAACTTTTTTAGTGGAACGATTTTGTCCAACTTTAGCATTAAATATCTCTTAAAATAATTCTTCGATTTGAAAACTGTCTGCATCAGCATGTTTATCAAACATTTCTGTATAAAACCACCGATTTTCATATTTTTGTATGCATTATTTTTCTTAATATTAACGAAGAAAGACCTCCGGTCACAAAAAATTCAAAACCGGCGGCGGCGGCGGCGGTGACAGCGGTAGTTACTTTTTTTTTAGAATAGAGAGATTTTATTTTAGCAAGAAGTATCCAGATTAGAAGCTTAATGTTTATTAGAAGTGATAAGCATAAGGTTTGAAGAAATATTTTATAACTTTTCTACGAATTTCAAAAGTGAATGTGACTTCGGGTCATTTATCCGTCTCTGTGATGGTATGTCTGTCCGTCTGATTACTCTTTAACGTTCATGAATATTCTTGAAATATTCATAAATATTCTGGAAATTTAAATAGTATTTAGGATCATTAAAAAAATTTCCTATCGAAAATACAGTGCGTACTTGTAATTTATAATTCTTTTAGAAAAATGCATACGACAATTTGAATAAATTACTATATAACATCAGCAATTCTTTAATCTACATTTCATTCATGTTGAGATGTTTGAAACTGATAATATTTTATAAAGGATTGCTGAACCATATTTTGGACAGAAATTTTTGTGTTTAACATGTATATAGTGTTATAGGGAAAATGTTACAGTTTTTATGCATTATAAAATTTACTGAATGTTAGACAACAATTTAATACTCAAAACAAGAACGAAAGATCTTGTGTCAGGTCTGTCTCTGAAACAATTTACGATACTTTCAGAATACCATAACAAAAATTCACAGTTTATTAAGGTGAAAAAAGATAATAAACAATTTGAAAAAACGCATAATGCATTTGGAATCCCAATTTAAGGAATCACCATCAATACTTGGAAAGGTGTCCATATCTTTTGTACAACTTTGTGTATGATTAACAGATTTGTATGCATGCTTCATAATATGCTAAAATTTAGTTCAGTTAAACACAGAGCGCAATTGAAAACTCTGCTTCAAAAGTATCCCTTCAAAAACTAGATATGTACTAGATATTTTATACAGCTCTGTATATAATCTAAAGAATTTAGACACAAAAAAATCATGAAAACGCATACCACAATTAAAATAATCTTCCGGTAATTATTTTACATATTATTCATTGTTTACATTATATTTTCACGGTACCCGAATTTGTTTGTATGCACTGTAAATTAATGTAAAACTCTATGCACATCATATTCTTCAGTTAGCGTTTTGCAATACACCTCATTGAGATAGATAATTTTCAATATATTTAAAATAATGTAACGTCATAAAAATAAGTCCAAAAGATCATAATGTATCGGAATTGCTTTGAATCTTCATGCAATTGAACCGTAAATGATACAAACTTTATTTTCAATTCTGAACATTCCATAGTAAACCTGAATAACATATCAAATTTATAGCAAACTATATGGGATATTATACTTACTATACTTATGGGATACTTACTATATTTATGGGATACTATACTTACGCAATTTAGAGCATGGGCAGACAAAACGAATTCATAAACTCTTTTAAACTATGATGGAAAGTGTTATATGATGGAAAATGTTATATGGTAAAGAAAAAAAAATTGAAAGTGAAGCTTTTATGGAGGCTACGTAAAAAAACATAATATTTTAAGAATTTTTAAATAAATCATTTTAATTCAGGAAGTTTGAAAATATTGGACTAAAATAATATTTTAAAATTAGAGAAGACATAAAACTTTCGAAATATAACATGTTGAATAAATACGTTTATTGCAAATGTGATCTGCAGGAAAAGAAGAAAATGCTATTTGCGAAAAGAGATACTTGTCTAGTTGCAAAATTTTCTCAATAAGATTTTAATCAAGCTTTTTAGATTTCCTGTATAGTTTGCCGAACCCTAAAGCAACAAAATTAAGTACTTTTTAATAATCCCATTGCCACTTTTCTTTTGTTCTTGCTTCTGAGAAAAATAATTTATTCTTTCAATCAAGCGTTGCAGACACTTTCAGTATTTTTTCTTTATAAATTTGAGATGTTCATTTTGAACAGTTAACTTTCTGTGTAGTTTAACGCGTGTGAATAAATTATTGAAAAGCATATATGAAATAACATGCTGGAATTATTAAAAAGGAGGTAGGAAGTGGGGGGGGGGGGAGTGTCTCTTAACTATTTAGCACTTTGGACGGTCTAAAAATCTATCGTTATTTTTAAAATATTAAAATATTTTTATGAAAACTTCAATATTAATCATTTACTGTAAAAATAAACAAACGCATCACCGAAGATTACCCTCTGACTTTTATTTCCTCCAAACGCAATTTACTAATACAAATTATGACAAATGTCATGTTTGAAGATTATATAGCTTTCAATTCAAGATTAGAATCGCGTTTTTAACGAATAATAGTTTTTTAAAATAAACAAATCAACATGAAAATTTACATGCAATTTCTAATTATTTAAAAGGCATATTAACAGGACATTTCTGACAATGCACTTGTTTTTCGTAGTGTTTAGTAACACTATTGTTTATTCTTGTTTAAAATCTAAAAAGATGATTTTCAAGTAATTTCAATTTACATTGGCAATAAGCTGGAATATAGATAGAAAAGTCTGTCCATTTTAATACTAATCTATTCTTTTTATAGAATCATTTTATTATATTTAATTAATTTTTTTAATTTCAGAATAAAATTGAAAAAATTCTCTTAGAATTGTGTGAATTAAAACTTACAAATAATGCTTTTTTTAAAAAAAGGCTTTCCTAAGAATTTATCAAAACCTTATTTTTTAGTCAAAAAGCATCATTTTCAATTGGGTCGCGAAGACTACAAAACCCCAACTGGTGTAGAATTAGAGAGGGTGCATTACTGAAGCTGCTGATAAGAATGAAAAGAGAGGAGAAATCTCTTGTAACTGCCTCCCTTCAGAAATCTTTTAGAGAGAAACCAGGCTGAGTATTTTCGACCCCCGCGAGACAAATAGCCCCTCACAAGCAGGGCCGAAACTAGAGGGGGGCAGAGGGGGCACGTGCCCCGGGCGCCGCTTTAACAGAAGGTGAAGGGGACGCCAGAATGAAGATTTTGTTTCACGTTTGATACAAGAATGTATATATATATACGAAATTTGTACAAAAATGTCTCGCAGCCGGAAAATTTAAAGGAAAACTTAATCAAATGCATTACACTTTACAAATAGATAAAAAGATTCATCTACAATACAAAATTGCAAATGAATAAGAAAAAAGGCTTTTTTCATTCTCCCATTCCAAAAGTATCATGACTATGCCTTTCATCTTCACCTTTGCCTTCTATCTTTCACTTCCTGTGTAGGAAAATCACTACCATTTTTCAAGGTCAATCTCTATTGTCGGACACTGTCCACTACTGATAACTAACAAGTGCGAAGCGACCCCTCACAGTCTGAGTTTTCTATTAGATGAAAAAATTCCATGAAAGCTGTTTGTTGTTTTTCCGCTAAGCTGCGTTGAGTTTCTTTCTTTCTTTTTTTTTTTTTTTTTTTTTTTTTTCCGTCTTGCTATGGGCGATGGCTGCCCTGACAATAAAAACGAACAGGAGGGGTAATGCACAAAGTAAAATTCTTAGTAAAACCGTTTTTTGTTTAAGAGTACAGCATTTGTAGTGGGACGGTAAAAAATCTTGCACAGGACGTCACGTCATATCTAGAAAAGCAAAGCCCCCGCCTTTATCGCCCAAAATGATTTTTTTTCTCGTCTTTCTGGCATTTCTAGGCTTTTTGCCACCCTGCAGTGGCGTATCTAGACTCATCATTTGTGAGGAGGCTGAGGTGTAGTAAAAGTTTCTAAGGGGGAATCACAAGAATTGGGGAAAATTCCGCTTTAAACATTTTTTATCATAGCAGGTAACACATCTATTACACAATAAACCTACTATGATGAAAAAATACAAACGTACAGCAAGATGTTGACCTCATTTAGGCCTATACAAGAAAAAAAAATTCCTTTTGATTCCGTTTTCAAGGTTTTAATGAATCAATGTTTGGCAAAGCTGATTACGTAGTTCAGTTTTATATATTTTAAATCCGGAAACTTACCAGCTCTGAGACAGA
Organism: Maratus speciosus; assembly: GCA_963932465.1. NCBI lineage: Eukaryota > Metazoa > Arthropoda > Arachnida > Araneae > Salticidae > Maratus > Maratus speciosus. The sequence continues at coordinate 566,147,621 of OZ010795.1, read as the reverse complement.
CGAGTGTGACCCACCGCACCGGCGTGAACGTGTTAAACTTCGTCTATAGAAAAGTGTGCATATGACGTCATTATCACGGAATAACAGACAATATTCTTGACATAGCCCAAGTTTTAATTTCAACTTTTTTTTTCATGTTTTAGGAGAAAATGGCAACAAAAAGATACAGTATCTCCTATTTTCGACTATTTTCCGTTTACTTTCAATGACTTTCAATAGAAATGATGTATTTTTGTTGCGACGATAAGAAAAATTGTGTTAAAAACTACCAAAAAATTAATATCTCAAAAATAAATTGAGATACAGCTTTCAAACAAATTGCATTTAAAAGAGCATTTTTTCCTTATACGAAGGTGTAAAAATTTAAATTTGCGATGTTTAGAAGTTTAAAAATTTGCAGTAGAGAAAACTGCAAAACCAAAATTTTATTTCAAATTTCAAAGTGTTGCCATTCGCAAAATGGTGTATGCGTTACGCACAGATATGTTTGTCCTTTATAATATACGAGTTGCAACCCGTCGAAATTCGACGTACTAAAATGTTTGAAAGGAACTGTCAGATCGAAATTATAATAAACCTACAAAAATAATTACAACAAAAAAATCATCTTACATTGGTTGTCTAACTCTTAAAACAAATAATATTTAAAATCCAAAATTACCAAAATATTATTTCTACAAACTTCAACTGCTTAAATTATTGAAAAATTAAACTGTATTAGATTATGTAATCAAGATGAGTAATTATGAAGTTATCGATGGAGCTCTTATGTTTGTTTTTACGGGATGAAAAATCAGTAAAAAGGATTTCGCTTTGTCACATCATAAAATTTTCCCCCATAAAATCTAAACTGTACGTTATTTTCACATTCTCGTAATTTACATACGCACCACTCAAATTCACAATTTGAAAGTATTTTAACGCGCAAAAGAATAGATTATTAATGAATGCATTTCTAAAGTTAAAGTCAAGTTTGTCCGATACAACTTTTCATGTGAACATTCGCACAAACCTTAAGTTCTAATCTTAGTACCCGCGAAAAAAAATTCAGAAATTTGAATTTAGTTGTCATAGTATTGGTCAAATACTTAATTTTATAATAAAAAAAAAAAAAAAAAAAAAAAAAAAAGATCGTTTTGTTTTAAATATATCACTTTTGCTCAATGAATCATTTTGCCGAGCGCCTCAAACTCATTTATCAGCGTAATGTAAAAATATTAAAATGTAGCTGATTTATGAAGAAGAATGCGTGTTTTATTTAATGTCTGACATCATTTTCTGTTCAAAAATTATAAAAATGTTACTTTTATTTGTAATGTGTAAATGGCATCAATAAGGATATAATGAATAAAAATAATAAACCATGAATATTTTCCCTTTACTTTCAGTATAAATGGAGTACTTCAGTTGCCACAATTACAAAATTTGTATTAAAAACTATAAAAAAATTAATATCTCAAAAACAAATTGAGATACAGCTTTCAAACAAATAGTATTTAAAAGAGAATTTTTTTCCTTATACGACGGTGTAAAAAGTTAAAATGTGTGATGCATAGAAGTTTAAAAATTTGCAGTAAAGAAAATGCAAAACCAAAATTTTATTTCAAATTTCAAAGTGTTGCCATTCGCAAAATGACGTATGCGTTACGCACAGATATGTTTGTCCTTTATAATATAGACAAGACAGATAGATTATGTGCTAAAAGCAGTAACAGGGAAAATTTGCGCAACATTCAAAAGAATATATTTAAAACGATTTTCCTATAGCGTCTAAAAGAATAGTTTTCTTTTAGGCGTTATTATTAAAGTCAGGAGGGCAGCGAAACATTTTTATTAACGATTTTATAGAAGCTGATTTTCAAATGTATGATAAATCGTACGTAAAAGATAACGCCGTTAGCGCGACATCGGTGGATAAGTTCTTTGGACAAGAAAATTTCACCAGACAAACGGAAATGAATGTCTTCCGCAATCGATCAATCTTATTAAAACTTAGCAAATTAAACTTTTATCTAATACATTATGATCTAGGGCAATTCTTTTCATGTAATTTTTTTTTCAGTTACTACAATGAAAATTAAAGTAAATGAAAATTATACATAAAAAAATACTCACCGGTGAGAAATTAATTCGTAAGAGGTAATTAATTAAAGTGGTACTGCAATTAGGTCTTAATTAAATGGTCTGTACTCGGCGGTACTTCTAAGTACCGCTGAGTAATTCAACTGTTGAATCAAATACATACACCGCTTACTTGAATAACTAGTCAAATTGTATTCTAAGTTCATAATGAACGCATTAAAAATATCCAACACTTAGCTAATGTCCCTTACTATATTTGCAGCGTACGTTTTCAACTGATTTATGAAAACGGGTTTTTTTTTAACAAAAACTTTTAAAATATTCATTAAAAATTAATGAATTTTCGTGGGTATTATATGGTATGTATAACAAAAGAGTTACAATGAGTTACATTTGATTTTCAAAGTTCTTACAATTAATTTTTAATGCCTAATAATGCAATAAATTTCATTTTAGCATTCATAGCACGTGTTTTTGTTTAAAGCCTTACAAGTTTCCTCTTAGTTTTCTGACATTATTTTTTACAGTTTACAAAAAACATTAGTAATCTTAAAAAAAAAAAAATTCTTTAAAAAGAAATAACATGCAAAAATATAGATGTTAATAATTTATTACAATGTCAGAAATCATTTTAATACTTTTTAATTATTCAATAGTTCTGCATTTTTAATTGCTCGCTCTTGCTCATGAGCGTGAAAATTAATTAATATGAAAAATTGATTTGAGCGTTAAATATTTAAAGAACACAAAGCTACAGATGTTTCATATAATGGAATTTTTTCCTTAAAAATAAAAATTCAGATGAGGGAAAGATATATTTTTTAAAATAGGCATTAAGAAAATTTTATTTAAAAAAAAGAATCTTTAAACTTTTTCCTATATGGTAGGAAAAAGTTTTTGGTCTGTCTTTCTTTCTGCTGTTTACCTATATGTCCACACTTTCTTAACAACTTTCTTAAAAATATTTTGATTGTCACTTCGATTCGTATACGATGATTTCGTAAATATACGTAAATCGTTATTGAAATTTACTATAGGACTTTCCATTGGTACCAACTTACCTCTTCTCATATTTAAAAACAAGAAAGAAAAAATCATGCGTCAAGCATAGATTAGGAAACACTTTCCAACACATTCAGAATAATGTACCAAAACTGCAACGTTTACTAAGTTAAAACGTTACGTCTGTTTCAACCCTATGGAAACGCATAACACATTTGAAAACCCAATTTCAGCTGTTCCCATCTATAATCAAAAAATTATCCGAATTTTTTCAGCAGACCTGTATATGATATACAGGTTTGTATCTATTAACTACATGCATGCAAAAATTTAGTTCACTTAAGAAATACGTGTACCTCAGTTGAAAATTCCCCTTCAGCAACTTTCTCTAATGAAGAGAATAGTACATGAATACTTTTATGCAACCCTGTATATGAGTTTATAGAATTTATATACAACGAGTAACATGCAAAATTTGTTAAATTGCATACCGAATTTTAAAACGCACACCCCAGCAATTATTACTCAAAGACAGTACTGTAACCGATTTCTTTTGTGTGTTCCTGTAAATGAATAAAAAATGCTATAAATACCCTGTTCTAACGTAATCGTAGTGAAATTCAATGATTTATATCTGTTTTACAACATTTGAAACAGCGTGATCTCATTAAATACTCTGCAAAAGATTTTTCCCCATATACCATAATGTAATGGAATTCTTTTGAGTGCGCCTGTAAATGAACTATTAATTCTACATACTTCATATACAATAACAAACAAGCTTCGGTGACCTAAATAAACTTTATCAATTGCATGAAAATCCGAGTATATTTACGGGAGTTAGATTGTGGACAGACGGACAGACAAATCGAATGCATAAACACTTTTCAACTTTGTTGGAAAGTGTTAAAAAAATACCATTCTACAAGAATTCCTGTATAGTAATTTTTTATTATTTTTTAATCACTAAATGTCTATAATTAAATGAAACAAAACTTACTGCAAAGAAATTGAGGTGGGATGTTAGTTTATTTTAATTAAAAACTGATAACTAGGGAACTCGCGAAAGGTCTCTACTGAAAACGGAGAGTGTAACATTTTTAGTTGGTTTGCACAGACGCACAAAATAATTAAATTACTTTATGGTCTATGGGAAAAACTGATTACTGTGTATTATATGGATGTTGCACCAATTCAAACATAATGAATGTGATATGTACCGGAAGTACATTTTAGTTGTGGTGTATTTCATTTATGATGTTGACTAAATTTTAGTAAATAACGTGATATATAATACATTTAGGTGCTTGTCAATAACATTCTATAAAAAATATCTTGTCGCGAAACAATTTTATTTAACGCAAATAATACAAAAACGAGAGATATAAAATGCAGCGCTATCGCAAGCAACGCACGTTTTCCATTTTTATCTATTTTGCGGCTCAGCCATTGCATTTTTTCGAATGCAAGGATTTTTTTAATATAAATTTACTTCTATTTTTCTGTTTCTCTGGCATTTTAGGTAAAAAAAGATAAAGATCTGGGATTCTCCATCTATAGTACTTGATGCGATAAACTATTTTCAAGATTATGAGATTTTGCCATAAAAAAGTTTGCATTTTTGGGAATGATCTGAGACGTTATCTGCGTAAACAATGACGAAAAATAGAAATGTTATGTTAAAAACTGTAAAAAGTGAATATTTGTTAAACAACAAACGTGCTTCAACGGTTTCAAACTCATTTGCAACTGCATTAAGATTTATTTATGGCTGGTCAGAGGAATTGACATCAGACAAGTAGGTAAAAAATTAATATTTATTTGCATAAATGAAGGCCTTTTTTTCTGTGTTTATAAATTTTTCATTTTTAAAGGTAGCGAAATGTAAAAAAGTAAGTTTATTTGTCTTTTTTTGTATTAAGGATCCAAATAAATGTCATAATCTTAGGTTGTAGACTTCTTTGAAATACGTATTTTTCTAAATAGCGAAATTATATGTTCAAGCTTATTGTTTATGCATGTTTATAACGTGCAAAATATAGGACCCTATGCACAACTGGACACATATTTCTATTAGTCATTTAGGGGGCAGTTATTTATGTAAAGTCCTTTTCAAGATTATGTTTAAAAGACTGTTTGTTAGCCTTAAATACGATTATTCTTAATTTATTTTTAATAATACTTATAATGATATTAGTCTCTGTAAAGAAATAAATATATTTTTAATAATTCATAAAAATACTAACTATAGTATACAATATACAACTTAACAGCTTAATTAATTTAAATTTAGACAAAACATATAATTATGCATTTTTCCATATATGGATATTCCCATATTTAGTACGTTTACATTTTATCAAATAAATACAAAAATATTTTAGCGTAGTTTTTTTTAGTATTTTTCAAGTTCATTTTGCAACATTTTAAAGTGATTTTATCAATAAATTTGAGAAAGCAACAATTCAGGCATAAATGGGTTAAGCAGGAGTTTGATCGGTATAGAAATGCTTGAATGTCTAACCTTTTAGTAAGGCATTTCGAAAAAATATTGTAGTACCAAGAATTTGTAGAAATTGACAAAAATATGTTTACAAAACAAAAAAATCAATCTAGTTTTCATTTAAATTTTCCATGCTCATAACAATTTTCGTATTCGGGCTACACTTAAAAGACATTTGGCCACGGTTGGTAACCGAAAATTCTAAATTTTAACGCATAAGAAGTAAAGGTTATGCATTTATGGCGTTAAATAGTTTTATTTAGTGAAAGTTTTATTTTTTTAGTAAATGGTAGGCGGAATAATATACAAGTTCCTGAATTTATCAATAATATACAGTGCTGAAGAAACGAATCTGTATATTTAACCGTCAGAAGGTGGTAATTACTAAAATTGGGTTTTTAGTTCGCTTTCTGAATTGTTTATTTAGATATCTTCTTTCATCGTATAAAAAAAGCTTTAAAAAACTCTGAAAATGTTGCAAGAAGTTTCATAATCTATGTATAAAGCACGATTTTTCATTTTTTTTTACATTTTCATATGTTACTTTCCTAAAAGAAATATAAAATTATTTTATGCCTTTAAGCACTGATACCTTGACTGGTATTTTTAGTAACCTTTTATAACTAAATCACTAATGAACTCGGTCCGAAATAAAGACCTCTTTATGTGAAACGGAAGTCTATATCTTCATTTAAAAGGTAAACGAAAGCTATAAAAATACCATTTCTTCGGTGTGGTTTCGATCGTAAAAACACCTTATCCTATATCACAGTGGGGTGTATATCAGTTTAACAAGCTGAGTATTTCGAAATTCTTTTATGTCTTAAAAGCAAAAGTTAGTGGCGAATGTGCTTGTATACATTTCATTCATCCTATTTTTCTAACTGAAAAGAAAGAAGATTTTAAGATATAATAAGCACCTAACGTAAATTATCCTTTTATTATGTATTTTAAGGAGGGGGGAGGGGAATGAGCTTCAGAAGTTCGATATAGTTTGATTTAAACACAATATTAAAAAATTCTTGGAGCTGTAAGTATTTCTTCAAATTAAACGGTTCTTTGTGTAAATTGTACAAATCTTTCTTTAAGTATTCCTTTAAATATTTTTAATGAAAAATAACTAGAAGTTAGTTTAATTAAGCCGTACTGATTAAAGATTTTCATAAATGTGATTTGACATACATGTATTAGGCGCAGAATTATTAAAAACATATTCGATATACTCAACTAGTATTAAATATATATACTCGTACAATATTGTACTTTAACTTCAACCTAAAAAAAATAATCAAATTTACAGATGAAATTATTCTTTTAGGCAATTAAAAAATAAAATACAAAATATATGATATAATTTAAATAAAAATTTAAATAAAAAGAAAAGGGCCCAGTTAAACTGATGACATTGAACTCACAGACTATTCACACTAATTGTATATTATACTCTTATTTCAAGGAACAATACCCTCTAAAAATAAATTAAAGGGGATCAACCGCCAACCCTCTGTTTCCTATCTTTATACTTAACCAATGAGCCTCCAAATCTCATCAGGGAAGCGCCTCATCACAATAAACCGGTATACGAAGTTTGAAGCAAATCGGACAGAGAAACCCATTTATCTAAATTAAGGAGGGGGGAGATTAGCCCACGTTCCCCCTTTATACTTCACCAATGGACTCTCAAAACTAGTAAATGCACTTTATCAGAATAAACCTATTTACAAAATTTGAGTCAAATCGGATAATTCTGCGAAAACCAACCCATTTATCAATTTAAGGGGGGGGGGATCAGCCCCCGAGCCCTCCTTTATACATAACCAATGAGTCCCCATAAGTAATCAGGGAAAAAACCTTGCCAGAATTAACCTATTTAAAAATTTTGATGCAAATCGGATAATTCTGCCTGAAAAACCCATTTATCTAATCTAAGGGGGGAAGGTAGGCCCCGTTCCCCCTTTATACTTACTAATGAACCCCAAAAAGTAATCGGAGAAGCACCTTATCAGAATGAACCTTGTTTCCTCCGTATATCATAATTTGTGAGAGGGCGCTACAAGCGCTTTGGACTGGAAGGGGCGCGGGCGAGGATTCCCCGCCAGTTTGTTGTTGTTGTTCTCCATGTAAGTTACGACGTAAGCGCAATGTATCAACCATTGCCAGTCTCCTTTGAATTTTATGTAAATAATTAAATGTTGTGTTGTGTTTTAGAAGCGTGGACTATCTATCCATTGACCACAGTACAGTCACATTCCTATATAAGTGAGCTATCGAATACAAAGTTTTTTGGTCGTACGAGCCGGAGCGCTCATTTAGAACACTGTGAAGAATCAAGCCCTTGGATATTTCGGATTATTTATTTACAGAATTTAGAGTATAATGTCTGTTGCTACTCCAGCGATTTCAGGAACTGTGGTTCTTAATCGGAAACGAGGAAATATACGCGGCCAGGTAACCAGAATATCGAATGCATTGAAATCGAAACTTGGCCCTAAAGAATTGGATTTGAAATTAAATTCTCTTCAAACGTTGAAAAAGAAGACTGATGAATTAAGAAACGAAGCATACTCTATTATAGCCGACGAGGATTTAGAGGAGTTTCAAAATTCCTTGACTGAAATCGAAGAACAGTTAGAAGCTATCGAAGTAAGCCTTCTTGATTTAATAAAACCTAGTATTTCTAGTGTTGAAAGTCAAAATAATAGTAATGATAGAGGCATTTCTAATGAGGCAAAAATCAAATTGCCGTCAATTAATCTACCCCAATTTTCGGGGCGATATACAGAGTGGATGAATTTTAAGTTACAATTCACCACTTTAATAGATAGTAACGTTGAGTTAAATGATGCGCAAAAGCTGTATTATTTACAATCATCCTTAACCGGGCCTGTGAAACAATTACAAAATATTGACGATTCTTATACTTCCTTATTCGAAGCCTTAAAAAAACGATTTGAAAACAAAAGATTATTGGTAAATAGTCATATTTCAGAATTATTGAGTAATAACAAAATAAAAATTGAAAACGCGAAAGAAATACGCAATTTGGTAGATAATTTATTGAGCCATTTGAGAGCTTTAAAACAATTAGAACTTGAACAAAACACTTTATCAGAATCCATTTTAATGTATTTTGTTTTACAAAGAATCGATGATGAATCAAGAAAAGCTTTTGAAATGTCTCTTGATTCTAACGAGTTACCTGAGTGGAATAATTTTATTGATTTTTTACTGAAAAGAGCTCAGGCTTTAGAAAATGTACAAAAAAACAATATCGCTACGAAACCTAGGTTTGAAATTGCCTCTAAGCAAAAATCTTTCGTTTTACAAGGTGACAAACTTAATTGCGCAATTTGTAAACAACCCCATTTGATTTTTCGATGTCAAAAGTATTTAGCTTCACCGGTTCAGGAAAGATTAAATCAAATACGAAAATTACGATTATGTTATAATTGCTTATCTCCTCATACCCTTAACCGATGTAATAAATTAAATAATAAATGCAAGGTTTGTTACTCAGATCACCATACCACACTTCATGGAGCTAACTTTTCGAAATCTTGTTATGAAAATAAACAAAGTAGTCATATCATGAATTCATCTCCGATTAAAAATGAAGAAAAAATAAATACTAATTCTGTGGAAATTATTTCAAATGCGAAGACCTTGAGCTGTCAAAATAATTATAACCAGACAGTGTCCGGCGCCAGCTATAATGCGTTGATTTCAACAGCGACAGTTTATTTGAGGGGAAGAAATGATTTTTTTTTCCTTTTGTTGCTATTTTAGATACAGCTAGTAATATATCTTTAATTACCTTTTCTGCAGCAGAATTATTAGGATTAGATAAATATAAAGTAAGGTCAGTTGTTTCCGGATTAAATGATGCAATCTGTAAAATTAAAAACAGAATACATGTCGAAATTTCAAACAAAGATCGAACATTTAAAAAATTCTGTAACATGTTTTTGGTTCCTAAAATAACTGATTTAAATCCTATGAGTGGCGTAGATATTTCTAATCTGAAACTACCACGTAATTTGGTTTATGCTAACCCAAAGTTTTTTGAACCACAGCGAATTCAGGTGCTATTGGGGGCAGATGTTTATTATGATTTGTTATTAACTGGTCAAATGAAAATTCCTGAGACTTCTATAATTTTACAAAACTCTTATTTAGGCTGGATTGCAGGTGGAGTTATACATGATGAAAACGAAAATAACGAAACTAAATATAATTGTTATTTATTAGAAAATCAAGATGAATTAGATTTGAAGGTGTTCTGGGATTTAGAGACAATAGGAATTAGGGATGACCCAGTTAATGTAAAAAATGAAGATATTTTAGAGAAATTTCGGGAAAAGGTGCGGTTTATAAATAACAGATATGAAATCTGTCTCCCATGGAAACGGGATTTGGAAGAACTAAACAATAATTACCAGATAGCCCAAACACGGCTCGCTACTCTCGTAAAAAGAATGAAACGTGATACAAGTTTATATGAAAATTATCGTAAAATTTTAGACGAATATTTAGAGATGAAAATTATTGAAATTGTTCCTGAGTCAGAAGAAAATTCTAACAACCCGATTTTTTATTTACCTCACCATACGGTATTTAAACAAGACAGTGTATACACAAAATGTCGCATTGTTTTTGATGCGAGTTCGCATGAAGCAGGTGAGTTGTCCTTGAATGACTGTTTGGATGCAGGCAGTAACCTAAATCCGAACATTTTCCATTTGTTGATTTTTTTTAGATTAAATAAAATTGCTGTTTTGGCCGACATAGAAAAGGCCTTTTTACAAATTTCTATCAACGAAAAAGATAGAGACGTTTTAAGATTCTTGTTTATAGATGACAATCCTGTCAACGGTGATGAATTTAAAGTTATTATGTACAGATTCTTACGCCTAACATTTGGTTTGAACTCAAGCCCATTTTTACTATCAGCCACTATAAAACAACATCTTAGTAAATTTAAGAAGGAATATCCGGTGACAACCGAAATACTCGATAGTTGTATTTATGTTGATGATCTCATTGCCGGTAGCGACACGGTACAAGATGCACTGAACATTTCACAACAATCACACAGAATTATGAAGGAAGCTAGTATGACTTTTCGAAAATGGATATCGAACAACGAAGTAGTAATGGAATCGTGGGAGAAGAACGGGTTTAGTACTTTACCTCAGCCCTTTGAGGAAAATAAACCACATAAGGTATTAGGACTGTTATGGCAACCTAAACAGGACATGTTGATGATCGATATTGATAATTTAGTAGAATTTTTGTGCAAGGCAAAAAATACGAAGAGGTTCGTTCTGCAAGTAGCAGGTAGAATTTTTGACCCCTTGGGTCTCATATCGCCATTTACAATACGAATTAAACTGTTGTTTCAAGAATTGTGGAATAGGAATTTAACATGGGATGAAGAATTGCCCCCCGATATTTCAAGGCTGTGGGAACAATGGTGTTCCGAGTTACCTCAATTAGTACAACTAAATATTCCTCGAAATGTGTTTCAGTTCCCTGAAGACTCTGAATATAAAGTAATACTGCACACCTTTGCCGATGTCAGTCCCAAAGCATACGGTGCTGTCATATATCTCCAAATATATTCCAAGACCCAGTCTTCCATTAAATTGCTAACATCGAAAAGCAGAGTGGCACCCCTGAGAAAGGTGTCATTACCCCGGCTGGAACTGTTGGGTGCATTACTAGCAGCGCGTCTAACTTGTGAGGTGAAGAAGGTGCTAGATCGCAAGGGACCGTCTTCTATGTTTCTATGGACCGATTCCCAGATTGCCCTTTATTGGATAAAGGGGTCTGCAAATAGGTGGAAATCATTCGTGTCTAACCGGGTCAAAGAAATCCAATCACTGACAGACCCATCCAGGTGGTTTCATTGTGCAGGGTCTGAGAATCCTGCAGATTTGCTGACTAGAGGTATAAAATCGGAAGATCTTATTCAGAGTCACAAATGGTGGACTGGTCCAGAATTTCTCAAGGACTCGTTAGATATTTGTAACAACGAACAATCACTAGTAGTTCCAGATCAGGAGATCTATTTAAATGAACTAAAAAGAGACTCCGTGGACAATATTCATGACTTTACCACCTTATCTATCACCACTGAACATTCTATAATTGAACACATTTTTTCATTGACTAATAATTTTATAAAATTAATACGTATAATTAGTTTTATTTTTAGATTTTACAAGAATTGTCGCAACCCACAGAAAACAAGGGGACCACTAACACTAGATGAAGTGAGACAAGCCGAATTATTTTTAATTCGGTCAGCACAAAAGGGTGAGTTTCGAGATGAAATAAAATGTCTCAAAAAGGGTAAGCCTGTTAAGCATAATAGTAGATTATCTTCTTTAAATGTATTCCTGGGAAATGAAGGATTAATTAGAGTTGGTGGCCGTTTATCGCATGCCGATTTGCCGCATAACTCTAAATTTCCAATTGTGTTGCCTGCCAATCATAAGTTAACAAATATTATCTTAAATTATTTCCATTTGAAGTATTTTCATTTAGGCCCACAAGCCTTGCTTTTCCATGTTAGACAGAAATTTTGGCCACTTAATGGCAGGAATAATTGCCGGAAAATTGTTCACAAATGTGTGACATGCTTCAAAAATAAGCCTGTTGTCAGCTCCCAGTTGATGGCCGATCTGCCAAGGGAACGTGTGACCCCAAATTTTGCATTTTCCGTGACAGGCCTGGATTACTGTGGACCCTTTTCTATTAAATTTAGAAATCAAAGGAAGGGTGTATTAAATAAAGTTTATGTAGTAGTGTATATATGTCTATGCACCAAAGCAATACACCTGGACTTTGTTTCAGATCTCACAACTCAAGCTTTTATAGCTAGTTTAAAACGTTTCTTTGGCAGACGAGGGAAATGTGCCAAAATTCTATCTGATAATGCAAAAACGTTCATTGGAGCTGACATCGAGTTGAAAAAATTGCATAAACTGGTTAGTGTCCCAGATGAGGAATTGTGTAACTTTTTAACCCAGGAGGGTATCAAATGGGAATTTATTCCCCCCAAATCTCCTAATTTTGGCGGCATCTGGGAAGCAGCAGTAAAATCGTTCAAGTTTCATTTGAAAAGGGTAATAGGTGATCAAAAATTAACTTTTGAAGAATTTTTAACGATATTAGCGGAAATTGAGGGAGTTTTGAACTCTCGCCTCCTTACCCCACTATCCCCAGATTTTGAAAATTTCGAAACTTTGACACCCTCACATTTCCTTATCGGTAGGCCAATTACTTCGATCGCCGAACCTCAGTTAGATGAAATTAATGAAAATAGATTGGCAAAATGGCAGATAATCACCAAATTTAGCCAACAAATTTGGAAACTTTGGAAGCGCGATTATTTGAATAATCTCCAACAGAGGGGGAAATGGAAATTTAAAAAAGATGATGTACAGAAAGGAACTTTGGTACTAATAAAGCAGGAAAATTTACCTTCCACCAAATGGTTGGTTGGTAGAATAGTAGAAGTTTTTAAGGGAAGGGATAATATAATTCGAACGGTGAATTTACGCTTACCAGATGGGCGAATTTTTAAAAGAAACGTCCGAGATGTCTGTATATTACCAGTTGAGTAACAAATTTCCTTTCTTTCCCTAAGCAAACTTTAAAATGTATATATTATTTCTGTATTTAGTCTAGTGTTATAGTGAATTTATTCTTGTATTATTATTGTGTATGTAAGTTGTTATATGCTATAATTTTTCTTGTGTGAACATTTTTTTTTGCAAATTTATATGTTAATGTATATTGAAATTTGCATTTCAATCCCCGGGGGAGTGTTTCCTCCGTATATCATAATTTCTGAGAGGGCGCTACAAGCGCTTTGGACTGGAAGGGGCGCGGGCGAGGATTCCCCGCCAGTTTGTTGTTGTTGTTCTCCATGTAAGTTACGACGTAAGCGCAATGTATCAACCATTGCCAGTCTCCTTTGAATTTTATGTAAATAATTAAATGTTGTGTTGTGTTTTAGAAGCGTGGACTATCTATCCATTGACCACAGTACAGTCACATTCCTATATAAGTGAGCTATCGAATACAAAACCTCTTTACAAAATATGAAGCAAATCGGAAAATTCTGCCTGAAAAACCCACTTATCTAAATTAAGGGGGTTAACACCAGTCCCCCCTCCCCCGCTTTATACTTAAGCAATGAACCCCCAAAATTAATCAGGGAAGCGCCTTATCATAATGAACCTAGAAAAAAAAATTGAAGCAAATCAGATATTTCTATCAAGAGTTATCACGGTACGTAAATACGTACATACAGAACCTGCGGGCACATTAGCTCTCAGGCTTTGATAGCCTGTGAGCTAAAAATAAATAAATATATTACAGGTACTTACTTAAAAATAGGTAGAGGTTACAAAAATATATAAAATACAATATAATACAAAATATTGACTTTCTACGTTACTTAGTTTTCAAAGTAGGATGCGCAAATGTAAAAAATATCTGTTTTGAAAAAAATTACTTTAAAGTTCAAGTTTACCTCAATTTGGATTGGTATCGCTCCAGATGTTTATCACAAAACCCGTTCTTATTGGAATGTTGTCATAATTTTTCATTTTAAGGTTTTGTAACGCGTCATTATTTAATAATGTGATCTATCCCCTTAAGAAAGGAACAAAATTCATTCGTATTTTTAAGTTTTAAGGAAACAACAATTGTATGCTTTGAAGTTTGTAAATAAAAAAGGATATTAAAATAAAAATATTCTTTATTTTTAGTTTTTAATGTGTGTATTTGATATTTTATTATTTATATTAGCAATTTATTATCATATATTATTACATATGGCTTTTTGGCGATGGTTACGTGCATCATTTCCATTGTTATATCATAAAAATAATTCAAGTAAAATGTTATAATTCATAATAATTTATCATAAAAACAAATCCATTTTTTTATTTCATCAACACAAACAGTCTCTTCCAACGAGACAAACTTGTGGCTTAAGGTTTATTTTTTTTTAAGAGTTTATATATAAATTCTTAATATACGTTAAAAAAAAAGAGACATACTTTTAAAAAAAATTGACGACGTTCGCTAAAATAATTGTAAAGAGCATCTCCACTTGGCAGTTACCTCTGTATATTCATAAAAATCGTTAAAAAAAGTAATCATCTATATTCATAAATGAAGATCTTTAAAACCAGTGGTAAGTGTGATCACAGATTGGACAGAGGGTTCGTTTAATATTCTTTTCAAAACGCTTTATCCTTTTGCAAAACCTGTTAGTTACACATTTCGAAACCACGTGGCGCACTCCATTCTAAACAAACCTCTATCCGGACAAAACTCCTGCTTACAAACTATCCGTAGATATATTAGTCGAGGGGATCCGCCCCCTAGGACCCGAGATAGGTAGGCACCCTCTGGCGGTAAATGTTGGAACTAAAATATGTACGGCTATGGTGCATAATCTTAAAGAGTGGTAAAAGGATTGTCGGCAAAAGTTAGAAAAGTGCACCCCGGGTGAAAAGGGTGGAGGTTAGAAAAATTGCTAAAAATACAGAAATTAGAGGCCGGAGGGTTAAATAATATAAGACTTTTTGAAAATTTTATGATTTTTCGTGTGATCGCAAGTGTTCTTCTATAAGTATGCAAAATTTCACATCTCCATCTTAATTAGGGGCTGAGTTAGAAAAATTGCTTAAAATACACAAGTTAGATCCCAGAGGGGTAAATATAAGGCTTTTTTCAAAATTTTATGATTTGACGTTTGATGTGGTGTGTTCAGCTATAAGAATCCAAAATTTCAAGTCTTCAACTTAATTAGGGGCTCAGTTAGAAAAAAATGCTTAAAATACACAAGTTAGAGCCCAGAGAGGTAAATATTAGACTTCTTCAAATTTTTATGATTTGTTGTTTGATGTCAGGTGTTTAGCTACATGAATCAAAAATTTCAAGTCTCCAACATATGTAGTTTCTGAGACCGTGCTCTATGACAGACAGACACACAGATAGAGAGACAGACTGAGGAGTGAAACGAATAGGGTTTCGTCAGATGAACGAAACACTAAAAATGACCATTCAGCTTTTCAAACTCAAGATCTGAAAACTTCTATTATCGCTAAGGTTAGTTGGCCAGTATTTTAAAATATGTTAAACAAAATTATAGTATCGTGGACTTATGATAATAGAAATATGCCTTGCAGTTGTTTTGCCATTGCAGTATCCAAAAACGTTTTTACTCTCACTAGAGCATTTTCAGTTTTTAATTTTCAAGTGTTTTCCTTTCCTTATTTGTTTGACTAAAATTGATAGTTTCCCTAGTCCTATGTTTTTCCCTTTCATTTTCTCCGTCAACGTAAGACTATAGTCAGATAAATAAGGAAATTTATACAGTGACGAGATCCTGCTGCAGTCACATAAAGGTGAACCCCCAATCCATGGCGCCTTAAAAGTGGCATCCAGGTAATTGCGCACAACAGCTCTGAAATAGCCTGGCACTCCATCAAGCTGAAACTACAGTCAAGGCATACTTAGATACTACTACCGGCAGACCGATTTGCGTTTAATGTATGAAGTTGCTCGCCAGAGGACTCTGATACGCTGCCCAAAACAGAAATTTGACTCTAACCGTAACTTCAACGACGAGAACCAATCAAACCGCTCTGGGCAGGGTTCAGAGAATTCCAAATTGTTTACAATTTTTTTTTTCCATATAGATATGATTCAAAAGAGTTTAATAAAAATATTAACTCTAATCATCAAATAAAAAGAAAAAAAAAACCATTATCATTTTAACAATTATCGGAATAATAAATGGTGCGATCGGAGAATACTTCCAAGGTTGCTACTTAATACCAAGTTAATTATAAATACCAAGGTTGCCACTTTGGCGCATTTATCGCCAGGTTGGGAGAAGTAGAGTATTCTACGATTCACCCCAATAAATAAAATAACATGCATAGTCTAAAAACATCAATGTCACAAATTTATTTGCTATCTTCACTGCTGAAACAATAAAACTAATGGAATTTCTTTTAAATATATTAAAGTGCTGATAAAATTCCTTGTAATAATTAATAAATATATTAAGTAACAAATACACTTACATGATTTAATTAAAATTGCTTGGATAACATAAAATATTGCAATGATATTTAAATCTGCGATCACTATTTCTTTCTATGATTAAAAATAAGAATATTTAATGTTTAAGGAAGATCGTCTTTTTTTTTTTTTTTTTTTTTTTTTTTTTTTTTTTTAACTATTATTATTATTATTTAGTTCGGACGATATCAAACAAACATTTTACGGGTAGCAATAAATTCGTCAAAAATAACTGCTTCAAGCCAGTTATGAGAACTGTAGTTTGATAAAAAACAAATTTTAATTTTAAAACGTGTATATGAAACACAAGCTATTTTTATGTTAATACGGGACATTAAAAAAAGAAGGTACTTGTTAGTTATCCCGTCGACCAAATTACTATAGCCAAATTGTAAGATTAAATGCCAAAAATGGTTGATCGTAAGTGTCGCATTCACTTGACAACACGTGTTTACGTCATCAAGTGATTTTTAATTCGACGCTTTATTTGTAATTTTATTAATGTTATACTAATTAATTTGTTCTTTTGTCATTTAAAATAAAATGATGTCAATTTGTATAATTTGGCGGGTGGTTTGGCGATTTATATAATTTGACGAAATTGGTCGACGGGATAACTAACAAGTACCAAAAAGGATAACAGAATGAACAAAACGATCAAGTAAACAATAAAAAATTTAGCTAATCTTAAAAGTATGTGAACACTAAAATACTACAAGCTGTGTAAAATATCCTTTTAAATCGAAGGAAATTGAAGAATATAAATATTTAAATTATTATTCTGAAAATACGATCAATGATTCTGAAACTTCGACTATGAGAAACAAGCCGCTACCTGGGCAGAGTATAAATGTAAACAAATAAAAAAGAAAAGTGCCCAGCTAAACTGATGGCATTGAGCTCACATGCTATTCACACTAATTGTGTATCATACTCTTATTTTAAAGAATAATGCCCCTCAAAAAAATAAGTGAAGGGGAATTACCCCCGTTTCCACCTTTATACTTAACCAGTGAATCCCCAAATCTAATCAGGGAAGCTCCTTATCATAATAAACCGGTATACGAAATTTGGAGCAAATCGAATAATCCTGAAAAAAACCATTTATCTAAATTAAGGGGGTGGACTACCCCCCCCCTTTATCCTTAACCAATGAATCCCCAAAACGAATCAAGGAAGCTCCTTAACATAATAAACCGGTATACCAAATTTGGAGCAAAGCGAATAATTCTGCATGAAAAACCCGTTTATATAAATCAAGTGGGTGGACTAGCCCCCCTTCCCCCTTTATCCTTAACCAATGAACCCCCAAAACTAACCATGGAAGTTCCTTAACATAATAAACCGGTATATCAAATTCGGAGCAAATCGAATGATTCTGCATGAAAAACCCATTTATCTGAATTAAGGGGTTGGACTAACCCCGTTTTTCCTCCTTTATCCTTAACCAATGAACTCCCAAAACTAATCAGGGCAGCGCCTTATCAAAATGAACCTAGAAAAAAATTTTGAAGCAAATCGGATGTTTCTATCAAGAGTTATCACGTTACGTACATTCATACATACATACATACATACGTACATACATACAGAACGGACGGGCACATTAGCTCTCAGGCTTTGATAGCCTGTGAGCTAAAAAGAGCACGCTGTGATGTTTTGGTTCAGGGTTTGAAACTGAATCCGACTTCACTTTTTCGACGGTTTTCGGCGAAATGCGTGGGCCGTATATATCATAGTAGGCTATGCTACAGTTGTTTATGCATGGCGTTCAGAACATCTTAACTCTTTCACGACTAAGCGAAACATTTTCCCCCATTTTAACATTGGTGATTGTCGTATTTAATTATAACTTTATCTGTATTTTTTATACAGAATGTCAAAATTGAACGTATGCCGAACGCAATTACGTAAAAAATTGTGCAAAACGCCGTATAGAAAATAGGACGCATAATATATGCACTATATGCAATTTGCTTCACACCCAAAATAAATTGTTTCGCAGAATATTATAATTAGCACATCATTTTGTATAGTAATATAGTATTATCTTAGTTAACATTTTCTTTAAAAAAGCAATAAATAAAACACATTGCATAATAAGCCTAACTATAATTTGTGTTACCTTTATAATCCATTGGGAAAACTATTTCCCATAAAATTCCAGAAAAAAACTACACATTGTTATGTATTTTTGTTATGATTTTTGTTTATTTTACGTCTAAACAATCTAAAACTAGTAAATCTGCAGATCAGGAGCCTCAACGTCAGCTCTACAATTCATTCTGTTTAGCACCTTTTGAGTAATATTAATCTTTCTACAAAAATCGAAATTTAAAGTTTTGAAATTACATAAACATTTATAAAACGAAAAAATATTTCGAAGGTTTCTGACATTAGAAGCGTTAAATTAAACCCCTTGTTATGTAATGGTATTCTGAAAATCTCATGAGCTACTTATTCTGGTAATTTTTAGATAATAAAGTAGATTTCTTCAGGGGGGCAGAGCCCCCCTGAACCCCTTCGTAGTGTAATTTAATTTACATTTGTAATTATCAATTAATTGTGTTAATGTCCTTTAGTAAATTCTACCAATAGACGGAAACGTACATGAATTCTTTTCTACAGCCCTGTATATTACGTGAAGATTTTTACGCGTCGTCTATAACATTTAAATTTAATGCAGACAAAAAATCCTCTTAAAACTGCTCATATCACATTTCCGGGGATTAGTATGCATAGTGTGCACCATATATCCAGTTTCTGCGGAGTCCTCTATATGGTTCTATTTAAATTCTGCAAACATTTGTTAGTATACTAAATGTAATTGGGCTGGGAAATACATAACTCAAAAAAAAAAAAAAAAAAAAAAAAAAAAAAAAAAAAAAAAAAACACACACTGAAGCAATTCGCGCTCATTTTCATTTATACTTACGAATTCATTTGTGTATCCCTGTACATGGTCTATACAATATTTAAGCACTAATTATTAAGCACGAATTTACTTAACGTTAAAACGCACACGCATAATCTAAAATGCTCTTCAGAAATCATCCCTAATAGACCAGAACTGTATCCGAAATTCTTTATGTGACCCTATAAATGAACGATAAATACGATACAAATCATATTCAAGCTTCTTGTAGTCAACCACAGTAATGTAATTTAATTTCATAATGTTTGAATTAGTGCAGCACAATTAACACACTGACGACAGGCAATTTAATTAAATCTGGGTTTAAAAACAGTAGATGCTCCTCCCTCTTCTGAAAGTGTCTCGGAAATTGGTTTCTGAGATATGTTTTTCATGTTTATGCAGCAGTAAATATCTTTCAATGTACGGATGTAATATATAATGTCTTACAATCTATAAAAAATATGGACAACACAATATAAATGTCTTTTCTGTAAGGTAGAAGTCACTCCCTTAGCCAATGATGTATTCTGAATAAAAACGAGAATTCTCGTTTCCCGTCGCTAATGTGTTAAAATAAGCTGTGAGGAGTTAGTTTTTTTCCCCCGTAGACCACATTTTAATCGACCACTTTTGTGTGACCCTGAAAAAAACATATTCTTTGCACCCCACACTGCAAATAAAGGCGTCTTAAATTAAGATACATATGTGACTGAAAAAGAATTTCAGACACTTAAGTGTCTGAATCTGAAAATTCAGTCACAAAAGATGTCTTAATTTAAAACACCTAAGTGTCTTACTATGATCATAGTGTACACGAACTGATAAAAGTGTCTAAAAAATCTGCAAGTGTCTAATTTTAAGACACTTTGTAACTCCACTCCGCATTCACCAGGGGGCACTCTCAGTTGCGCATGCGTCTTCCTTTCGAACTCGATGTTCGTTTGTAATTCAAACTGAATGCTTGTTTTTATGTACGCGTACATTTTAACTAATAATTTATTTTGACTTGATTGTTTTTTGCGGAATGTGAAGTTCCGGGATTTAATTTCTATCGACATAGTGGTACTCCGTATTAATATTTATCTATAAAACTAATACAGTGTTCTTCATCTCGTCAAATTTGTAAAGAGAACTGTTGTCTGGCGGGCTATGTTTTCAGGATGGAAATTTTCCATCCTTTTAACAGAGCTAGCCGGATGTGCAAGGGGATTTTATTTTTTAAATATCCAAGACTGCCTAATTAACGGATACTAACGTAGCCTCCAATCCGGACGTCCTCTGGGCGAATGTGCTTTTGGAATAATCAGACCTTTTCCCAGGTAAGTGGGGTCTTAACTATGTATTTAAAACTCTCTGTGATTGTTTTATCTTTAAATGAAGACCTCACACGAGTCTATAGCTTTATTATTTCCTGAGTTATGCCAAAATATGTTCAAAGCATTTTGCCTATGGTATTTCCATGTTAAAATTTTATTTTGCTAATATTTAAATTTCTACTCTTCAAATCATCTGCAATCATATTTCTGTATTATTTTCTATCCAATGTTATCTTTAAAATAAATTTTGGTGTCTCCGCATGGTGTATATTAGCGGTTACTGAATTTATTAATTTTACACCTTCTTAAGCCTTTTCTTATGTAGCCATTACTTTAAAAATCGCAGTGACATCGCCTGTTGATTGGCTCATACTTCTTAATTACCATCAAGACTACCTTAATAGTATTTTTTGGTGTAATTATTACTCTGAAGTACCCTTTTTAATTATTTATTTACGTATACAATATTTTTATAAGCATTTAATGCGGCAGCATTTGTAATGTTTACATCGATTTTTACATTTCTGATAGATTTATTATGTGTTATGTACTGGAATTCAAAAGCATTTATAGTAAACATTCCTGTTAATAGCTGCTTTTATTTATTATTTATGCTTTTCTTGTCTAATGAAGTTTTCTTCTGCCTCATAGTGTGTACATCATAAATTTTAAAAAAGAATATAGTTCGGACATCTTTCCATTCATTGATTCCCCCATATATTTAATACAGCGAATTACTTGTGTTCATTTATTTATTTTAAAATGTTTTGACTGATAAAACTCATTAAATCCGGTCATTCTAATTAAAAGATTTCCCTTTGCTATAATTTTAGTGTTTCCGAGTATTTTAGAAATATCCCATTTGCCATACTGAGAATAGTCAACATATAATCTTTTTATGATTCAAAAATCAAAACCACAGCTTCAGAACGGAAATTGACGTCACTAATGTAGACGTTGAATCAGAAAAAAATTTGTTGATGTCAACAAAGATTTAGAAAAAGGATCTCGCGTTATCTGTAGTCACTTTGTTAAATTTTAATGATTATTTTTAGATTCTTAAATTCATGTAATCATGTACCGTTAACGTAATTGTAAGAATGCGGTAAAAATATACAGATATATTTCATTTGAAATAATTATATAATATTGATTTTTTGATTACTTTTAGTTAAAAAGTAATTTGAAATTAAAAATGAATACAAAGTAAAGAGGTAAATTTTTATAAAATATTTATTTGCATATAGCTAGATTTTGCACTTAAAACTGACACGTACATTTATCGAATCATAACACAGGGTTGGACTTTTTCCAGAAGGAGGGCCTGATTAAAGCATGGGCAGACCTGCCCCCCCTACGATTTTACGTGCTCCAAATTCGATATGGATTTTTTTTTAAAGCTTATATTTTAAATGTGTTTCAACATTCTATTGATTATAATCAGCATTTTGAACTTTAAAAGTAGAATTAGATTAAAAACTAAATAAAAAAATAAATACAGTAAAAACTCTCAATCGCGGCCACCTCGCGAATTGAACGCGTTTTGGAACGTTGAATTTGCCTGCTATTCGATTGTGTTCGCTTTTATGAGGTAAAAAAAATGTATTTATCTTGAAAAAGGTCAGTGTTCGCTGAAGAAAATTGTCCTATGAAAGTTTTGTTGTAAAATCTCCATAACGGACACTCCTACATAGAGGACACAACTATTTAAGAAGCACATTTTTTATTAACAACATGCACATATTTTATATTTTTTACCTCAGAAAAACAGACACTTCCGAATAGCGAACAAATTCCACGGTTCTAAGGTGCCTACTATTGAGAGGTTTTACTGTATTGTGACAAATATTTTAATTTTTAATCTTATTCTACTCTATAAATTCAAAATATTGATTATAATCAGTACAAAGTCGAAAAAGATTTCGATTATCAGCTTTATGAAAATTGCATACCATATTTTGGATCCCCTAAAATAAGGCTGTGTGTGTGTGGGGGGGGGGGGGGGGAGTAGGGCAGAATAATGGCCATATAATTTTCCAGGATCAACGTGGTCAAACATGGCTACGTGTAATGCTTTTAAATAATGGCTGCGATTCAGACGTTTGAAGTGTCTAAAATTCAGACGCTAAAAGTGTCTGAAAAAATTCAGACATTTTAAAATGTCTGAAAATTGAACTCTCCGTTTCAGACACTTAAGTGTCTGAATTTAAGACATTTCGATTTAGAGTGCATATACTACAAAAATGTTTCAAAAATACATATCAATTTTATTATTTTGTAACAGAGTAACATCATTAAAAAAACGCCACAAAAGGATTTTCTTCAAAGATTGTAATATTATGAATACTTTTGAGTTCCCTGTACGCATGCTGTAAGTGCTACACATAACATATTTTATAGTAACCAGGTTCTAGTGCACCTTAATGAAGTATATAAATTTCATTACGTTTAAAAGTGTGTAACATTATTAAAATACACCGCAGACGATTTTTCCCAAAGACTATAATGTAACGGAATAGTTTTGAGTGCCCCTGTAATTAAGCTATGAATGCTACACTCTTCATTTTTAATACCAAACATACTTTGGCAAACCTCAATAACGTAAATCAATTACATGTAATCCCGACTATATTTACGCGAGTTAGAGCACGTAGAGAAACACGGCAATCGACAGATAGGAAAACTGAAGTCATAAATACTTTTCATCCATGTTGGAAAGTGTTAAAAAGGATTTACATGCCTTTAACTGTACTTTTTTTTCACTTATAGCATGGTTAAACATTAGTTTAAACATCCTAATCCATGCGATAGCAATAACATATTAAAAGCCCCCCAAAATATGCATATCTGGACATCTATAAATCTACTGGAAAATAATTCATTATCGTGAGCACTGTTAATTGCATAAATAGCATCGGGCGCGATAAAATATTTTTTGTGATAGACTTTTAATAGTACCTGCAACAAAATTAACGTAATTTACTAACTTCATTCATATTTGACGCAATGATAGGCTACGAATACCAGTCGCTAGGCAACGAAAAAAAGGAAAAAAAAGAAATATGTATCATATAAAACAAGAAAATTAATTTAAAAATTCTTTATATTATTGGAATCTATTTATATAAAATCCAAGTCTCTGTGTGTCCCTCACTATTCCGGTAGGACCGCCTCATTGAAATGAGTAACTGTTGAAAAATATTAATGCAGGGTTACCACAGAAGCGCCAAATGTTAGCCAACTTGGCGATAGCTGGCTAATTTGGCGAAATTCCCATTTAAAACCATTAATCTTTCATAATGGAGGTCACCGAAATTTAATTTAAACTCCACTCTTTTAAGATATTTTTTCGAAATCTATGGGTGAGAATTTAAAGTACATCTTTACATCTTCCTTCCGATGCTACTACTAAAATAACCGCCAATAGACAACGATATACTGTGTGAGCTCCTAACTGCGCAATTTTAATGTGCTTTAGGTACTTTTCCAGTATAGGTGCCTTGGCGAAAAAGGAAATTTGGTAACATATTTTCCGGGAACCTATTCACTGTTTCATTTTATATACACACGCATTTTTTTCGATATTTATACGATTTATTTAACATAAAAAAGCCATTTATCTAATTTTATACCGAAACAGATGTAATTTGTACATAAAAACATCAATAATATATATATAAAACAAACAAAAACGCTCATCAAATTTGTTTTCATAGCTGTTTATATGATTTGACAACAAATCTCGATATTTTTCCGTTATACGGACACCATGCCAAAATGTATGCTAATGCGCCAATTATTTCAAAATGCTAAAAAATATTTGTAATTTTATGCCAGCAGTTTAATATGAGTTTTATTTTATTGCTTTCTTTTATAGCAGTTATTTGTTCACATATTTTAAATATATACACTGCAAATAGAAGCGTCTTAAATTTAGACACATATGTGACTGAAAAAGAATTTTAGACACTTAAGTGTCTTAATCTGAAAATTAAGACACTATAGATGTCTTAATTTAAGATACATAAGCGTCTTACTATGACCATGGTGTAAACGAACTGAGAATAATGTCTAAAATATCCGCAAACGTCTTATTTTAAGACACTTCATTGCTTAAACGTGTCTTAATTTAAGACGTTTTGATTCTTCCGACGCAATAACCACCAGGGGGCACTAGCACTCCCAGTTGCGCATGCGTTTTAGATGTCTTCGTTCGAAGTGGTATACGTTGTAATTCAAACAAAGTTTGTTTTTATGTACGCGTGTATTTTAATTCGTTTTTTGCGAAATGTGAAGTACTGTGAATTTAATTCGTATTAACTTGGATTATTTATTTATTGAATACATACATCTGACGTGTGTGCTCGACATCAAATGTCTCTTAGAAGCTGTCGTCGATACAAGGGCGGGATAGACACAGAACAGAAGTAGACGACGGTTGAAGATTACACCCGGAAATTCTACAAAGCGTGTGCAATGGGCTTAGTGTTAAATCGTATCAATTTATATCAATAATATTGTGTTATTCATCTTCGTCCTGTCGAAGCTGGCAAAAAAAAGAAACTTTTGTCTGGCGGGTCCTGTTTTTAGGATGAAACATCTCATTCTTTAAATATGGCTAGTCGGATGTATTATGGGATTACCTTTTAAACTGATGAAAGTCTTTCTCCCTCACTGTGGTTGTGGTAGTTTTTAAAATTTCAAATCGAGGAATATTTCTTACCTCTTGCAGCAACTCAAGTAAGTTTCTTTATAGTAGTAAAATTAGTGTATTTTATGATTTTATTTATTGTACTAAACAAAATCCTGCACGAAATTTAATTAGTTTTGAATCTGTTCGCAAAAAACCCCACTAATTCTAGAAGTATATATTTTTAAACTTATGACGTTCTTTTTTATTACGAATTATATATTCAATGTCAGTTCTTAGTTTCAATGGATAATTTTTATCTCGCAGTAAATGACGGCCACAAGGAAGTAAAGAAAAAAAAAACTTTGAAAGATGACCTAATGCTTTCTTACTTCCTGGCATAAAACCGCAGATTAAAAAAAGATAAATAAAGTAAATGAGACTGGTCTATTATATGAAGCTGCCTGTAAAAATATACATATGTATTTGATTTGCAATCAACTCTAATACTGATTTTTTTATTATTTTTAATAAAAAAGTAATTTGAAATTTATAATGGGAAAAAGTAAAAACCTCTAACTAGATTTCGTATTTAAAATTGTGGTAACTTTATTTATATGCACTTATACGAAAAATACAAAAATGACAGATGTTACTGTATATATTTAAGACGAAAGAAGTTTGGAAATCATAAGTTATTTTTTCCTCATGTTTCTAATATAGAATATGTACTTATTTGTTTTTATTGATAGTTGAATAGCTTTTGTGAGTACCCTCTGATCTACATAAAAACTTGCCCATGTGGAAATATAAATTTTTTAAAAACATAATTTTTAAATAAATATTTTCATTTTTTTTTGGGGGGGGGGAGGGGGGGATTTTGCATGAATTTTTGTAAAGCTGATATCTTAAATCTTGCACTGATTATAATGAAAGTTTTGAACTTTTAGAGTAGGACAAGTTTAAAAACGCAAATATATTTAACAAAATACCAAAGTCATTTTTTCCCCAATGTTATTAAAGTAGAATATTTATTTATTTATTTTCATTATTCATAGTTAAATGGCTGTTGTGATTATCAAGTGATGTATATGTAAAATTGCCTATGTGGCAATATATTTTTTTATATTTTCATTTTTTTTTTTGGGGGGGGGGGATTTTTGCAATTTTCGTACATCTGATATTTTAAATCTTTTTCCACATTCAACCGAGTATAATAAATATTTTGAACTTTTAGAGTAGGACAAGATTATAAAATATATATATATATTTATCTATGTACCTTAAAAGCCCTTAATAGCGAACACTTCGGGACCGCGGAATTTGTCCGATAATTGGAGATGTCTACTTTTTTGAGGTAAAAATATACAAATATGTATGTCTGCTGATTAAAAAAGTATTCGTTAAATAGAGATGTTCGCTATTCGAGAATGTCCATTAACCTCCACAACGGATACTCCCGAATACCGGACATCTCAATTTAGACAACTATAATGCAGGGTTGCGTTTTTTGCAAAAGTACTTCTTGATTAAAGGAAGGGCAAACTGGGAAGTGCCCCGTCCCCCTACGACTGTAGTGCCCCCAAATTTGATGTGCAATAATTGTAAAGCTTATATTTTAAATCTGTTTCGAAATTGTACTGATTATAATCAATATTTTGAGCTTTTAAAGTAAAATAAGGTTAAAAACAAAATAAATTTTAAAAAATCTAATACTTAGATAAATATTTTTTGTTTTTTAATCTTGTTCTACTCCTGAAGTTCAAGATATTGATTATAATCAGTACAATGTCGTAAAAGATTTAAATTATCAACGTAACGAAAATTGTATACCAAAACTGAGAGCACCAAAAAAAATCAGGCTGTATTGGGGGGGGGGGGGGGCAGGACCACAGCCAAATATTTTTCCAGGATTCAACGTGGTCAAACATGGCTACGTATGATGCTTACAAAAAAATGGATGCGATTCAGACGTTTGAAGTGTCTGAAATTCAGACGCAAAAAGTGTCTGAAAAAATTCAGACATTTTAAAATGTCTGAAAATTGAACACTCCATTTCAGACACTTAAGTGTCTGAATTTCAGACATTTTAATTTAGAGTGTATTTGTGATTTGATGAAATAGTTCGTAAAAGTCTGGAATTTTCAAATGTTATATTTTTTAAGTGCTCACTTTATTATCGACAATATTTTTTCTTTTATTTTTCAAATGCTTCAATTCACGATTTTGCGCCAACTATTACGCTTGACGACAATGGTGTCCGCATAACGGAAAAGTACCCAAATCTCACTTTCTGATGCCCAAATTGCACCAAGCTTTTTTAAAAAAGTGCCAAAGCCCCTACAGTGGAAAAGTACCAAACTGTCTATTATTTTGCGCTATCCGTGTTATAGTTTGTACTATATGCAAGGAGAGTGGAGCGAAGGGTTTAAACATTAACTATTAAAGTTTCGGCACAGATGTCATATACACCCCATATTGGCGCGATTTTTTTCTGACGCCAATGTCATATACACAACGGGTACTTAACTGGCGCCAAAGTGTCGTAATTTTGTTTGATATGGTAATCCGGATGTTGTTGTTTATGCTGTTGATGTTTTCGCCAAATTGGCGTCGGAAAAAAATCGCGCCAATATATGATAACGTATATGACAGCTGTGTCAAAGTTTCTAATAAAGCAGTATAAGACTAAAAAATTAAGAATAAAATAAATGCAAAATAAGACTAAAGAAGAAAGAAAAATCATGCGTTAAGCATAGAATATGAAACACTTTCCAACACATCCTGAATGCTTTAACAAAACTTCGTTATTTAGGGAAATAAGGTAAATAAGATAACGTTACTTCTTAGATATCCCGTCGACCAATTTCGCCAAATTATATAAATCGCCAAATCAATAGTAAAACATTAATAAAAATACAAATAAAACGTCGAATTAATGGTTTTTATTGACCATTATTGGCATTTAATTAATTAATTAATGGCAACCAATATTGGCAATTAATCTTACAATTTGGCGACAGTAATTTGGTCGATGGGATAACTAAGAAGTACCAAGATAACTAAGTAAATATTTTAGAAAACGCATAAAAAAATTTAAAAAATGATTTCAGCAGTTACCGTCCATAGCCAATAGTACCGTTATTACATGCCACTATTTAGCTAAAATTTAATTTAAACTACTCTTAAAACTACTGAAATCACATTTCCAGATATTATCATCCATAGACGGTTATGTATCCAATTCTTTGCGTGACCATGTATATCATGTTATCTATATTCCACAAACATTTCTTAGGAAACTAAATGCAGTTCAGCGTAAAAATACATAACTCTTTTAAAAATCACCTTTAAGCAATTTACTCTTATACTCAGTAACCCTTACGAATTCTTTTGTGTAGCCCTGCATATGAACTGTAGCATTTATACACACAGTATAGTATGCATAAATATAGTGAAACATAAAAGCGCATATCATAATTAAAAATGCATTTCTAGCAATCATTGCTTATGTACAATACTTCGGAGAAAAGTTTCTTGGCGAGAAAGTAGTTTGCCAACGTATTTTCTGGCAGCCTATTTACTGCTTCATACTCACAAGCAATTTTGGCACAGATGTCATATTCGCCCCATATTGGCGCGATTTTTTTCTGAGGCCAATATCATATAGGCAACAGGTACGTAACTTACGCCAAAGTGTCGTTATTTTGCTTGATGTGGTAACCCGGATTATGTTGTTTATGCTGTTGATGTTTTCGCCAAATTGGCAACCGAAAAAAATCGCGCCAATATGGGGCGAATATGACATCTGTGCCGCACTTTTTTCCATATGTATACAATTTGGCACAGGTGTCATATACGCCCCATATTGGCGCGATTTTTTTCCGACGCCAATTTGGCGAAAACATCAACTGCATAAACAACATTCGAGTTACCATTACAAGCAAAATAACGACACTTTGGCGCCAGTTAAGTACCCGGTGCGTATATGACATCGGCGTAAAAAAAAATCGCGCCAATATGGGCGTATATGACATCTGTGCCGACAATTTAATATAAAAAAGCTATTTACCCATTTTTATAAAGAAACAGAAGTAATTTTTGCACAGATGTCATATACGCATGGGGGTTGGCGTGATTTTTCTCTGACGCCAATTTGGCAGAAATCTTGCTTTCGAATACCAGTTACTTATATATTTTACAATTATTTGCTATCATTTTGAAAAGGAAATAACTATAAATAAATAAAAGTTTGAATAATAACTATAGAACAAAGCAGTTTATATAATTAAAAAACAGAAAATAAAGGTAAATAAACAATTTATTAATAAATAAAAAACAATAGCTGGGTTACCATAGCAGGCAAAATAACACCATTTTGGCGCCAGTTAGGTATCCCGGTTCATATCTGAAATCTGTGCTGTAATTTGTATATAAAAAAAAATTATATATATTTAGAAACGATTTTTTATGCATATAAGTGCATATATAAACAAAGATAGGTACAGATGTCATATTCGCCCCATATTGGCGCGATTTTTTTCTGTCGCCAATATCATATAGGCAACGGGTACTTAACTTGCGGTAAATGGCTTGATGTGGTAACCCGGATTATGTTGTTTATGCTGTTGATGTTTTCGCCAAATTGGCAACCGAAAAAAATCGCGCCAATATGCGGCGAATATGACATCTGTTCCCAAAGATAAAAGCTCATTAGATTTGTTTTCATACCTGTTTATATATTTTCGCAACATATCTCACTTTCTGATGCCCGAATCGCGTCAAGCTTTTTTTAAAAATGCGCTATAATGGAAAAGTACTTAAATAAATAATTAACAGAAATAACAAATTATACAAACTAAAACTTTTTATTTCGAGATCAAAGCATTGTTTTTAATTTCGATTAAAAATACATATATCCTTGGATAACTTCAATTGAAATTAGTTTCACAGCTTAATATCTCATTCCATAAACCTAAACAAACACAAGTGATTCATTCATCGTGAAACGTCAAAAATATTAAATCATTGAGGTAATCATTCACAAAGTAAGTTCTCCAACAATCAATGGGCAATATTCTAATGACGTCATAGTAGGTAAAATGGTGGCGGTATCGTTTGTTTATGGTTTGTAATCACAAAGATTTAATTTTGCAATGTCTCTTAGTTACATTATTTTATTGTCATATTTATGAGCTCAGAACAAAAGCCTATTTTTTCATTATTTAGTTATTAAAGACGGAAAAAAATCATAAATGCATGATTTGAAAATTTTAAATAATTTTCTTTCTTAATACTAAAAAATAACATCGGGAAGTAACAGCGGGTTTAAGTTAAATAAGTTTAACTGTTTAATTCTGTTGTAATGTTCAAAATAACTGTATTTATTAGATTTCACTACTCAACATCAGGCCCCGATTAAACTTTGAAGTTAGAGGAATTACAATGTCATTTCAGGACTTTTCTTTTGGAGAAGCTTTTTCTAAATTCCATATATACATGGAAAATCTTCAGTGTTAGAAATATTATTCCTAGGACTGACATAACACGAGTACGGCCTGCAATTTTACACAAGTTTTTGAAAGCTACTTTATATCAGAAAATTTACTAAAAACTGGTCACTTTTTTGTTATAGCGGCCCACACAATTATGAGTATGACAAGTCGCAGCCAATTTTTCATAAACTAGGGGGCTCGGCCCCCTACGAGCTACGCTCGCCAACCCCCGTCCAGACACCGCAGACTCTAAATGCACGCTAATTTGATCGACTTTAAAAAGACTTCGAAAGATTGAATTATAATTTAAAAAACAGTGGCGATCTCCCTATAAACGAATTTCTATTCATTTCTCTTTGATTGGGGAATTTTAACGCCAAATGCGCTGCGGTACTACTTGATTATCCTGTCGACCCATTTCGCCAAATTATATAAATCGCCAAACCACTCGCCAAATTATACAAATTGATATAATTTTTATTTTAAATAACGAAAGAACAAATAAATTCGTACAACATTAATAAAAACACAAATAAAACGTCTAAATAAAAATAACTTGATGACGTATACACATGTAACAACATTTCAAAATAAGCTAATATAAAAGGAATTAAGTAAAGAGAGTCTTTGTCTCCTGGTATTTTTTAACAAAGCGAAAAGAAAGTTCTTTTAAATGAGACATTTTAAATTAATTCTCAAAATATCAAATAAATGTCTAGCGCAATTTCTAAATTTAAACTTTTTTGCAATATTATTTTGTGTTCATTTTATGTAATAACTATAATGTGACGTAAATATGACGTAATTTCTCCTAAGACTTCTAACGCATGTTAATGAATTTATTATTTTACAATATCCTTTCTCTTTTAAAATTCACGTGTATACTTTTTATGACGTAATTTTTAATAAGTTCGTGCTTCTTATACGTAATTATTTAATTCTAATTTGAAAGTTTTTCCCTGTTTATAAGACTCACGTGTAAATAAATTTTTAATTTGAAGCAAACATTACTGCTTGCGCTTTTTATACAGTTGGCAACAGTTTAAATTAGTACAATTTTCTGAAATCTGTAAAAAATATCTCTAGAAATGCTGAAAATTTGAATTTAAAATAGAAATAAAAACTGAAAAAATGAGTCAAAATAAAAAAATTAATGCAATCTGCACTCCGGCAAATTCTAACGCATAAAATGATCTAAAAATGATTACACTGCCATGTATAGGTTTTGCTGCTATAAAACTTTTTTAGTGGAACGATTTTGTCCAACTTTAGCATTAAATAACTCTTAAAATAATTCTTCGATTTGAAAACTGTCTGCATCAGCGTGTTTATCAAACATTTCTGTATAAAACCACCGATTTCCATATTTTTGTATGCATTATTGTTGTTAATATTAACGAAGAAAGGCCTCCGGTCACAAAAAAATCAAAACCGGCGGTGGCGGCGGCGGCGGCGGTGACAGCGGTAGTTACTTTTTTTTTAGAATAGAGAGATTTTACAGTTTTTCATAAATGTGTTTCGTTCTTAAAATGTGTTATTTTCATCTATCAATGCGGAACAAGCGAGAAAACTCATATTCTTGCACATGAGTTGTATATATCTTTATATCTAAATTTCCGTCATTTTTGACGGGCTACCTTTCTAGTACATGTATAAATGTCCTCAAAACATTATACACGTAAATAAAAAAATCTGATAGATATATTGATAAAACTTCAATATAATAGGAATAATTTAAAACCCTTATTTGGAATTTTAGTATCCATAATTTGACATTTAAATCCATTAATCAAACGTGCCATTTTCTTTCAACAAATGGAAATTTGAAAATCGTCTGACTTGTCGTAGAAAAGCATTATAAAGAAAAATAAAATCTTCCATATTTTCCGAACGAATGAACCAAATTTAACCAAAAACTATACAGCTACGTCCGGGTATCTCACGAATATGCCCAATTGATTTCAAGCTGATCGGGTGCTTTTTGTGGCAGTTATCGCGGAACAGACAGACAGACAGACAGACAAACGGAAATCAAAACTTTTCGTGTCTCCACAGTAAGCCTTCACTGACGTTTCGGCAATAAACAGTTACATACTAATTTTTGCTCTTAGCAAACTTGTATGTTCCTGTAAGTGTTAAAGAAGTTCACGTACAATAACAACTGCCTGCCTTGTCGTGCTGAACCTGTAGTCTTGCATGTGTCCCGCGCAAATCGTGGTTCCAAATATTCGAGACACCAGTATCTCTAGCCTAAGTCATGTGACTGTCATCAACAGTTCCGGGATGACCGCTTCGCTTTTTATAAGCCAGGTGACAATTTTGGTATTTTAATGTTAGCCAGGCGCAGGTGATAAATTGCCAAATATTGTTCCAACGCCATAATATCATCTGTATTATAGTAGTCAAAGTCATGTGACTATCATAAACAATTACGAGTTGACTCCTCCGCTTTTAGTTTGCAAGGCTTCCATTTTGCTTAAAAAATCAAAATTATTTTTTCGAATAAAGCTGCATAAAAGTTGCCACGATCGCAAAGAATTCTTGGTACTTTTATGTTTGCCGGGTTCAGATCTCTCCAATAGCCTTTTTTAATACGCCAGTTAGTAGTTTTTATTTTTCGCGTGGTAAATTAAAACAATAGTTTGATGTTGAAATTAAATGTCATTATTTCAGTGGTTGGCGATTCATCACCCGTGTCCAGCTAACATAAAAATACCGAGTTCTTTATTACTCAATCAAAATCTTCCGATTTGGCGAAGGATTGAACAAGTAAATTAAATTATGAATAAAAGTAACATGATAGAATGCTTAGAATACATTTAATGCATTTAAGGGAGACCAAACTGGTCGCTAAGGGTGGCTAGTTTTAAAGTAATTTTCTTCGCGTTATATCTAATGGCAGAATTATATGCGATTAAAGATGGTGAAATACGTTGTATGAAATCAGTGGTGTCCAGAGTATTTGGAGCCCTGATTTACGCCGGATGCCTGACAACACTATGGCCCAGTTGCTTGGCTTCCGCCAGACTTCCGATTTATCAAGCCTTGATTATTTCCTAACCCATTTATGCCTGCATTTTTTTTCTCAAATTTGTTGGTGAAATCACTTTAAAATGTTGCAAAATGAACTGGAAAAATACGAAATAATATACATGGCAATTGAGTGGTTTTATCAAATGAAAAGTAAAAAAGCAATTTATCAAATTACAGCGACCATTTGGAAAACGATTTTTTGAAGACTAAAATTTAAGACATAAAAAATCGCACGGAGTTGATCATACATTACGTACGCCATGAATTAAACATTAATAGTGTTATTACACGTAAAAATTGAAAGCCACAGAAATCGCCTGCGACGC
This sequence comes from Maratus speciosus, assembly GCA_963932465.1. Taxonomy (NCBI): domain Eukaryota; kingdom Metazoa; phylum Arthropoda; class Arachnida; order Araneae; family Salticidae; genus Maratus; species Maratus speciosus. Next base: position 566,113,202 of record OZ010795.1, on the reverse strand, counting down.
GTCAGATTTCATGAAACTTAAGTATTATCCACCTGAAACTTACGTAAATATCCAAGCATTTCTTTGGCTGTTCGGAAAAAGGCTTTTCCATCGTCAGATTTCCAAGCAAGCTGACGGCCAATTTTAAATGAAACTTCATTCTTAAACTTCTAAACATCCGACAATATTACTTTTTACACCGTCGGATAGAGAAAGAATGTACTTTTAAATGCAATTTGTTTGAAAACTGTACCTCAATTTGTTTCTGAGTTATTATTATTTTTTTTTTTTTTGTAGTTTTTATTACTTTTTGTCATAGTGGCAACAGAAAGTATCCATCGTTGTTGAAATTAAAGGGAAATACAGATTACTGTATAGACCAATAAGAAAACGAATAAATTGCAGATTAAACCAATGAAAACCTTCAGATGTGCTTTTGATTTCCCATCCTGACGAGAACAATAACCATTTTTCCAAATGGTTAAAAAAATTACGCTAAAATATTTTTGTATTTATTTGATAAAACGTAAATGTACTAAATATGGGAATATCCATATGTGGATAAATGCATAATTATATGATTTGTCTAAATTTATGTAAATTAAACTTTAAAACTTCATATTATTTTTATACTATAATTAGTATTTTTATGAACTATTAATATATTTATTTCTTTACAGAGACTAATAACATTATTAGTATTATTAATAATAAATTAAGAATAATCGTATTTGAGGCTAGAACACAATTTATTTCAAATTCATCTTGAAAAGGAGTTTACATAAGTAACTGTTCCCTAAAGGATTAATAGAAGTATGTACCATTTGCGCCTAGTGCCCTATATTTTGTACGTTACAAACATGCATAAAAAAATAGGCTTGAACATATAATTTTCAAATTTTAAAAAATACGTATTTCAAAGATGTCAACGATAAGATTATGACTTATTTATTTGGATCCTTGATACAAAAAATACAAATAAACTTACTTTTTACATTTCGCTATCTTGAAAAATGAAAAATCTATAAACACAGAAAAAAGGCCTTCATTTCAGTAAATAAATATAAATCTTATGCTGTCATCTCTCGGTAATAGATTAAGTCATTTATAGACAATTGCTTCATAGAATTTTAATGTTGTAAAGAAGAGGAAAATTATAAAAAATTATCAAAATTTGAAGCGCCCCAAAAAGGGGACGCTATGCATAAATGGGTTAAGGGGACATCTGTCAAGTATATGCCAGTTCAGTTGACTCTGTTGACGATCTCGTCTCTTGAATATACCGGGTGTCCCAAAAATGGCGGATGGATTTTAAAATTCCATAACTTGCAAACGGTGACAGATATTTAAAAAATTCTTGCAGGAATGTTATGTAAGATGTCAGGAGTTTTTATGCTGCGATTCTCAGTTTTAGATAGAAATAGCATTGATAGATGGCGCTGCAAGCAATAACCGCTAAATCCAGTCTCGTCTTTTTGGCCTCTCTCTTCTTCCATGCAAAAAAAGGAGACTAAAATGTATTGAATGGATCCCGAAGTAACAAAAATTGGGCCTGGACTGAGCGCCTATAGCTCTCAGTGCCATCTACTGTTTGAAATTCGAACTAAAATCAAGAATCACAGTACAAAAACTCCTGACATCATACATAACCCTCCTGCAAGAATTGTTTTAATATCTCTCACCGTTTGGAAATTATTGAATTTTAAAATCCATCAGTCCTTTTTGAGACACCCGGTATGTTTCTAATAATATGTTGCACGTGAACCTCAAACACCTGGCACCTTTAATTAAGTTCGCCAATCACTTCATCGACGCTGTCATGCATGAATTACTGTTCGACCGAGAGGCGGCAGCACAGGCAATCGCCTCATAGTAGTTGGAAGCTGAAATTCCAGGATTTGACAGAACTCGATTAGCATATTAAAATGCAACTGGCCTGCCAAATCATATCTTGGTGGAAACCAACTTCAGACCCGATTTTAGTAGTGGTTCGCTCGTAGGCTTATCATTGCGTTTTCCAGTACCCAAAGGTATGAAAAGATGGAGGATTGAGAGCAGGAAAACACAATGGAAAAGCTAAGAGTCAACAGCTAAAATCGGGTTTTTAGGTGTTTTCCACCAAGATATGATTTGGTTGACCAATTGCGTTTTAATATGCTAATCGAGTTTTAACTAATTCTGGAATTTCAGCCTCCAGTTCGATGAGGTGATGGTCTGTGCTGCCGCCTCAGGGTCTATGTACTTTGACGTAATTTTGAACACCTATTGTAAACATAGAAACTTTCCAGTGACGTGTCAATAAACATTCTTCTCATGTGTATTTCCTGTGTTTGTTCTTCAACGCGCCAATACATTCCTATGCAATAAATGATTATTACAGTGTTCTCTACCAATCCTTACACTTTGGCTCATGAGTTTAGGGCATCCTGTATATGGAATTATTCAATAAATTATACCTATAAGGTTCTGGGTTAAGGTTGTAAGAGAGGAAAATCCGTCTAAATGAATTTTACAAAAATTAACAAAAGTAAAGAGCTCAAAATTATTGATAAGTAAAAGTAATTTAGTTTTAGATAAAAGTAAATTTCAAGAAATGTATATCAGTTCTTCTTCGATTTGTTTCATATCGACGGGATATAACAAAGTAGAACTATGCTTTCATGGCGTTGGAAAGGATTTCCGAACATATTGTACGTTTTTTTCTGTCTGAAAAACACAGATTGCGAACATAATTTATTTTCCTCTTCAGTTTTCTATATATACCTAATTGCCTCTGGGCGATATCTTAGGAGAAGTATTCCAGAAATGAGAAGAGTTAAAATTTTATTTTCTGCCATGTTTATTTTGTCGCATATTTTTCACCTTTTTTACTTTATTGGCAAGATGTTTGAAAAAAGAAATATTATTCCATAAAAGCGTTTAGAGTTCTTTTTTTCATGTTCTAGAATAAGATTTAAAATAATTAAAACTATTACTATCTCGTCAGTTTGGAAAGTGATGCAACCTTTACTGTAATTTATACTGGAATTAAATTTGCATTTCACCAAAAACTATAAAAAACGTATTCTAAATAATTAGAAAATACAATACATTAGCCCGTAAACGGCGATAGAGAGGGGAATTATTTAAGTTAATGAAACTAATTATTAACCTTAAAAATGTAAAAATATTAACGTTAAACGTTAATCACATCCGGCATTAATAGTTAAAGGGCAATTTTATTTTAGTTTCTCTGTTAATATCTTTCATAATATATTTAATTTTCTAGAGTTTTAGAATAAAAATTATAAGTTGAAATTTATTCCGAGGACGCTTTTAATTTTGGAACGAGACAACGAACCAGTTTTGTTATAACGTTTAAGGATTGAAAAGTTTTTGATATAAACTATTTAAATTAGATATAGTTTTGAATTTAAAGCATTTATTTTGAATATAAAAACAGTACTAATACCCGCAAATTATATTTTATGGTCCTAAGATGGCGCCCAACAGTTGGATAATTTTTTTTTCTATTCTTATATATACATATATATATATATATATATATATATATATGTATATATTTTAGTATCTTGAATACATTTTTTTTTTCATTGATAATAAAATTAATAATGTAATATATTAATAGCTGTATATAGAAATATTTGTGAAATGTTTATTTAAATCGAAATAATTTGAAGGAATTTGTGGCACATGAAATATAAATCAAGATTCTTGAAATTAAGATATTGAAAAACTGATAACGTCCCCTTTTCCCTTTTAGTATATTTATTAAACAAACATTTTTGTTAATGTTCTTTGCACATTAAAAAATAACAATATTTTTTACTCACATTAATTCGAATAATAAAATTTTAAGGCATGTACAAATTGCGCTTTAAATGCAGATTTCCTTCTTAATTTTCCCCATGAATCTTTTATAATATATATATATATATATATATATATATATATATATATATATGTCAAGGTATAATAATTTATATCACTTTCCTTCAAGCAAATTTCTCAGAAAAATGTACATTAAGCTAAGACAGTTTTAAAAATGCGTTTTGCTCAACTTTGGAAATTTTCGACTTTCAAATTTTATCACTGGTTTATAGAATCGGAACAGCCATTTTAAACAATGAGTTTAGATACAAAAAGCCAACGTGACTTCTTAAAAAACAACTTTTTTGCAATTGTATAAAACACGGCCGCCTTCTTATTTACTTATTGAGTGCCAGTGAACGTAATTTAACAAGAGTGGTTTATCAGAAGAAAGTAATTTTTCTGACAATTTATGCATTGTTTCCGTTTTAGTGTCTTTTAGGTAGCTTTCATTACAAAAAGGTAACTATTGCAGCCGTTCGGAGGAGAACGATTCGGAAAAATTTTGGTATATTTTCACCAATCATGACCCCTAGACCCCGAAACCACCCTCTGTTCAAAATTGATATATATATATATTTATTTATATATATCCATATATATATATATATATATATATATATATATATTTATATATATATATTAAATCATTTCAAAATGCTAAAACACCATAACTTCAAAAGGAAGGTGTATATCTGCAGAAATTTTTTAACTATAAAACATTTATAAAAACAAGAAAGACAGGTAAAAAAACAAAAACAGTCTGTTCTTCATCAGTGGGAGGACAGACAGAAAACTAACTCCACCCCCCACTTTTAAAATTTGCAGGTTTCTGAACACATGTTCACCCCGCATTCAATACTGAAAACTTATTGTCATTTTATTAATCTAATTCCATAAAAAATTAAAACAACTCAAATTAAAAACTAACAAACATAATATTAACCATACAAAAACAAAAAACTTTAATAAAAAGGTCTTTTAGAGGAATGCTTAAATTATCATTAAACTAAAAACAAAAGAAAAAAATAAGAAAAAAACAAGCATGAATGCAGAATAAACATGCGCCCCTCCAAACCCGCAAAATGAAATTTCTCAAAACATGAATGCCTGTATAATGTTTCCTACCCGTCAACTATAAACAAATAAATTTTTCTTCCAAATCCATTATCAAAAGCCAGAAATTCCAGGTCTGCAACTTTCCTTCGTTTCAATACATCAATAGACACCCGTTCTTTTAACAAGACTTTAGGATGCCCATTTAATACAGAAAGATCCAGAAGGCTGCCATCACATGTTCACGCCGCCAGGCCACATCGTTGCCATTCACTTTTTAAAACTGTCTTTAAATAATATTTCAAAAACTTAATGCGATAATTGTTATTGTAAAATAAATTAGCCAATAACTTAAAGATCTGTTTATAAAAATTATTGTCTCTGCCACAAATTTTATTGAAACGTATCAATTGATTAATGATTATATTTATGTAAATTTTTTTATGCAAATTTGAAAACCAATGTGGCATGCTTCTAGTGAAAAAATTAAAACTATTTCTTTTATCGTACAAATCCAAAATCAAATTATTATCAATAATTTTGAATAAAATATCCAAAAATTCTGCATTATAATCATCACTGTTTGCTCTATTCAATTTTAAACAATTTGGATATATAATATCATATTCATTAGAAAATTAAAAATTAAAAATCAAAATATCATCAATATACCTAAAGACCTTTAAAGACTTATTATATTTCATAGTATATTTAAATTCATAATAAAATAAAAATAAATTTGCTGCTGTACTAGAATGGTTTGTTCCTATCCCTATACCACATATTTGATTAAAGGTATTATTGTTAAAAGTTACATAATTATTATAAAAACAGAAATGACATAAGCTTGAAAATAAATCTCTATTTATATTTAATTCATCATTTATACAAAAAAACATCAAAAATACTCATTAAAACTTCATAAAGTGAATCAATAGGTATATTGGTGAACAGATTTTCAAAATCGAATACCTGCATTTTCAGAGGAGTCAAAGGCAATTTGTTCAGAATTTCAACACTATTATCAATTGACCAGAAATAACTAATACTTCTTAAATTTATACTTTAGAAAATCATATATCTTTTTTAATAAATTCTGTAAACCAACATTAAAATTTTTATTAATGCTTTTAGAAGTACTACAAATAAATCTAAATTTAATCGGATCTTTATGAAATTTAGGTGTTACGAAAATAAATGGCAAACAGTGATGATTAGAAACATCAAAATTATAAGAAAACGTACCTTTAACTTTCTTTTTATATGCAAAAAATTTTTTAACGACAGGATTTTTGTCAATATTAACTTTTGAATAAAAATTTTCATTACCTAATTCACACTCTATTTTATCAATATAAAACTTTTTTTCATATTATTGCATAATTATTAGCTGCTTTGTCCACAGGGACTATAACAAAATTATTTTGTAAACTTTCAATAAATTTTATATCTTCATCTTTAAAACTTTGATATTCATATTCATCAGAATTTAAATAATCTCTTAAAAAATCTCTTAAAAAATTATTTCTTAAAAAATTATTGAAATGCCCCAAAATTTGAGACTTCCATTCAAAAAATGCCTCCAAAGGCATACTAAATTTATAACTATATTTCTTTATAAAATTATTGACATTATCCTTAAAAATTTTTTTTAGTACCTTATTGCTATTAATTTTACTATTGATTCTAAATTTTGTACCAAAATTCATTAGATATTTTACATTTTTATTCTTGATTATATCAAGATTACCTGTAATTATATGTCCATGATAATTAGCTATAAAATCTTTAAATTCTATATTATTACAACAACAAGTTAAAACTGTATTAACATTTGAAAAAGCTATTTGTCTGTAATTGAAAATCTTATTACTTAATGGTTTATGATAATTATATGCAACTGAAATGATACATTCTTTAAGAGGAAAAAGGTCGTAAATCTGTTTGCATATTGCATTTAAATTCAAATTATCAAAAGATTTTTGTTGAAATTTTATATTAAAATAAATAACTTCTTTATTAACTTTATCTCTATTCATTAACTTAAAATTAATTAAATCATATAATAAATCTTTAAACTGTAAATTTTTAAATTTGAAAACATCCAAACATTTTTTAATTTTCTTAAGCACATTTATCTTTAATTTAAAAACCTCCATTTTAACATTTTTAACACTATAATTTTTATCAAAAACAAATTCCATATCCTTAATCCATATATTAGGAATTATATAATTCGTACCTTTATTATATTTACGAGAACCCCTCTTTCCTCTTTTTATATCAACTTTATCATTAAAATTATAAAATAAATCATATACATTTTTAACCTTCAATAAATTAACTTTATTAACCAATGTATTTAATCCAAATGGATATAAAGTTTTGAACTGCAACATATAATCATTTTCTTTTTCCAATCTATTATTTTTAGCTTCAACATGATCCAAAATTTGAATATTAATATTATTAAAACTGTGAATTCTAAAATGTAAAATTTCAAATGTGGGGCATTTCTTATTATCATTATATACATCTGATCTATGCTGATTAATTCTAACATGTAATTCACCTTCCGTCTGCCCTACATAACTTTGCTGTCAAGTTAAACAATTAATTTTATAAATTACGTTATTATATTTACAAAAAGGAATATAATCATTTACTTGAGGTGGACTGTCCGCATGAGCAACAATACAAGTTTTACACCGTTTATCTTTTCATTTATAATATCTCATATTTTTATCTAGATATATATCGTAACATATTTATTCAAAAAAAAATTTGTAAGCACTTAGGCTTAATATGCCAATAAACAACAAACAACAAAAATAAACAAAGATACACCAACCTTCAAAGCCGTAATGAAATTGAATAAATATATATGCCAGAAGCGCAATAATGCAGCTTATCTGAGTCACATATAGCAATATTTTATTTCAAAATTGATGATAAATTACTGCATGAATGGCGCTACAGCAGCACATATCTAATGCAATAAAACATATTACATCATTTCAAAATGCTAAAACACCATAACTTCAAAAGGAAGGTGTATATCTGCAGATTTTTTTTTTTTAACTATAAAACATTTATAAAAACAAGAAAGACAGGTAAAAAAACAAAAACAGTCTGTTCTTCATCAGTGGGAGGACAGACAGAAAACTAACTCCACCCCCCACTTTTAAAATTTGCAGGTTTCTGAACACATGTTCACCCCGCATTCAATACTGAAAACTATTGTCATTTTATTAATCTAATTCCATAAAAAATTAAAATAACTCAAATTAAAAACTAACAAACATAATATTAACCATACAAAAACAAAAAACTTTAATAAAAAGGTCTTTTAGAGGAATGCTTAAATTATCATTAAACTAAAAACAAAAGAAAAAAATAAGAAAACAAGCATGAATGCAGAATAAACATGCGCCCCCCCCAAACCCGCAAAATGAAATTTCTCAAAACATGAATACCTGTATAATGTTTCCTACCCGTCAACTATAAACAAATAAATTTTTCTTCCAAATCCATTATCAAAAGCCAGAAATTCCAGGTCTGCAACTTTCCTTCGTTTCAATCCATCAATAGACACCCGTTCTTTTAACAAGACTTTAGGATGCCCATTTCATACAGAAAGATCCAGAAGGCTGCCATCACATGTTCACGCCGCCAGCCCACATCGTTGCCATTCACTTTTTAAAACTGTCTTTAAATAATATTTCAAAAACTTAATGGGATAATTGTTATTGTAAAATAAATTAGCCAATAACTTAAAGATCTGTTTATAAAAATTATTGTCTCTGCCACAAATTTTATTGAAACGTATCAATAGATTAATGATTATAATTATGTAAATTTTTTTATGCAAATTTGAAAACCAATGTGGCATGCTTCTAGTGAAAAAATTAAAACTATTTCTTTTATCGTACAAATCCAAAATCAAATTATTATCAATAATTTTGAATAAAATATCCAAAAATTCTGCATTATAATCATCACTGTTTGCTCTATTCAATTTTAAACAATTTGGATATATAATATCATATTCATTAGAAAATTAAAAATTAAAAATCAAAATATCATCAATATACCTAAAGACCTTTAAAGACTTATTATATTTCATAGTATATTTAAATTCATAATAAAATAAAAATAAATTTGCTGCTGTGCTAGAATAGTTTGTTCCCATCCCTATACCACATATTTGATTAAAGGTATTATTGTTAAAAGTTACATAATTATTATAAAAACAGAAATGACATAAGCTTGAAAATAAATCTCTATTTATATTTAATTCATCATTTATACAAAAAACATCAAAAATACTCATTAAAACTTCATAAAGTGAATCAATATGTATATTGGTGAACAGATTTTCAAAATCGAATACCTGCATTTTAGGAGGAGTCAAAGGCAATTTGTTCAGAATTTCAACACTATTATCAATTGACCAGAAATAACTATACTCCTTAAATTTATACTTTAGAAAATCGTATATCTTTTTTAATAAATTCTGTAAACCAATATTAAAATTTTTATTAATGCTTTTAGAAGTACTACAAATAAATCTAAATTTAATCGGATCTTTATGAAATTTAGGTGTTAAGAAAATAAATGGCAAACAGTGATGATTAGAAACATCAAAATTATAAGAAAACGTACCTTTAACTTTCTTTTTATATGCAAAAAATTTTTTAACGACAGGATTTTTGTCAATATTAACTTTTGAATAAAAATTTTCATTACCTAATTCACACTCTATTTTATCAATATAAAACTTTTTTCATATTATTGCATAATTATTAGCTGCTTTGTATACAGGGACTATAACAAAATTATTTTGTAAACTTTCAATAAATTTTATATCTTCATCTTTAAAACTTTGATATTCATATTCATCAGAATTTAAATAATCTCTTAAAAAATCTCTTAAAAAATTATTTCTTAAAAAGTTATTGAAATGCCCCAAAATTTGAGACTTCCATTCAAAAAATGCCTCCAAAGGCATACTAAATTTATAACTATATTTCTTTATAAAATTATTGACATTATCCTTAAAAAAATTTTTTAGTACCTTATTGCTATTAATTTTACTATTGATTCTCAATTTTGTACCAAAATTCATTAGATATTTTACTTTTTTATTCTTGATTATATCAAGATTACCTGTAATTATATGTCCATGATAATTATCTATAAAATCTTTAAATTTTATATTATTACAACAACAAGTTAAAACTGTATTAACATTTGAAAAAGCTATTTGTCTGTAATTGAAAATCTTATTACTTAATGGTTTATGATAATTATATGCAACTGAAATGATACATTCTTTAAGAGGAAAAAGGTCGTAAATCTGTTTGCATATTGCATTTAAATTCAAATTATCAAAAGATTTTTGTTGAAATTTTATATTAAAATAAATAACTTCTTTATTAACTTTATCTCTATTCATTAACTTAAAATTAATTAAATCATATAATAAATCTTTAAACTGTAAATTATTAAATTTGAAAACATCCAAACATTTTTTAGACAAGACTATGTCTTGTTAAAAGAACGGGTGTCTATTGATGAATTGAAACGAAGGAAAGTTGCAGACCTGGAATTTCTGGCTTTTGATAATGGATTTGGAAGAAAAATTTATTTGTTTATAGTTGACGGGTAGGAAACATTATACAGGTATTCATGTTTTGAGAAATTTCATGTTGCGGGTTTGGGGGGGGGGGGGGGGGGCGCATGTTTATTCTGCATTCATGCTTGTTTTCTTATTTTTTTCTTTTGTTTTTAGTTTAATGATAATTTAAGCATTCCTCTAAAAGACCTTTTTATTAAAGTTTTTTGTTTTTGTATGGTTAATATTATGTTTGTTAGTTTTAATTTGAGTTGTTTTAATTTTTTATGGAATTAGATTAATAAAATGACAATAGTTTTCAGTATTGAATGCGGGGTGAACATGTGTTCAGAAACCTGCAAATTTTAAAAGTGGGGGGTGGAGTTAGTTTTCTGTCTGTCCTCCCACTGATGAAGAACAGACTGTTTTTGTTTTTTTACCTGTCTTTCTTGTTTTTATAAATGTTTTATAGTTTAAAAAAAAAAAAAAATTCTGCAGATATACACCTTCCTTTTGAAGTTATGGTGTTTTAGCATTTTGAAATGATGTAATATGTTTTATTGCATTAGATATGTGCTGCTGTAGCGCCATTCATGCAGTAATTTATCATCAATTTTGAAATAAATATTGCTATATGTGACTCAGATAAGCTGCATTATTGCGCTTCTGGCATATATATTTATTCAATTTCATTACGGCTTTGAAGGTTGGTGTATCTTTGTTTATTTTTGTTGTTTGTTGTTTATTGGCATATTAAGCCTAAGTGCTTACAAATTTTTTTTTGAATAAATATGTTACCATATATATATAGATAAAAATATGAGATATTATAAATGAAAAGATAAACGGTGTAAAACTTGTATTGTTGTTCATGCGGACAGTCCACCTCAAGTAAATGATTATATTCCTTTTTGTAAATATAATAACGTAATTTATAAAATTAATTGTTTAACTTGACAGCAAAGTTATGTAGGGCAGACGGAAGGTGAATTACATGTTAGAATTAATCAGCATAGATCAGATGTATATAATGATAATAAGAAATGCCCCACATTTGAAATTTTACATTTTAGAATTCACAGTTTTAATAATATTAATATTCAAATTTTGGATCATGTTGAAGCTAAAAATAATAGATTGGAAAAAGAAAATGATTATAAGTTGCAGTTCAAAACTGTATATCCATTTGGATTAAATACATTGGTTAATAAAGTTAATTTATTGAAGGTTAAAAATGTATATGATTTATTTTATAATTTTAATGATAAAGTTGATATAAAAAGAGGAAAGAGGGGTTCTCGTAAATATAATAAAGGTACGAATTATATAATTCCTGATATATGGATTAAGGATATGGAATTTGTTTTTGATAAAAATTATAGTGTTAAAAATGTTAAAATGGAGGTTTTTAAATTAAAGATAAATGTGCTTAAGAAAATTAAAAAATGTTTGGATGTTTTCAAATTTAAAAATTTACAGTTTAAAGATTCATTATATGATTTAATTAATTTTAAGTTAATGAATAGAGATAAAGTTAATAAAGAAGTTATTTATTTTAATATAAAATTTCAACAAAAATCTTTTGATAATTTGAATTTAAATGCAATATGCAAACAGATTTACGACCTTTTTCCTCTTAAAGAATGTATCATTTCAGTTGCATATAATTATCATAAACCATTAAGTAATAAGATTTTCAATTACAGACAAATAGCTTTTTCAAATGTTAATACAGTTTTAACTTGTTGTTGTAATAATATAGAATTTAAAGATTTTATAGATAATTATCATGGACATATAATTACAGGTAATCTTGATATAATCAAGAATAAAAATGTAAAATATCTAATGAATTTTGGTACAAAATTTAGAATCAATAGTAAAATTAATAGCAATAAGGTACTAAAAAAATTTTTTAAGGATAATGTCAATAATTTTATAAAGAAATATAGTTATAAATTTAGTATGCCTTTGGAGGCATTTTTTGAATGGAAGTTTCAAATTTTGGGGCATTTCAATAATTTTTTAAGAAATAATTTTTTAAGAGATTTTTTAAGAGATTATTTAAATTCTGATGAATATGAATATCAAAGTTTTAAAGATGAAGATATAAAATTTATTGAAAGTTTACAAAATAATTTTGTTATAGTCCCTGTGGACAAAGCAGCTAATAATTATGCAATAATATGAAAAAAGTTTTATATTGATAAAATAGAGTGTGAATTAGGTAATGAAAATTTTTATTCAAAAGTTAATATTGACAAAAATCCTGTCGTTAAAAAATTTTTTGCATATAAAAAGAAAGTTAAAGGTATGTTTTCTTATAATTTTGATGTTTCTAATCATCACTGTTTGCCATTTATTTTCTTAACACCTAAATTTCATAAAGATCCGATTAAATTTAGATTTATTTGTAGTACTTCTAAAAGCATTAATAATAATTTTAATATTGGTTTACAGAATTTATTAAAAAAGATGTATGATTTTCTAAAGTATAAATTTAAGAAGTATAGTTATTTCTGGTCAATTGATAATAGTGTTGAAATTCTGAACAAATTGCCTTTGACTCCTCTGAAAATGCAGGTATTCGACTTTGAAAATCTGTTCACCAATATACCTATTGATTCACTTTATGAAGTTTTAATGAGTATTTTTGATGTTTTTTGTATAAATGATGAATTAAATATAAATAGAGATTTATTTTCAAGCTTATGTCATTTCTGTTTTTATAATAATTATGTAACTTTTAACAATAATACCTTTAATCAAATATGTGGTATAGGGATTGGGACAAACTATTCTAGTACAGCAGCAAATTTATTTTTATTTTATTATGAATTTAAATATACTATGAAATATAATAAGTCTTTAAAGGTCTTTAGGTATATTGATGATATTTTGATTTTTAATTTTTAATTTTCTAATGAATATGATATTATATATCCAAATTGTTTAAAATTGAATAGAGCAAACAGTGATGATTATAATGCAGAATTTTTGGATATTTTATTCAAAATTATTGATAATAATTTGATTTTGGATTTGTACGATAAAAGAAATAGTTTTAATTTTTTCACTAGAAGCATGCCACATTGGTTTTCAAATTTGCATAAAAAAATTTACATAAATATAATCATTAATCAATTGATACGTTTCAATAAAATTTGTGGCAGAGACAATAATTTTTATAAATAGATCTTTAAGTTATTGGCTAATTTATTTTACAATAACAATTATCGCATTAAGTTTTTGAAATATTATTTAAAGACAGTTTTAAAAAGTGAATGGCAACGATGTGGACTGGCGGCGTGAACATGTGATGGCAGCCTTCTGGATCTTTCTGTATGAAATGGGCATCCTAAAGTCTTGTTAAAAGAACGGGTGTCTATTGATGAATTGAAACGAAGGAAAGTTGCAGACCTGGAATTTCTGGCTTTTGATAATGGATTTGGAAGAAAAATTTATTTGTTTATAGTTGACGGGTAGGAAACATTATACAAGTATTCATGTTTTGAGAAATTTCATTTTGCGGGTTTGGAGGGACGCATGTTTATTCTGCATTCATGCTTGTTTTCTTATTTTTTTCTTTTGTTTTTAGTTTAATGATAATTTAGGCATTCCTCTAAAAGACCTTTTTATTAAAGTTTTTTGTTTTTGTATGGTTAATATTATGTTTGTTAGTTTTTAATTTCAGTTGTTTTAATTTTTTATGGAATTAGATTAATAAAATGACAATAGTTTTCAGTATTGAATGCGGGGTGAACATGTGTTCAGAAACCTGCAAATTTTAAAAGTGGGGGGGGGGGGGTGGAGTTAGTTTTCTGTCTGTCCTCCCACTGATGAAGAACAGACTGTTTTTGTTTTTTTACCTGTCTTTCTTGTTTTTATAAATGTTTTATAGTTAAAAAATTTCTGCAGATATACACCTTCCTTTTGAAGTTATGGTGTTTTAGCATTTTGAAATGATGTAATATGTTTTATTGCATTAGATATGTGCTGCTGTAGCGCCATTCATGCAGTAATTTATCATCAATTTTGAAATAAAATATATATATATATATATAAACACTCAAAAGGAAATAATATAATTCGAGTAATTACTATCTCTACAACACAGCTAGTCCATATAACATCTCATTCATGTCACACATGGTCACAAGTATCACAGTCACTACGGTGAAGCAAAAAAATTGGAAATTCCATACGTCTCATTATGAGTCTCAAATGATCACTATATGTGACTCCACTGAGACGTCACTGTGACTGCTGCTTTATGACGAGTCACCATGTGACTTTACAATGTAGTTACATTGTGACTCTCATGTGACTGTCATTTGTAGACTCAATTTCAAAGTCATCGTGAACGCTGCATTGTGATAACTTACCAAATAATGTAACATTAAAGTCACATGATGACTTTCAGGTGACAGGGAGGCTACTGTGAAGTCACATTTGTGCTCTTTTGGGAAAAGTCTCCATGTGACTATAATATGATATTATTTGGTGACTTATCATAATGCGACGTTCATGATGACTATGAAATTGAGTCTCAAAATGACAGTCACACGAGAGTCACAATTTAACTACATTGTAAAGTCACCTGGTGATTCGTCACAAAGCAGCAGTCACATTGACTTCTCAGTGGAGTCACATATAGTGATCATTTGAGACTCATAATGAGATGTATGCAATTTGCTATTTATTTGCTTCACCGGAGTGACTGTGACACTTGTGACCATGTAAGTAAGTAAGCACCCACCATGGGAACCCGCTTTTGGATTATGGTTAGGTGTAACCCCCAAGCCCAGGGCGGGGAAAAGTTTTACTACCTGCGGAAACAAGCCCAGAACACCAGTCTCCGGGAAAGAAGACTTCAGAACGACCCGCCTGACACGCCGAAGAGAGCACAAGAGGCAAGTGCCGTGTCCCCGGACCGCCTGTGAAAATTTATTTAAGATGCCGATTCTTTACCAATCACAATTGGCTGACCTATTGTTTCAGGGCGAGCCTAGAAATATATTACAATTATGATTTATATGTTTTGGAATTTATGTACTATTTGAAAAAAAAATTAAGTATTTACTTTCATCTTTACATTTGATAAGAAATATTTTTTTTCCTTTTTTCCCCCCCCTTTTAAACAAAATATTTATTCATATTTACAATATTTCTAGTGGTATTTAAGTTCTTAAAAATAAAACAATCTCAAAAACACCCTTCCATACACCACGTGGACCCATGACATGTCCACCACAGGCAATCAGGAGAGGTAATTATTGAATGTATTTATACTGAATAAAAGAATAATGGCTATTGAGAATATCGTAGTTAGCATAAAGTTTTTTAAGTTGTGCCGGGTCATTAATTTTTTTTAGGATGTCCTGAAGGATTGTCGTTTCTGTTCTGTGAAATTTAAACTTCATGAATTTGCAGTTGCCGAAAATGCAATGCATCGGGTCTCCTCGACCACCACATTTACAAAGGTCGTCATCTTTTTTGCCGATATTATAAAGGAAAGACGGGAAGCTGCCGCGGCCTGTTAAAAAGTAAATAGATACTTTATCTTTTGAAATTATTTGGTTCTGAACTTTTGGTACCAGCCCGTGCGTATATCTGCCACCCCCTGAGTGATCCCAGTTGTTGTGCCACCTGTCCAGTAATTGGGTTCGAATACATTTTATAAGATAGGACCGAGGCAATTTAACTCCTCGATCCACTGGACCATGTGTGACATGAATCAGATGTTATATGGGCTAGCTGTGTTGTAGAGATAGTAATTACTAGAATTATATTATTTCCCTTTGAGTGTTCGAGTATTTGAAAATTAGCATTTTGTGACTTTTCCTTAATTTTTGATAACCAGTGTGTATCTCTCTATTCTAAAAAAAAAGTAACTACCGCCGTCACCGCAGCCGCCGCCGCCGCCGGGTTTGATTTTTTTGTGACCAGAGGCCTTTCTTCGTTAATATTAACAAAAATAATGCATACAAAAATATGAAAATCGGTGGTTTTATACAGAAATGTTTGATAAACACGCTGATGCAGACAGTTTTCAAATCGCAGAATTATTTTAAGAGTTATTTAATGCTAAAATTGGACGAAATCGCTCCACTAAAAAAGTTTTATAGCAGCAAAAACTATACATGGCAGTGTAATCATTTTTAGATCATTTTATGCGTTAGAATTTGTCGGAGTGCAGATTGCATTAATTTTAGGTAGCTTTCTTTACAAAAAAGCTACCTATTGCAGCCGTTCGGAGGAAAGCGATTTCAAAAAAATTTGGTATATTTTCATCGATCATGACCCCCAGACCCCGAAACCACCCTCCGTTCAAAATTGATATATATATATATATATATATCTGACCTATGTCACACTGTAACTCCCGTAATTATGAACCGATTTCGATGTAATTCGGTGTGTACATAGTACATTCCAATGTCTCGACCGAGTTCGTTGGCCAGCTTCATCCGCCGTTTTGTTTCAAAATGGCGGCCATTTAAAATTTTTAAAAAATTTTAAAACTTGAAATGTGGTACCAAAAAATTAAAAATGGAAAAATATTTTTTTCTTATGTATTTGACCTTTATACAAAGATTTCGGAGCAGTTTTTGTTTCGTCTATATCTTAAAAAATGGCTGAGTTATAGCATTTTGAATTTCTAGCGTGGCTGACATTTTGAAACGTCCTGAATTTTGTCACGCGATAAAAGGCGTACTTATGAACCGATTTGGATGTAATTCGGTGTGTACATAGTACATACATATCTCTCGACCGAGTTCGTTGGCCAGCTTCGTTCGCCGTTTTGTTTCAAAATGGCGGCCATTTAAAATTTTAAAAAAATTTTAAAACTTGAAATGTGGTACCAAAAAATTAAAAAATGGAAAAATATTTTTTTCCTTATGTATTTGACCTTTATACAAAGATTCCGGAGCAGTTTTTGTTTCGTCTATATCTTAAAAAATGGCTGAGTTATAGCATTTTGAATTTCTAGCGTGGCTGACATTTTGAAACGTCCTGAATTTTGTCACGCGATAAAAGGCGTATTTATGAACCGATTTGGATGTAACTTCGTTTATACATAGTACATACCAATGTCTCGACCGGGTTCGTTGGTCAGCTTCATCCGCCATCTTGTTTAAAAATGGTGGCCATTTAAATTTTTAAGAAAAATTTAAATGTGAAATATGGTACCAAAAAATTAAAAATTGAAAAAATATTTTCTTCTTATGTGTTTGACCTTGATAAAAAGATTCGGGAGCAGTTTTTGTTTCGTCTATATCTTAAGAAATGGCTGAGTTATAGCATTTTGAATTTCTAACGTGGCTGACATTTTGAAACGTCCTGATTTTTCTCACGTAATAACAGGCGTATTTATGAACCGACTTGGATGTACCTTGGTGTGTACATAGTACATACAAATATCTCGACCGAGTTCGTTGTCCGGCTTCATCCGCCATCTTGTTTCAAAATGGCGGCCATTTAAAAAAATTAAAAAATAAAAAAATTTAAATGAGATACCAAAAAATTGGAAAGTGAAAAAGATTTTTTTGTATGTGTTTGGCCTTAATACAAAGATTCCGGAACAGTTTTTCTTTCGTCTATATCTTAAGAAATAGCTGAGTTATAGCATTTTGAATTTCGAGCGTGGCTGACATTTTGAAACGTCCTGATTTTTGTCACGCGATAACAGGCGTATTTATGAACCGATTTGGATGTAACTTGGTCTGTACATAGTACATACCAATGTCTCGACCAAGTTCGTTGGCCAGCTTCATTCGCCATCTTGTTTCAAAAGGGTTGCCTTTTAAAAAAATTAAATTTAAAATTTAAAATGAGGTATTAAAAAATTGGAAAATGAAAAAGATTTTTTTTATGTGTTTGGCCTTGATACAAAGATTCCGGAGCAGTTTTTGTTTCTGAAAATTTGTTCTTTTGTTTATATCTTAAAAAATGGTTGAATTATAGCACTTTGAATTTCTAGCATGGCTAACATTTTGAAACGTTCTTGTATTTGTCACGCGATAACACACGTATTCCCCTATTTCGACGTAAGAAGGCATGTGGATAGTATACATCAATACCTCGACCAAGTTCGCTGGCCAGATTCATCAGCCATCTTGTTTCAAAATGGCGGCCATTAAATTAAAAAAATTAGAAATTGAAAAAGGTTTCTTTCTTAAGTATTTGACCTTGATATAAGGATTCAGGAGCATTTTTTGTTTGTCTTTACCATAAAAAATGGCTCAGATATAGCAGTTTCCATTTCTATTGTGGGTGACATTTTGAAAAATCTGATTTTTTGCATGCGACAGCACTCGTATATATCAACCGATTCCGATGTGAGTGAGCATGTGCACAGCAATTACTAAGGTCTCGACCAAGTTCACTGCTTAGCCTCATCCACCTTGTTGTCTTAAAATGACAGGCACTTTAAGAAATTGCCGAATTTGGCAGCCAAATATATGTTACTTTAAAGAAAAGCAGCTTGGATAAAGCTGACTAATTTCGCGAAATTCTCATTCATTATATTGATAAAAATTAGTATTGAATCTCCTATATTCGGTTTCCACTAAATTGAGCTTCGTGTGTTTGAATGATATAATTTGGCAATAAGGATTATGAAAGCTACCTCTTCCTCCCGGCACTGGCCGGAAGGACTTTTTTTAATTTGACTCATTTTTTCAGGTTTTATTTCTATTTTAAATTCAAATTTTCAGCATTTCTAGAGATATTTTTTAGAGATTTCAGAAAATTGTACTAATTTAAACTGTTGCCAACTGTATAAAAAGCGCAAGCAATAATGCTTGCTTCAAATTAAAAATTTATTTACACGTGACTATTATAAACAGGAAAAAAACTTTTAAATTAAAATTAAATAATTACGTATAAAAAGCAGGAACTTAAAAATTACGTCATAAAAAGTATACACGTGAATTTCAAAAGAGAAAGGATATTGTAAAATAATAAATTCATTAACATGTGTAAGAAGTCTGAGTAGAAATTACGTCATATTTACGTCACATTATAGTTATTACATAAAATGAACACAAAATAATATTGCAAAAAAGTTTAAGTTTAGAAATTGCGCTAGACATTTATTTGATATTTTGAGAATTAATTTAAAATGTCTCATTTAAAAGAACTTTCTTTTCGCTTTGTTAAAAAATACCAGGAGACAAAGACTCTCTTTACTTAATTCCTTTTATATTAGCTTATTTTGAAATGTTGTTACACGTGTATACGTCATCAAGTTATTTTTATTTCGACGTTTTATTTGTGTTTTTATTAATGTTGTACGAATTTATTTGTTCTTTCGTTATTTAAAATAAAAATTATATCAATTTGTATATTTTGGCGAGTGGTTTGGCGATTTATATAATTTGGCGAAATTGGTCGACAGGATAATCAAGTAGTACATCAGCGGATTTGGCGTTACAATTCCCCAAATCAAAGAGAAATGAATAGAAATTCGTTTACAGGGAGATCGCCACTGTTTTTTAAATTATAATTCAATCTTTCGAAATCTTTTTAAAGCCGATCAAATTAGCGTGCATTTAGAGTCTGCGGTGTCTGGACGGGGGTTGGCGAGCGTAGCTCGTAGGGGGCCGAGCCCCCTAGTATATATATATATCTGATCTTTGTCATACTGTAACTCTCGTATTTATGAACCGATTTGGATAAAATTTCGTGTGTACATAGTACATAGGAATGTCTCGACCGGGTTCGTTGGCCAGCCTCATCCGCCATCTTCTTTCAAAATGGCGTCCATTTAATAAATTTAAAAAAAAATTTAATTTAAAATGAGGCACAAAAAATTAGACATTGAAAAAGATTTTTTCCTTATGTGTTTGAGCTTGATACAAAGATTCCGGAGCATTTTTTGTTTCGTCTATGTTTTAAGAAATGGCTGAGTTATAGCACTTTGAATTCTAGCGTGGCTGATTTTTTGAAACGATCTGATTTTTGTCATGCGATAATATGCGTTCTTATGAACCGATTTGGATGTGACAAGGGATGTGCATAGTACATAGCAATGTCTCGACCGAGTTCGTTGGCCAGCTTCATACGCCATCTTGTTTCAAAATGTCGGCCATTTAAAATTAAAAAAAAATTAAATTTAAAATGAAGTACAAAAAAAAATTATGAATCGAAAAACCTTTTTTTCGTATGTGTTTTAGCTTGATACGAAGATTCCGGAGCATTTTTTGTTTCGTCTATATCTTAAAAAACGATTGAGTTATAGCACTTTGAAATTCTAGTGTGGCTGACATTTTGAAACGTTCTGATTTTTGTCACGGGATAACACGCGTATTTATGAGCGGATTTGGATATAACTTGGTGTGTACATAGTACATACCAATGTCTCGACGTGAGTACGTTGGCCAACATCATCCGCCATCTTGTTTCTAAATGGCGGCCATTAATTTATTTTCTATTTTAATTTAAAAGGAGGTACAAAAATTTAGAAATTGTAAAAGATTTTTTTCTTATGTATTTGACCTTCATACAAAGATTCTGGAGCATTTTTCGTTTCGTCTATATCTTAAAAAATGGCTGAGTTATAGCACTTTGAATTTCTAGCATAGCTGATTTTGAAATGATCTGATTTTTGTCACGCGATAACACGCGTATTTATGAACCGATTAGGATGTGACAAGGCATGTGCATAGTACATAACAATGTCTCGACCGAGTTCGTTGGCCAGCCTCATCCGCCATCTTGTTTCAAAATAGCGGCCATTTAAAAAAATAAAAATATATATATAATTTAAAATGAGGCACTAAAAAATTAGACATTGAAAAATATTTTTCTCTTATGTGTTTGGGCTTTATACAAAGATTCAAGAGCATTTTTTGTTTCGCCTATATCTTAAAAAATAGCTGAGTTATAGCACTTTGAATTTCTAGCATGTCTGACATTTTGAAACGATCTGATTTTTGTCACGCGATAATACACGTATTTTTGAACCGATTTGAAAGTGACAAGGCATCTGCATAGTACATAGCAATGTCTCGACCGAAATCGTTGGCCAGCTTCATCCGCCATCTTGTTTCAAAATATCGGCCATTTAAAATTAAAAAAATTAAAATTTAAAATGAAGTACAAAAAAATTTATAAATCGAAAAAGATTTTTTTCGTATGTGTTTGAGCTTGATACGAAGATTCCGGAGCATTTTTTGTTTCGTCTATACCTTAAAAAACGGTTGAGTTGTAGCACTTAGAAATTCTAGTGTGGTTGACATTTTGAAACGATCTGATTTTTGTCACGCGATAACACGCGTATTTATGAACGGATTTGGATATAACTTGGTGTGTACATAGTACATACCAATGTCTCCACCGAGTACGTTGGACAACATCATGCGCCATCTTGTTTCAAAATGGCGGCCGTTAATTTATTTTCTATTTTAATTTAAAATGAGATACAAAAAAATTAGAAATTGAAAAAAATGGCTGAGTTATAGCACATTGAATTTCTAGCAAGGCTGACATTTTGAAACGATCTGATTTTTGTCACGTGATAACACGCGTATTTATGAACCGATTAGGATGTGACAAGGCATGTACATAGTACATAGCAATCTCCTGGCCAAGTTCGTTTGTTAACTTCATCCGCCATCTTGTTTCAAAATGGCGGCCATTTAAAAATTTAAAAAAAAATTGTAATTTAAAATGAGGTACAAAAAAATTAGAAATTGAAAAAGATTTTTTTCTTATGTGTTTCAGTTTGTTACAAAGATTCCGGATCATTTTTTGTTTTACCTTTATCTAAAAAAATGGCCGAGATATAATAGTTTGAATTTCGAATATGTGTGGCATTTTGAAAAATCTGATTTTTTGCCTGCAACAAGAGTCGTATATATCAACCGATTTAGATATGAGTAAGCATGTGCACAGGAATTACTAAGGTCTCGACCAAGTTCATTGGTGAGCTTTGTTGCACCCATTATGTTGTTTTAAGATGGCGGGCTATCACCGATAATTCGGGTTAATATAATTATTAATATAATTGGGGATATCACCGAATTTGGCGACAAAATATAAATCACGTTATAAAACCAGCTTTGATAACGCAGACTAATTTGGCGAAATTCTCATTCATATTCAATATTGACAAAAATTAGTATTTAATCTTCTATAATCGGGTTCCACTAATTTGAGATCCTTGTGTTTGAATAATATAAGCTGGCTTTTAAAAAATAAGGAATATGAAAGCTACCTCTTTTTCCCGGCACTGGCCGGAAGGACTTTTATAAATAAGACAGTGGTGGTTTACGCACATTAAACATGAACATATTCAAACTCTTGCAACTCGCATTTACCTCCACAATTTCTGTTAAATGAGGGAGACATGTCAATAAACATTAGCTTCGAGATAAGAGCAGTCTCGCCAATTTTTTTCCAAAGTCTTCCATACAAAAAAAAAAAAAAAAAAAAAAATATTGCTCATATGTCGCAACTATCTTATATATAAATGCAATCTAAGTGCTCTCGCTAAAGATTACGTCCAGTATTCTCTCGACCAATCAAATTTTATTGCTCGTATGTCGCTATTTTCTTATTTTTAAATGCACTCCAGTTGCTTATTACCCAAGGTCTTGCCTGAAATTATTTCGGTACATCAAATTTTATTTCTCGTATGCCATCTTTTTCACCATTTATAAAGGCAATCTATTGCTCATCGCTCACGTTTGAAACGTAGTAGATAATCACACATTAAAATATTTGACATATCACCGTAAAAAAAAAAAAAAAAAAAAAAAAAAAAAAAAAAAAAAAAAACTACACACA
Source organism: Maratus speciosus (assembly GCA_963932465.1). Lineage (NCBI taxonomy): Eukaryota > Metazoa > Arthropoda > Arachnida > Araneae > Salticidae > Maratus > Maratus speciosus. Next base: position 566,089,885 of record OZ010795.1, on the reverse strand, counting down.
ATATCATTAATCCTATTAGGTTAAAATCTTCTCTGGTATACTATAATTATCGAGCAAAACCGACGTTAAAATACGTTCAGTAATTATTGAGAAAATCGAGGCCTTACTTTAAAACATACACACATAGGGAGCAAACAGATTTTTTTTTAAATTTTTTTTACTTTCTTGTATAAGAAGAAAATATTGGATTCATGAAAATTTTCGACTTTCGGTTTTCGACAGATTTATACGTTTTTGGGGTCAGAGATTCCGAAAAACATGTTTTTACAAAATGTCTGTCTGTGAGTCTGTGACTCTGTCTGTCTGTCTGTATGCATGTGACACAAATTTTGTGAACGATCTACCTCAAGAAATAATGCATGGAATTTAATAAAAATCTACATTCAGTTAGTCCCTGATATAAATTGGTGCTGATTAGTTATTAGTGCAAATCGCTCAACAGATGGCGCTGCTATGGAGCATTTTTCACGATTTCCACTATAGCTCAATCTACAGAAGTAATGAACGGATTTTCATCCAACTTTAGATTCAGTTTCTCCTTGGACATGAACTGACGTTTTACACATTTTGGTGTAAATCGCTCAACAGGTGGTGCTGCTATGCAGAAATTTTCACGATTTCCACAATAGCTCAATCTCCAGAACTAATGCACGGATTTTCATCAAACTTCAGATTCAGTTAGCCCTTGTCATGAATTGACGTTTTATACATTTTGGTGTAAATCACTCAGCAAGTGGCGCCGCTATTCCGCATTTTTCGCGATTTCCGGAATAGCTCTATCTCAAGAATTAATGCTTGTATTTTCAACAAACTTCATATTCAAGTATACCTTATGAATTAGTGCTGTTTATGTTTTGGTGCAAATCGCTCAACAGGTGATGTTGGTATGCTACATTTTTCAGAATTTCCACCATAGCTCTATCTCCAGAACTAATGCACGAATTTTCATCAAACTTCAAATTCAGATATACTTTGATATGAATTGTTGCTAAACTGATGTAATTTCTTGTACTATTTAAATGATTTAATTGACGTGATTTATATAGAAGAAAGCTTTGTCTTGACCACAACATACTAGTTTTAAAAGTTGCTTAAGAAGCCATGTAAGTCGCCAATTCAGAAAGCATGTTTAAGTTATTTTTTCCGATAAAAATAAATTTGTATTGCTTTTTAAAGTACTACTCGAAACATCATTTAATTTTTTGGCAATAAAATAAATAAATAAATATATCAAATACCTATTTTGTTTCTACACTGTATCGATTTAAAATTTACCTTGTTCAATTTTGAATATTTTCATGCTTTTGAATATTTTCAGGTTTTCTTTGATTCAGAGTTGTATGATTTTTTTTTTTAAATATGAAAAAATTCGATATTTTTAGATTTCAATTTTCTGACTTCCTTAAAAACACTTGACCAACATTATTAGAAACCTATTTATCAAATCAGTTCATCTTTCATAACACAGCTTTACAGCAATATATGTATACCAAAACTTTTCAAGAAAAAAGAAAATAATAATAATTAATTACTGTTAAACATAAAACTGTGACATTTTATGAGACATGTTTCATTAAAATATTACTTAATAATTAAACAAACAAGAATCTGTCACTGTCTTTTCATTTTTGCTTTACGCATAACACAGTTCAAAATACCTCTTCAGCAATTTCTACCAATAGACGGAAACGTACATGAATTCTTTTGTGCAGCGCTGTATATTACATACAGATTTTTATACACTCCACATTTTAACATGTAATTTAATTAGGGCAAAACCATGCTTAAACTACTGAAATCATATTTTAAGTTATCTGTAGAGAATTTTGAAGAAACAGTCCTTCTTGAGATTTTCTTTTTTTTTATTTCACATTCACAAAACAACAAATCTTGACAAATATACTTCACAAACAATCAAATAGTTACAGTTACAAATCAATCAGTTACAAAGTTCTGGTTTCTCAAATAGAAATTCTTCAGAACAAATGCCAAGTAAATTAATTTTTACGAAATTATTACGAACCTATTTATTAAATCTGTTCATCTTTCGTAACATAGCTTTACATCAAAGTTTGCATGCCAAAACGTTTCAATAAAAAAGAAAAAATTTAATAAATTACTGTTAAAAGTGAAACTGTGCCATTTTTATGTGATATGTTTCATTAAAAAAAAAAAAACTTAATAATCAAACAAAGAAGAAAGTGTCACTGTCTTTCCATTTTTTTTTTTTTTTTTTTTTTTTTTTTTTTACAGAGTCACAGACGTAGGCAATTGCTATCATGATAAAATATAATAAAATGATAAATTGTTTTCCGACATTCGCTGCAATTTAATTCCGGTGATGGAAATTCAAGTGTATATTCCTCCGTAAAAAGTAATTCTTCTTGACAACGTAATAAAGGCAAATTCATACACTTATAATTAGGAAAATACTTATGATATTTATGAGGGCACAAAAAAATAAATAGCAACCTTTTGTTATCTTGGAAATGTAGAAATAAATATGGACAAACAGAAAGTCATGTTTTTGGGTGTAACGAAAGCGTAACAAATATATTTAATTAATTGAATCCATTTATTAATTTAAATTAACTGATGGTAGCTAGATTTTTTCTTTTAAGATACATAATATATTTCTGCTGCTGAATAATTCATCAGTGTTTTTTCCAGGACTACATTCATCAAAACAGAATTTAAAAAAATAAGAAACGAAGTGGATATTAAGTATTTTGTGACCAATTGAACATTAGCAAAATATTTATAGAAATGAATATACTTTGACAAACCTATCTAAAAAAAATTGCGATATTTTTATTAAATCATTGTTTGTTTCGTTAAATAGTTTTACTAAAAAATAAACTGTACATTTTCCAGCAAAAAAAAAAAAAAAAAAAAATTGATAAATTAAAGTAATAATTTTCTTTTAAAAATACATACAGCAATATTTTTAGGACATCAATTGTTTTTAATTTCCTTTTAAAAAAACCTTTACTTTTGACTTTTCAGCTACACAGGAGTACACGATCGCTGTCAAAATTAAACGTCATTGTCATCCGATACTTTGCATTTTCTCAGATTGATGAAATTTAATATACGTAGATTTAGGTTAAAAAGTACATTCTACCATGAAAATCTCTTCTTGACAACGTAATTAATTAAATTTAAAAAAAGTGGTAGATATTTTATGCATTGTTAAAATACATAACATGGGGAAAATTTGTAATATGATATCTGTACCTGTGGAAAGGAAAAGTAAATATGAATATATATATATTGATTTTGATAGAATACAAATTTTGAACTTTAATAGTAAATTGCATATTTCAATATTTAGAAACATATACTTAAACGGTTTAAACGGAATTGTAAAATTGAGTTAAAATTTTTCTATTAAAATGAAATTTTTCTATTTTACATTTACGCCAAAAAACAGAATTACGCTATACATTTTTTGGATTATTTAACTCGCAACTTTATCAAGAAAAAAAAAGTCCTTCCGGCCAGTGCCGGGAGGAAGAGGTAGCTGTCATATTCCTTATTTTTAAAAAGCAAGCTTATATTATTCAAGCACACGAAGCTCAATTTATTGGAAACCGATTATAGTCCAGGCATTTTGTGATTGAACATGGGCAAAATTGCAATAGAAGCTTTTTACAGAATTTTTTAATCAGGAACTACTGCTTAATAGCATACTAAAAATCAGACAAAATCTGAGCATGGGAACACCCCTATATACGGATTTCAAAATGGCGGAGGGGATTTTCTGGAACTAAGGCAGAGAATATATCGCTTACGGAAATATATCGCTTTATTTTCACAATTTAACTTTGAAGTATAGTCAAAAATGATAAACAGTACACAAAAGTCTACTATTTCTGACAAATTACTGCTTAAGTTCATTTTTACAGATATGTTCCAGTGAAGAAAAAAACGTATCAATAGTTTTCATCATATTTTGAATTAGAAGTTAGGTAGTTCTTGTTACATCCATTGACTTGGCACACCCCAGAAGCTGTAGAACAGGGCAATCAATTACGCTTGCATCAGCATCGTAAAGTAGCACAGTTTGTCTTTCAAGAACATGGAATCATATTAAGTAAATAATCTGTAGCTGGTAGTTACTCGCAGAGTATTGGGTAGCACGAGTGTTTTTTTACATACCAGCCCCATTCTGCTGGCTTGGTTCTTTCTTCCGATATTTATTTGTAAGTAAGTGTGATAGCTATGATATTTTGTAGAAGAATCGGTCGGAGGCAAACGTTCGGGTGTAATAAATGATTTTACTGTAGTTACTTTCCTTACCAACATTTGGGGACATAGTTTGTCTATAGAATCCAGTGCCTTGCAGTCATAAAACAGAAGCATTGCTTTTCTTCCAGCCTCAGCCATATCTGAATGTAGGCTTGAATTTGAACAAAATATTTTTGCAATAGAACGGAGCTCTGTCTTGTTTATCTGTTTGAGAAACGATGAGGATTTCCCAAGCGAAAAAATTCTGGATGTTGTATCGCAGCCCGTGAAAGCATGAAGAAACAGAAGGAAGTTGCAATTTTCACGACCTAACAGAGATTGCATGTTGAGGATATGATAGACTGGTTTGGAACATGATCCTCGTCTTATGTCACTGCGATAGTATAGCTTGAAGCCATTATCCTTTGCCTGTTAAAGAAGGAGAATGAGCAAGTCGGTATCTCCACCTATTACAGTGGTATGTGCATGTGCATTTTCTGAAGATGAGACTGGAGCACGAACAATGTCTATATTGGCATCCCCATCTGTGTTGGGAACAGTACAGCCTTGTTTCTTAAGCAATTCGCCTATGAGGGAAGTCATTGCTTGCTTGTTTTTTCATTGTCCAGAAACTCTTCCTTTTTTCCAATAAATTTCACGTATGGGCTGAAATTAATATCTCTACTGTTTTTTTTTTGTTTTTTTTTTGTAGCGTCATCTGTGAGCCACATCATTGATTGTTGGATACCCAATGTAATTATCAAAAACTATGATAGGTTTTCCATATTGTTTAACAATAAAATCAGCGTAAGACGTAGCAATGTTTTCATATGTATCATTTTTTACACCAGGAAATGCGACGCAAGAAAGATCCTCCATCCAATATGTACCTTTCTGTACTTTCCACGTTATCATATTTTTCATTGTGTAAATTTTTAATGTGTTTGACTAGCGCTTGAGCTAACTGAGATTTGTCTGAATTCCTCATCATACTTGGTGATTCAAATAATGCTGCAGGGTACGCACACGGTTCATAATGCATGACATCTCCGAGATTCATTTCACCACAAGTGCCAGTAATCATCATTCTTTGGAAGAGGAGCGCTGGATCTATTTGTATATCTAAGTCATCTTTATAACTACAAATGGCGGCAGCAGATCCTAGAGTTTTCACTTTCTTTGACCTTTTAGCCGAATACCTAAATATATCCTTCCCTATCATTTTGGAGATGATGATCATACCAAATAAGTGCAACTCATCAACATTAACTTCTTTTTTAGCTGTTACGCCTGTAACAATTTTGCGTAGAGTAGAATCAGAATGAAATGGCGATATGTGTTCCAGTACATCGCCCACTTTTTAAATGTCATTGCTGCTCCTCTTCTGTCTGCTGTCTCTTATAGGTATTTTTGATAATTTTATAAAAGTTACACACTCCCAATGTTATTCCTATGGGAGTTTGAAGCTAAAAGTTAGCATAGAACACAATTTTTAACTATTTTCAAAACATCATTTAGTACACTTAAAATTGATATTTTGAATTGAAACTGGCAACAGAGCAAAGTATATACACTTACGTTAATAAAAAGCACAGTATGGAGCTGTTTATAGCATTTATTATGTACGTTAGAGGTTAGAGATTAATTAAAAAAGGTTAACATTACAATAATCTCCACAGAGATGCATTATTAAATGGCCGCCAATGGTAAAGCATGTACTTTTCAGAGGCTCATTAAAATACTAAAATTTATAAAAAGAATCTAAAACTCACTCACTAGCGTTGTATAAGCTTCAAATTACACAAATAATGTAGTAATCCGCTGTTAAATAATCATTTAACACCATAAATATAATCTTGAAAAACACTGACATGACAAACTACTCTGGTCAGATCACAGCACAGCATGTATAAAAAATATCGATATCTTTGCTTAAAGTCCCCTTAACAAAGTAAATTGGTGATGAAATGTCAATAAATGCAGGGGTCGTGCGTGTCCTGAAATTTTATAGCCAGGAAATTTTTCGGTACCAGTATTTTCTTATAGAAAATTACCTCTTAAATAAGGCGAAATTTCGCGCGTTTAAGCTAGATTTATTCTTCTATTAAAAAATACTGCTATTTGCCCTGAAAAATTCCCTAAAGCATATTATTAAAAATGTTCCGATGCCTGGGAAAGTTATGCACAACTAGCATTTATAAGCACTGGAATCGATTCGGAGCCAGTTGCAATTGCGGATACATGAAATAGAGGAACGGGATTAACAGAAAGTAGAGAAATTTAAAAGAACTGTATCTCGCGAACCACTGGACCGATTTTGATGCGGTAGGGCTTAAAATTAAAATGTTCAGGAAGACTTAATATGTAGAAAGAAAATATAGTATAGGGCTTGCTTGAGGCCGGAGATATATCTCCCCATCGCCGGAGCTTGAAAAACTCACCGCATACCGAATGACTGTTAGGAGATCGGTCTAGTAGTAATACAGTTTAGAATGAGTTATAGATACTTTACTTTATCTGTTCCAAAAACATTATTGGTTGTCAGTTGTTCGATAAAAAATGAATATTTGCAGTCCAAATTGTTTAGTGCTGCCCTCTGTCGTCTTCCGTCTCAACTAAAAGCTATACAACAGCACAACAACGCAAAACGGCATATGATTCAGTCCGTTTTGAAATCCGTTTTTAAGGGTGTTCCCGTGATCGAATTTTGTCTGATTTTGGTTATATTTCTCAGTAATGGTTACGGATTAAAAATCAGTTAACAGAGCTTCTATTGCAATTTTGCTCGGGTTGAAGGTGTATTTACTTTAATTTGCCTGGACTATTATAGGAGAATCAATACTAAATCATTATGAATGAGAATTTCGCGAAATTAGTCTACTTTGTCCAAGCTGCTTTTATTTAAAGTAGCTCATATTTGGTTGCCAAATTCGGTGATATCTTGAAGTTCCTGCCATTTTAAGACAACATGGTGAATGAGGCTAACGAGTGAACTTGGTCGAGACCTTAGTAATTCCTGTGCACATACTCAGTCACATCGGGATCAGTTAATATATACAAGTGCTGTCGCAGGCAGAAAATCAGATTTTTCAAAATGTCACCCACATTAGAAATTGAAACTGCTATATCTGAGCCATTTTTTAAGATAAAGACAAAATAAAAAATGCTCAAGAATCATATCATAGTCAAATACTTAAGAAAGAAACCTTTTTCAATTTCGAATTTTTTTGCACCTCACTTTAAATATATATATTTTTTTAATTTAATGGCCGCCATTTTGAAACAAGATGGCGGATGCAGCTGGCCAGTAAACTTGGTCGAGACATTGCTATATACTATCCACATGCCTTCTTACATCTAAATAGGTTAATAAATACTTGTGTTATCACGTGAAAAATATCTGATCGTTTCAAAATGCCAGCCATGCTAGAAATTCAATGTGCTATAATTCAAACATTTTTTAAGCTATATACGAAACAAAAACAGCTCCAGAATCTTTGTATCAAGTTCAAACATATAAAAAAAATCTTTTCAGTTTTCAATTTTTTGATAATTTATTTTAAATTTAAAATTAATATTTTTATATGGCAACCCTTTTTAAATAAGATGGACAAGCTGGCCAACGAACTCGGTCGAGACATTGGAATGTACTATATCCACACCGAGTTACATCCAAATCGGGTCATAAATAAGCCTGTTATCGCGTGACAAAAATCAGGTAGTTTCAAAATGTTAGCCACAATAGAAATTCAAAATGCTATAACTCAGCCATTTTTTTAGATATAGACAAAACAAAAACTTTTCCGGAATCTTTGTATTAAGGTCAAACACATACAAAAAAATCTTTTTCATTTTCCATTTTTTTTGTACCTCATTTTAAATTTTAAATTAAAAAAAATATTTAAATGGCCGCCATTTGAAACAAGATGGCGGATGAAGCTGGCGAACGAACTCGGTCGAGACATTGTTACGTATTATGTATACATCAAGGTACATTCAAATCGGTTCATAAATACGTCTGTTATCGCGTGACAAAAATCAGGTCGTTTCAAAATGTCAGCCAAGCTAGAAATTCAAAGGGCTATAACTCAGCTATTTTTTAAGATATAGACAAAACAAAAAATGCTCCGGAATCTTTGTATCAAGGTCAAACACATAAGAAAAAAATATTTTTCAATTTTCAATTTTTTGGTACCACATTTCAAATTTTAATTAAAAAAAAAATTAAATGGCCGCTATTTTGAAACAAGATGGCGGATGAAGCTGGCCAACGAACTCGGTCGAGGCATTGGTATGCACTATGTATACACTAAGTTACATCCAAATCGTTTCATAAATACGAGAGTTACAGTGTGACAAATATCAGATATATATATATATATATATCAACTTTTGAACGGAGGGTGGTTTCGGGGTCTGGGGGGGTCATGATCGATGAAAATATACCAAAATTTTTTGAAATCGCTTTCCTCCGAACGGCTATAATAGGTATCTTTTTGTAATGAAAGCTACCTAAAAGAGAATTATACTGTACACATGATACATCGATAATTGATGTCTGTTGGAAATTGTTTTGCAGTATGGTTATTCATAGATTTCATTTGTTGGTTTCAGGTTTGTTTGGAGTTTTCGCTTATTTGGTCTCGCCAGGTAGGGGGGGGGGGGTATGTTGTGCACATAAGACTGGTAGAGTGAGAGAAATGTTTCGAATCTGCTAATTTTTTTATTAAAAAAATAATTCTTTGTTATATATATATGTATATATATATATATATATATATATATATATATATGCTAGGGGGCTCTGTCCCCTACGACCCACGCTCGTCAACCCCCGTTCAGACACAGCAGACTCTAACAGCACGATAATTTAATCGGCTTTAAAAAGATTTCGGAAGACTGAATTATAATTTGAATCTGAGAATTATAATCTGACGTAATTTTCACCAAACTTTTCTTTTTCTTTTTAATATTCACGTAAAAATACTTTTGTTAGAAATGAAATATTATGATCATCTTAAAATATCAAATAAATGTCTCGAGCAATTTTTAAATTTAAACTGTTTTACAATATTATTTTTTGTTCATTTTATATAATAAGTGTAATGTGACGTAAGTTCTCCTTTTTAAGACTTCTAACGCATGTTTATGAATTTATTATTTTACACTATTCTGTCTCTTTTAAAATTCACGTGTAATTAAAATTTTTATGACGTAATTTTCAATGAGTTTCTGCTTTTTATATTTTCTGTTTATAATAGTCACGTGTAAAATAAATTTTTAATTTGAAGTAAACATTATTGTTTGCGCTGTTTATACAACTGGCAACAGTTTAAAATAATAACATTTTCTAAAATTTGTAAAAAACATCTCTCGAAATGCTGAAAATTTGAATTTAAAATTGAAATAAAACCTCAAAAAATGAGTCAAATAAGAAAAATAAATACAATCTGCACACCGGGAACTTATGACGCATAAAATGATCTAAAAATGATTAAATTCTCATGTATAGTTTTTGCTCCAATAAAACTTTTTTAATGGAACGATTTTGTCCAACTTTAGTACTAAATATCTCTTAAAATAATTCTTCGATTTGAAAACTGTCTGCATCAGCGTGTTTATCAAACATTTCTCTATAATACCACCGATTTTCATATTTTTGTATGCAACAGTTTTTTAATATTATCGATGAAAAGCCATGCTTAAGCATTCAAATTGGATGTGGATCTACCCGGAATATCTACGCAGATTTTCATTGGTCCATTTCCAAATCAAAACTTTTTTTTATATATAGAAGGATATAAATATAGTCACTAAGTTTTCAATTTCACAGAGTTAAACTTTAGATTATTGCCCTAACCCATAAACGGTGAAATAGGCAATAAATATATTTGTAACGAAAGAAAATGTCTATTTTCAGTTCATATTTAATTGTACTTGCATATAGATATAAAATTATTAAATAAAAGATAAATAAAAAACAATGTAAAAAAGATATAGCAAGGTATTTCATCAAATTTTATACTTATATAATTATAAATTTTTACATCATTCTTTGTACTAGCCAAAAAATAAATAATTGACTATTTTTAGCGAACTGGATTTAAATTAAAATATTCCCTGTTTATAAAAAAAAGCAATTTAACAAAATACAACGACCATTTTGAAAATGATTTTTTCAAAGACTAAAATTTAAGACATAAAAAATCGCACGGAGTTGATCATACATTACGTACGCCATGAATTAAACAGTGTTATTACACGTCAAAATTGCGAGTGACAAAAATCGCTCGTCAGATTTCCTGAAACTTACGTATTATCCACCTGAAACTTACGTATTATCAAGCATTTCATTGGCTGTTCGGGAAAAGGCTTTTCCATCGTCAGATTTCCAATAAATCTGACGGCCAATTTTAAAGGAAATTTCATTCTTAAACTTCTAAACATCCCACAATATTACTTTTTACACCGTCGTATAGAGAAAAAAATGTACTTTTAAATTCAATTCGTTTGAAAGCTGTATCTCAATTTGTTTCTGAGTTATTAATTTTTTTTTTGTAGTTTTCATTACTTTTTTGTCATAGTGGCAACAGAAGTGTCCATCTCTGTCGAAAGTAAAGGGAAAGTACAGATTAATGTATAGACCAATCAGAAAACGAATAAAATGCGGTTTAAACCAATAAAAAGCTTCAGATATGCTTTTGATTTCCTACCCTGACCGAGGACAATAACCATTTTTCCAAATGGTTAATAAAATAAAAGTAAAAGTAAGTATATACTAGTTGCATTTCAAGGGTCATGTTTATAACGGACCGTCAAAAAATATTCTCTTAATCAATATCCTTTATGAAGATTTATTGAAATAATTGTTGACATTCATTTGAAATCAACTCGTCTTCCGAAAAATATCTTCACAAAATTATTAAACTGTAAATTTTCAAACAAAAAGAAATGTTTGATAGACGATGTTTGTTCTTTAAAAAATAAATACAGTTACATTTATTGGGAAATCTTTTAATAAAGAAAAGATGTACTTAAAAAAACAAGCAGACAAATAGACCATAATCTTTTCACATCTATTTTGATAGAATAATAGAGGTACACGATTACCGATATAATAGAATGTCATTCTCATCTGATTGCACCTCTTTGTAGGATACAATTTAATTTCCGGAGATTTAAGTTCCAGAGTACATTCGATCAAGAAAAATGTATTCTACGACGAAATTATTTAAATTAAAATGAAAAGTTATTGTATTACTTGTTCAGATATATGATATGAAGTGCATTTCTAATATTATTTACTTTATAACAAATGTTATGTAATATTACAATTTTGCTAATTATATTTACATTGCATTAATATATATATATTTATATTTGTTTGGATTCTAAACAAGAATTATTATATAAAAAGTTAAGTCATATTGTGTCCTAATTTTAATTGCTAAAATGTTACTAAAATGTTATTAAAACTTTAAAAACAATAAAAATTGGTTTATTTAACCGTTTACATTTCTCGACTTATTTCCAAACAAACGAATAAAAATATTCTAAAATTTACCGTTCAATTTCAACGTACTCTTTCATATTATGTACGTTATTTTTTCCTTTTACTTGGATGTTTATTTTATTTTCGTAATCCTTGAGTAGCTCGAGTCATAATTTTAGTTAAGTTAAATAATTCTTCATCGTTATAAATAGAATTTTTGCCTGTTACAATCTCTATGGTTTCTCTTATAATGGATGCATGGTATAGACTCGAGGGAAAAATTATCTTAATTTCACTGAAGTTTAATTTAGATAGTTTTTTCTTGATATAATCTTGATTGGCTTTGATTATTCTATTATATTTAATAATTCTACACGTTCATTTTTTTTACTTAAATTTCCTGTTAATCCTACCAATACAGTAATTTTTTGATCCGTCTGCTCTAATAAATTAAATTATTATTTATTAAAGCAAACGAATAAAAGAATTACGATATTCGTATGGCTAGCAGGAAATCTAAGTATAGAAAAAAGGAGCATGTAGCTGATATTACATATATTAGAAAAAGGTTAAGTTGCTATATGTTCATACTGTGTCCATTTAAGTTCATTTAATTTTTAAATATTTAACAAAAATCACAAATTTAATAAATAAAAATATTACTCTTTGGAAATTCCAATAAGTCAAAATTCCTGTAAAGTAAGGAAGTTTTCGTTATTTCTAACAAAAATAAGTGAAAAAATTAAACTAGAAAACGGGAATTCTGCTTTTTCTGAGTTTAGTGTCACCCCTGATGAAAAAAATGTATATAAATATAGATAATATAAAATTTATTTCAGTTTTAAGACGTAAAACACACGCTTTTATTTTATATAAAACGACGTTATTCACATAATCTAAAAAATTCCTCATTTACGATCCAGCCTTAAACAACATCTACAGTAAAGTATTCATATGACGCACTATCGCAGAATAATACACACACACACACACACACACACAAAAAAAAAAAAAAAAAAAAAAAAAAAAAAAAAAAAAAAAAAAAACCAGATGTCACTCCAAAAAAAAAAAAAAAAAAAAAATCGGCTTTCTAATGATTCATATACCTTCATTTGTTTGTAATATAGATAATTAAATTAAATATAGTTTATAATAGCTCCATGTTTTATCAGAAATCATTCATTTATATTTTTTCAAAATAGCACGTATTTTAATTACGTTTTTTTTTTCAGTAGTTATGGGAAAATGACAACAAAAAGATATAATTAGTATTTTTTCATTACATTCTACAGAAAGGGAATACTTGAGTTGCCAATACTAAAAACATTTCGGTAAAAACTGCAAAAACATTAATATCTTAAAAATAAATGGAGATGCAGTTTTGAAACATATTGCATTAAAAAGTACTTTTTTCCCCGTATACGACGATATAAGAATTGAAATGTGCGACACTTAGAAGTTTAAAAAAATGGCAGTAGAGTATTTAACAGTAAAATGATACATCCGCTTTGTTTTACGGCTGTCTTATACATCGGAACGTTATTTTTTTAAGACTACACTTTAATAGCTGGGAGAAAGAAATAGCATACTGGGGTCTAAAAAGTATACATAAATATGATAAATTTACTAATTTGATAGTTTGATAAGTATATAAAATCATATTTTGGGTGGTATTAGAAATCACAATAATATTTTTATTTGGAAAAATAACGTTGATTTATGGCTCTTGATAACTTTAATTTATGGCTCTGTGACTTGCATGACTTACGATTCAATAAACAGGAAAATAAAAAAAAGAAAAGTGCCCAGCTAAACTGATGGCATTGAGCTCACAGGCTATTCACACTAATTGTATATTATACTCTTATTTTAAAGAATAATGCACCTCAAAAAAATAAGTGAAGGGAAATTAGTCCCGGTTTCCCCCTTTATACTTACCCAGTGAACCCCCAAAACTAATCAGGGAAGTTCCTTAACATAATAAACCGGTATACCAAATTCGGAGCAAATCGAATAATTCCGCATGAAAACCCCATTTCTCTGAATTAAGGGAGGTGGACTAACCCTCCTTTATCCTTAACCAATGACATACCAAAACTAATCAGGAAAGTTCCTTAACATAATAAACTGGTATACCAAATTCGGAGAAAATCGAATAATTCTGCATGAAAATCCCATTTATCTGAATTAAGGGGAGGGGGGGGGGGTGGACTAACCCCCTTTCTCCCCTTTATCCTTAACCAATGAACCCCCAAAATTAATCATGAAGCTCCTTAACATAATAAACTGGTATACCAAATTCGGAGCAAATCGAATAATTCTGCATGAAAAACCCATTTATCTGAATTATGGGGGGGGACTAACCCCCTTTCCCCCCTTTATCCTTAACCAATGAACCCCCAAAATTAATCATGAAGCTCCTTAACATTATAAACCGGTATACCAAATTCGGAGCAAATCGAATAATTCTGCATGAAAAACCATTTATCTGAATTAAGAGGGGTGGACTAACTCCACTTTTCCCCCTTTATCCTTAACTAATGAACCCCCAAAACTAATTAGGGAAGTTCCTTAACATAATAAACCGGTATACCCGGAGCGAATCGTATCATTCTGCATGAAAAACCCATTTATCTGAATTAAGAGGGGTGGACTAATCCCCCTTTTCCCCCTTTATCCTTAACCAATAAATTCCCAAAGCTAATCAGGGAAGCGCCTTATCACAATGAACCTAGAAAAAATTTTTGAAGCAAATCGGATGTTTCTATCAAGAGTTATCGCGTTACGTACATACGTACGTTCATACGTACGTACGTACATACATACAGAACGGGCGGGCACATTAGCTCTCAGGCTTTTGTAGCCTGTGAGCTAAAAATACTGTTCTCATTAGATAATATAGACGTTTCGAACTTCTTCCGCAGTCGTCTTCAGGATAAGTATGATGATGGAATGTTTAAAAGTCTAGAGACGAAAGCTTCTTGTTGAGTCTTGATTAATTATATGAATGGAAAATTGCAGTAGAGTAAGTACATCAGAAAATTAAAAAATGAAATAAGTTGAGATGAATCAAAATGTCGCATGAAAACCATGAAGTATCACCAGCTACGAAGGGAAACGTATTACTTTCAAACAAGGACATGGTAAAAAATCGAAAATAAGATATTGCAAACAGGCAAACAAGTAAGGCTGTTCTCAATTGTTCTACTCAGCACGCGCAAAACGTTTTGACACATTTACAAATTCATTCTTAAACGGGAAGATATAAAATTGGAAAGCCTGACAATAGAAGCGATTTGGAATCAAAGGGTGATTTCCATTTTTAATAAATAAATTACCTATTGAGGTACAAGCGATTTTGATCACGTGACAAACACGTTTTTCATACTTCCTTGAATGGATATTTTTCTTTCGCACGGAAATTCAGATCAAAACGCCCACTTTGGCATTATTTTCTGAAAAATCTATTGCGTTTGCAAAAAAAAAAATAAAAAAAAAAAAATAAATAAATAAAAAAAAAGCAATTTATCAAATTACAACGACCATTTGGAAAATGATTTTTTCGAAGACTAAAATTTAAGACATAAAAAATCGCACGGAGTTGATCATACATTACGTACGCCATGAATTAAACATGAATAGTGTTATGACACGTAAAAATTCCCAGCGACAAAAATCGCCTGCGACTCGTACGTATTATCCACCTGAAACTTATGTATTATCCAAGCATTTCATTGGCTGTTCGGAAAAAGGCTTTTCCATCGTCAGATTTCTTGGAAATCTGGAACTCATTTTAAGTGAAATTTCATTCTTAAACTTCTAAACATCCCACAATATTACTTTTTAAAGCGTCGTATAGAGAAAAAAATGTACTTTTAAATGCAATTTGTTTGAAAGCTATATCTCAATTTGTTTCTAAGTTATTAATTTTTTTTGTAGTTTTTATTACTTTTTTGTGATAGTGGCAACAGAAGGTATCCATCTCTGTTGAAAGTAAAGGGAAATACAGATTACTGTATAGATCAATCAGAAAACGAATAAAATGCGGATTAAACCAATGAAAACCTTCAGATATGCTTTTGATTTCCCATCCTGACGAGAACAATAACCATTTTTCCAAATGGTTAAAAAAAAAAAAAAAAAAAAAAACACGAAAAAACCAGCTTAATTGCACATAGCTTCTGAAAAACAACACCTGCTAGTTTCATGCATTTCCGAACAAAAATAAAATAAAACTTATTTCATAAAGTTGCCCTTTTGGGTTTGAGAGCAGCCTTAAGATTTTTGTAGAACGTTAAGCTTGATTGAAAAACATAGAACTCAAATGAGCTCAGAGTGGAATGACAAGTTCACCTTGCCTTAAAATAACTAAAATTAAACTGCACTGCAAATAGAGGCGTCTTAAATTAAGACACATATGTGACTGAAAAGGTATTTCAGACACTTAAGTATCTGAATCTGAAAATTCAGTCATGATAGATGTCTTAATTTAAAACATATAAGTGTCTTACTATGATCATGGTGTAAACGAACTGAGAAAGGTGTCTAAAAAATCTGCAAGTGTCTACTTTTAAGACACTTTGTAACTCCGTTCCGCATTAACCACCAGGGGGCACTCTAGTTGCGCATGCGTTTTAGATGCCTTTCGTTCGAATTGGATGTTCACCTTGGATGTTCGTTTGTAATTCAAACTGAGCGTGTGTTTTATCTACGCGTACATTTTAACTAATAATTTATTTTGACTTGATTCGGTTTTTACGGAATGTGAAGTTCCAGGATTTAATCCGTATCGACATAGTGATATTCCATATTAATGAAAGGTGTCAAGCAGTAACAATAATATAGTATTCTTCGTCTCGTCAAAGCAGGTAAAGAGAACTGTTGTCTGGCGGGCTATGTTTTTAGGATGGAAATATTCCATTCTTTTAACAGAGCTAGCCGGATGTGCAAAGGGATTTTATTTTTTAAATATCACAGTCTGCTTAACTCACGGATACTAACGTAGCCTCCAATCCGGACGTCGCCTGGGTGGATGTAATTTTGGAATAATCACACCTTTTTCCAGGTAAGTGTACCCTTCACTATGTATTGAAAACTCTCTGCGAATGTTTTCTCTTTAAATAGAGACCTCACACGAGTCTATAGCTTTATTAGTTCCTGAGTTATGCCAAAATTTGTTTAAAGCATTTTGCCTATGGGATTTCCATGTTAAATTTTTATCTTGCTAATATTTAAATTTCTACTATTCAAATCATCTGCAATCATGTTTCTGTATTATTTTACATCCGATGTCATCCTTAAAATAAGTTTTGGCAAGTCTGCATGGTGTATTAATTGTTACTGAATCTATTGAGATACACCATCCTAAGCCTTCTTTCTCTGTCTTTTCGCACGCCATTACTTTAAAAATAGCAGTGACAGCACCTGTTGATCGGCTCATAATTTCTTAATTACCATCAAGGCTATCTTAACAGCGTTTTCTTAGAGTAATTATTACACAGGAGTACCTTTTATATGGGTTTTATTTATCTATACAATATTTTTTATAAGCATTTAATACGACAGCATTTGTAACGTTCACATCGGTTTTACATTTCCCATAGGTTTAATATGTGATATGTACTGAAATTCCCAACTCTTTATAGTAAACATCCTTATTTAATTTTTATTTATTATCTATGCTTTTCATGTCTGATGACGTTTTCTTGCGTCTCAGATTTTATAAACCGTGATAAATTTTAAGTTATTTAAAAGAATATAGTTCGAAAATCCTTCCATTTACCCATATCATTAATTCCCCCATACATACAGCGAATTACTTGTCTTCATTTATTAGATTAAACTGTTTTGACTGATAAAACTCATTAAGGGTCCTGTCCCTGCCGGCGAAGACACTCACGAGCTAATGCTAATCCTATGGGGAGGGATTTTTCTAATATCTCGTTTGCATTCCGACATTTTTAAATAATTTTTTTTGCATTGGATAGCCGAGGTCCGCCTCTACAGCGCACCTTGGTTACTTTTTCGATTTTAGTTGCAGATATTTTTTTAAATGACACTTTCATTTTCAGAACCGGTTTTGAAAATGAAAGTAACTTTATTAAAAATATCTGCGACCAAAATCGAAAAAGTAACCAAGGTGCGCTGTAGAGACTGACCTCGGCTATCCAATTAAAAAAAAATTATTTAAAAATGTCGAAATGCAAAGGAGATATTAGAAAAATCCCTCCCCATAGGATTAGCATTAGCTCGTGAGTGTCTTCGCCGGCAGGGACAGGACCCTTAAATCCGGTCATGAAATCTGTTTTTTCCTTCTTCTATATACTTTTGTTGTTTCCAAGCATTTTAGAAATATCCTATTTCCTATACTGAAAGTAGTCAACTTCAGATGTTTTCATTTTCAAGCCCGGTGATTCGCACCACAATTTGAAGACTCATCAGAAATCGTCTGAAATCTGTAGACGTAAAGCGGAGAAAATTTTGTTGGCGTCTTCAATAAATCTTCTTATTTAACGATTTAGAAAATGTTTTCGCCTTATCTCTGTATTAGTCATAATGATTATTTGTAAATTCTTAAATTCATGTAATTATGTGCTGTTAACATAATTCTAAAAATACGGTAAATATATACAGCTATATTTCATTTGAAATCAATTATAATATTGATTTTTTGATTATTTTTAGTAAAAAAGAAATCTGAAATTTAAAATGAATATCAGTAAAAAGATAGAATTTAATACTATATGTACTTAAGCATAACTAGATTTTGCGCTTAAAGCTGAATTATTCTATATTTACCGAATCACAATGCAGAGTTGGAATTTTTCTAGAAGAAGGACTTGATTAAAGCAAGGGTAAACATTGACATGTCCCCCCCCGCCCCCCACCACCTACGATTTTTGCTGCTCCAAATTCGATATGCAATTTTTTTAAAGCTTATACGTTAAATGTGTTTCGACATTGTATATTGGTTATAATCGGTATTTTGAACTAAAAAAGTAGAATAAGATTAAAAGTTAAGTACAAAAAATTTTAAATACAGTATAAACTCTTAATCGCAGGCACATTCAGAACGCTGAATCTGTCTGCTATTCGATTGTGTTAGCTTTTATGAAGTAAATATATACACAGTGAAACCTCCCTGTGCGACCACCTCAATTAAGCGACCACCCCCTGAACGACCATTTTTTTCATGGTACGAAATTTATTCCCATAGGCTCAATAGTAATTTTACCCCTATTCAGAGACCACCCCAGTTGAACTCCCTCCATAAGGGACCCATTTCTTTGAAGAAAATGAAACAAATTCCGTCGCTTGAAAAAGGTTTTATTAGAATAATAATTCCGGAGAGCGCATTATTTATCAAACTTCTAAACTAAGTTTAGAATTTTTATTTATTCCGGTAACTTTTAAGTGTTTAAACCCCTTTGTTCCTTTTTAGGTAATGAATTTAACTCTGATGACACATTAAGGATGACGGTCCATAAACTCCCCTGCCCTATTCTGTCAGGAAACTCTCAAAGGAATAGATAAAGTAATGAAATCGTCAAATTTCGTTCCAGATGAAAAAAAAAAAAAAAAAAAAAAAGCATTTATTTATTGAATTTCGAAAGGACTTGGAACTAAAATTTATAGTAGATAAACCATAAAAGCAAAGCAAACATCAATGTATTCATTTTTTAAACTCTTCAGTAATTAACTTATGTAATTAACTTCTGTTTTGATACTTAAATTTTCATATGTTTTCTTAATTTGAAAAATATAATTTTAGTAACATTAATTGTTACATTTTTTCAACAGTTAAATTCTAGATTTTAACATGACCCCCATTAAGAGACCACCTTTCGGAGCGACCAATTTTTATTGGAACGGAAGTGGTCGCTTTAGGGAGGTTTTACTGTATATTGATAAAGGTGAACGTTCGCTAAAGACAACTGTTCGTATGAAGGCTTTGCAGTAAAATCTTCATAACGGACAATCCTAAATAAAGGACACCACTATTTAGGAAACACAATTTTTTTATTGAAAATATGCAAAATTTTTATACACTTATACCTCAGAAAAGCAGACACCTCCGAACGTCGGACAAATTCCACGTTTCCGAGGTGCCCGCTATTGAGAGGTTTTACTATATTAAGAAAAATATATTTTGTTTTTAACCTTATTCTACTCTAGAAATTCATAATATTGATTAATAATAAATATTGATTAATAAATATTGGAGTGAATCATTTTTTATATTTGGGAGTAATTTGTTACCATAAAGCAGAGCTGATTGCAGCATGGGCAAACTGGGCTGTTTCTATGGGCCTTTAGCTTTACGGGCCCCTAAATTTGGTACGAAATTTTCATAAAGCTGATATTTTAAATTCGTTTTGATCTTACACTTATTTTAATAAATATTTTGCACTTTTAGAATATGATTAGGCTAAAGAAAATGATATATTTATCCAAATATGTATTTGACGGCATCGAATAGGCTTTTTTTTTTTTTTTTTGTAACAGTATATGAAGGCAATGGAGGTCTTACTAGGTCCATACTAGGTCTTTGGACTAGAAGCAATTTGAAGTTCTCACTAAAAGTAATAAATATTTTTGATGCCGTAGGGCATATATGATAACACATACATACATATTTAGGTGAATATATATATATATATATATATATATATTGAAAAATCCAAATTCACATAATTTATTACACGAAAAAACATCTAACAAACTGTAACTAAAACAATAATTAACAAAACCAAGAGTAACTAAGAAAAAACTAAACATGAAGACAAGTGGTCAAGGCTTATGACTTGTACTGCGGGGTTAAACATGTTTTACGTGCACAACATTCCCCCTCACTTGCCGAGACCAAACAAATAGAAATTGAAAGAAATGAAAACCACAAACTAACCCGAAAGCCGTCAAATGAAGTCTGTGAATATCCTCACCGCTAAGCTATTTTCGATAGGAATCACGTATCGATAAATCACCATCATCGAACAATTCCAATATTTTATTTCGATATATATATATATATATATATATATATATATTATCCTATTCTAAAACTACAAAATACTGATTACAATCCTCATAAGGTCAAAACTGATTTAAAATATCAGCTTTATGAAAATTTCATACCCAATTTGGGGTACCCTAAAATCAGGGGGCAGAGAAGCATCCCAGTTTTCCCACGCTGCAATCAGCTCTGCTGTATGGCAACAAATTATTCCCATTTATAAAAAATGATTCAATGTGGTCAAACATGGCTGCGTATATGGCTTAGAAAGAAACTGGTCAAAGATGCCTTCATATTGGCTAAAAAAAAAAAAGGCTCAAAGATGGCCGCAATTAAGACATTTGAAATGTCTGAAATTCAGACGTAAGAAGTGTCTGAAAAATTTAAGACACTTTAAAACGTCTTAAAATTGAACACTCGTGTTTCAGACACTTAAGTGTCTGAAATTCAGACTCAAGAAGTGTCTGAAAATTTTAAGACATTTTAAAACGTCTGAAAATTGAACACTGAGTTTCAGACACTTAAATGTCTGAATTTCAGACATTTCAGTTTAGAGTGTGTTTACTAAAAAGGTGCATAAAAATTTATTAAAATATACCGTTACACAATGAACTGGTCTTTAAAAACTTAAAAACCATTGATGTTAAAATCATAATGAAACAGAAAAAGATGATTCCTGAGATCTTTCGATCGCTAACGCGATCATTTTCAAAGGATACTTTCACTGGAATGTCGCATTCACTGAGCTATTTATACACCAGTCTGGGAAAAAGGGTCAGTCTATTATTTGTTGGGGGTGTCTATGAAGTTGTTTCGTTCCTATGCTGAAGTGTTAGATAATTTCAAAATGTTGAACCAAATATGAGGTAATCATAAGATAAAACATCGTTACATACATTATTTCCTTTACTTAAAATTTCCAATGATTCCCTAATTCTCAAAGCATAATAATCAGATGTAGGTAAAATAACTCTTGCGTTTTCGAAATCTAATTTTAAATTTTGGCGTTGATTTAATCTGGAAAGTGCTGTAGACGGTCGGTTAAACTTGATATCTCTCATGTGCTCCCCCAATCTTTCTTTAAATTTTCGAGTGGTCATACCTATGTAGCTTAACTCTTTCTGATTTTCCGTTTGAAATGGGATAGAATAAACACCTGCAATTTCCTTATTAGGTATGGGATCAGTTTTCCTTTCAATTAGAGCTTTTAGTTTTGTAGGAGGTTTGGCTATTAAATTGATATCAAATTTCCTTAAAGCGTATTTTTTCCTTTCAATTAGAGCTTTTAGTTTTGTAGGAGGTTTGGCTATTAAATTGAGATCAAATTTCCTTAAAGCGTATTTTAATCTTTCATATAATCTTGGCACGTAAACAAGAGAGAACTTAGAATCTGTACCTTCGATTTGTACCTACATATAACCGCAAATACATTGTATGTTAAATTTTGGAGTACAACTAAAACCCAGCAAAAAATTTGTTTAATATACGTACTTTATGAACTTTTACTGAAATAAATGCTGATACTTTTATAAAATCAATTCATCTTTCGCTACATATCTTTACAGAAATGTAAACTATAAATTTTCAAATAACAGAAAATTTTGGTAAATGAAAGCAAACATTTCCTTTAAAAATAAATGCGTCTACATTTAATAGGATATATTTTATATATCTATATAAACGTTGCACATGAAAAAAATCACGCAGAAAATAAATTAATCTCGTTTACCTTTGATTTCCGCTTTACGCGGATCACAGAGGTATACGATTACTGTCATAATAAAATGTCACTGTCATAAGATATATCGCCCTTCGACATTGATTACAATTTAATTTCCGGCGATATCCATACAAACGACCTTTGAAAGTTTTTACTTGGCAGCGTAATTGATGAAAAATCACAAAAGAAAAAATCATGCGTGAAGCATAGATTATGAAACACTTTCCAACACATTCAGAATAATGTAAAAAAATCGCACAGTTAAAAAAATTAAAATATTACCCTAATTCAACCATATGGAAACACATAACACATTTCAAAAACGAAATTAAAACAGACTGAGCTAAATAATGCTATAAAAAGTGATAAAAAAATCTTTATTATAATTTAACAATATCAGGTGTATACGAAATACTTTCACCAAAGAAGATGGAACAATGCAGTTTATATACGTATGACAAGCAGGAAATTTAAAACTAGAATCAAAGAACCTATAGCAGACATCAAATACAACAGGAGAACTATAGTTTTGGGCAGATTATGCAGCAAAGAACCTTTACAGAACAATTTTAATAATAGCAGAATACTTCAGCGATCAAGATTTTATTTGTCATCCATTATCCGGGAATCAATAGATATATTTTTACGCAGCGAGAATATTCGCAATGATTCAGTGTTCCTTGATTTACCTAAAATAAAAAAAAGAGATCCTATTGCAATTTTAGTAACAATAGTAAAATTAATTCACGCTCACTAATATCCAATTTCATCTTATTATATTTTATCACTTTTTATAGCATTATTTAGCTTAATCTGTTTATAAGTGATTATTATACATGTTGTTATAGAAATTAAAACATTCATAAAGCAATAAATAAAGCAATAAAAATAGTAAAACACATTTGAATTTGTGATATGTAATCGAATATTGCGCTTAAACCTCAGAAATGAACAGAACAAAAAAGGCTCATTGTAAATAATGATATTTGGCGTTTTCTTTGGCTGTTAAATCCTGACGCGAGACTGATATGAAAATATCGCCTTTAATACGTTTCAAAACTATTATTTCAACTCATTATTGCTGTTTTTCATATAAATATTTATATGAAAAACAGCAATAATGAATAAATAAAAATCATATGATTTTTAATATTTTTAATGGGCATTCTAAAAATATATATTAAACGTAAAAAATCTGTTGGAGTCATCAATAATAATAATAATAATAATAATAATAATAATAAAATAATAGATTATTGTGAAACTTTTTCAACTGCAATCATTGAGATTGTTTGATGATACATACTTTTTTTTATTGACTGCATTTTTTTTTAATCAAATAAAGCGTTTTAATCTATACTCTATACTCATATTATAAAGAGGTAAAAATTGTTTATTTGTAGGAGGTAAGCTCTGGAACTACCGAACCGATTCCAAAAGTAATGATATCAAAATGATGGTGTTAGTCCAAATTAGAACATAGGCTATAATTTATGTCGGTGCCACTACCATAAATGGGGTGCAGGAGCAAAATTCGTTCTAAAAACGCGATTTTTGCGTTACTGAAGGGCCTAGAAATATGAAATTTGGAATATTAGTTACTTATAAGATATAAAAGATGTCTAAGAACAGTTCTTAAACAATTCGAAATTTAAAAGGGGTGAAAATGCACAAAAAGCGTTCTAAAAAACGTTCTAAATGGTGGTTTCTACACACACTGCAAATAGAGGCGTCTTAAATTCAGACACATATGTGACTGAAAAAGTATTTCAGACACTTAAGTGTCTGAATATGAAATTTCAGACATCATAGATGTCTAAATTTAAGACACGTAAATGTCTTACTGTGATCATGGTATGGATGAACTAAATAAAGTGTCTTAAAAATGATAATACGTCTGAAATTAAGACATTTAGAAATCAGACACCTAAGTGTCTGAATGTAATACAATTGTATCATATGTATGATGACTGTATATACAATTGCAATATAAATGTAAGCAGAATTAGAAAACGCTTTCGAATGGTTGAAAGACGTTTAAAATTCCATGCATTAAATTTGGTATTACTTTATAAAACAAGCGACGTGATTAGACCATGGGGCGTTTGTCAAAATTGCAATACTAGTTCGTTTACTAAGTTTTGGAACTAAGTTATTTTTAGTGCAATAAAGTAATTAACGAATTGCCTTTCACAAAATATAAAGTTCTCCAAATAATTGTATTAAAATAACGTACCAGCTAGGCACCACCCCCTCCCCCCGACACACATGCTCACCTAATGGCTTAGCGTAGGTTTTTGTGCACCAGAAGCAATTTAAAATACTGCGACCCTACCTTAGTGGCTATTATAGTTTCATGCTATAATTTTTATGCAACAGTTGCTGCCCGCCTTAACTAGTTTCTATCGGGGTAATTCTCCTCTGCTTCCCATATGCTAAGTCAATGTCCCTTAATAAAAATCTTCTGCCATATTTACACATTACTGTTTTATAATTAGATAATAAAATGTATGGTGTAAAAAGTCGCTATATTAAAATAATCCCTAGATTTACTAAGTTTAATTTGAAATGTAGCAATTTATTACTAATTTATTAAAATTTGATAAGTTATTTGAAAGTTTGACGACAAAATATTTATTTTATGCCTTTGTCTGAAAGCGTCCTAACTGTAATAATTATATCTTATAATAGATAATTGTAACGCATTAAAAAATATACTAATGAAGAAGAAAAAATTGTATTCGTTATTCCTACATTATTTCATTTCCCGATGATAAAAATCAACTGAAATTCTTTCTGCAAATCAGGACCGAGTTTGAGCTGCCAGTCTCTCAGCCAACGATTGCGTCATTAACGGAAATAATGGGCGCGGAAAATTATGCTGACAGGGTATTTCTATTGTGAAGATGTGTCTAATGTAAGATTGTTGGCCGATTAATATTTCAAGTGACGGTGATTTTAAACGACCATTAGCTTTGTGATAAGCTCCTGATTTCTTTAGTTAAATGCAGTTTTCTTTAGTTGTGCAGTGCTTGACAGAAATATTATTACAATATTGAAACACCATGTATTTTTAATATTTCTAGTGACGGTGATTTTAAACGACCATTAGCTTTGTGATAAGCTCCTGATTTCTTTAGTTAAATGCAGTTTTCTTTAGTTGTGCAGTGCTTGACAGAAATATTATTACAATATTGAAACACCATGTATTTTTAATATTTCAAGTGACGGTGATTTTAAACGACCATTAGCTTTGTGATAAGCTCCTGATTTCTTTAGTTAAATGCAGTTTTCTTTAGTTGTGCAGTGCTTGACAGAAATATTATTACAATATTGAAACACCATGTATTTTTAATATTTCAAGTGACGGTGATTTTAAACGACCATTAGCTTTGTGATAAGCTCCTGATTTCTTTAGTTAAATGCAGTTTTCTTTAGTTGTGCAGTGCTTGACAGAAATATTATTACAATATTGAAACACCATGTATTTTTAATATTTCAAGTGACGGTGATTTTAAACGACCATTAGCTTTGTGATAAGCTCCTGATTTCTTTAGTTAAATGCAGTTTTCTTTAGTTGTGCAGTGCTTTACAGAAATATTATTACAATATTGAAACACCATGTATTTGGATGTACACTACGTATAACGTTCTTCTTAAAGAAAGAAATGTCTAGTTATTTTTGACTGTGTGTTCAGAAATGCATGCGGATTTTTAAATATCGCATTCGTAATGATTTTTATTATGTAGCGCATTAAAAAAATATGTTGTATCTCGATAGATGTATGCAGTATCAAGAATATTTTTTAAAGTGCATATAACTTTTTTAAAAATAGTGTTTTATCGCTACTTCATGAAATACTTTATTTCATGTTTGTGAAAATGGATTACACTGGTAAAAGTTAAGAAAGAACCCTTTTGTACGATTATGTGAACTTTATTTCAAGCTGAAATTTTATAGAAAAATAGTGACTTTTATTAGATAATTAAACATATAATGCTATTTAAAATCTAAATTATTTTTATTTTAATAATTTGCATATTTGGTTCTTTTTTACATCCAATAAAATTAGTTTTGTTTTAAAAGGCTTGTGTGTTCATTTGTGTGTTTTCAATAAATGCATATCATTTTCAAAATAATGAATTTGTTTAATATTTCTTTAGACCTCTATTTTATAAATAAATATTTTGTAGTCCAGAAGTAATTTTCCCTGCTTGTTATTAAAAAAAAACAATGCATATATTTAGATATTAATGCTTGCTAAATAGCTTGATCAAATTGCAATTATCATTTAATCTATATAAACAAATGCCCATACATAAATAAAAAGAATCTAATTTCAAATGATATTTCATTATTAAGTTCTTTTTTTTCAACTTTCAATACTTTATATTATACTTAATTTTACATATTAATTTTCATTTTTTGCAACAATGACAAAAGTATCATTTCATTTCATTCTCTTACAGAGTATATTTTCGAAGTAAATGTTTCAATATTATCAAATTTAATCTTATATATGATTTATTACCAGCTGTGCTAAAAAATTATTGTAAAAAATAAAGTTGAATAAAATCCTATTGAAAAATGTGCTGATATTTAATATTTTGGGAAGGTAATGAGGTTTGAAAATATAAATATTCTTATAATTATGTTTGATCTGCACATATATTTTTATATTATCATCATTTTTTTTCCTTTCAATTTTCAGTACATTTTATATTTATGATATAATTTTACATATTACTTTTCATTTTTTGCAACAAAGACAAGAGTATCATTTCATTTAATTCTCTTACAGAGTATATTTTCGAAGTAAATGTTTCAATATTATCAAATTTAAACTTATATATGATAAATGTTGTGATTGCTTTATATGATGGATGTAGAACATGAAAGGAAATCGTGAAAGCACCAGAGTGAAGTTATTTGGAATATCTGAATAATTTATAAATATTTTTTAGTTTTTCCAATGGAAAATAAATCCTACCTCTATAGTATTCATTTTTTTTTTTTTTTTTTTTTTAAATAATTCTACCGAAAGTTTACTTAAAAGGTACAAAATCTGCTTTGATTTTCTGTGTTCCATCTCAACAACATATTTAATTTTCAAGCCACAGAGTCATCTTGAAAATATACTTTGAACAAGGAATAGAAATCGTTGTAATTAATCAAAGCTGTGCTAAAAAATTATTTTAAAAAATCAAGTTCAATAAAATCCTATTAACAAAAATGTACTGATATTTAATATTTTGGGAAGGTAATGAGGTTTGAAAATATAAATATTCTTATAATTATGTTTGATCTGCAAATATAATTTTATATTATCATCATTTGCTTTTCTTTTTCTTTCCTTTCAATTTTCAGTACACTTTGTATTTATGATATAATTTTACATATTAATTTTCATTTTTTGCAACAATGACAAGAGTATCATTTCATTTAATTCTCTTACAGAGTATATTTTCGAAGTAAATTTTTCAATATTATCAAATTTAAACTTATATATGATAAATGTTGTGATTGCTTTATATGATGGATGTAGAACATAATAAGAAATCGTGAAAGCACCAGAGTGAAGTTATTTGGAATATCTGAATATTTTATAAATATTTTTTATTTTTTCCAATGGAAAATAAATCTTACCTATATAGTATTAATTTTTTTTTTAATAATTCTACTGAAAGCTTGCTTAAAAGGTACAAAATCTGCTTTGATTTTCTGTGTTCCATCTCAACAACATTCTTAATTTTCAAGCCGCAGAGTCATCTTGAAAATATACTTTAAACAAGGAATAGAAATCGTTGTAATTAATCCAAGCTATGCTAAAAACAGCTGTGCTAAAAAATTATTTTAAAAAATCAAGTTGAATAAAATTCTATTAAGAAAAATGTGCTGATATTTAATATTTTGGGAAGGTAATGAGGTTTGAAAATATAAATATTCTTATAATTATGTTTGATCTGAAACATATTTTTATATTATCATCGTTTGTTTTTTGTTTTTTCTTTTCTTTCAATTTTCAGTACTTTATATTTATGATATAATTTTACATGTTAATTTTCATTTTTTGCAACAATGACAAGAGTATCATTACATTTAATTCTCTTACAGAGTATATTTTCGAAGTAAATGTTTCAATATTATCAAATTTAAACTTACATATGATAAATGTTATGATTGCGTTATATGATGGTTATAGAACATGAAAGGAAATCGTGAAAGCACCAGAGTGAAATTATTTCCAATATCTGAATATTTTATAAATACTTTGAGTTTTTCCGATGGAAAATAAATCCTACCTATATAGTATTCATTTTTTCTTTTTTTTTTTTTTTCATATCCTACTGAAAGCTTGCTTAAAAGATACAAAATCTGATTTGATTTTCTGTGTTCCATCTCAACAACATATTTAATTTTCAAGCTACAAAGTCATCTTGAAAATATACTTTAAACAAGGAATATAAATCGTTGTAATTAATCCAAGCTATGCTAAAAAACATCGTAATTATTCCAATCTGTGCTAAAAAATTATTTTAAAAAATCAAGTTTAATAAAATCCTATTTAAAAAATGTGCTGATATTTAATATTTTGGTAAGGTAATGAGGTTTGAAAATATAAATATTCTTATAATTATGTTTGATCTGCACATATATTTTTATATTATCATCATTTGTTTTTTTTTTTAATTTCTAGCGAAGTAAGTTATTTTTAACGTCATGTTAACAGAAAGAAAATGTTTTTGACTTCAATCTCAAGTTACTTTTTATGTATTTAATATGGGGAGAGGAAGAGAGACCCATAACAATAAAGAATGATCTTTTTTTTTTGGTGATGTTGGGGGGGGGGGGGGGATCGGATTTTTAGGATTATTTTGTTTTGTATTTGATAATGTAGCAACTCAACGCACGTTATGTTAGTTTCATTTAAATTTAGTATGTTTTTATGACCAAAAATAAATAAAATAATAAATAAACTTGCATTGAGATGCTACATTAGTTAACCCTTAGTATCATCGTGTTGCACATCTGCAACATACCCAAAAGTCAATGTTACTTACACAGTAAGCTTTAAAATACAATTTCATTTATTGTTCCTATTTCCCAATACAGCAGAATATAAATTAACCAGAGAATTTTAACAGACAGAGATAATGAGTTAATTTTTTATATCAAGGATTTCCTTTATCTTTTGAGAAGTTTCACATATTACTAAAATTAACTTCGTAAATTTCGTCAAATTAAAAAAAACTTAAGACTATCGAAAATAGATTTGTACAGTGATATTTACTATATTATTTATCGCTTAAAAAGTGTCAAATAGGCATGCTGTCCATCCAGAATCCTATAACTACTATTCGCCTTAGCCGCCGATATGCGGTTATCAAATGTTTATGTATTTATTTGTATGATAAATAGTATAATAATAAAAAAGAAGAGACATAAAAAAAGTAAGAGTTTCTTACTCAATTTTTTTTTTTTTTTTTTTTTTTTTGGAATCTCATATACTTCCAATTTTGTGGAATCTAGTGTTAGATTTTATTTAACACAGATATGAAAATGCAAAAAAATTAATTCACTGGAAATATCTAATTTAAATGGGAAGAAAATTGTTCAACAAAACAAGGATGGGTTTCATTCCGAAAGGGGTGAATCATTTTTTTATAAATGGGAATAATTTGTTACCATAAAGCAGAGCTGATTGCAGCTTGGACAAAGTGGGCTGTTTCTATGGGTCTTTTGCTTTACGGGCCCCAAAACTTGGTATTAAATTTCCGTAAAGCTGATATTTTAAATTTGTTTTGACCTTATACGTATTTTAATAAATATTTTGTACTTTTAGATCATTATTAGGTTAAAGAAAAGGATATATTTGTCCAAATATGTATTTGATGACATCGAATAGGCTTAATTTTTTTTTTTTTTTTTGTAACAGTATATGAAGGTGGTGGGGGGGGAGAAGGAATACCAAGTCTCTGGCCTAGAATTCATTTGAAGTTGTCTTTAAAAGTAATTTACATTTTTGACGCCATAGGGCATATATGATATCACGTAAATACATATTTAGGTGAATATACTGATTATAATCATCCCAAGGTCAAAACATATTTAAAATATCAGCTTTTTGAAAATTTCATACCCAATTTGGGGTGCCCTAAAATCAGGGGGCACAGAAATATCCCAGTTTTCTCACGCTGCAATCAGCTTTGCTTTATGGTAACAAATGATTCCCATTTGTAAAAAATGATTCAATGTGGTCAAACATGGCTGCGTATATGGTTTAGAAAGAAAAGTGGTCAAAGATGGCTTCATATTGACAAAAAATAAGGGGACAAAGATGGCCGTAATTAAGACATTTAAAATGTCTGAATTCAGACGCAAGAAGTGTCTAAAAATTTTAAGACATTTTAAAACGTCTGAAAATCGAACACTGCTGTTTCAGACACTTAAGTGTCTGAAATTCAGACGCAAGAAGTGTCTGAAAATTTTCAGACATTTTAAAACGTCTGAAAATTGAACACTACGTTTCAGACACTTAAGTGTCTGAATTTCAGACATTTTAGTTTACAGTGCAATCTCAGGAAATTATAAACCGATTTAAAAAATAATGGTGTCAAAATGACGGTGTCAACCCTTGCTCCAACATAGGCTATGTTTTATTTTGGTGATACTACCCCAAAGGGGGTGCAGGAGAAAAACGTTCTAAATTGCGGTTTTTGCGTTACGGAAGGGCCTAGAATCGTGAAATTTGGAATGGTAGTTAGTTATAAGATATCGATGATCGCTAAGGGCATTTCCTAAACAAATCGAAATTTAAAAGGGAGTCAAAATGCGCAAAAAGCGTTGTAAAAAACTTTCTAAATTTCGATTTCTATGCAATCTTAGGAAGTACTGAACCGATTTAAAATATAATGGTGTAAAAATTATTCTGACAGATCTCGCTCCAAGTTAGGCTATATTTTATATCTGTTTCCACTACCCCATAGGAGATGCAGGAGCAAAATGCGCTAAAAGCGTTCTAAAAAGTTCTAAATGCCGATTTGTCAGCGATATCTCAGGAAGAATCAAACTGATTTCAAAAGAAATGGTAGGAAATTGATGCTGACAGACTCTGCTCTAACATAGACGCTATTTTATGTCGTTATCACTAACACCTAGACGTTGCAGGAGCAAAAAACGTTCTAAATTTCGATTTTTGTGATCGGTAGGGGCTAGCAACTTAAAATTAGTCAAGGTACATATTTATTAGATATAAATGATCTTTAAGAACAGTTTCGAAAAAAAATAGAAATTTAGAAAGGGGTGAAAATGCGCGAAAAGTGTTCTAAAAACGTTCTAAATTGCAATTTATACTCAATCTCAGGAAATACCAAAGTTTTTTCAAAAGTAATGGTTGCAAATCAATGGTGATAGTCCCTGCTATAACATAGGTTATATTTTATGTTGCTGTCACTACCATCTGAGGGTTACAAAAGCAAAACATCTTTTAATTTGCGTTTTATGCACAACTGAGATATCCAACACTTTGAAATATGGCATGGTATTTACTTAGAAGATGCAACTGCTTTCTAAGGACAGTGGAAAGAAAATTTCAAATTTAAAAAGATTAAGTGAGCGAAAAGCGTTCTAAATTACAATTTTTATACAATCTTATCAAATACCAAACCGATTTAAAAAATAATGGTGGCAAATTGTTGGCGATAGAATCTGCTCAAATATAAGCTATATTTTATGTCTGTGCCACTAACACCAGAGGTTTGCAGGAGCAAAAAACTTTCTAAATTTCGATATCTGTGATACCGAAAAGGTTAGAAACTTTAAATATAGCATGGAAGTTACTTATAAAATATAAATGCCCTCGAAGGACTGTCGAAAATAAATTTGATCTAAAAAGCGGTAAAGCGAACGGGAGGTGCGAAAAGCTTTCTGAAAAAGTCCTAAATTACGATTTCTAAACCGATTATAAAAGTAATAGTTGCAAATCAATGAAAACAGTCTCTGGTCCTACAAAGGCTATATTTTATTCCGATGATTCTAACACCTGGGGTTCACAGGAACAACAAACGTCCTAAAAAAGGCCTTTAAAACTTTCAAAATTACTTTTCTGGGGAATATTAGGAAATAACAAACCGATTTAAAAATTAATGTTGGCAAATTAATGGTGACAGTTCCTGTTTCAACATAGCCTTTTATGTTGAGAGACGTGGTAGGACTGGGAATTTGACATGATGGTTAATTTTAAGATGTAAAAAGATCGTTTCTATAAAATTCTAAACTTCAAATGAATAATGAAATGAGAGTATTAATTGAGCAGAAAAGTTTCAAAATATTTTCTAAATTATCACTTATTTAGTTTTACTTCTTTTTATTAATTTAAGCCTGTTTTCTGCCTATTGCAGTGTAATAATGAAGTTTAGTTAAACTGTGTTTTAAATAGTAATTTTTCAATTATTCCTAAAAGTATAAATTCTTTTAACAAAAATTACACATATAAATATCACTTGGCATGTTTCAAATATTACGCGAGCAAAGCCGCGGGATTTGCTAGTAATCTATACTCATATTACAAAGAGGAAAAAATTGTTTATTTGTCGGAGGTAAGCTCTGGAACTAAGGAACCGATTCCAAAAGTAATGGTATCAAAATGATGGTGTTAGTCCAACTTAGAACATAGGCTATATCTTATGTCCGTGCCACAGACCAAAAGGGGTTGCAGAAGAAAAAAACGTTCTAAAAATCCGATTTTTGTATTACTGAAGGGCCTAGAAACATGAAATTTGGATTGGTAGTTACTTATAAGATACTAATGATCTCTAAGGACATAAAAAATCGAAATTAAAAAGGGGTGAAAATGCGCAAAAGGCGTTCTAAGAAACGTTCTAAATGGCAATTTTTACGCAATTTCAGGAAGTACCAAACCGATTTCAAAAATAATTTTGTCAAAATGATTGTGACAACCCTTGCTCCAACATAGGCTACATTTTATGTCGGTGCCATTAACCCTAAAAGGGGTGCAGGAGCAAAAAACGTTCGAAATTGCAATTTTTGTGTTACTGAAGGACCCAGATACATGGAATTTAGAATGGTAGTTACTTGTAAGATATAAATGATCTCTAAGGACATTTCTTAAAAAATTCGAAATTTAAAAGCGGTGAAAATGCGTAAAAAGCGTTCTGAAAAACGTTCTAAATGGCGATTTTTACGCAATCTCAAGAAGTACCAAATCGATTTCAAAAATAAAGATGTCAAAATGATGGTGACAACCCTTGCTCCAACATAGGCTACATTTTATGTCGGTGCCTTTAACCCTAAAGGGGGTGCAGGAGCAAAAAACGTTCGAAATTGCGATTTTTGTGTTACTGAAGGATCCAGATACATGGAATTTGGCATGGTAGTTACTTATTAGATATAAATGATCTCTAAGAACATTTCTTAAAAAGTTCGAAATTTAAAAGCGATGAAAATGCGCGAAAAGAGTTCTAAAAAACGTTGTAAATGGCGATTTTTTACGCAATCTCAAGAAGTACCAAACCGATTTAAAAAATAATGGTGTCAAAATGATGGTGACAAACCTTGCTCCAATGTAGGCTACATTTTATGTCGGTGCCACTACCCCTAAAGGGGGTGCAGGAGCAAGAAAACGTTCGAAATTGCGATTTTTGTGTTACCGAAGGTCCCAGATACATGGAATTTGGAATGATAGTTACTTATAAGATATAAATAATCTCTAAGAACATTTCTTAAAAAATTCGAAATTTAAAAGGTGTGAAAATGCGCGAAAAAAGTTCTAAAAAACGTTCTAAATGGCGATTCCTATGCAATTTCAGAAAGTACCCAACACATTTCAAAAGTAATTGATGGAAATTGATGATGACAGCTCTTGCTGCAGCATAGGCTCTATTTGATGTCAGTGTCACTACCACCTAGAGGTTGCAGAAGCAAAAAACGTTCTAAATTTCTATTTTTGTGTTACTGAAGAACTTAG
Source organism: Maratus speciosus (assembly GCA_963932465.1). Lineage (NCBI taxonomy): Eukaryota > Metazoa > Arthropoda > Arachnida > Araneae > Salticidae > Maratus > Maratus speciosus. The sequence goes on along the minus strand of OZ010795.1, from coordinate 566,055,443 downwards.
AATCCTGAAATTAGGCAGGACAGTTGTTTATAAGATACGAATGATCTCTAAGTACATATGAAACCGATTTAAAACAGAATTATTGCAAATTGATGGTGATGAACCTGCTCAAACACAAGCTATATTTTATGTCGAGGGTTGCAGGAGCAAAATCTTTCTAAATTGCGATTTCTGTGGTACTGAAGATGCTAAAAACTTTAAATATAGCACGTTAGTAAACTATAAAATATAAATGTGCTCTAAGAACAATCGAAAATAAATTCGAAATTAAAAAATGGGTGAAGCGACGGGAAGGAGCGAAAAGCATTCTAAAAGAGTCCTAAATTACGATTTCTATGGAATCTCAGGAAATAATAAATATATTACAGAAGTTATTGGTTGCGAATCAAGAGTGATAGTCCCTGATTTTATACAGGCTATATTTTATGCCGGTGTCACTGCCACCTGGTTGGCAGGAACAACAAGAAAGCCTTTAAAAACATCTAAATTCTGTTTTCTATAGAATATTAGGAAATAACAACCGATTTCAATGTTAATGTTGGCAAATTAATGGTAACAGTCTCTGTTTCAACATTTTTCGAGATATTCTGTTTCAGCTCTGTTTCGGCGTTTTATATTGATGCCACTAACACCAGAGAGGTGTTAGACTGTTAGACAAGAAGCTTGGAATTTGACATGATGGTTAATTTTCAGATGTAAATGTGTTAAGATGGTTTCTAAAAAATTCAAAACTTCAAATTAATACTGAAATGAGTGTATGAAATGAGTATAAAAGTTTCAAATTTCTTTCTAAATTATCATTTAATTGGAATTAGTTTTAGTTCTTCTTATGAAATAAAATCTCATTTCTGTCTATTGCACTTTTACAATGAAGTTTACTTAAACTGTGGCTTAATTTGTAATTTATGAATTATTTCAAAAAGTGTTCTTCTAATAAAAAATAGTCATGCAAATATCACTTGGCATATTTCAACTCTTACGCGAGCAAAGCCGCGGGGTTTGCTAGTAATCTATATATATACTCCTATTATAAAGAGGAAAAAATTGTTTATTTGTATGAGGTAAGCTCTGGAACTACCGAGCCGATTCCAAAAGTAATGGTATCAAAATGATGGTATTATTCCAACTTAGAACATAGGTTATATCTTATGTCGGTGCCACTACCCCAAACGGGGTGTAGGAGCAAAAAACGTTCTAAAAATGCAATTTTAGCGTTACTGAAGGGCCTAGAAATATGAAATTTTGAATATTAGTTATTTATAAGATATAAATGATGTCTAAGAACAGTTCTAAAACAATTCGAAATTTAAAAGAGGTGAAAATGCACAAAAAACGTTCTAAAAAACATTCTAAATGGTGGTTTCTACACAATCTCAGGAAATACCAAACCGATTTAAAAAATAATGGTGTCAAAATAAGGGTGGTAAAATGACGGTGACAACGCTTGCTCCAAGATAGGCTATGTTTTATGTCGGTGCCACTACTCCAAAGGGGTTTGCAGGAGCAAAAAACGTTCTAAAAATGCGATTTATGTGTTACTGAAGGGCCTAGAAATATGAAATTTGAATATTAGCTACTTATTAGATATAAAGGATTTCTAGGAACAGTTCTTAAACTATTCGAAATTTGAAAGGGTTGAAAATGCGCGAAAATCGTTCTAAAAAACGTTCTAAATGGTGGTTTCTACACAATCTCAGGAAATACCAAACCGATTTAAAAAATAATGGTGTCAAAATAAGGGTGGTAAAATGACGGTGACAACCCTTGCTCCAAGATAGGCTATGTTTTATGTGGGTGCCACTACCCGAAAGGGGGTGCAGGAGCAAAAAAGTTCTAAAAATGCGATTTTTGCGTTACCGAAGGGCCTAGAAATATGACATTTGAAATATTAGCTACTTATTAGATATAAAGGATTTCTAAGAACAGTTCTTATACAATTCGAAATTTAAAAGGGGTGAAAATGCGCGAAAAGCGTTCTAAAAAACGTTCTAATGGTGGTTTCTACACAATCTCAGGAAATACCTAACAGATCTAAAAAATAATGGCCTCAAAATGATGATGACAAACCTTGCTCCAACATAGGTGATGTTTTATATCGGTGCCACTAACCCAAAAGGGGCGCAGAAGAAAAACGTTCAAAATTGCGGCTTTTGCGTTATGGAAGGGCCTAGAATCGTGAAATTTGGAATGGTAGTTAGTTATAAGATATCAATGATCTCTAAGGACATTTCCTAAAAAAAATCGAAATTTAAAAGAGGGTCAAAATGCGCAAAAAGCGTTGTAAAAAACTTTCTAAATTGCGATTTCTATGCAATCTCAGGAAGTACTGAACCGATTTCAAATATAATGGTGTAAAAATGATGGTGACAGATCTTGCTCCAAGATAGGCTATATTTCATATCTGTTTCCACAATCCCAGAGGAGATGCAGGAGCAAAATGCGCGAAAAGCGTTCTAAAAACGTTCTAAATGCCGGTTTGTCGGCAATATCTCAGGAAGAATGAATCTGATTTCAAACGTAATGGTAGGAAATTGATGCTGACAGCCTCTGCTCTAACATAGAAGCTATTTTATGCCGGTATCACTATCACCAAAACATTGCAGGAGCAAAAAAGTGTTCTAAATTTCGATTTTTGTGATCGGGTGCAAATCAATGGTGACAGTCTCTGCTATAACATAGGTTATATTAGGTAGCTTTCTTTACAAAAAAGCTACCTATTGCAGCCGTTCGGAGGAAAGCGATTTCAAAAAATTTTGGTATATTTTCATCGATCATGACCCCCAGACCCCGAAACCACCCTCCGTTCAAAATTGATATATATATATATATATATATATATATATATATATATATATATATATATATATATATATCTGACCTATGTCACACTGTAACTCCCGTAATTATGAACCGATTTCGATGTAATTCGGTGTGTACATAGTACATAGCAATGTCTCGACCGAGTTCGTTGGCCAGCTTCATCAGCCATATTGTTTAAAAATGGCGGCCATTTAAAATTTTTAAAAAAATTTAAAACTTGAAATGTGGTACCAAAAAATTAAAAATGGAAAAATATTTTTTTCTTATGTATTTGACCTTTATACAAAGATTCCGGAGCAGTTTTTGTTTCGTCTATATCTTAAAAAATGGCTGAGTTATAGCATTTTGAATTTCTAGCGTGGCTGACATTTTGAAACGTCCTGAATTTTGTCACGCGATAAAAGGCGTATTTATGAACCGATTTGGATGTAATTCGGTGTGTACATAGTACATATCAATCTCTCGACCGAGTTCGTTGGCCAACTTCATCCGCCATTTTGTTTCAAAATGGCGGCCATTTAAAACTTTTAAAAAAATTTAAAATTTGAAATGTGGTACCAAAAAATTGAAAATGGAAAATATTTTTTTCTTATGTATTTGACCTTTATACAAAGAGTTCGGAGCAGTTTTTGTTTCGTCTATATCTTAAAAAATGGCTGAGTTATAGCATTTTGAATTTCTAGCGTGGCTGACATTTTGAAACGTCCTGAATTTTGTCACGCGATAAAAGGCGTATTTATGAACCGATTTGGATGTAACTTCGTTTATACATAGTACATACCAATGTCTCGACCGGGTTCGTTGGCCAGCTTCACCCGCCATCTTGTTTAAAAATGGCGGCCATTTAAATTTTTAAGAAAAATTTAAATTTGAAATGTGGTACCAAAAATTGAAAATTGAAAAAATATTTTCTTCTTATGTGTTTGACCTTGATAAAAAGATTCGGAAGCAGTTTTTGTTTCGTCTATATCTTAAGAAATGGCTGAGTTATAGCATTTTGAATTTCTACCGTGGCTGACATTTTGAAACGTCCTGATTTTTCTCACGTAATAACAGGGGTATTTATAAACCGATTTGGATGTGACTTCGTTTATACATAGTACATACCAATGTCTCGACCGAGTTCGTTGGCCAGCTTCATCAGCCATATTGTTTCAAAATGGCGGCCATTTAAAAAAATAAAAAAATAAAAAATTTAAATGAGATACCAAAAAATTGGAAAATGAAAAAGATTTTTTTTGTATGTGTTTGACCTTAATACAAAGATTCCGGAACAGTTTTTCTTTCGTCTATATCTAAAAAAAAAATCGCTGAGTAATAGCATTTTGAATTTCTCTTGTGGCTGACATTTTAAAACGACCTGATTTTTGTCTCGCGATAACAGGCGTATTTATGAACCTATTTGGATGTAACTTGGTCTGTACATAGTACATACCAATGTCTCGACCGAGTTCGTTGGCCAGCTTCATTCGCCATCTTGTTTCAAAAGGGTTGCCATTTAAAAAAATTAAATTTAAAATTCAAAATGAGGTATTAAAAAATTGGAAAATGAAAAAGAATTTTTTTATGTGTTTGGCCTTGATACAAAGATTCCGGAGCAGTTTTTGTTTCTGAAAATTTGTTCTTTTGTTGATATCTTAAAAAATGGTTGATTTATAGCACTTTGAATTTCTAGCATGGCTAACATTTTGAAACGATCTTGTATTTGTCACGCGATAACACACGTATTCGCCTATTTCGATGTAAGAAGGCATGTGGATAGTATACATCAACACCTCGACCAAGTTCGCTGGCCAGATTCATCAGCCATCTTGTTTCAAAATGGCGGCCATTAAATTAAAAAATATATATATATTTAAAGTGAGGTGCAAAAAAATTAGAAATTGAAAAAGGTTTATTTCTTAAGTATTTGATCTTGATATAAGGATTCAGGAGCATTTTTTGTTTGTCTTTACCTTAAAAAATGGCTCAGATATAGCAGTTTCAATTTCTATTGTGGGTGACATTTTGAAAAATCTGATTTTTTGCATGCGACAGCACTCCTATATATTAACCGATTCCGATGTGAGTGAGCATGTGCACAGCAATTACTAAGGTCTCGACCAAGTTTACTGCTTAGCCTCATCCACCATGTTGTCTTAAAATGACAGGCACTTTAAGAAATTGCCGAATTTGGCAGCCAAATATAAGTTACTTTAAAGAAAAGCAGCTTGGATAAAGCTGACTAATTTCGCGAAATTCTCATTCATTATATTGATAAAAATTAGTATTGAATCTCCTATATTTGGTTCCACTAAATTGAGCTTGGTGTGTTTGCATGATATAAGTTGGCTTTTTTTAAATAAGGATTATGAAAGCTACCTCTTCCTCCCGGCACTGGCCGGAAGGACTTTTTTATGATGCTGTCACTACCATCTGAGGGTTGCAAAAGCAAAACGTGTTCTAATTTGCGTATTTTGCACAACTCAGTGGTCTAACACTTTGAAGTATGGCATGGTATTTACTTACAAGATGCAACTGCTTTCTAAGAACCGTCGAAAGAAAATTCCAAATTTAAAAAAATGAAGAGAGTGAAAAGCGTTATAAATTACAATTTTTAAGCAAACTTATAAATTACCAAACCGATAAAAAAATAATGATGACAAATTTTGGTGATAGAACCTGCTCAAACATAAGCTATATTTTATGTCTGTTTCACTTCCGCAAGAGGGTTGCACTAGCTAAAAACTTTCTAAATTGCGATTTCTGTGATACTGAAAAGACTAGAAACTTTAAATATGACATGGTAGTTACTTATAAAATATAAATGCCCTCGAAGGAACGTCGAAATTAAATTCGAATTAAAAAGGGGTAAAGCGAAGGGGAGGTACGAAAAGCATTCTAAAAAAGTTCTAAATTACGATTCTATGCAATTTCAGGGAATATAAACCGATTATAAAAGTAATAGTTGCGAATCGATGGTAATAGTCTCTGATCCTAAACAGGTTATATTTTATGCCGGTGATTTTACCACCTGGTGTTCACAAGAACAACAAACGTTCTAAAAAAGGGCTTTAAAACTTTTTAAATTACGTTTCTGTGGAATATTAGGAAATAACAAACAGATTTCAAAATTAAAATTGGCAAATTAATGGTGACAGTTCCTGTTTCAACATAGCCCATTATGTTGAGAGACGTGGTAGGACTTGGAATTTGACATGATGGTTAATTTTAAGATGTAAGAAGATGGTTTCTAAAAAATTCAAAACTTCAAATGAATACTGAAATGAGCGTATTAATTGAGCATAAATGTTTCAAAATATTTTCTAAATTATCATTTATTTAGTTTTATTTCATTTTATTAATTTAAGTCTCATTTCTGCCTAATGCAGTGTATTAATGATGTTTAATCAAACTGTGTTTTAAATAGTATTTTTTGAATTATTCCTAAAAGTAATAAGTACCTTTTAAAAAAATAAAATATTACCTTTTAATAAAATAAAAATTTAGTTAGTACCTTTTAATAAAAATTAGACATATAAATATCACTTGGCATATTTCAAATATTACGCGAGCAATGCCGCGGGGTTTGCTAGTATTTAATATTATAAAGAGGTAAAAATTGTTTATTTGTAGGAGGTAAGCTCTGGAACTACCAAACCGATTTCAAAAGTAATGGTGTCAAAATGGTGGTGTTAGTCCAACTTAGAACATAGGCTATATCTCATGTCCGTGCCACTGGTCAAAAGGGGGTACAGGAGCAAAAAACTTTCGAAAAATGCGATTTTTGTGTTACTGATGGTCCTAAAAATTTGAAATTTGGTATGGCAGTTACTTATTAGATATAAATTATCTCTAAGAACATGTCTTAAAAATTCGAAATTTAAAAAGAGCGAAAATGCGCAAAAAGCGTTCTAAAAAACGTTTTAAATGGCGATTTTTACGCAATCTCAAGAAATACCAAACCGATTTAAAAAATAATGGTGTCAACCCTTGCTCCAACATAGTGTACATTTTATGTCTGTGACACTACCAATAAAGGCGGTGCAGGAGCAAAAAAGTTCGAAAATGCGATTTTTGTGCTACTGAAGGGCCCAGATACATAGAATTTGGCATGGTAGTTACTTATTAGATATAAATTATTCCTAAGAACATTTCTTAAAAAGCTCGAAATCTAAAACGGGGTGAAAATGCGCAAAAAGCGTTCTAAAAAATGTTCTAAATGGCGATTTTTACGCAATTTTAAGAAGTACCAAACCGATTTTAAAAAAAATAATGGTGTCAAAATGATGGTGACAACCCTTGCTCCAACATAGGTTACATTTTATGTCGGTGCCATTACCCCCAAAGGGGGTGCAGGAGCAAAAAAACGTTCGAAAATGCGATTTTTGTGTTACTGAAGGGCCTAGAAACATGAAATTTGGAATGGTAGTTACTTATAAGATATAAATGATCTCTAATAACATTTCTTAAAAATTTCAAAATTTAAAAGGGGTGAAAATGCGCGAAAAGAGTTCTAAAATACGTTCTAAATGGCGATTTCTACGCAATCTCAGAAAGTACCCAACCGATTTCAAAAGTAGTGGTTGTAAATTGATGTTGACAACCCTTGCTCCAATATAGGATCTACTTCATACCGGCGTCACTACCACCTTGCGGATGCATTTTAAAAAACGTTCTAAATTGTGATTTTTGTGATACTGGAGATGCTAGCAACTGGAAATTTGGCATGGTAATTACTTATGAGATGTAAATGCTCTCTGAGAAGAGTTCCTTAAAAATTTGAAATTTATATGGGGTGGAAATAAACGAAAAGCGTTCTAAAAAAGTTCTAAATGGCGATTTCTATGCAATCTCAGGAAATATAAACCGATTTCAGAAGTAATGGTTTCAAAATGATTGTGACAGTCCCTGCTCCAACATAGCCTATATTTTACGTTGTTGTCACTACCACCTGGGGGTTACAGGAGCAAAAAATGTTCGAAATCGCGTTTTTTTTTTTTGTGTGTTACTGAGGGGGTCTAACATTTTAAATTTGGAATGGTAATTACTTCAAAGATGCAAATTATTTCTAAGAATTGTCAAAAGAAAATTCCAAATTTAAAAGGATGAAGTGAGCGAAAAGCATTCTAAATTAAGATTTTTATGCAATCGTATGAAATACGAAACCGATTTCAAACATAATGGTTGCAAATTGATGGTGATAGACAATTCTGCGCAAACATAAGCTATATTTTATGTCGGTGCCACAAACCCTAGAGGGTTGCAGGAACAAAAAAACTTCCTAAATTGCGCTTTCTGCGGTACTGAAGAGGCTAGAAACTTTAAATATAGCACGGTAGTTAGTTATAAAATATAAATGTCCTCTAAGAACTGTCGAAAATAAATTTGAAATTAAAAAGGGGTGAAGCGAAGGGAAGGAGCGAAAAGCATTCTAAAAGTGTCCTAAATTATGACTTCTATGGAATCTCAGGAAATAATAAACCGATTACAGAAGTTAGTGCTTGCGAATCAAGAGTGATAATCCTTGATCCTATACGGGCTATATTTTATGCCGGTGTCACTACCACCTGGTTGGCAGGAACAACAAGAATGCCTTTAAAAACATCAAAATTCCGTTTTCTATAGAATATTAGGAAATACCAACCGATTTCAAGGTTAATGTTGGCAAATCAATAGTGACAGTCTCTGTTTCAACATTTTTCGAGACATTGTATTTCAACTCTGTTTCGGCATTTTATGTTGGTGCCACTAACACCAGAGGAGTGGTATACTGTTAGACTAAAAGAATGAAGTTTGATATGAGGTTAATCTTAAGATGTAAATGTGTTGGGATGGTTTCTAAAAAATTCAAAACTTCAATTGAATACTGAAATGAGCATAAAACTCTCAAAATACTTTCTAAATTATCATTTATTTTGAATTAGTTTTAGTTCTTCTTATTAATTAAAATCTCATTTCTGTCTATTACACTTTAATAATGAAGTTTAGTCAAACTGTGGCTTAATTTGTAATTTTTGAATTATTCCAAAAAGTGTTCTTGTAATAAAAAATAGTCATGCAAATATCACTTGGCATATTTTAACTATTACGCGAGAAAAGACGCGGGGGTTGCTAGTGATAAATAAGTATACTAGCAGCCTTCGCTCGCTACGCTGGTTGGTTTCTCTAAAAGTATCTTGAATCAAACGAAATACATATAGCAAAGATGAAAATTAAAAAAACAAACTTTTTCTTAATATCTCGTCAAATATCCATTATTATTGTCTTATTCATATAATCTTACATTATCCAGTTCAAAGTCGATGTTGACAACATAATAGACAAAATCTCTGAAGTACCTGTGTTTAACTACTCTTTAGTGGGTTTGTTATCTTGAATTTCCCGTTTCTGCCTAAAACTATTGCTGAGTTATGGCGGAAAGTCCGAAAATTTTCGACCACCCCTTTAATGATATATGATTGGGAGGAACTTCTAAAATCGCTGAAATATGTGTTTAGTTATTTTTTAATAGATTTGTTATTCTGAATTTCTCGCTCTTATCTAAAACTTCTGCTGAGGTATGGAGAAATGACCTAAAATTGGCGACCAACCCATTAAGAGGTCTTGTACCTTTTAACACTAGAACGACAGTGAGGGGTCATTTTGACCCTTGCCAAATGAATACATGCCGATTCGAACCAGAAAACTTTTTATAATATAAGATTGGTATATGCTACACAAAAATAAATTAAATAAATAAGATAAATAGTTTTAAGTAAATATTCTGATGTGAAATATTTTTATAAAACCGGAGTAAAATTTCTCGCCATTCTATTGTTAAACTCGTCGAAAATCAACAAAAATATTGAAACTTTGAATTAGCGTATCTTCACTAATCTTTTATGTATATACATGAAATTTTGACTTTTGATTAAACAGATTATACTTTTTAGTATAATACCACTAGAAACCGACTAGTCTTTCGCAAAATTTGTGTATTGTTGAAATTAAAAAAAGCTTTTTCTCTTCACTCCGTAAGTCAATGCGCGTATGATATCTTGAGAACGTAGTATATTTGGATTGTTATAAAACTTGATATGCAAGGTGTCCATAATTAAACGATCCTACTTTAAAGTTGTCTACAGATGAAGCTATTGTTCGGAATATTGTGAAATTTTGGGGAGGACACAATAAAAGTATGGGAATTTGAGCGAAAAAAAATGGAGACCGTTTTTTAACGAATTACACATTTACGATAGTTTAACGACTTTAGTTATAACCAAACATGTTCCGTATGATGGTCATCATTTTCAGATACCATCCTGAATCATAAGATAGCATGTTGCACAGTTTACCACAGCATGTTCTGGGAAATGCTAGGAACATGTCGTGAAATGCTGCCTTTAGAATCAGATTAAGTTAATAAATAAAATTTCTAAACTATCGTAAGGCTAAATGTGCAATTTATTAAAAAACGCCTGGGTCGTTTAATTATAGACACCCTGTATATAATGAGCACATATGTATTTTTCAAATGATCTACTCTTAAGACAAAATTGTTTCATTAACTATGTAAAAACAATATTTTCGTAAAAAAAAATAATAATGACTAAAAATATCATAACTAAAATTTTTACCACTGTAAATACTTAAAAGTAGATCATTTTAAACACTTTTATTTACTTAGTATCTATACCAAATTTCATAACAATCTATACATGCGTTCTCAAGATGTAATGCGCGCATTGACTTACGGAGTAAAAATAAACGGTCAAGTGCGAGTATTACTCGCACTTAGAGGGTTCCGTACAATAAAAATATAAATTATTAACTGTATTATTAAAATTATCGTTACTAAAGGGAAAATAAGAATTTGTAAAAAACTATACAACGAATGGTTTGGTATAGCTGTATATATACTAGAAAAGTATGAAGGGTATAGCGAAAAAGTTCAAAGTGATAGGAAGTCTAAATAATATCAAATATTGCTATTCTGTAGCTCTTATTTCAATATTATCCTAATCTGTTTATGATGAACTTAATACGGCACCGAGAATAAAAGTAACGCATATTAAAACTTCATTTGGTATTTCATAAAACTAAATTCAGTGTCGTAAGAATCTTTTTTTTACAACGTAGCTAAAACAAAACCCCTGTTCAAAGTTTAAACTTGGCATTGTGCTAAGTGCGCTTCGAAAGGAGGTCACAAAAAGCAACGCCTCCTTGCTCCGTGTCGCGTTTTTCCAGATAGGTTTTGGATTAACTTTTAAAGTCACGGGAGGCGTATTGAGAGATCTACTCAATGCAACTAGTGGCGAATCCCATAGTATTTATGTGATTAATCCTAATTATATTAGTCTGTTTTTAACAATTTGTCGTTTATTGCTTTTATACTACTGCTGGGAATTGCATTACACAAATGTGTCGTTAAAAGTTGTTATCTAGGCTTTAAAAGTTGATGGCACATAGAGAGATGCCCCCCCCCCCACCCCTGTCATTATGTATGTCCAAACCGTCCGTGTCTTTAAGGGTTAACATCTCAGCTAATTACCGACGATTTTTTTGAAAATCATTATCAACAATGCTTTTATACTTCTGCCACGATAGGTACCTAAAGCGCTCCTCAACACCTTTGCTGAAGGCCTACAAATTGAAATTTGCGCGTAATGGGAAAATGCGCTTTTTTCAAATACTAAGTAACTTAGGGTAATCGCTATAATTTTCCTGCAAGGTTTAAATTAAAGTCTACTACCACTAATTTTTTTCATAATTTTAGTTTCAATAGCTTTGGAAATAGATGGGGGGGGGGACATATTTTTGCGTTATATTTTCAACGATATCTCTGAAAATATAATACCTAAAATTAAAAGAAATGTATTTTTGAGTTCCACGTAACAAAAGCTTTCACACGATATACAAAGAAAATATTTTTTTTTCAAGTAACGTAATTATCCCCACTACATTTTTCCTAAAAATATTTGTAAATGTTTACTAATTTGTAAATATTTGTGTCAATAGTCTTTATTACTTCCCCCAATTTGAACTTTCCACGTTTTATATCTTACGAGTAAAATGACTGTGACAGACAGACAGACAGACACAGGAGTGATCTTATAATTGTTCTGTTTTTTACTGTTTAAGTACGGAACTCTAAAAAGAGCTATTTTAATTTCAACAATACGCAAATTCCGTGAAAGGCTAATCAGTTTCTCTTGGTAGCATAATACAAAGCACAATCTGTTTAATCAATTTTTAAAATTTCACTTTTATACATAAAAAGGTTTTGAAGATAGACTAAATTAAACTTTGAATTCTTTCGTTAACTTTCATCGCGTTTAAAAGGTACAAGACACCTTAAGCTATCTTAGGTGTAATTTTCAAAAATCGGTATAATACATTTTTAAGTATGTTTTATTAGATTAGATATCCTGAAATTCATGCCTCTATCTAAAACTGCGGGTGAGATATGTCGAAATGACATAAAAGTTTCAATTCTGCCTATAATTTTTTTAAAGGGAGATTACTAAGATCACTTAAATACGTGTTTAATTATTTTTTCAGTAGATTTAATTTCTGAAATTTCACGCTCCTACCTAAAACGGCTTCTGGGATATGGCCAAATATTCAAAATTTTTCGATCCCACTTCAACCCTCAAGGATGAAATTTCTAAAATCGCTGAAATACGTGCTTAATTATTTTTATATAGATTTATTTTCTGGAATTTCATGCTCCTACCTAAAACGGCTGCTGTGTTATTGCCAAATATTCCAGAATTTTCGCCCCCCCTCCTTTAACCAGTTTAGGGGGGATTCCAAAAATTCTTTCTTATTCCGCGCTTATGTCATAAGAAATATTTCCCCCCTAATTTTCATACTTTTAGGTTCAGTAATTTGGGCTGCGTTTATGAACCAGTATCAAACCAGATATGAACCAGTAAAATCAACGCTGTTTTGCGTTGATTATGAACCAGCCAAGACAATCTCTTATAAATATATAGATTATATCAAAAGTCGCCTGCAGAACTTTTTGAAAAATACCTCATTTATCGCTGTGCTTTTGGTATGTGCATAAAAAAGGATGTTGACATCAGAGATAATATATATGATGGTTTTCACTTATATTCTGTATTACGGAAGCCCGGGTTTCTACCCTTGTAATAGTATACAAGTAATAAGCATCACATTTATTTTAATTAGGAAAGAAAGCGGAATATATTACACGAACACACGGGTTGTATATTCAGTAGACCAGTGGTAAATAATGAAATAATACCAAAACGTCACCGTTTAATATCGTAAATAATAATAAATAATTTGGAAACCCCTAATACATTTGAAAACACAATTTTAACAATTACCATGTAAAGTTAGGAACATATTCATATTCTCATATGCAGCCCTAAACATAATCTACAGATTTGTATATATACAACACAGTATATAAACATTTTGATCTGTTAGGAAACGCATAATACAGCTGAAAACCTCTTCAGCAATTTCCGCCAATAAGCGAGAATGTACTTGAATTCTTTTGTCCAGCCCTGTAAAAGATCTATAGAATTGATACACATCAAGCAATATGCAAAAAATTAATTAAATTAAAAAACACATACCACAATTGAAGAGCTGAGAGGATGAACATATTAAGTGATATGGAAAGGATGTGCTTCGACTTCGACAATGCACGGGGTTTTTGGCGATTTTTTGTTTGGCGCTCTTTTCTAGTCCACTACAAACTACTGTTTTCTAATACGTCGACAACTTTTAATCATGGGAAATATACTTATAAATAACGACGTATTAAAAAGCACAAAAAAATGTATCTTTACAAAATAAAAAATGCAAAATAAAGCAAAAACACATATTTTACAACATAAATTTTATGGAAAATGTGCTACTTGCGTCATTTCGTGCTTTTAAAATGCCTTGCACAGCAGAGTAGACATCAGATAGTTCAAACTCTAATTTCTTGTAAGCTTTCAAATAACATCATGACGTCACCTCAATCTTTTAAAAGTTAGCGGCAAATCATTATTTGAACCATTGAATGTTTACTTCGAGAAAAGCGTTAGAACATTATAGAATCGTATGCCGTAGCATACGAATATTTGATAAACGTACGTTATTATTTACCGAAATAAACATTATTTGTAAAATACATGAATAAAAAATCCTAAAATGAAAATAATTTCTTACAAATATGAGCGATGTGCTTTTTAAATTCGTTTTTTTTTTTTAAATATATATAATGCGTAAATAGTTCTTTTACGGGGAGCTTTAAACGACAAAAAATTATCTCTGATGTAGAAAGGCACTTTACACTGTTAAAAATCTGCAGCTTTTGCTGCTTAGTCACTCCATCGCTTTTATGGAATATCTCTATTCTGACCAATGAGAATGCTCCATAATATAGTCAAGTAACCGTTTTCTCTAAAAGTGGTGGAGTGAGTTTGGAGCAAAAGCTGAAGATTTTTAACAGTGTTTAAGATCGAACTAACTCGTTGAAGTTAGCTTACTTCGAGATTAACTTTGAAATTCTGGAATTTTCGATATTTCATCATGAATAACGTAATAAATGCATTCGCAATAATTTCCCTTGCCCTTTTTTTCCAGAACCACGAAAACGAGGGTCTCAAAATGAAATCTCAACAGCAATAGCTTAATTCAATCATATTAGCCGGGTTACCATTGAAGGAAATATTCTCTAAGTTTGGCGAATTTTTTCTCATTTTTTAACCGATAAAACGGTGCGTGTGGGTCAAGCCTCTTAGCTTTTTCACTAAACATGTTCATCCACTCAGCATTGCAATTAATAACGCACTTCCAGCAATTATTGCTCATATACACTACACACTACTGTAACCTCGATAGTTTGTGCATCCCTATAAATTAACAATAAGTGGTACGCACACCTTATTCTATAGTAAGCATTTTGTGGTATACCCCAGTAATATATATTAGTTTTATAGTGTAGAAATAGTGTAACATGATTAAAATACACTACAAATGATTTAAAAAACACGCATAATAATCACTTATAAACATATTAAGTTAAATAATACTATAAAAAGTGATAAAATATCTTTATTAAGATTGACGATCGTTTCGTTGCACAAACGGCGACATTTTCAAAATCATTCACGATAGAAAATATTTCTACATGATTTAAAAACAATAAACATAGTAAATAATATCACGAGACATGATTTATAATGAAAAACATTGCAAACATAAAATTGAATTAAAATTAAATTAGCTATTTGCGAGCGTGGATTAATTTTCATATAATTTAAAAAACAATAACATGGTAAACAATGTCACGAGACAACATGCATAATGAAAAACATTGCAAAACATAAAATAAAAATAAAATTACCTTGGCTATTTGCGAGCGTGGATTAATTTTTACTATTGTTACTAAAATTATATAGCATCTATTTCCATATTTTAGGTAAATTAAGGGACACTGAATCATTGCAAATATTCTTGTTGCGTAAAAATATCTCTATTGATTCTTGGATTATGGATGGTAAATAAAATCTTGATGTATAAATTAACTTGCTATTTTTAAAATCGATCTGCAAAGGTTCTTTGCTGCATAATCTGGCCAAAGCTGTGGTTCTTCTGTTGTATTTGATGTCTGCTATATGTTATTTGATTCTAGTTTTGATTTCTAGTTTGATTCAAGAATACAAATGATTTTATCCTAAACCATAATGTAACATCATTATTTTGAACGAACCCGAAAACAGGCTATAAATATTGGTATTTTATTTTCATTGCCAAATATGTCATGGTGAACCTCAATAACATATATCATTTATATAGCAATCGACATTATTTACGCAAGTTAAAGTAAGGAAAGACGGCCTGACAGTCGAACAGACAATCTGAACAAGCACTTTTCAAGTATGTTGGAAAGTGTTAATAAAATGCATAATATGTTAATAAATAATACATTTCAATTATTACTTTGTCAGATGAGTGATAACTTTGTTTATCACGATTGTACTTGTCACAAACGGAATTCTTAAGATTTAAATGTTAAAATAAGAGTTAACCAGGTTGACGTCAAATGCTTTTGTGTAATTAGCTCTTAGCGAAATATATGTTTTTATAAATACACTTTAAATGTCTTAACTTGCCAATTTATTGACATTTTTATTAAATCAGTTTATCTTCCCGAACATATGTTTAGAAAAATTCAAATAATAGTTGTTTCAACCAAATTGAAAACTTTGATAAAAGAAAGTAATGATTCTCCCTTAAATATCGCAGCTCTTCATGTCGGAGCTTTCATGTCACATACATTTTTTTTAACTTTAATAAACAAAAAGAAAAATTTGATCGCAGAAAGAAAAAAAAAACCCTTTCATTTCTACTTTACGAGGATCACAGAGGTCCACAATTGCTGTCATGATAAAATGTCACTTTCATCTAAATTATTACTCTCCGTTATTGGATGTACTTTTATTTCTGTAGATACACGTTCCAGGCTACATTCGGCCATGGGAAATGTCTCTTTGACAGAGTAATTAATGGAAATAAAATGACAAGAGATCTATTTGTTGGTAACAATACGTAATATAAGAAACATTTTTAATATGATATTTATAAGTACAAGAAAGAGAGAAGTATATTTTATTCGTGAGATGTTTGTTTTAATATTAATCCGCCAATCCCCATTGTCACCTCCAAGTATCACGTCTTTCGAAAGGTCCCTTGGATTATTTGAAAATAAATATGTATCGAGGGTTATATATGTATACAGGGTTCTAGAAAAGTTTACGTAATCCTAGGAACATTAGATTCATTTTAACACAATCATTCTAATTAATCTAGTGTTAAACTTAATCTAGTGTAATTATGTATCCAGCGATATCTGGAGTTCCATTACCCGCGATTTATTCTGTTGAGCTGCACCAGATTTCAGACCAGATGCTATAATCAATAAGGTTAGGTGGGTGAAAGAGTTTCGACAGATTCGTCCGGGATAGCTCAGATGGTAGAGCATTAGCGGATAGCCAAGAGATTCCTGGTTCGAATCCTGGTGCGGACATTTTTTGCCCAGTTGGAAATTTACAAGTAGGGGCATTTCCCACATTTCTTGGACTATCTGATATGGTACTACAACTTTCCAAAGTTTTGTGTCTCATCCAAACAAGCAAAGGACTTGAGTTGGTCTTAATTTTTTAGATATAAATGTGAAAAAAAGCATTGTTTCTTTCTTTTTTTTTTTTTTTTTGGCCTAGATATTAAATTTAACTAAATGTTGAATTGACATTTGTAGGAATGCGAAAGGTTGATTAATTTTTGTTCCTGCGACGCGATCCTGAATTTGTGTGTCACCCATAGGTGACAGTTCAGATTATCAGCCCAGCATGTACTTTTTACCCGACTGCCAAGAAGGGTTATTTGTTTGACGCGTATCTGGGTATGTGGATTTCTTTATATCCTTGAAACATACCAACGGCTGGATGGATTTTAATGAATTAGGTCGCTATTGATTCGTCTAAACCGCCCGATGGTTATAGGATACGTTTTTGTTTTTATAAGTTCAAAATGGAGGCCGTAAAATACAAAATGGTGGTAGAGACGAAAAAAAAATTACGCACCCTATTGAGTGGCATCTCATTGGATAAGTCTTTCGAATTGAAGACGATGTTTCATTAACTATTTTACAGTCAAAAGCTCAGTTTAAAAATTACACAACCTGGAAGTTGTGTAGGTAGAATCTCTATCTTTATTGCAACTCTAACCATCAGAGCCATCTATAGGCTTCATCAAAACTGTTTATATATAGGAAATAACAATTAAACACAACTTAAAAGTCATCAGTTCAAGTAAATATAAAAAAAATAGATAAGTAATATAAAATATAGTTTCAGATTGATGAGAAATAAATTAGTTCGCTTTTTACGAAGTCGGGTTTTTTGATTTTTTAAATTTAATTTTTACTTGTTTATTTTATCTCTTGCTTTGTCACAAGTTGGCCTACGTATAAATCTTTCTATAACATTATCTGATTAAAGATTAAAAAAAAAAGATGATTTACGATAATTCTCCAGAAACTTCTGTCTATAACAAGTTAAGTAATTCCATAGAATTTAATAGCCAGTTCGAATATCTGGGTACTTCCTTTGCCACTGTTGGTTTGGTCAAGTATTCTTCCTAATGGTCTTAAGGTGCTTCTTGCTGCTCACGCTAAGCTCCAACAGGAGCTATTTTTTCTCAGAAACCATTTTCTGCCACGTTTTTGCCATTCCTTTATTTTCTCTCAGCTTTATGCTAAACATTTAAAGAAGATAGACATACAGATCCGTTAAGCAGTTCCACAGATTCTCTTCCTGCCTCGCGACCTTCCGAGGGCCGCCTTCTATGCGAGGGTGGCTAGAAATTCTTTGTTTTCGTTATCACATACCTAAAATTGTTATTATATATATGATTGTTATACAGAGTTCCCCATCCAAATTTGTTCCGAGTCGGCAACAGAAATCTGAATACCGTGAACAAAGTAAACATTTATGTTCGAAGTAAATTATGTAGTTTGTGTGATGGGGCGGGTTTACACATTTCCTGAAAGTGCACATTTGCGCACGCCTGGTTGAGTGACGGAAGTAGTTTTTGTCCGGAAAAGATATCATAAGCACAGTCCATGTGTGCTATGGTGCATTAAATAATAGGGCACGTTGTGCTAGGGGTCGTATGAAATCAGAGAAGAATTGCAGAAGAGGTTGTGGTACATCGGAGACTCTTAACCATATACTGCGGCAGTGCCACAGGACACATTTCGCCAGGATGCAACGACATGATGCATTGTTTAATATATCCGGAGAGTCAACCATGTGAGAGGAAAGACTGTTCATAAAGAGCCCATCTTTTAAGTCTTGAACAAAAAACTTAAGCCGGACTTGGTTATATATAGTCGAGACCGCGTAGATCTAGTCAATATACAGGTTATAAATGATCAATATCCCCTTGAACAGGCGCACACGAACAGAGCTGAAAAGTACGAATGTCTTAGTGGGCAACTTCCAGATCTTAGACCAAGGGAATCCGAGACAGTATTCTAATAGTTAATTGGAGGGATGTTGTTGTGGAATCTTACTGTAAAGAACTGATTGGTCTTGGTATCATCAAGAAGGGGGATTGGAAGGCCGGAGGAGGGGATTGGCTAAGGCATTTCAGATGTATTTTTGAGTGTACTTCTACCGGGTACAGAAGGAACACAACCAGTGTGGTTGACAAAAAAGAAAAAAAAAAGCGTAAAATGCAGCAAAACCAATCTTCTAATAAAGATTAAATACGGATTTCAGTGCTTTTCAAAATTCTACTTGAGGGTGAAACGAACGGATTCAAAACAGTAGTTTTCTTCCGTAATAAAGTCTATAGCCAACTTTTTAAAATATATTATTCTCTGTTCGAAGATGCTATATAATTTTTAGAGATACAAGAAGCATTCATTCATGATATAGTTTATTATTTTTTGAAACATGAAATACTTTTTTTATGAAACCAAAAGGGTAAATAAATAGCAATATGAATTGAAAATTTCTAACTGGGCGAAAAATGTCCAGACCACTATTCGAAGCAGGGATCTCCTGGTTGAGGCTGCCATCGCTCTGTCATCTGAGCTGTCCCGGACGAACCTGGTGGATCTAATTCACACAGCAATAGTCCACACCAGATGATGTTTGAGTTCAAAAAGAAGTCATTGTTTTTTTGGTATTCTGCTTTGTAGCTATCACAGACTTAATAAAACCATTCTCATAAGAAACTATACTTGTAGTATTATATATTTTGTGAGATAATACTATTTAGTTTTTAGAGTCACAGTGAACCTTCTTTCATAATAAATTGTACCTTTTTTTTTCTTTTTTACACAAAACATTAAAGAAATCTGAGAATTCATCTAATATCCAGATCGTAAAATAATGAGATTTCTTAATTATTGTTCTTAAATGTAAGGCAAGTTATAAGAAATATTGCCGTATGAAAATTTTAATTTCGTATTTGTATACATATACAACTCGTTGGGGAAAAAATGTATTAGGTAATAAATCTGCGGTTCATCAATTTTGTGATTTTGCGGACCCCTTTTGATGGTATATTCTTTTTGAGGGACCTCCTAACATTATTTTGCTTACAATGTAAGAAATTATTTATTTTATTCACAATCTATTTATTTTGCATTACACAGTTTTCTGCAATCTCAAATTTTGTTTATAACGTTGGCGAAAACCAGCTGCAATAATCAGAAATATAATTACAGCAAATATTTAAGGAAATTAAACCTACTCATTCCTATTTGCTTTGAGAACAATGATAGTGTTTCTTTGACACTAGATGTTCAATATCTGATTAAATGTTTGAATTGCGTATCCATAAATCTGGAATGACTCCAGTCGATTTCCACAATTGTTTTTCGTAGGCATTGTAAAAAATAATACAGATGCCCTTATACGCAAACCTTTCTCAGAATATACATATTCCAAACGGAAAAGTCAAAACAACTGTGGCGGTCAAAATTGTGGAAACTTTTAGGTAGCTTTCATTACAAAAAGTAAAAAGCTACCTATTGCAGCCATCCGAAGGATAACACTTCGGGAAATTTTGCTATATTTTTGCCGATCATGACCCCCAGATACAAAAAACACCCTCCGTTGAAATGCTGACATATAGATATATATACAGGGTGTCCCAGAAGTAATGGGACAAACTTTAAGCGGAGGTAGGGGCCATCACAAGGATTCAGATTTGCATAGCAACACAGGGTCGGAAACGCTTTCCTGGCGCGGTAGTGACGACACAAAACACAAGAAAGACAGGATACGAATAAGAGGAGAAAACATGTTTATTATCCTTAGTACATCAAAAAACTAAGAAGAAAGAACATTAAAGGGACAACGATCATCATCAAAGTAGGTGTTCGAAATTACGACTTCGGGCCATGATGCATGGAAGCGCATCTCCGGCGTATGGAAGATCTAATGTTCTCGAAATTACTGGGAGTGCCCCAGACTTCCCCAGCAGCTGCCACGATGCGTGCAACAAGTTCCTCAACACTTTCCAGCACTGTCCCGGCATTTTTGCAGTACTAAGAATAATAAACATGTTTTCTTTCCCTGTTCGTGTCCTTTCTTTCTTGTGATTTATGTCGTCACTACCGCGACAGGAAAGCGTTTCCGACCCTGGGTTGATATGCAAATCTGAATCCTTGTGATGTCCCCTACCTCCCCTTAAAGTTTGTCCCATAACTTCTGGGACAACCTGTATATATCCATATATATATATATATATCTTAATTTTGTCATGGTGTAACTCTCGAATTTTTCAACTGATTTGGGTGAAATTTTTCATATGCATAGTACATACTAATTTCTCGACCGAGATCGTTAGCTTCATCCGCCATTTTGTTTCAAAATGGCGGCCATTTCAATTTTTGAAATTTTTTTATGTTTTCTAACGTTGTATGTATACTTATAGAAAATGTTACGTTTCACAAAATGCAAACGCTCATGTATCATTTTAAACAGAATGTTAGAAACATTAAAAGATATTTTAAAGCGTCACGCAGTGTAAGTTAACAACATAAGTCATTTTAAAGAGAAAGTTAGAAAATCTAAAAATTTCCAAAAGTGTCCACAAAATTCAATGTATAATAAAAATTACAAATACAGTATATGAAACCTGAAAAAAAAATCATCGAATACAAGTAAACATATAACGCCCGCTAGATTTTCGACATCGTACCTGTTCGTTCTATGTCGCGATTCCGCAAGTTGTCAAACCAAGGTTATTAGTGGACGTAATTAAGACTTATTACTCTTATTTCTACTTACGTTTCGCAAATCTTTTACGATAAAATCACAAGAAAGTTGCATTAGGCACGGTATAATGCCTGGTTTCCAAATATGGTTTTTTTTTTTTTTTTTTTTTTTTTTTTTTTTAGGTAGCTTTCATTACAAAAAGCTACCTATTGCAGCCGTTCGGAGGAAAGCGATTTCAAAAAATTTTGGTATATTTTCATTGATCATGACCCCCAGACCCCGAAACCACCCTCCGTTCAAAAGTTGATATATATATATATATATCCATATATATATATATATATATATATATCCATATATATATATATATATATATCTGACCTTTGTCATACTGTAACTCTCGAATTTATGAACCGATTTGGATGTAATTCGGTATGTACATAGTACATACCAATGACTCGACCGAGTTCGTTGGCCAGCTTCATCCGCCATTTTGTTTCAAAATGGCGGCCATTTAAAATTTTCTTAAAAATTTCAAATTTGAAATGTGGTACCAAAGAATTAAAAATGGAAAAATATTTTTTTCTTATGTATTTGACCTTTATACAAAGATTCCGGAGCAGTTTTTGTTTCGTCTATATCTTAAAAAATGGCTGAGTTATAGCATTTTGAATTTCTAGCGTGGCTGACATTTTGAAACGTCCTGAAATTTGTCTCGCGATAAAAGGCGTATTTATGAACCGATTTGGATGTAACTGCATTTGTACATAGTACATACCAATGTCTCGACCGAGTTCGTTGGCCAGCTTCATCCGCCATCTTGTTTAAAAATGTCAGCCATTTAAATTTTTAAGAAAAATTTAAATTTGAAATGCGGTATCAAAAAATTAAAAATTGAAAAAATATATTTTTTTATGTATTTGACCTTGATACAAAGATTCAGGAGCAGTTTTTGTTTCGTCTATATCTCAAAAAATGGCTGAGTTATAGCATTTTGAATTTCTAGCGTGGCTGACATTTTGAAACGTCCTGATATTTGTCACGTGATAACAGGCGTATTTATGAACCGATTTGGATGTACTTTGGTGTGTACATAGTACATACAAATATCTCGACGAGTTCGTTGGCCAGCTTCATCCGCCATCTTGTTTCAAAATGGCGGCCATTTAAAAAAATTTAAAATTTAAAATGAGATACCAAAATATTAGAAAATGAAAAAGATTTTCTTTGTATGTGTTTGTCCTTAATACAAAGATTCCGGATACAGTTTTTGTTTTGTCTATATCTAAAAAAATGCTGAGTTATAGCGTTTTGAATTTCTATTGTGGGTGACATTTTAAAACGAGCTGATTTTTGTCACGCGATAACAAGCGTATTTATGAACCGATTTGGATGTTACTTGGTCTGTACATAGTACATACCAATGTCTCGACCGAGTTCGTTGGCCAGCTTTATTCGCCATCTTGCTTCAAAAGGGTTGCCATTTAGAAAAAATTAAATTTAAAATTTAAAATGAGGTATTAAAAAATTGGAAAATGAAAAAGATTTTTTTATGTGTTTAGCCTTGATACAAAGATTCCGGAGCAGATTTTGTTTCTGAAAATTTGTTATTTTGTTTATATCTTAAAAAATGGTTGAATTATAGCACTTTGAATTTCTAGTATGACTAACATTTTGAAACGATCTTGTATTTGTCACGCGATAACACACGTATTCGGCTATTTCCATGTGAGAAAGCATGTGGATAGTATGCATCAACATATCAGCCAAATATAAGTTACTTTAAATAAAAGCAGCTTGGATAAAGATGACAAATTTCGTGAAATTCTCATTCATAATGATTTAGTATTGATAAAAATTAGTATCGAATCTCCTATATTCGGTTTCCACTAAATTGAACTTCGTGTGTTTGAATAATATAAGTTGGCTTTTTTAAAATAAGGTATTTGAAAGCTACCTCTTCCTCCCGGCACTGGCCGGAAGGACTTTTTTCACACGGAGCCATCTACGTATTAAAAGTTTTACGAGATTATCTTTTTCAAATGTTAACATTAACTTTTAACTTTATTTTTAGTTCATTGGATCAAATTAGTCAAGATATGCATTACACATATTTTTTCTTAAATCTTTATGGGATTGTAATGGCTCAAAAGTTGAGGATACTGATATTACACATGATATAAAATAATTAAAATTTAAAATAAATAATCATTGTTTAACGTCTGATATACGATTTAAAAATAAAAAAAATACATTACAATTCATCAGACATACAAGTAAAAATTACATAAATACATCGAATACAATTAAAAAGCAAACGTTTCGAGCTAAATTTTAGCCCCTCATCAGTGCAATAAATAACATTCAAATGACAGAAAAGTATATATCATGTTTAATTTAAATGAATCATGTGCACATCCACCTGGATACACAGCATTTTTTTGATATTTTTTATGCTTTATTTAATTTTAACTGTTAATAATTTTTAACTGTAAACATGATATATAGTTTTCTGTCATTTGAATGTTATTTATTGCACTGATGAGAGGCTAAAATTTAGCTCGAAACGTTTACTTTTTAATTGTATTAAATGTATTTATGTATTTTTACTTGTACGTCTGATGAATTGTAATATATATATATACATATATATATATATATATATATTAATTGAAATTTAGTTTGGTCTGAGAACCCATAGCTGCAAGCTTGTGTTTTTTCATAGTTCCACGAACCACAGTTTCAGAAAGGCGGTAGGATACATTTTATCTCCCTTAATTTTAATTCCAACTGCCAAATGGCACCCAGGATTTTTTTTATAAGATTTTTTTTTATTATTATTATTTAAAAAATAAATGCGTTCGTAAATTTTGTGCATTTCAAAATTTTAGCAACAGAATTTCTTTGCCCTGAAAGGGTCCAGAGATAAACGTAACATCTATATTCAATCACAATGTGTGGAGATGATTTTGAGTTAAGCATTAAATAAATCCATCAGTGTAATTGGTTTCATTTGGTTTAATTTTTTATTAGTCTACGAGTTCATAATCGTAAAAGTAAGCTTTATATTTGGAATGAATACTGATAACAACTTTTTACTTCCTTCACAATATTGTAAATTATTACTTATACTTTAATAACACATTCTGTTATTTTATACTTTAATTGGTTTATCGTAAACGTACACACTGAGCGAGTAATTTCGTGTTTTTAAATATTTTTAGATAGTATGTCCCACTGTTTTGTTTAAAGATGATTTAGAAAATCTTAATAATACCTCACAACAACATATGATTTTGATTCATATCATATGAAACATTATTTTTTGTTAATCAGAAAATAATGCTTGTTTTTTATTAATATTTATTTTAAAATAATATATTTTATTTGCCTAGTTAATACCTTAATTAATTATTGTAAACATGTAATAAAATTGTCTGATTTAACCATTTAGACATTTTTGGCTGTATGATACATGCTTCTCTTTAAAAATCTTTTAGTTATTCTTAATATATATACAATGCCCATCTCACGACACTGGCTCATTTATATGTGTTTTAAATTCAAAACGTTTTATCTTTGTTCTTTAAAAGCAATATAATTACTCTTTCCTGACGATGGTCATAGGTGATGACTGAAACGGTGATTATTTTAATTTTATTTTAATATTTGTTTAGTTTTTTTTTTATTTAGAATATTTTATACACCATTTAGTGATTTTTATTTTCACGTTAATATTGAAATATTTTATATCATATCACAGTAGTATAATGCGTTTTTTTATTCATATTTATTCAAATAATTTTACTCCAGTATTTATTTGATGCTGTATTTGCTATTTTCAAGAAATAAACTGATAAGCCTTTTAAGATGTTTGTCGATTAGATAGTCCCTTTTATTTCGAAAAATCTTTCTAAATAGCTTTACAATGTCTGTCACTAATGCCATTCTTTTGTCGTACATTACCTTCTCACTTTTTTACTCCCAGAGCAGTTAAAGCAATCCGATTGTAATGATTCGATTAGTTTTTCGATAATGCTCTCTAGAGATATTTTTCTGATTGTGATGAGCTGAAATCTTAAGTTAACGATAAAAGATTTTTATTATTATTAGTCAATAAGTTATCAAAGATCTGGAGAATCATTAATGTAGTTGCTCGGGACTGAAATTTATTCCTAAGTTTTTCTTCTTTGGAGATTTCTTTTAGAACGAAAATGAATATTCAATGTTTGTAACAATTACACTTAATTCAGGAGGGATATGTTATGAGTTGTATAAAATTACATATTTCATACTACAATAGTACAATGAAAATTACATTAGTATATTTTACAAACAGTGGTAAGAAAATATGCATGTCAAAACATCTCTCTATTCTAAAAAAAAGTAACTACCGCTGTCACCGCCGCCGCCGCCGCCGGTTTTGAATTTTTTGTGACTGGAGGTCTTTCTTCGTTAATATTAAGAAAAATAATACATACAAAAATATGAAAATCGGTAGTATTATACAGAAATGTTTGATAAACACGCTGATGCAGACAGTTTTCAAATCGAAGACTTATTTTAAGAGATATTTAATGCTAAAGTTGGACGAAATCGTTCCACTAAAAAAGTTTTATAGTAGCAAAAACTATACATCGGAATTTAATAATTTTTAGTTCATTTTATACGTTATAATTTCCCGGTGTGCAGAATTGATTTATTTTTTTAATTTGACTCATTTTTCGAGGTTTTATATCTATTTTAAATTCAAATTTTCAGCATTTCGAGAGATATTTTTTACAGATTTCAGAAAATTGTACTAATTTAAACTGTTGCCAACTGTATAAAAAGCGCAAGCAATAATGTTTGCTTCAAATTAAAAATTTATTTACACGTGACTATTATAAACAGGAAAAAAAAAACTTTCAAATTAGAATTAAATAATTACGTATAAAAAGCAGGAACTTATTAAAAATTACGTCATAAAAAGTACACACGTGAATTTTAACAGAGAAAGGATATTGTAAAATAATAAATTCATTAACATGCGTTAGAAGTCTTAGGAGAAATTACGTCATATTTACGTCACATTATAGTTATTACATAAAATGAACACAAAACAATATTGCAAAAAAGTTTAAATTTAGAAATTGCGCTAGACATTTATTTGATATTTTGAGAATTAATTTAAAATGTCTCATTTAAAAGAACTTTCTTTTCGCTTTGTTAAAAAATACCAGGAGACAAAGACTCTCTTTACTTAATTCCTTTTATATTAGCTTATTTTGAAATGTTGTTACACGTGTATACGTCATCAAGTTACTTTTATTTCGACGTTTTATTTGTGTTTTTATTAATGTTGTACGAATTTATTTGTTCTTTCGTTATTTAAAATAAAAATTATATCAATTTGTATAATTCGGCGAGTGGTTTGGCGATTTATATAATTTGGCGAAATTGGTCGACAGGATAATCAAGTAGTACCGCAGCGGATTTGGCGTTAAAATTCCCCAATCAAAGAGAAATGAATAGAAATTCGTTTATAGGGAGATCGCCACTGTTTTTTAATTATAATTCAATCTTTCGAAATCTTTTTAAAGCCGATCAAATTAGCGTGCATTTAGAGTCTGCGGTGTCTGGACGGGGGTTGGCGAGCGTAGCTCGTAGGGGGCCGAGCCCCCTAGTGATATAAATTTCACTACAGTAAACTTCCGATTATCCGTCACTCACGCGACCGACACGTAATTTCACCAAACATAATTTTTTGTTAGACCTTAGCAAAAATAAATGCTGATTCAATTTTGTCTTTAATCAATCAACAGGGGGGGGGGGCGAATATCCTGCGCTTAATATTCCTAATCTTGTCCTCAATTGACGCAATTCAGTGAGCGATTTTCACTAATCACTATAATTCTATGCTAAATTCCAAACTTCATATCCATAATTGTAGCTCTGTGATTATAATCACACATAGTATTCTCATTTCGTGTTTTTCAAAGGGCGTTGCGTCTTTCCCTTTTCATTTAAACTGCTAATGCGCCCTTCCCAGTAGCTTCTTTGCGTCCTCTATTTTTTTTTTTCAAAATATTTGGCTCTTTCCTCTTCTCCGCCCCTTCCCTTCTCTTCCCTGATTTTTGAAAACAGAAGCTCTGCTGCTCTGATTGACTCACGTAATTGTAAGTTCTAAATCAATGTGAAAAAATTACATGAAGCAACTGCATATTGCATTGTGTTTTCAAATCATAATGCATTTACCATTTCAAAATGGCCCCAAAAGGCACATGTTTTCATAAGTGGAATATTAAAAAAATGTTGTTATTTAAGCAGATTATTTTATGATATTCTTAAAAATACAGCACATTTTCAGTTTACCTTGATAATATATGTCAGTGAATCCAGAGTGTGCCTCCTCTACCCCCCTCCCACCCCCTCTCTCAAAATGCCCTCAGGAAATTTAGGACTTAATTCTAATTAAAGGCTTAGAGTTGAAATTCCCACTCCTCAGAACTGACAAATGATAATCGAATGAGAGTGTCCTTTCACTCAATAAAATGTGCCCCTTTACTCAATATAAGCGCCCTTTTACCGGACAAAAATAGCCCTTTCAGCAAAATCCTCTCTACTCTTTCACGTTCTCCCGTTCACGACGGTGTGGCAGAGAATCGAACGACAGTATAAGACTGTACAAAAATTACATTTCTGTTTGTCCATTTATAAAAAAGAATATTTAAACGCTACTTTTTTTCTGCGGTGTACTTTCGTTAATAAAAATAATAACTAATGAATAAGTATCAATTGAGGATAGAAATTTAGAATTTTACAGAATAAGTACGTAACAACCTGTTTTCATCCAATCTAATCAATTATACATTTTTGTTTGCATTTTTATTGCAGGAAGATTACGAATTATACGTGACAAACGCACTTGGGTTACATCGGCTGGCTCTTACATCTCAAACCAATCAATGCAGTTAAGGAGCATAAATCTTATTGAAGACTATGGTGAAATTCCTTCATTTTTAGGGTTTCGTTCACCTGACGAAACTCCATTCGTCTCACTCCGCTGTCTGTCTGTCTATCACAGAGCCCTTTCTCAGAAACTATATATGTTGGAGACTTGAAATTTTAGATTCTTATAGCTGAACACCTCACATCAAAGAACAAATTATTAAATTTTGAAAAAGTCTTGTGTTTACCCCTCTGGACTCTAACTTGTGTATATTAAGATTTTTTTTTCTAACTGAGACCCTAATTAAGTTGAAGACTTGAAAATTTGGATACTTATAGCCGAACACCTCACATCAAACGAAAAATCATAAAATTTTCAAAAAGCTTTATGTTATTTACCCCTCCAGGCTTTAACTTTTGTAGTTTTAGCAATTTTTCTAACCTTCACCCTTTTCACACGGTGTGCACTTTTCTAACTTTTGCCGACTGTAAAACGGAGTTTCGTTCGGATAGAGGTTTGTTTAGAATAGATCGCGCCCCCTGGTTTCGAAATGTGGAACTAACAGATTTTGTAAAAGGATGAAGTGTTTTGAAAGGAATATTAAACGAAACCCACTGTGCGATCTGTGATCACACTTAAACACTTGTTTTTTTTGTCGTCTGTATGACCGGCTCCAGGATCATCATTTCCCACTATATCACATTAATCCGCTTGAGGTTTTCCTCTATTCAAAACTTTTTGAATAATTTCGTCATCCTTTAATTTTTCATGACCATATCATACTTGTCACTATCAAGCCAATTTGTGATTTCAACTGCAAAAGTATTTTTTAAACATTTGATACCATGGTCAATATCTCTAAGTCATCACCAGGTACTTCAGCATCTTGTATACTATCAACAATGTTATGCCAATGTTCCTTTCTGGTAATAATAATAATGGAAAAGAATTAGAGGTGGGGTGGGGTGGCGGATATCCAAGGGGGGCAGTTGATGGGTGATGGATAATCGGAAGTCTACTGTACTTGACAAATTGCATGGTTTGTAAGGTATTTTTCCATTATTCCAACAACATACCAAAATATATGTTAATATGCCATTTATTTCAACACAGACCGTACGTAGAAATTTTATTGCTAACAGTGCAAAACGTTGTGACTGGCTATTTATTAAACGTGAACCGCCCTGAACGTCCCTGTGGCTTGCGTGATAAGTGGCGCCAATTTCTCAGAACCGGAGAAGTAAAGGGGGGACGAAGTTAGCGCACTTTACCCTACTATTGGAAATAAATTAAACAAAATCGCCATTTCATTACACAGTATTCTAACAATGGAACATGAAGTAAATTTGTGTGCAATAAAGTATGGTAATAAAAAATTATGATAATTCTTTATTCAACAGCCCTCGCATTTTTATTGATATAATAAAGTAGTTCGCGAAAGACTGTCATTTTAAAATGTCATATTTTCTAAATGATCCCTTTCTGATCAGTAATGTTAATATTTTTCAAGTGTTTTATTTAACGCCAACTGTTATGCTTGGCAACAATGGTGTTGGTATAACGGAAAAGTATAATTTATAATTTAAACATTTGCTACATATTATTTCATTGAAATATTTTGAAATGCCGATTTATTTAATAGTATGTCATACATTTTTAAATATTATCTCACTCTAACTTACTTGAAACTATCTTTTCTACTTTGAAGCGATATCTTTATAAACCTTTTGAAATAGTTTTTGAGTTAATAGCTTCTTATAAGTAGTACATTTTTTCCCAAATAGCCTTACAATGTCGTCTCTAATTCCCTTCTTTGGTGATTCCTTACATTCATATTTTTTTTCACAAGCAATTAAACAATTTTTTATCCAAATGTAATAATTTTAGTTCCCTGATAATTTTCTTCAGGGATATATTTCTAATTCTGATAAACACAAATATCCAGTCAGCGATAATATTTCTAATCGTTGTTATTATTATCATTATTATTATTATTATTATTAATTATCATTATATTTGCAAGGATCTAGAGAATCATTAATGTAGTTGCTTAGGTCTAAAGGTATATTGCTAAAATTTGTGTCTTTTTGATTTTTTTTTTTTTTTTTTTTTTTTTTACGTAGAAAATGAATTTTTGTTGCTTAGAATCATAATATTTGATTTACAAGGGTATCTTATAAGTGAGATTATACCGGGTGTCCTAAAAAGGAATAACTGATTTTAAAATTCAATAACTTGTAAACGGAGACAGATATTTAAAAAACTCTTGTAGGAGGGTTATGCATAAGGTCAAAGGGTTTTTTACGGTGATTTTCGATTTTAATTCGAATTACAAACAATAGATGGCGCTGCGATCAATAGACGCCAAATTCAGGCTCGATTTATGGCACTTCGTGGCCCGCTTAATACATTTCCATCTCCTTTTTCCGCATGGAACAAGAGAAATGACCAAAAATCGAGCCTGTATTTAGTGACTATTGTTTACAGCGCCATCTATTGTTTGTAATTTGAACTAAAATCAAAAATCCATGTTAAAAAACTTTTGACCTCATGCATAACCCTCCTGCAAGAATTTTTTAAATATCTGTCACCGTTTGTAAGTTATTGAATTTTAAAATCAGTTAGTCCTTTTTAGGACACCCGGTATATTCCATAATATTATACTACAGTTAAACAAAGATCAGTGTATGTTATTAAAAGTAGGAAGAAAATAAGTAACTCAAAATATGGTTTAAAGAATAATGCTTGACAAATTATATGAAATATTATTTAAAAAATTCTTTACGCATTTTTGGTGAAATATCTTAATACTATTAAATTTTTTTAACACAATCATACTTTGGTAATGTTATCATACGAACTGAGTTTTTCCAACTGGGTGAAAAAATGACCAAACCGGGACTCGAACCCAGATCCTTGGCTTACATTGCGAATGCTCTGGCATTTAAGCCACCTCGGCTGACAATGGGCAAGCATACTTCACTCAGATAACCTATTGTATGAATTCAATTCGTATGATAACATTACCAATCAGTATGATCGTCTTAAAAAAATAATTCAATTTGGATGATAACATTACCAATCAGTATGATTGTGTTAAAAACAATTCAATTTGGATGATAACATTACCCATCAGTATGATTGCGTTAAAAAATAATTCAATTCGGATGGTAACATTACCAATCAGTATGATTGTGTTAAAAACAATTCAATTCGGATGATAACATTACCAATCAGCATGATTGTGCTAAAAATAATTCAATTCGGATGATAACATTACCAATCAGTATGAATGTGTTAAAAAATAATTCAATTCGGGTGATAACATTACCCATCAGTATGAATGTGTTCAAAACAATTCAATTCGTATGATAACATTACCAATCAGTTCGATTGTGTTCAAAAATAATTCAATTTGGATGATAACATGACCAATCAGTATGAATGTGTTAAAAAGAATTCAATTCGTATGATAATATTACCAATCAGTACGATTGTGTTAAAAAATAATTCAATTCGGATGATAACATTACCAATCAGTATAATTGTGTTAAAAACAATTCAATTCGGATGATAACATTACAAATCAGTATGATTGTGTTAAAAACAATTCAATTTGGATGATAACATTACCCATCAATATGATTGCGTTAAAAAAATAATTCAATTGGGATGATAAAATTACCAATCAGTATGATTGTGCTAAAAAATAATTCAATTCCACTGATAACATTACCAATCAGCATGATTGTGCTAAAAATAATTCAATTCGGATGATAACATTACCAATCAGTATGAATGTGTTAAAAACAATTCAATTCGTATGATAACATTACCAATCAGTTTGATTGTGTTAAAAAAAATTCAATCCGGATGATAACATTTTCAATCAGTATGATTGTGTTAAAAAAATTAAAAGTATATCTACGTGCCCACTGTTTATATGGAGTTCCTTTATTTGTGGTTTATCCTGTTGAGTTGTCTACACGGCAGACCAGATGTTATTACCAATAAGAATTATCTGAGCGAAATATGCTTGCCGGTTGTCAGCCCTGGTAGCTTAAGTGTGTTCTGAAATCCAACAGGGCAACTTTATGACATAAGTTTAAATTTATTTTTCTTGGGAAATGCATGAAACTAGCAGTTGTTGTTGTTCAGAAATTATGTAATCGATTTTTTTTTTCGTTTTTTTTGCAAACGCAATAGATCTTTCAGAAAATAGTGTCAAATAGACGTTTTGAAACGAATTTCCGCGCGAAAGTAGAATAATCACTCAAGAAAGGGCGAAAAACGTGTTTGTCACGTGATCAAAATCGCTTATCACTCAATAGGTAATTTGTTGATCAAAAAATGGAAAATACAGTTCAATGCCAAATCGCTTCCATAGCCAGGCTTTCCAATTTTATATCTTTCTGTTAGAAAATGAATTTGTAAATGTGTCAAAACACGTTTTGCGCTTGTTGAGCAGAGCAGTTAAAAACAGCCTTAAATGGTAGAGCATTTGCAATGTATGCCAAGGATCTGTGTTTGAGTCCCGACTTGGGCATACTTTCGCTCAGTTGAAAAAATTCAATTCATATCTTAATACGTCGATTTTTTTAACATGCTATTAATATTTCTTTAATCATATTACACTAGAATGTATACTTAATATTAAATTTATTTTTTGAAGCACTGACCCAAACAAGTTTTTTGAGAAATATGTGGAACAGATACCCTATTTTATTTAGAAAATCTTTTTACTGATAATTTTAGAATATTAGTCACTAACGCCCTTCTTTTGTCGTTCATTTCATTTACAATTCTTTACTCCCCAGGCAATGAAATTAATCTGATATCCAATTGTAATGATTCGATTAGTACTTCTATAACGCTTTCTAGAGATATTTTTCTGATTTTGATAAAATGAAATCTTAAGTTCCAATAAAAGATTTTTTAATTATTATAATCAATAATAATCAAGTATCTAGGCACTGATTAATAAAATTACTAGGATCAGACATATTTTAAAAAATTTTCCTTTGGAAATAGTTTTTTCTAGAGAGAACGCAAATTTTCATTACGTAGAACTATTTATATCTAATAATAAAAGAACTGGACAATTACACCGTAAAAAGTTACACATAAACTTGAAAAAATATCATTAGTTTACTACACGGTGTACAAAACTGTTGCAAAGTCAAAAACAAACTTATGCACACATTAAAATAAAGTTAAAATATCAACGTTTCGGTCATCCTTCTGTGATCTTCCTCAGGAACGTTGTCGTATATCTTCTAAAATTAGAGCAAAACCGTCTTGAATTCAAAAGGTTCGTTATATATTCAGTCAAAAGTCACCTTATCCAATTACAATCCAGAAAACATGCAATGGCACCATCTATCAGACAAAAAGTAGTCTTTTTTAGTAGTACTTTCTAGCACTACTCTTTAGTCTTTTTTAGTAGTACTCTTTAGTAGTACTCTAGAGTACTCTTTAGCCTTTTTTAGTAGTAGTAAAAGTAGACTACTTTCAAAAGTAGTCTAGTACTACTTTTTGTCTGATAGATGGTGCCATTGCATATTTTCTGGATTGTAATTGGATAAGGAGACGTTTGACTGAATATATAACGAAGCTTTTGAATTCAAGACGAATTTGCTCTAATTTTAGAAGATATACGACAACGTTCATGAGGAAGGTCACAGTAGGATGACCGAAACGTTGATATTTTAACTTTATTTTAATGTGTGTATAAGTTTGTTTCTGACTTTGCAACAGTTTTGTACACCGTGTAGTAAACTAATGATATTTTTTCAAGTTTATATGTATTTATATCTATATTATAAAGGACAAACATATATGTGCGTAACGCATACGTTATTTTGCGAATGGCAACACTTTGAAATTTGAAATAAAGTTTTGTTTGTTCAATTTTCGCTACTACAAAATTTTAAACTTTTAGACATCGCACATTTTAAATTTTTACACCGTCGTATAAGGAAAAAAATGCTCTTTTAAATGCAATTTATTTGAAAGCTGTATCTCAATTTCTTTTTGAGATATTAATTTTTTTGTAGTTTTCAATACCATTTTCTTATTGTGGCAACAAAAGTACCACATTTCTTTTGAAAGTCATTGAAAGTAAACGGAAAATAGTCGAAAATAGGAGATATTGTATCTTTTTGTTGCCATTGTTACATAAAAACTGAAAAACAAAAATTGAAATTAAAATATGGGCTATGTCAAGAATATTGTCTGTTATTCCGTGATAATGACGTCACATGCATACTTTTCTATAGACGAAGTTTAAGACTGGATTGTAAAAGTGGATTGCTTTAGCGGATGCAAATGACGTCATTTTATAAAAGAGCATGTATTTTAATTCTTAAACCTGAATTATGTTTTGTAGAAGTGCGTCATTTTCACAGCCCAGCTGCTTTGAAATTCTTCACTGGTGAAAATGCTTCACTTTTGAAAATCATTTAATCGAAATCACACACTGATAAAACGCAATGTTTTACAAAAATTTAGAGTGTCTTTATAGAAGAGAGGTGACATGCAAATAATAGAGATTTATATTACAGAAATTGATGATCATCGCCAGTATGGATTTGTTTTGCCGAGTTAGACAAGAAACAAATAATTCGTGGTTTAAAATAATATCATGCTCCTGAAGTTTTTGTCCAAAATTCTCTCGAATAATGAAATTTTAATGCTTTTCCTTAAGACATTTTACTATAATTTTATCAAAATAACATAATGTGCTTAATTTATTTTTTCCTAATTTTATATAATCTATATATTGAACCAATTTTGCTATTTTTTTTTTTTTTTTTTTTTTTTTTTTAACGAAAGGATTCGCACTATTTTATGAAATTTCTTCAAAATGTTGAAAATTAGATAGCTTTCATTATTGCAGACAAGACAGAAATAATGAGATATTTTTATCTTTATTCATGCTATTTTCTGATAAAAATTCAAAATTGCTGATAAAAATTGTTGTATAGGGTTTAGTGTCGCAAAATCCCATTAGGAGCAGAATCTTATGTTAGGGGCATAATAATGGAAAATGACATACTGCTTTTGAAAACACGCATTTTTCCTCATAAATTTTCTATATTGTTTTTCCTTCTGCGTGTCTACTGATACTAAGTTTCTGACACTAGGCGAGATGCTTATTTAAGTGAAAATGAAGTCATATTTAAAAAAAAAACAATCATTTTCTTAGATAAAACTAAATATTTTAACACAAATGCGTCTAAAAAACA
Source organism: Maratus speciosus (assembly GCA_963932465.1). Classification (NCBI taxonomy): domain Eukaryota; kingdom Metazoa; phylum Arthropoda; class Arachnida; order Araneae; family Salticidae; genus Maratus; species Maratus speciosus. The sequence goes on along the minus strand of OZ010795.1, from coordinate 566,019,714 downwards.
TGAACTATGGAAATTTTTACTCTCCGGAATTGAGATTAGAATCTCAAGTAAAGGGTGCGTCTGTTCACATAAAAGATGCTGCTGACAACCGTGAATTCAAGTTTTGAGTTAAAATAATTTTTAAATGATCAAACAAAATACAATAAAAAAAAATAATGAATATGGATATGAGAAGTGCGTATGCAAATTTTGCGAAGGTGAAAATTGCTTTTTTTCATTCCGGAAAACCAAGCATATGGTCTTCAGTTGATAACCACAACCTAATAACTGATATTTATTATATTTTACTGATTAAGTATCTATATTATAAAGAACAAACGTATCTGTGCGTAGCGCTGACGTCATTTTGCGAATGGCAGCACTTCACGATCAAATTTCGGTCTTGAAATTTTCGCTACTGTAATTTTTTAATCTTCTGACGATCGTACATTTTCAATTTTCGTCACATAGGGAAAAAATTTACTTTCAAATGCAATTTGTTTAAAAACTGTATCTTAATTGACTGATGTATTATATTTTCTAAAATAATTTTTAAGCATGATTTTTTAAAAGTTTATCTTAACACGTGCCGGTTTCAATAGATAATAATAATAAACATTTTGCGCATAAAGCAACAAACATTTTTCAGCATTTCTTTCTGACTATTTTTGCATAACGAAATTAATACTTCCTTTATAAACAAATAAAAGAATAATATTAAAAATACCACCAATCTATCATATTTGTGAAAGACAAATTAACAAAATTAATACTTCTTTTATAAACTAATAAAAGAATAATATTGTAAAAACACAAATCTAACATATTTGTAATCGTACAATTTAAATTTTTAGATCACCAAATACGATTTTTTTTTTTTTTCAAATGGAATTTGTTTGCAAAGTTCATCTCAGTTTACTAATTGTCTATGGTTTTAAAAACAATTTTAAAGCATGAAATATTTTTTTAATTTATCTATATCGCGCGGAGCTTGTTTACGAAAGATTAATCCGTTTGTCCTTAAAACAAAATAAAGAGTTCATCATTTTCTTACGGCTAATATCCATTAAAAAAACTTCCCTATGAATAAATAAATAAAATAATGCGCAAATTTAACCGACATGTATAAGCTCTGAACTTACCAGAACATAAAAGGATGTCATAAGGAGCAAAATCTTGGTCAATTAACTCTTAGCATGCGGCTAATAAGAAACTATCGCTTTTGATAAATTAAATAAAATTATTTCATTCTATAATTCGTATTTTCCATATGAAAAATGCTTTTTTAATGTAAGAGGGCCATCTAAAAAATTTATTGCATATAAAAAAAATATTAGTTTTCAATAATAATAAAAAAAAAAATGTTTTCACCTATATGTATTCACCTATCCGGGTACGATCCCCTAGTATTTTTAAAAAAGGCTATTTTTTTTTTTTTTTGTCATCTAGTCTGACATTTCTACTGAAACAATTTTGTTAATTATTATTTTAAATGAAAGCTATACATTTGTAGGTGTGCCTGCACAAGCTATTTTTATGAATATTTCCATTTTTATATTTTTAATTTAATTAAAATAATTTTATGAAATTTCTACAAAATGCTGGTAATCGGATTGCTTTCATAGTTACAGAGATTAGAGAAATAATGGGGTTTTTTTATCCTTATAGATTCCATTTTTTCATTACGGTTAAAAATAACTTTTTTTAAAAGTTTAAACAAAAAATGACGTCACGTTTAAAAAAAGTGCATTTTCCTTCGTAGAGTTGTTACATTTCAATATTTTTTCAGACCGCTGATACTGAGTTCGAGACACATGGCAAAATGCTTCAGTGAGTAACATTGACGTCATATTTAAATAGAAACAACCATTTTCTTTGATAAAACAACATATTTTATCACGAATAAAGAAAAATTTCTGGAATTTTTACTCCGTGATACTGAGTGTGATCTTAAGTTTGCATTTCACGGGAAAAAAATTCTAGGATTTTTTCAAATGGAAACTATTTTTGCTGATTTTTCATTCCGTAATACCAAGCATAAGAGCCTCAATTGATAACTACATCATAATTACTTATCTTGATTACATGTCACTTGTTACGTATTAAGTAAATAATTTGAACAGTTTAAGTTTGTGAAAATAGTATTTTGATAACTTTACAATTAATTAATATTTGTTTTAAGAGTTTGACTAACCAATGCAACATGCATTTTTCATTACATAACTGTACTTATTTTTTATGATTATGATATATATAATAGCGATAAGTGTATAACACTTGAGAAGTGAACTCATCCGGACCCCGATAATCTTATGTTATTAGCCACTTTATGTTAATATTCAGAGATTTAATATTTTCAATAGAACTGCATAAGATTAACCTTTTTAGAAAAACTGTGAAAAAAAAAAAAAAAAAAAAAACTTGTGATGAGCTGCATCGAAATATGCAAGTTTTTCGATGTATCTTGCGTTGAAAATCACATTACCCAGCAATCAGCGATGGTAAACTATATGCGATTCATTCCTTTGAGATTCATTAAAATATGGACCACGGATGTAATAATTTTGCTCAATAGCAATATAAAACATACAAAACTAAAAACAGTTTACTGCTTTTTGCAATCACTTCACGATTTCAAAAACAATGTTTAATTATGAATGTTTTGATTCATTCCTCTGAGACTCCTTAAAATATAGACCACGGATGCAATAATTTTGCTCAATGGCAATATAAAACATACAAAACTAAACACATTTTACTATTTTTTGCAATCTTACACGATTTACAATGTTTAATTATGAATGCTTCCGATTCATTAAAATATAGACCAGGGAGCTTACTGGCAATATATCGATCCGAATGAAATCCATGCGTTAAAACTTTCTTTTAAAATGGCAATTTAAGGCATCAGAAGATGCGTATTAAATACAATATTGTTAGAATTTTTGTATTCCGGCTGTTTTAATTTTTGTTTATATACGTGAATGACTCTTGATAACTAGCCGCCCTTGGCGACCAGTTTGGTCTTCCTTAAATGCATGCTAAGCATTGTATCATATTACTTTTATTCATAATTTATTTTACTCAATATTCAATCCTTCGCCAAATTGGAAGATTCTGATACAGAAATCATGAACTCAGTAATTTTATGTTAGCCAGGTAAAAGAGATAAATCGCCAAACATTGTTCCCGTCGTATTTTTCGTATTTCATTGACTTCATTTAAAATATATAACTTTAAAGCTGAAACATCTAAAATTTACGAATCTCGATTATTTCTTAAAAAAGTAATAAATAATACCATAAACCATGTCATTTAATTTCAACATAAAAGCTTTGTTTTAATTTACCACGCGAAGGATTGTTATGGCAGTGGCATAAAATGGACTATTGTAAAACTAATGATATGATGGCGATGGAAAAATATTTAGCGATTTATCACCTGCGTCCGGATAATATTAAATTACCAAATTGGTCGCCTGGCATTTAAAAAGCGAAGCGTTCAACCCGGAACTGTTGATGACAGTCACATGACTTAGGCTACCATTATAGAGATGACTCTATTGCTATTCCTAAAAAATAAATTCCTTCAAGTGGGGTTTCACCCCAGAAGACTATTATATAGAGAAGCTCTTGTAAGAAGGTCAGTCGAACACCCTAAAAGTTCAAAAAGCTATCTGCAATATGATGAGCTGAATTTCAGTTGCTCAGTGGCTGGATGATAAGGCATTTTCTATAAAGTTTCATTTTTTACAAACCAACTATCAACAAAAGAGTACATATGCAACGTAATGTCCATGATTAGATTTTGGATAGATGCCTTGGATTTGATAATTTATCTGTTGGAATAGACTTGTTCTGGGAATAGACCTGGGATAGACCCGATTCTTCCAAGGAGAATTAAAATATCGATAAATAATGACCATAAAATAAACAGAAATGAAAAATGGCAAGTTGTGGAAATATAAAATAATATAAAATAAAATTATAAAATAAGCCAAAATGAGATTTTCATAGGTAAAGTAATATCTGTTACCATGATTAAAATGGCAGTAGTGTTTCAAGAGGATATAATTCATTCTTGCATTGTTTTCTTCTTATACAATAAGACAGCCTATCACTTTATCTAACAACGTGATTTAGAAATCATGATCTTTTTATCACCCACATAGGAAAATATTCCTATAGCGATGGAAAAGAATCCAATGTAAACATTTCGTTTTACTAAGGTTTTAAATCTTAAGAGTAATAACTATTTTTAAAGCTTTACTTTTTTTAAAAAATGAATTAAAAAATACTTTTTATTATAAACAAAAATAAAATTTTTAATAACTACCAACTGCAATGAAAATCACAATTCGAGTAACTCTAAATTCCAAATCATATTTAAATGAATATGTAAAGAAAAATTACATTATAAATAAGTGCTTTTTCAGAATTTAAATACAAGTTAAATTTAAGTATATAAAAAAAATCACTTTTTAAAAACTAACAAAAGCTAAAGATGAATTTCAAGAGCAATTACTTTCAGCACTAGTGGGATTTTGAATGTGTAAAGGATAGATACAAAAAAGAAGAATTTCTAAAATCGTTAAATCTCGATTAATTTAAATTCAAATATGAACTTTTGTTCATATTTTATTGCTTTTTCTAGGACGCTTTCCAAAATGGTGACCTCAAACTACTTTTGAATGAAGGTACACTATTAAAACTTTTGCAGCAGGTTGCACCAACTTTTGGTGCTGCATCCATAAGATGGTGAAATCTCACCTCAAAATTTAGAGCTCCGATTGAAACATTGCTCCAAATTTTGGATCAAGATTTCTTCATCTATGGTTGCAGCTATTAAAGCACAAAAAATTGGTTCATCTTATCGAGGGTATAAAGAAATCCACATATTCAGATACGCGTGAAACACATAACCCTTCTTGGCAGTCGGGTAAAAAAGAAATTTAGACAGTTTAGACTGTGTTATTGAGAAGCAAAAACGCACATATCTTGATGCCGATTATATAATAGTTTGAAATACTCCAAAGCACTTTTTTAGATTGAAAAAGTGATTTCGTCCGATAATAACGCAGCTTATTAAACATAAATGTATTTAATATATGTTAAATGAATAATAAGTACTGTGAAAATAATAATAAATTAATTTTATAAGTGTCTCATTTTCTTTTACACTTGTCGTGTATGATTCTGTAAAAGCAAAATTGAGAAGCAATTACAAACATTAAATCAATCTTGAAATTTATCTCTGTCTGATTAGTTTGGGTGTATCTGCCAAATAACTGAAGTATAATATTTATTATTTATAATATGTATATACTGAAATAATTTTTTTTTACCAAATATGTGAAAATATAGAACATTCTTCCAGATTTAAAGAATGCACTGCAATTATGCGCATATATTAGCATTTAAACTTACCTTGGAGTCCATAGAAAACATTTTAATATCAAAGAATTATTCTTAAGATTCAGGAAACTTTTTTTTAAACTCAATGTAGCTCTAAAGAATGCACTTTCTCTAATTTCTTTTAAAAGTTAACGTTAAATTACCTTTGTGAACATTTTCAAAGTTTTTTCCCCTAGCTCAAATAAAATCTGCTACCGCAATTATAATACCATTAGCGTCACAGGAGGTTATCATTCATCCTTGCATCATTTTCTTTTTGCACAGCTTGTCACATTATCTAATAAAATGATCTATGAAATCTCAGCACATTTTCTTTGTTATCATCTATTTTGTGAAAATTTTCAATATAATGAGGAAAGGAATAAAATTTATACGTTATACTTCAATAAAGTTGTATATCCTACGCGTTATATATCAATTTTTAAAGATGTTATATTTAATTAAAAAAATTAAACCTTTTAGCACTTAAATATAAATAGCACTATTAACAGGTACAAAATGCAAAATTAATGACATTTTTGTCACTATTATAAAGTATATTTTAAACTACTATTATTGAACGTCATGTTTACCTTGATTACGAAATGAAAAATATACAAAATAAAATTTTTACTTAAAAAGGTGTTAAAATATACATAAAAAGGTCCTACATAAAAGCCGTCAAAGGATGTTAGGCTCTAAAATATATCATAAAAAGGTCTTTATAACATAAAAACCGTCAAAAGATGTGTTTTTATGTTATAAAGACATTTTTATGTATATTTTAGCACCTTTTTCAGTAAATCAGAATTTTCATTTGGATATTTTTTTTTATTTTTGGTACTCTAAATTTGTATAAAATAAAAAAAATATATAATAGCTTGACTTCGCCGGTTAAGCCGGGTGGGTTTTCTACATGAACACATTGATGGGGTCACGAACATGTTCAGCAATGTACACCCCTCCTTCGCTCTTCTCCTTGGCAGTAAATCTGTAATGTGACGATTACATAACGGGCCATGTGCGCCTCGTGCCTATAAACTGTTAATACGACAATCTCTATAACAGAGACAAGTCCTCGTTGTATCTGGGAGGCTATTATAGATTAACGCGGTTCGCAACAATAAATCCTTAATATGGCGATCATTTTTAAATATTCGCATACAAATAAAGTTTACTGAAAAATGGAGATAATGTACTATATTTTGTATAAAGTTTATAATCAGGTCGGTAAAGCGTGAAAAAGGTAGTTAGATGATTACTTGAATGGAGACTAATGTGATATAAAAATAATCACATTTAAATCATATAATAAAGGTAAGGGAAATCAGCTTACCTTCTACTTCAGGATCGTCCTCGGCAATTTTCTGCTCATCCATGTAAACTTAGATTAATCCATTAATTATGTGAATAATCCATAGTGGTTTCACCTGTAAAGAGCTTGTAAATTTGTTTATTAAAAAAAATTTTTTTTCTTATTAATTGTATCCCAGGAATTTTGCAGCACTTATGATTTTAAACTAAATTTTTATATATCTAAAGATACATTGGAGCATTCATTTTTTGCTCCTTTCTCGGTTAAAACATTTACAGATACTGAAAGATAGTAATACAAAACCTTATTTAGACTTTATTAATTACATACATAAATTTCAGGTTATGTACATTAATAAAACGCTCATTTTCATTTAAAGTCACTAAATTATTGATATAGTTTTTTATAATGCCAATACTGCAGCTCTATTACGCAAGTGTTTATAAAATTTGATTGACAGTTCAAAAGATGAAATAGGAAGTAATGTTCTAACTTCGTAACAAGATTGATGGATGATGTAAACAGTTTTACTTATTGCAAACATTAAGTGTTTTTGAAAAGCAATTAACTTGATATATGATACGTTTTATCTATTTCTACAGAGATTATAATTTCTAACAATAAACAGTTCGGTAAAACGTGTAAAACGTAAAAAACAACTTATGAAAAGTTACATGACAAAAACGCTAATCAAAATTACATAAAGAAAAAGTGTCTTGCGCGAAAAAATATCTAAAAATGGTGCCCGCTATTGAGAGGTTTTACTGTATTTAGATAAATATTTTTTATTTTATTCTTGTTCTACTTCTGAAGTTCAAATATTGATTATAATCAGTACGATGTCAAAAAAGATATGAATTATCAGCTTTAAGAAAATTGCATACAAACTTTGGGAGCCCTAAAATCGGGTTGTATGGGGGTGAAGGGCAGGACCCTGGCCAAATATGTTTTCTGTGTTCAACAACGTGGTCAAATATGGCTACGTATAATGCTTACAAAAACAAAATGGCTGCAATTTTGACGCTTAAAGTGTCTGAAAAATTAAGACATTTTAAAACGTCTAAAAACTGAAGACTCCGTTTCAGACACTTAAGTGTCTGGATTTCAGACATTTCAATTTACAGTGTAATTATGTATCACTACATAAAATCTTTCTTTACAAAAAAATGTATTTCAACAGCGTGAATAATATACAAATCAACCGGTCAGTTGAAGGGGTGTGTGAACTTTTTTTGAGTGATGTATTTCAGTAAGCTTTTTTTTTTTTTTTTTTTTACTAAGCCAAGGAGTCAAACAGTAAGTACCATTTATTATGTCGGACATATATAAAAAATAAAATGTACGAAGATCAGTAATCAAAGTATGTCCCAATGTCCCCCCTCTTCCCTTATATAGTGTAATTCATAAAAGATTGGAGAAACTGTATACAGCAACCTCTTAAGACGGAGAGAGAAGCGGCCGGAAAAAAAATCTGTTTTAGTTACGTTTTAATCTCAGCAAGTATATTTTTTCTATAATTGTATTATACAGTTTTACCCAGGATTATAAATTTTTCCGTCTACAGGATAATTCCGTTACAGATGTTCCGTTTTAACAGGTTTTGATGCAGTCCTTAAATAATCTTGATTTGTAAGCGCTTGTCCCGCTTTTTTTCTCTTCCTGTCCAACTTTCAGTGACACTAGACCTTTCTCTTATTTACGACCTTTGTTTTCATATGTACTACCTCGTCTGAAAGTTTGTTTAACGCTTTGTTAATCACTACGTGTTTAATTTATAACCGCACGGTATATATATATGTAACGAAATTTTAAGTCAATAATGACTTGAAAATAATTTTAAATATCAAATTAAATATGGATGGCAAAGTATGTCTTATTATATTATAAAGAAGTCATCCATATTACTTCATGGAATTGTAGAGTACGGTTGAATTGAATAATAATTAAAAAATGCCAAAGCTAGTAAACAGCAGTAAAAAAAACAAATATTTTATATAAGTCACAAAGGTTATATTTAAAAATAACTATACCATATACATATATATTACTTTCATGATATAATTGCTGAAAAAGAAATAATAAATTAAATGAATTTTTAATCAAAAAATATTAAATACTTTACATTGGTCATGCATTAAAAAGGCACGTAATTCGAGACTTTTATTATATTTCGATGAATTAAAAAGAGAAGTTTTAATTACTTAAAAGATCAAATTTCAAACTAATAATTAAGATGTGTTTATTCTTGAGACATGAATATTTTTAATGACTACAAGTGTTTTCATTAATTTATGTTGAAAGGTTTGTTTTCTAAAAAAATATAATGTAAAGATTAAAAAATAGCAACGTTTGTTTTTATTTTTCATCTGTTAGTAGAAATATATTTAGAATGGCAACATAGCACATGTTTTTTAATTAATAACTTATTTCATATTAAAAATTGAATATTGTTATAGATAAATTGAAAATTACGTTTAAACGTTTTTACTTTCTTCTATATCTATAAGAAGAAAGTATTGTATTCTTGAAAATTTTCGAATTCCGATTTTCGAGGAATAGACACATTTTAGGGGTCAGAGATCCCGAAAAACATGTTTTTACAAAATGTCTGTCTGTGAGTCTATGAATCTGACTCTGTCTGTCTGTGATGCAAATTTTGTGGGCGCACTATCTCTGAAACTGATGCCCGGAATTTAATAAAAATGCATATTCAGTTAGTTCCTGATATAAATGATGCTGATTAGTTTTTGGTCTAAATCACCCAACAGGTGACGCTGCTGTGCTGCATTTTTCACAATTTCAGCGATAGGGGTGTATCTCAGTAACTAATTCACATATTTTCATCCACATCAGATTTAGTTAGTACTTGATATGAATTGGTGCTGATTACGTTTTGGTGTATATCGCCAAACATATGGCGCTGCTATATTGCGCATTCATGTTTTCCGCAATAGCTCTATCTCAAGCACTAATGCATGAATTTTCATCTAGCTTCAGATTAAGTTAGACGTTGACACAAATTGTCGCTGATTAGGTTTTGGTGTTAATACCTCACTAGGTAACGCTGCTATGCTGGATTTTTCACGATTTCCGCAATAGCTTTATCTTAAAAAGTAATGTACTAATTTTCATTTAACTTCCCTCATAGCATGCATGGTCACGGTGACGTCATTGTGACGTCACTGTAAGTCACTGTGGTCACGTCACATCTGTGACCAAAATGCCACCACTCAGTGACGTCACGTTGTGACTGAGATGTGAACTTCTTAGAAAACTTTAAAAAATTACAAAAATTCTTCAAAACATGTTATTTACTGTAAAATTATATATTTTTCTATCAATTAAAAAAAAAATTGAGACGTCATTGTTATGTCATTGCATGTAACGTACATCACGTCATATATGTGACCAAAAAAAACAAAAAAAAACACCATATTGTAAGTCACAGTGTGAAAAAATTATGAACTTTTAAAATCTTTGAAAATGGAGAGAAATATTTTAAACAGTCATGAGTTACAGCGGCATGAGGAATGAAAATATATCAGTGGATAGCAAATGGTAAATTTTGCCTCGAAGGGGGGGGGGGGGACATAATATATAAAGTGCACGATACAAGCATTAAAGCAATTTGGATAACATATTTAGAATTAGGAGTATTAAATCTGTATAGTATTCAGTTTGCAGAGAGGAAACTTTTTTTTTTTTTTTTTTTTTTTTTTTTTGCCAACCAGTGGTATTCGAAACACTTCTGTGGTTTCAAAATAAATATTTTCTATTACAGTTAAGTCTGCAGCTTTTAATGAGCAAGTAGAAAGAGTGTTCAGAGTTTAGTCGGAGTTTTTTTCCTGACAACTATTTAACTATTTTAAGTATTTTTGAAAAAATTCTACTTCTTTCAGACTTTTCAAATAAATTAACATTTTCCGAAAAAAAAAAAAATATATACAAAATTTATGCAAAATGCATGATAATAATTAATTATTCGTATTTCAGATTTGTATTTTAGAGATATGACTTTAAAAAAAAGTTATTTTACAAATTGTTTTATTTTACAGAAAATTAATATGAAAAGATTGGCAGATTGACAAAGAATTCTTTTATTTTATCCTCGATAATCCTTTTTTATTTATTAAGAACATATCGCTCACCCGCAAGAAAAGTGACACATCTCGCAGAAATTCATTTTGCGTTTTATTCCACTAAAAGGTTTGTCATAGGTGCGTCTTGCTACACAAACAGTTTCATAAGTTTAGCTACACGGAAAATCACGTTATTATGCTATATGTCCATTTGTGACCAAAGAAGAGGGGTGGATTATGTAATGAGGTAAAATTATCCAACCCTCCAAACCACATCCTACGTTTTCATTCTTATGTGCTTTACGCTTTTATGCACTTTTCAATTCTTGCATGCAAAGCTAAGTGCTATAATTTCATGTGAAAGTAAAATCATGCACATTTTCTTTTGCCTCTCCTGTGAAATTTACTTTTGTCGAGATGTGTCACTTTTCTTGCGGGTGAGCGATATTTTGTGTTTATTACGTGTGAAACAAATTTTACTTTTAGAAAAGGGGGGTGGGGGTTCATTATTACCCTTAAATTGATATTTCCTCATTTTAAAAATTTAAACAAAGTTTTATCTAATAAACTCTAATTATTATTAATATTATTATTATTATTATTATTATTTACAAAAAAGAACCTTTACAATCCATTGTAACTTGAATTGTTTGGTAACCGATAAAAAGAAAAGATAAAACACATTGGAAAATTCTTCAAAAAGAAAATTTTAATTAAAGACAGTTTCATAAAATTATTGCACATTTGAGTTCGAAATCTTTTGTATTCAAAAACAAAACGGTAAAAAAGAACATCTTGCTGAAAATCAAAATCGTCTGCTCACAGAAGAGGAGACGCCGGAAGTTTACTCTGTTTAGAACATCACGAAGTCTACAACACTTTTTTATAAAATAAGAGAAAGAAGCCCGCCATTTTAAAATATTACAAATACACGGATATTATAAATGGGACGTAAATGTAAGTCTTATTTAATTTAAATGTTTTATCCCTGTTTTGTATATTATGATGACTTAAATAGTTTTATGTTATATTAGTAAGGGACTGTTCTGCAATTCTTTTCAGAAACATTTTCCTATTCGATGCTGCGTTGAAAAATATCTTAATCTGCGATCACTTAAAAAGAAAAGAAAAAAAAAAACAGCTGCGCAGAGACTGATTCATAACTGCATTCATAGTGGAATTAATTTAAAGATTAATTTGATGTTACTTGAGATTGAAAATATGTTGAGACAATGATTTGGAATTTTTTTCGGCTTCTTACTGTTTTGTGTTTCCTGATTACTAACACTTACAGTAGTTATAGACATTATTATTTTGGAGTTAAATATGATTTTCGATTATTATGATATTAAGAAACTATTTCAGATTAGAAATTATCATTATATTAGGAAAATGTATTTTTACGTATTACACTAGTGAAACTTTTCAAAGATTTTTCTTTTAGTGCTAATAATATTTTAAATTATTATTTAAAATCATAAATCTTCATACCAATGGTTTTCAGATTTAGCATTTGCCAAAATTATAAAATAATAGAAATTTCTTATAACATATTCGAAGATTTTTGAGATATTGTTAAATCTAATAATACATTTAATTTATCTATTATAATTTATTGTTGTTTAATAGTACAATTATAAATATTAATTATTATTTTTAGTGTTTTTCAAATTGGTATATTTATTTTTTTTTAATTGTATATAAGCATTTTTTTTTGTTTGTGATTTTAATCTAACATTTAATTATAGACATTCTGAAGCGGTTATTGAATTTTCGTATATTATAAAATTATTTTCTAAGTTTATGATATACGTAATTATTGGCACTAAAAGTAAAATATGATATTTAAACATTGAAATAAAAAGTTTTTCGTGTCTAATAGGAAGTTTATAGATTAAACTACTTTAGTATATATATATTTTTAAGTCATATTTATTTACATAATATAGGAGTGAATATATTTTTTAAACAGATTAACAGTGTTTAATTTCGGTTTGCCTGTCCGTTTTTGTGTATAGCCGTTTGTCCGCACTCTAACTCTCGTAAATAAACTCGGATTGACCTGAAACATTTAGATATTGACGTTTACCATAGCCCGTTCCTTATTTCTAATGAAGTTTGTAGCATGTTTAGTTCATTTACAGGGACAGTCAAAAGTATTCCGTTACATTACGGCCTATGGGAAAAAATCGTTTCAAAGGAATTTTAATGATTTTACACGCTTTCAAAAGGAGTAAAATTGATATGCATTTTTGAAGCGCATTTAAATATGCATTCTGCTGAATATGCGATGCATAGAATAGTTATTGTTCATTTACAGGGCTAAAAAAGGAATTCCAATACATAATGCTATAGGGGTGGAGGGAATTGTTTGTGGCGTACTTTAATTATGTTAATCTATTTCATATATAATGAAATTTATATACGTCGCTGAAGTTTACATACTATAAATTATTTCATGTATAATACGAAGTGCATATAGCATTTACAGGGACATACAAAATATTTCAATACTATAGTATTGAAATATTTTGTATCCGAAGTACTGCTCATTAGCGATGATTGCTGGAAATGCATTTTTAATTATGATATGCGCTTTTATGATTCACTATATTTATGCACAGTATCTGGTGTATATAAATGCTACAATTCATATACAGGGCTACACAAAAGTACTCGTAAAGGTTACTGCGTATGGGCGCAAATTGTTTAAAGGTGGTTTTTAAATGAGTTGTTCTTTTTTACGCTGAACTGCATTTAATTTACTAAGAAATGTTTGTAGAATATAGATAAAATGAGATACAGGGTCACGTAAAGAATTGGATACATTGCCGTCTGTAAATCATAATTTCTGGAAATGTGATTTCAGCAATTTTAAAAGTGTCATAGTTTGAATTAAATTTTAACTAAATAGTGGCGTGTAATAAACGTTCTAGGTAAACTACAGGATTGTACAAAAGTATTTAGTATCTTTCCATTTATTAGTATAAATTGCTGAAAAAGAATTTCAACCTGTTATGTTTCAATTGCTAAACTAAATTTCCCCATTATATAGTATATATATCAACCTACAGATCAAATACAGGACTGTTCAAAAGAATTAGAAAACATATTTGGCTATGGACGGTAACTGCTGAAATCAGTTTTTCAAATGTTTTATGCGTTTTCTAAAATGTTTACTTTGTTATCTTATTTACGTTATTTCCCTAAATTACGATGTCTTGTTAAAGCATTCAGGAAGCATTGGAAAGTGTTTTATAATCTATGCTTAACGCATGATTTTTCTTACTTGTTTTTTCTTTTTCGCAGATCAGTCTTTTCCTATAAAACATACCAAATCTATTTAGGTCATATTCACAAAATACAATATACACGGGAATAAAAAATTTAAATAAATATGGCTTATCATGTCGTATTTAATAAAGCAATGACTAATCATAAAACATTAAAATCTTACACATTCTTAATATCGAGCTTGTACTCAAGATCAAGCTTAGAACTTAATAAAAAAAAAGATGTCAGTTGATAAGCATTGTTTTTTAAGTGGAAAAATTTTAAATATTTTAGAAGAATAGGACTCCAAAATAGCGATATTTTGCTAAAAAGTGTGGTAAAAAGATAAGATTTTACATTTCAAACAAAACTTTATTTCCAAATTGTGCATTTTAAAATACATCACAGTTTTTATGACAAGAACCATCACAGTATTAAAACTTGGAATTTTTTCCAGAGAGAAACATTCGGCTTGCATACAATATTTCAAATGAAAATCAAATTTTAAATTAATTACTTAAAAGGTGCAAAGGCCAACATAGTGAAAAAGATTCCATGCCAGGACTCGAACCCGGGCCATCAGTATAGCGCACTGACATTCTCCCGACTAAACCACATGGAACGATACCCAGCCTGGAAAATTTCTCACTCTTACAAGTTGGCAAGGCTACAAAAGCAGCACAAGAAGGGATATTTATCGTGAGCCACCGAGATGGGGCAAACACGAAACTTAATTAAAACCAGCTTCGATTGAAACTACATTAGTACTTGGAAATTTTTCCAAAGAGAAACCTTCGCCTTGAATACAATATTTAAAATGAAAATCAAATTTCAAATTAAAACTGCCTTTTAAGCATGTAATTTGAAATTTTATTTTCATTTGAAATATTGGATGCAAGGCGAATGGTTCTCTCAGGAAAAAATTCCAAATATTAATATAGTTTCAATCGATGCTGGATTTAATTAAGTTTCGTGTTTGCTCCATGTCGGTGGCTCACGATAAATATCCCATTTTGTGCTGCTTTTGTAGCCTTGCCAACATATAATAGTGAGAAATTTTCCAGGCTGGGTATCGTTCCATGTGGTTTAGTCGGGAGAATGTCAGTGCGCTATACTGATGGCCCGGGCTCGAGTCCCAGCATGGAATCTTTTTCACTATATTGGCCTTTGCGTCTTTTAAGCAATTAATTTGAAATTTGATTTTCATTTGAAATCATCACAGTGTTTATGACAAATTCGTCACAATTGACACATATTTCACAAATTGGTCACAATGTGACTTCAAAACATTGTCACATTCGTCACAGGTTCGTCACAAAATTAATGCCAAAATAGTCACAAATGACACACTTTTCACAAATTAGTCACACCGTGACTTCACAGAGTGGTCACAATGTGACGTCACAAACGATCTCTAAAACGGCCATAACGACCTCGCATTCTAGTCACTGTGACGTCACATCGACGTCACGTGACGTCACATCGACGGTCACAAGATCACAGCGTGACTTCACAACGACGTCGCCGTGACGTCACCATGCCTTACGGGTTCAGATTCAGTTAGACGTTGACATCAGCTGTTTCTAAATGGGTTTAGGTGTAAATCACCCAACACGTGGCGCTGCTATGCTGCATTTTGCGGGATTTACACGATTTTAGCTATACCCATAACTTAAGAAGGAATGCACGGAATTTGAAATCTTTAGAATTCTCATGTTTGGCATAAATTGCCAATTAATTTTGGTACTGTGGTAGCGAATTTTGAAGTATTAACATGCATGAGATAAAAGAAAGTTTTGGTATTGGCACATCTGAATAGTTTTATCTTGATATAGTGAGTTATAACTATCTATATTATAAAGGACAAACATATCTGTGCGTAACGCATACGTCATTTTGCGAATGGCAACACTTTGAAATTTGAAATAAAATTTTAGTTTTGTAATTTTCTCTAATGCAAATTTTTATACTTCTAAACATCGCTCATTTTAAATTTTTACACCGCCATATAACGAAGAAAAAATGCTCTTTTAAATGCAATTTGTTTGAAAGCTGCATCTCATTTTAATTTTAAGATATTAATTTTTTTGTAGTTTTTAATACTTTTTTTGTAATTGTGGCAGCTGAAGTACTCCATATCTGTTGAAACTAAAGGGGAAAAAATGAAAACAGTAGATTGTTGTATCTTTTAGTTGCCATTTTCTCATAAAAACCGAAAAAAATTTGAAATTAAAATACGTGCTATGTCAATAATATCGTCTGTTATAAAACCCAGTGAGTTTTGGCTTTATTTCGTTGTTATTTATCAATTAAATGATTTTGCCGTGCCGGCTCCATTGCGCAATATTAATAAACAATTTGCACATAAAAAAGTTCAGATTTTCTCTCCCGTTAATTTTCTACAAAGAAATTAAAACTTCATCAATAAATAAATAAAAGAATAATACATAAAAAAGCACGAATTTAACATATATGAAGTCGAACAATTTAAATTTTTAGAGCCGAATTGGGAAAAATATGTGCTTTTAAATGTAATTTGTATGAAATAGAGTTGCTAAGCAACTGTTAAAGTAAAAGAGAAAAAATAATCTATAGATTGAAAACACAAGATAGCTTTTTTAGACATCTTCCTTGAACTTTCCACTGTCACAATTTTGCTAATAATTCTTTTTTTAAATGAAAGCTGTTCATTTGTAGATGTCCTCGCACTAGCTATTTTTCTAAATATTTTCACTTTTATATTTTTAATTTAATTTGAAAAGATTTTTTGAAATTTCATCAAAATGGTAGCAATCGTATTATTTCCACTGTTGCAGAAAAAAAGAAATATTGGGGTTTATTTATCCTTATTGATATCATTTACTCATTACAATTAAAAGTAACTATTTTAAGTCTGAGCTGAAAATGACGTCACTATTTCAAAAACATTTTCGCTAATAAAGCTAATGTTACAATACATTTTCATTCGGCTGATGCCGAATTTGAGACACTCGGCGTAATGCTTCAGTAAGTGCCATATTTAAATGAAAACAATCCTTTTCATTGATAAAACTATATATTTTTACACGAATACATCTAAAAGGCATCAGTTTCTGGAATTTGTACTTCGCGGTACTGAAATTAGACCCTCAAGCCAAAAGAATACATTTTCACATGCAAAGTTTTAGCTGATAAACGGAACTTCACGTTTAAAAATCTATCTAAAGGGAGAATATGTTTATGCGTGCGGCTGACGTCATTTTGAGAATGGCAACGCTTAACGATTAAATGTCGGATTTGCAATGTTTGCTACTGCAATTTTTTGAATTTCTAAACATCGCGCATCTTCAATTTTTACACCCGTTATATAGGGGAAAAAATCTACTTTTAAATGCTATTTTCTTGAAAATTTTATCTTAATTGATTTATTTATTTTGTCTTTTTAAATAATTTTCAAGAATAATGTTTTTTAATCTATATCCATTGAGTACAGGCTCATTTAAGAAATAGGCCATTTGCACTTAAAATAATATAAATAATTCAGCATTTGTCCCTGACTAATTTTTTATAGCGAAATTAAAACTTCATCAATCTAATATATTAAAAAGTGACTGTCCATTTGTATTTCACAGCTGTTCCTCCTAGAGTATGGAATGTTGGGTGTTGGGCGATCAAATTAACGCCAGTTATCCGCATGGGTCCGAGGATGTTAAACGTGGTGGTAGAATTTTAAAATTTGTTTAGTTTTCGCGATATAAATTTTTACGTTATTTTTTATGACATTTTTGTAATGATGGAAACTGAAATTGCTCTATTTTTGTGGATAAAAGAGAGAAAGGGGAAAATGACAAGGATTATTAGGTATCATTGTTTGAAATCATTTTAAAATTGAAATTAACGTATATTTGAATAAATAGTGAAAAAATGATTGTAGTTTTCAAGAAAATTTCACGAAATACGAACTCACACATATTCAAACTTCAGGAATCCGTTTATATTAGAAACACAAATTCGACTCTCGACTGGAACATTGAGATAAATTCTGTTTACGTCAAAAGAAAAAAAAACACCGTACGTTATTTTCATTTAATTTAAAGTCGTAAAGTAGATTTTCAACCATTGCCTTAAGATGGCTAATAAAACTTTTCAGAAGCAGACATTAAAAATGCGGAAAAGCGAGAAATAAAAGAGAGAAAAGTTTTAGCGAGAAAAAAAATAAATCTTTAAATATTTATTGTAATTCATAAATATAAAATGCTTCTGAATAAATTCGTGCAAACAAATTCATTTTTGTATAAGTTGACCCAAATGACATCATTTCTACGAACTCCGAAATTCAAAGCAAAATCTTGGAAGAGGAAAAAGCTCTAGGCAAATAAAGTTATAGAATATGTGCATTTTTATTGGAAAGTTTTGACTTAAATTATAAATATAACTTATTATTTGAAATATTGTATTTAATAAAATTAATATTGCAATGACTTTCTAAATTTACAATAAAGTTAAGATTTCATTTTTCGCAAAAAGATCGATTGTCTCATGCAATTCAAAAGCAACACAACGGGTTGCTACGTAACTAGTGTTGTTAAACTTTATCTTAACACGAAAACGAATATCTATTAAAAAAATATCTACATAAAGACTACTGGGCCCAAAGATAGTTTACATATTGTTTAATTTTTTCTTTCCTGTTCTCCTATTTTAGAAAATAAACAGAGCAAAAAAAAAATATATTTTTTAATAAATTAATTTGCTTGTGATTTCTACGTCTAAATAAAACATTAATAATAGAAATAGGTAAAGACTCTCAAATATATGTAATGTAAAGGTAATTTTAGGCAAAAAACATGAATTACAGTCATCAAATTAGGCAGGATTTTAAACATAAATGTTGAATGTTTTGAGATTTTTTTTAAACGACTTTTACTTTACACTTATTTAAAAGCTTAAATCATCATAAAATAAGCTTAAATGTTAGACGTTCTGAAGCAAAATTGGTCATGTTCATAAAAAATCATTCAGAGATATCGGAAGATAAAAACACTTTGGCTGCCGGCTACGAAGCATGTTCGGAGCAGGGCTGTGCAAAGCGGGCGGTCGCCCCGGGCGCGGAAATTGAAAGGGCGCAAGATTTATATTACAAACCCCAGTTTTTCTTCTTTTTTTCGTAAAAAATATATATATTTACAGATTGGGAATTTTTTTTTTCCCAATGAAAATATGTTAATTTTTCGTTTCAAAGTTATCACATTGTCCCTTACCCTACACACAAATACAAATTTATTAATAAGGACTTCTTTCTTTTCAAAACTTGTCTTTGTCTTAGTCTCTTGCGCTAACCTTTTCTTTTCTGAGTCTGTAATTTTCTTTCTGTGCTTGTGACAAAAACATATACAGGGTGTTCAGCGAATAAGACCCTGATTTCAAAATTAAATATCTCAAAAACAAAGATCAATAGAATTATGCGGTAAACGGTTTATTTATTAGCTAAGCAGTAAAAATGTTATACAAAAGTTTCAAAAATTAGTTTCAAAAACCGTTAACAGATGGCGCTGTAATAGCAATACTTGTAAACTGTTTCGAAGTCCAGAGTACTAGTTCTCATTCCTAGATGGCTCCCTACAGAAAAACGAATATTGGAAAAATCCGTTTTTTCACTGGGGTGATGTGCAGAAGTGGAAACACACGAAGTGGCCACAGAATTATTGCATCAGCTTTAATTTTAGAAATTTTTCTATTAATAGAATTTTCAATAAAAAGTTTAGAAATCATTATAAGAACTTATTAAATATTTTATTAAATTCAATCTTTAATGCCATATAATTATTTAAATCAAAATGCACATATTTAGAAAAGTAATTTTGTACTATTTATTTATTTTTTTATATTTTTAAATCGCGGAATAATATTTTGGTATTATTGTTTATAACTGAATTATTATAAATAAAAAAGTAATTTTTCACTTTTAATTTATTTTTAAATCCCAGTATAATACTTTGGTTTTAGCACAACACATATATTTCTTTTCTTTGTAAACAAAGTTTTAGAGACCGAAATTATGCATTAAAGTATTTTTTTAAAGGAATTGATGATAAGTCATATCATCAACGTCAAAGCAAAAGTATTTTGGATGCTGCATTCCTTTCCAACACTTCGGATCCTATCGCTAGAAGTTGCATTATACTTCTGTGCTCAGTGATAAAAAAAATGAAAACAAGTTTTTAAAATTAAAATTATTTTTTTTAACTTAATTAAGTTTTTAAAAATAGAAACTTTGTATTTTTTCATTCAAACTATTCTTTACATTTAAAAAAAATGATTTATGAATCATTATTATAAATGCTCAGTGATTTTTAAAAAAGGGGTTTCTTTTAGCTTAATTAAATTTTAAAAACAGAAACTTTGGATTTTTTTATTCAAACTTTTTTTACAGTTTAAGTAAATATTAAAAAGTAAAGATTTGAATTTTTTTTAAATCCTCCTCTACTTGGATTCGATTCCGTGATCTACCAATTAGGAGAGAAAAGACATACCACAGAGATACTGGTATCTGGACCGAAGTAGCTTATAGCAAAATTTGAAACAAATCTTAATTCTGTCAACACATGGCTCCGCTTCTGCACATTACTCGAGTAAAATATTTGAATAAGTTCTTATTTAACGTTTGCTAAACTTTTTATTGAAAATTCTATTAATTGAAATTCTCTAAAATTGAAGCTGATGCAATAATTCTGTGACCAGATGTCTCCACTTCTGCACATCACCCCAACGAAAAAGCGGTCTTTCCCAATTTTCGATCTTCCATAGAAAGCCATCTAGGAATGAGACACTAGTGCTCTCGACTTCAAAACACAATGTATAGGAATTGCGATTAGAGCGCCATCTGTTAGCGGTTTTTGCAACTAATTTTTGAAACTTCTGTATAACATTTTTACGGCTTAGCTAATAAACAAACCATTTACCGCATAATTATATTGATCTTTGTTTTTGAGATATTTAATTTTGAAATCAGGGTCTTATTCGCTGGACACCCTGCACTCTCAAATACAGTGCCTGGAATACCTAGTGTGGAAATATGCTATCCAAACAGTGCTAAAAATTTGTATCCCTTATATGTGGGGAGCAGTCTCCCCGCAAGCAGTCTCCCCGATACTGCTAAAATCCCAAGTGTCGATCAAAGCGACATCTGTAGACGACGATCGTAGCGACATTCGTATTTCTAGTATTACATTGTATAGAGTAGCAATTTCTTGCAGTTGTAGAAAATATCCTGCAGATGTCGCTGCGATCTGCATATTGCAGCAGTATCATTGCACATTTAAGGGATACAATATTTTAGCGTTTTTTTAAGTATTAGAGGGATAGCCGACTTCCACACTATATATTCTAGGCGCTATACCCGCAAAATAGCATGGGGTTTCCTTCTGGGAATACAAAAGGGTTGCAAACTGTTATACTGTATTGTTAGATACATATTTTCTACACCCATTTCCAAAATACAAGTGAAATTTCCTCTTATTTATTTAGTCTTCTTTGAGTTTCTGATTTAAAATT
Organism: Maratus speciosus; assembly: GCA_963932465.1. Taxonomy (NCBI): domain Eukaryota; kingdom Metazoa; phylum Arthropoda; class Arachnida; order Araneae; family Salticidae; genus Maratus; species Maratus speciosus. The sequence goes on along the minus strand of OZ010795.1, from coordinate 565,998,142 downwards.
AAACATAAAGTTCCGAAATAAACCCGAAATATATATTCAACAGAATTTATTTCCGTTTCTGCATTTTTCAGTTTTGTGATATATTTCACAAAGAAAAAGTGTGTGTGCATGGGTGGTGGGGGCGCCAAATTCAGGCTTTGCCCCGGGCGCAGTTTTCTCTCCGCACGGTGCTGGTTCGGAGTTAAAGTTCCTGTGTGCCTGGTCAGGGCTCGAAATGGAAAAATCCACGAAACGAAACGCTATTTCAAAATTATTGTCAATTTTTTTTTTTTTTTTTTTTTTTTTTTTTTTAAGTACAGTAAAGTCTCGATTATTCGAGTACCGCTTAACCTAATTTCCGCTTTAACAGGGTTATTTTCTTCTGATGGACTGATGGCTTCCATTATTATGAAACAGTCATTATAAATTAAGTGTGAGGTGAAGGTGAAAGAGCAGCCGTAACAAGTTAGAACTCTGATTTTCTGGTCAGAACGGGGAGGAAAAATGGGCATAATTTTTTTTCAAAAAAAAATTATGGCCATCCCCCCCCTGCCCCCCATTCTGACCAGAAAATCAGAGTTCTAACTTTTTACCCAGAAAATCAGAGTTCTAACTTTTTACGGCTACTATTTCATCTTCACCTCACACTTCATTTATAATGGCTGTTTCATAATAATGGAAGCCATCAGTCCATCAGAAGAAAATGATCCATTCCAAAAGTATAAGTTCGATCGAAAAAAAACTATTTAATACGTTGAGCAGAAAGAAGAGGCTACACCTGCAATTTTCATGACACTAATAGAATCATATAGCTCCCAATTTGTACGGATTAGTTACTCCTAAAATCGGATACAAATTTTTGCCCTATTTCATCGTTGACAATTGTTAGATTTCGGCGATTTTATTAGGCATAATTTACTGGTAAGTTTTAGAGGTAAGAAAAAAATCTTAGAAATTGGTAGCTATGCTGTAGCGTAATATTGCAGCAAAATTGACATTCAACAAACAAAAAACTATCAAGGGCTTTTTCAAGTAAACAATTTCATTCTCCGTTTTTCTTAAAAGTAACGGAAATGTCATCAAATAAATATTACTAGTATCATAAAAATGAATGAATTAAGTGAAAATTTATATTTCATCTCCAGAGTTGATTACGATTTGTGTCAATCCGGTTTATCCGAGGTGAGCATGGTCCCTATTAACTCGAATAATCGGGATTTTACTGTATAGCAAATTTATATTTAAACGAAGAAAAACCAATTTAAAAAAGTGCATTCAAGATTCTAAATAATTAGAAAAAAAGTTACAAAGAGCATAGTAAGCTATATGTATGAAAATGCAATAATATTTTTTAATAATTCCACGAACCGGAACACTATTTTCCAAACTTTCACGAACCGGAACAATATTTTCGACACTTTTACGAACCGGAACAATATTTGTCACAATATCACGAATTTTAAAATTTGTTCCGGTTCATTTCGAGCCCTGTGCCGGGTCCAAGCTAGAGAACCTACAACCTTTGGTTTCCAAAGGTTGGAGTTTTTCTAGTCCAAACACCCTTCGGAGACTATCTTTATATTTCCAGGGCCTCTCTTCACCACCAGTACCTGCCTATGCTCTTTCTATTTTAGGGTGGCACTCAGTATCGCCTATCTTTTTCTGCTATACGGTTGGTTCAGGTAGATCCCGGGTGTTTTGTGATCTACGCATATTTAACTCGACCTGGTTTTGGCATGTAAAGAGGGAATTTTGTAAGCCATTTTTAACCCAAATTCTGATAGGCTAGAATTATAAAAATTATGTACAAAGGTGTGTTTTGGATGACAATACAACATTTTAATATTTTTACAACTTAATTATAAACGAATACATTCATTTTAAGGCATTTTCCAATTAACCTGCACTGTATAAAAATGTTGGTTAAAATAAGGAAATTGAAGTTGCAATCGAGACGCCATTACATTTTGCGTATTTTAATGGAATTTTTTTCCGTAAATTCCTTATAAATTTCCGTTATTTTACAAAATTTTTCGGAACTACTTGATTATCCCGTCGAATAATTTCGCCAAATTATACAAATCGCCAAACTATTAGCCAAATTACGGAAATGACATAATTTTAATTTTAAATAACGAAATTAAAAAAAGAAATAGTAAAATATTAATAAAAATAAAATAAAATGTCGAATTAAAAATTACTTGATGACATAACAAACACGTGTAAAGTGTTTAATGTCAAGAAAATTTGACATTTACGCGATCACGAGTTCAGGGGCGCTATTTCAAAACTTTCTTGGGGGGGGGGGGGTGCAAAGTCTTCTTTGAGGACAGTGGCATAGCCAAGGGGGGGGGGGGTATCCTTTTCCCTCCGAAAAAGAATCGATTAAAAACTCCGTTTTAAGCAGGTTTTCATCTTAGCAGGTGTACTTTCAAGATACTGACTAAGGTTTTTCGTTTAAGACAATATTCCGTTACAGACAGTTTACATTTTACAAGTATATCTAAGGCTGTTAAAACATCCTTTCTATAGTAAACCTCTGAAGAGCATAGGTACATTTACTGTAAAACTTGTGAAAATGAAACCAGTGAAAAAAAGAATTATTTCGGAAATGGAAAAAAAAACCGCGTTTCTTTGAAAAAAAAAAACACCATATAATTACACTTGCTAATACTCAGAACTGTCTAAAATGGAGTTTTTTTCCCCTGACCTTTCGACTTCTTCTTTACAGGTTTTGCTGCAGAGGTGGGGAGCCATTTCAAGAGGTTCTTGGAGAGGGGGGAAGACAGCGTTTTCTTTGAGGGGAAGGGCTTGAAACAGCGTACGGGATTTTGCCCTCTTAACGTCTTTTAAAATTATGGGATTCTTCCAATAACATTTTTTAATTTTCGTGGAAAACCGCAGTAGTTTTTTCTTTTTTTTTGCGGAATCAACTCGCCAATCGACCGCGGAAAAAAATCTTTAATTTTGTCAATTTTACTTGGTAAAAATAGTCAATTTGGCAAATTAGTTGCGGAAAAAATATTACTTCCTAAAAGGACCGTGAAAAAAAAACTGAAAGATTGTGGAAAAAAAAGCGGTTATTGCCAATCGGTTGCGGGAAAATAAATGCAGATTTCAACAATCGGTCAAAAAAAAAAAAAAATCAAATTTGCTCATTAGTCACGCACAAAAAATTGTGAATTTCGAATATCTATTAAGGGGGAAAAATAGTTTTGTCAAAGGTTTCGGATAAAAATCACGAATTTAGTCAAAGTATCGCGCAAAAAATTCAAAAATATCGTCAAATGATCGCGCAAATCAATCGCAAATTTTGTCAGTCGGCTGCGAGAAAAAAAATGAATTTTAAAAAAATGATCGTAGAAAAGAATCGCGACTTTCGTCAAAATATCTCGGATAGAAATAGCGAATTTCGTTAACCGTCGCAAAAAATATCGTGAATTTTGACAAATGGTTACGGAAAAAAATTGTGAATTTCGTGAATCGATCACGGAAAAAATCGCGAATTTCGTCGAATCGTCGGGGAAGAAATCGTGAAATTCAATCGGTCACGAAATAATCAGCCCATAAACATAGTCAACACGCCAAGAAGTTTGCAAATTTTGTGACTCATAGGGATTTGAAATTTTCGCCACTGATTTTCTGCGAGTAGAAAATTTCCTTTATCATTTTCTGCATTCCTTTCCAGACTATGATCAAAATTCCACACAATTCCACTAAATTCCAGAAATTTGCAAAACATTTGGTATCAGGTAGAGTCTGCATTATAGATGAGTTCGGGCTCTTTCTAGCCCGACGATTTTAAATTCGAGGCCGCCCGAGTCCAAAACATTTTGTGTCATCAGAGCCCGAGCCCGAAAATATGCAGTAGTAAAAAATTGCATAATATTTAAAAAATGTTTCAAATGTAATTATCATTTGTAAACTACTTTTTACATAGAAATGACTGTTAAAGGAAAATTTTAATTTAATATTATCAAAAGAAAAGATTGGTATCAAATAAAAATGTACTTACTTAAAATGTATAAAAATGTACATACTTAAAACGATTCTCATATTTTTCTCTTTTTATAGGAAAATCTTATGGGCATGCTAATGAAGTGTATTTCATGAATAAATGCATGAAATTTGTAGAAATTACTATTTATCTACCGAATAATGGAACAACATTTATCAATTTTCTAAACAAAGGTTTACATTTTAAACTACACTGGTTTCCAAAAATTAAGGGAAAATCACAAAAAGAGCTATAACTCGTTCAAAAATGAACCTATTCGTGTGAAATTTGCATATGTTTTTAACTAAAAGATGCTGAATAAAATTATAAAATTCAAATTAGTGGCGTTGCAATCGGATTGCGTCATCTGTGAGGAGCATAAAAATGCATGATAGAGAGTACGACTGCTGTTGTCGCTGTGATTATTATTAAAATATCTAGGAAGGGTGAGTTCGCGATAAGCATCAAGCTAAGGACCCAGTATAAATATAAAATAATTGTAATAAAATTTTTATATCAATAATGAAAGATAGAAATCTATTTTCTTACCTTTCTGGTAAAACAGACATACGCTGGTTTCCTTCTTACGTAGGCAACCTGTAATTTTTATTTAATGAATAGATGTGGCAAATTGTGAATAATATCATCTTCGAAGAATCCAGATGTAATGAAAAAACTATTTAATGCTTGAAAAAATTCTGTGTTACAAGGATCCACACTCACACACTAAAAAATATAAAGTAAAAAGATTAAATATTAATAAGATAAGAGTAATGACATCGAAAATCCGATAGGAGACGTAAGTCTTCCATAGGACAAAGGGTTGACGCACAAAAAACCGTGCGTCTTGACCTGGCAAAATCGGCCCTTCAAGTGAGAAGTAAAAAGGGGCCCACACAAGTTAAAACAGAGTAAAATAGTCTGGAAACAATAAAACTGCTTAACAAGCAAATCGGTTCTAATTAAAGGAGTCTATATCGTCAGAAAAGTTCTCTGGTGCTGCGATCTATTGTCGCCTTTTCGAAACATAAGTCTCTGACACAATTGTCCATTAGTCCGTGATCTTACGGGAACTTCGCTCAGGGAAGTGTCGCCATCTTAGAACACATTTCACAACTAAAATGAAGGCGTGTTGCACATGTCACAGATAAATTGTCATTTCACAGGCGAGGTGGTGTTGGACATAAAACCACTTACGCTGAGACTTTTTCCAACACCCCCGCTTTTTATGTCAAACCGACGAGAGTAAAATGTTTAACTTATTTCTCAAACACTCAAAATGAGGCTTAGGCAGCGGCTTGGTGAGCACGTCTGCCAGCATTAACTTCGATGGGCAATAAGTTATTTTGATTATGCCATTCTGGCATAGATGTCTGATGTGATGATACTTTACTTCCACGTGTTTAGTTCTTGTCTGTGCCTTTTCGTTTTCGGTCAATCTTATGGCTGATAAGTTATCTTCGTACAATGTTACGGATAGTTGTTGACATAGTTCGAGATCGTTTAACAAGTCTAATAACCACGAGATTTCTTGACCTGCATTAGAGGCAGCGATATATTCAGCCTCCGTGGACGAGAGTGCTGTGCAACTCTGTTTCCTCGATGACCATGCCAATATATTATTTCCTAATTTAAACAAGTTTGACTTCCTGTCTATTCTGTCGTTCCCCCAATCGGCATCGCTATATGCCGTTAGGATTGGAGGTTTTGTTTTATCTATGACGAATTTAAGATCTTTGGTAGTAAGCAGATATCTAATTAACTTCTCGGTAGCTTGCCAATCGACTTCCCTTGGGGATTCATTCCTTCTTCCCAGGATATTAACGACTGATGCTATGTCCGGTCTAGTTAAAGTTGCAATGTATAGAAGCCCTCCTATAGCCTGTCTAAATTTTACATTATCTCCCATTAGTTTCCCGTTTGGATCTAGATTAAAGTAGTTAGTATTCATGGGTGTATATGTAGGCTTACCATTTAACAAATTGAATTTTTCTGCGATTTGTATTATTTTGTGTTCCTGGTCCAATTCTAGATTACCGTTTTCTGTTTCCTTTATGTTTATTCCTAAATATTGTGTTACTTGACCTAAGTTTTTGTTTTCGTATTGCTTTGATAATTCAGTGTATACTTCGTGTGTGTCTGTTTTATCTCCTGCGACTAAGATGTCATCAACATACACTATTATGTATGCGATTTTTCCATCTTGGACTCTTTTGTACATACATTTGTCTGACGCGCATTCAACGAAATTTAGTTCTTTTAGAGATTTACTTATTTTTTGGTTCCACGCCCTAGCTGCCTGCTTAAGGCCGTAAATCGCTTTGTTTAAACTACACACTTTATCTTCTTCCCCTTTTGTTATGTATCCCTCTGGCTGATGCATATAAACCTCCTCTTCTAAATCGCCATGTAAGAAAGCAGTTTTGACATCTAGGTGAGTTATTTTAAGGTCTTTGTACACCGCGGCGTTTAAGAATGGTCGCAGGGTGGTATGCGCTACAACGGGTGCGTAGATCTCATCAAAATCGCTTCCATATTTTTGAGCATATCCCTTAGCGACCAATCTAGCTTTATATCGCTCTATAGACCCGTTGGCTCCCTTTTTGCCTTAAACGTCCACCTACAACCTATGACGCGTTTTCCCGGGATAGGTTTTATTAATCTCCAAGTATTACTTTGCTTCAGAGAATCTATTTCCTCACTAGTGGCTTTTAACCATTTATCTTTAGTTTCTGCGTCATTGATATTTTGTAGGTCTGTCCATGACTTTAGCTCCTGAATTTGACACAGGTTTGCGCTTATTCCATAACGGTTAGGTGGTACGCCACGATTTTGTCTTTGCGATCTTCTCGGTTCAAGGGATGTGTCGGTCGGGGTGTTATTCTGATCATCGTCGTGTTCTTCTAGATCAATATCAATATTATCTGCGGGAGTTTGTTCGTTGTTTTGATTTTCTTTGGCGGGTTTAATTTCCTCATCTTTTATACCATCTTCGAAGAATTTTACGGTTCTAGATATTATAATTTTATTTTCACCCGTATATACCATATAGCCCATGCTCCTGAAATCATATCCCAACATTATTCCCTCGACGGCTTTCTCATCTAACTTATTTCTTTTAGGTTTGTCGATATAGACAAATGCCTTACATCCGAATGTTTTAATGTTCGAGAGATCGGGTTTTTTTTTATGCCAAAGTTCATAGGGTGTCATGTTATTTTTGTTAGCTTTTGTTGGTAGACGGTTGATGAGGTAGGTGGCGGACATGACAGCCTCCCCCCAGAATTGCTTAGGTAACTTGGCGTCCGACAATATGGTTCTAGCCATTTCCACTATCGTTCTATTCTTTCTCTCTGAAACGCCGTTCTGCGGGCTAGAATAGGGAACACTCAATTGACGCTCTATCCCGTTTTCTATCAGGCAGTTTTCAAATTCATCACTGATATACTCTTTTGCGTTATCGGATCTTACTGCCTTTATCAACTTGCCAAATTTATTTTTTGTTAGCGCTATGTATTCTTTCAGTTTGATAACGGCTTCCGATTTATGCGCGATTAAGTATGTTATTGTGTACCTTCTATAATCATCCGTGAATGTTATAAAGTACCTTTTCCCACCTATCGTTTCAGTATTCATGGGCCACATATATCGGAATGTGCAAGGGTACCGATGTCTTTGCTTCTGTTTGTGGCTACTTTAGGGTAGGGCAGAGCGGAAAGTTTCCCTTCAATGCACTTGGTGCATCGCGTGTCATGTTTACAATTATTAATTGTTATCCCATTGGCTAATTCATGATTAACAAGGTATTTAATATCATCAAAATTTTTGTGTCCGAGTCTTCGGTGCCACATTGAAATACAATTTGTATTGTTACAGAAAGTTTGAGTACTTATAGTATAGCCGTAATCATCTTCAGGGTTTAATACGTAAAGATTATCATTTAATTTAGCTGTCAAGATTATATTATCATCCTTGACAAATAAACATGCATTTTTCTCGAAAATTACCTTTATGTTATGTTCAGTGGCTTTCTTAACTGACAATAAATTGCCCTTTAGTTCTGGACAGTATAATACATTTCTTAGTGTAATGTAGTGGTTTTTGTCTGTTTTTATTTTTACGTCGCCCATACCTTGCGAATTAAGCCTTTTTCCATTAGCGATTTTTATATTCCCAAAATTCCCGGCTGTGAATGTAGCAAAATTTGTTTTTGCTGATGTAACGTGCCTGGTACAACCCGAGTCAATGATGTATTTGTTTGAATCTGTTGTTTGTGTTTGGTTAATTTTTATTGGCTCAATTTCAAAATTGTTTTCCATTGGCAAGAGAGGAATGATCGATTGGTTGACCTCATCCTCTATATTTGATTTGCTGTTAAAGCAAAAAATCGAGGAGTCGGTTTTACTACCATTGTGTTGATTTTTGGGGTTTACCGAATTGGCTTTAAAGTTGGCATGGTTGTTAAATTTATTACTGTTATAATTTTCATTTCTTTGGTAATTGTTTTTCTGTTTGTTTGTCAATTTGTAACATTCTGAACGAGCGTGCCCATCTCGTTGACAGAAATTGCAATACTTTTTGCTCCCTTTATTTACAATTTTATGTGCTGTGTCCCTTGGTCGTGTGCTGGTGTTTTTGTATTCAATCCGATGAGAGTACTCATCGATGAGTTTGTTTTTTACAAACTCGACGTCTAGATCCTTTCCGTCTCTAACCTCCATACTCGTTATAAGAGGGGCGTATGACTGAGGCAAGCTGCAAAGCATAAGAACCACAATGTGCGAATCATTTATGAGCTCTCCAATGGCAGCGAGTTTGTCACGGATAGTTAAAATATTGTTGATATGTAAATTTAAGTCTCCGCCCTCGTTGAGCCTTTGCGAATATAGCTTCCTCAAAAGGAATAATTTGGATGATAAGATGGGGGGGGTCCATCTTCCGGTCCCGGGCCCTTTTCAGGCCCATTTGTCGACGCAAGGAACCACCCGTGAAGCAAGCCCCACGGCGCGTCCCGAAGGTCGCCGCCAGACAAGCTCCAACAGAGCGGAACCCCACGCAAACCCCGGCCAAACCGACGCCGCTGCCCAGCGCACACGGCGACGGCTATTCCCAAGAAGAGACGAACGGCCGCTACGACAGTCCTCACCACCCAGCTAGAAAACCAAATAATCCCTAAACTTGGTTACTCGAGCCGGTAGACCCCGCAAGCCATCGCAGGAACCAGACGCCCATAAAGACGCTGGGCCCACGGACTGAACCGAGGCTTCCCGACCCGAATTTGATTTACGGACAGGCCCCCAAGATCAGATACCATTTTCCGGCAGAGACATTTTTGTGGGCCAGCCGATAGGAAAATTATTGGAGGGCCCCTAACTTGAAAACCAGGGAGGACGGGGAAAATCCCTCCGGCCGTAAAGCGACACAGCTCCTGGCTTTTCGCCCAAACCACCCGGCTCAACCGACGGAACCCCTCGCGGATCACGCCGGGAACCAGTTGGCCCAGACTAGGTGCCGTTAGCGACCCCAGGCGGGCACGGAAAGCTCCACCTAGACGGAATAGACTCCGCCTCGCTAGGGGGTTGGACGGAACGGAGTCCCGCCAGCCCCCACCGACTCGACTCCATCCTAGGACAGAGAAGCCAGCGGAGGCCGACAGAAGCCCGCCCGCCACTACCTTACCTCACGGCCGTCGAGGGTACCCAGGCCCGAAGGCCCCTGACCCCGTGCAGTGACCGACCGCTACCTTTGTTAGTGCGTTCGAAAGTTAGGTGGAGACACCTCTAGGTCCTCATCACCAGGCGAGGAAAACTCCGGTACCGCATAGACACGGAGGACCTGGATCGGACCAAGAGTTCATCCAAGGCACGATGAGCTGCCGCGTTACCGGCGAGCCTCCGGCTCGTTTCCCTGCGGGAGTAGTGTTGGATGGTGGACCTGCCGGCCGACCCCCTCCCACGGGGCACGGCACGACGCGGAGCAACCAGAACCATACTGGCCTCCCCACGCGACCGCTCCTTGGTCAACGGGGGCACCGCCAAACCCCACCACCCTTAGGGTCGGCTCCCAACTGCTCCAGCTGAGGTCCTCGGAGGGATGAGCCACTCAAGTCATAAAGTAACCTGGGCGCTGTCCGGAACCCTCGCCCTTCGGTTGCTCCTGGAGTCCCTGCATGGCGTTCCCGCGAGCCCCGTCGTCACTAGCGAGCACCGAGGACTTTCCACTACAAAGCCCTCACTCATACTTCAGGCTCCCTCATAGTCAATTGGTGGATGGGGTCCTATCGCCTTAGCTAGTCTTTGCCCGGCGATACCGTCCGGCCCGAAGACCGGCACCGGGATCGACCTATGGTGCGTCGCTACCCGGCTTGCCCAGAGAACCCGGGTGCCGTAAGACCGCCCACCAGTGACCGCCGAAGCGGGCGACGGCCCTATTCACAACGTCCGTTAACCGTGGCCACCGTGCTCAACGCCTGTCGGAGATGAGCCTCTCAAGGAGGTGGCGAATCGTCCCCATTCGGCCCCCTCGCATTCGTACACAACGAACTCTGCCGAGCTTCGGTCACCTCCCCCACTCAAGGGGTCGGGTCGGAACCACCCGGAGGGGTGGATTCGGCCTTTGGTGAACACTTTTGAATCTTTCCCATATGTCTTTGGGAGATGTCAATTTTCTAATGTGAACGATTTGTGTATTTTCAATGCACAAACAAATGATGGCTTTCACCTTAGCAGCATTTTTTGTATATGTATCATCGGGTGAGCTAGGTGGAGATTCTGTTATATATTTGAATAAATCATCTTTAATTAATAAATTTTCTAATTTAAAACTCCAGTGACTATAATTATTATCATTCAATTATTCTACTGCCGTAATTTCTTTTGAAGCAGACATAGCGTGTTATTCAAGTATTATAAATTCTTTGATAACAAATATATTTACTATAAGAAGTTTGTGACTTTCTTAAAATAATTTCTTAGAATATATGCATAAATGTAAATAAAATGATCATTTATTCATAATAATCAATCAGTATTCATTCACAATAATACCTTTTTTTGCGATATTCGTTATTTATTCATGCACATTTATTTTCATGTATATATTTCAATATTTCATATCTTATATGTGCATCTTGTTCATTTTATCACAATCAGATAAACAAATTTTTATTACTGGGTTTTTTATTTATTTATTTACTTTCCCCTTCAATTCAGCCCTCATAATCTATTAAAATATCTAGGAAGGGTGAGTTCGCGATAAGCATCAAGCTAAGGACCCAGTATAAATATAAAATAATTGTAATAAAATTTTTATATCAATAATGAAAGATAGAAATCTATTTTCTTACCTTTCTGGTAAAACAGACATACGCTGGTTTCCTTCTTACGTAGGCAACCTGTAATTTTTATTTAATAAATAGATGTGGCAAATTGTGAATAATATCATCTTCGAAGAATCCAGATGTAATGAAAAAACTATTTAATGCTTGAAAAAATTCTGGGTTACAAGGATCCACACTCACACACTAAAAAATATAAAGTAAAAAGATTAAATATTAATAAGATAAGAGTAATGACATCGAAAATCCGATAGGAGACGTAAGTCTTCCATAGGACAAAGGGTTGACGCACAAAAAACCGTGCGTCTTGACCTGGCAAAATCGGCCCTTCAAGTGAGAAGTAAAAAGGGGCCCACACAAGTTAAAACAGAGTAAAATAGTCTGGAAACAATAAAACTGCTTAACAAGCAAATCGGTTCTAATTAAAGGAGTCTATATCGTCAGAAAAGTTCTCTGGTGCTGCGATCTATTGTCGCCTTTTCGAAACATAAGTCTCTGACACAATTGTCCATTAGTCCGTGATCTTACGGGAACTTCGCTCAGGGAAGTGTGGCCATCTTAGAACACATTTCACAACTAAAATGAAGGCGTGTTGCACATGTCACAGATAAATTGTCATTTCACAGGCGAGGTGGTGTTGGACATAAAACCACTTACGCTGAGACGTTTTCCAACAATTATGAGATAAGAAAACTGGGATAGCCAATTCATTAGTATGACCTCGAGGTATCATTTGTCCGTATAGCTACGATATAGAGCTAATGGAAGGTTGGGTGTAGGCCAAAGTCAAACAAAGGTGGCCAGATGTCTAAATCTGATTCCTTCTTTTGTTCATAGGCTTTGGAAAGAATTTCAAATCACTGGTTTGGCCTCCAGAAGCTTTACCCAAGGACGGGAAAGAGCTACGACAAGCACCGATGACCAGTATGTGTGGTTATGTGTGCGAAGGAATAGAACAGTGTTCTCATCTTAGTCTCTTATTCTCGTATAGTCTCATCTTAGAGCCTTCCTTGCTGCAGCCACTGGAAGGTTAGTATCAACGTCTACTGTGCGTAGAATGCTTCCTGAAGGTGGCCTTTATACGAGGAGACCAGCCATTTGTGTGCCGCTCAACTCATGTCACCGGAGGGAACGTTTAAGGTGGACACGTCAACATGTCCACAGGACGGCTGATCAATGGAGACGTGTTCTCTTAACAGACGAGTTCCAATTTAGCCTCCAAAGCGATAATAGGCTTTGTTTGATTTGGAGAGAACTTTGAACACGCTATCATCCATCAAACATTCGTAAAAGAGATTTGTAATGAAGAGGCAATGTCTGTGTTTGGGATGGTATCTTTTTTGGCGGGCGTACAAGCCTCCATGTCTTTCCAAGTGGAACTGTGGATGCTGACGTCTATAGAGATGACATTCTTGATGCTTATGTGCGGCCTTATGCCGGTGCAATAGGTAATAATTTCCTTTTACAGGACGATAACGCTAGACCGCACAGGGCTCACATCGTATAAGATTATTTTCAGCACCAAACAATTCAGTGCATGGAATGGCCAGCGTGATCACTGGGCTTGAATCACATCGAGCAAGTTTGAGATGCTTTAAGAAGATGTGTCCCTTCTCTCGACCCCCTCCGGAGACCCATGTCACGCATACAACTGCTTTACAAGAGCAATGGCTAGCATTTGCCAGCGAGTTTATCGATCGCATAACTGATGGTATCACACATCGCTGTATGTGCTGTATTCCTTCTAGGGGTGATCATACTATATATTAAAGGTACTTTTCCTATACCAAACTGACACATTTATTTTGCTAATTTTAAAATTATGTTAATTTCTGAAACACCACAATCGTCTGGTAATTTCTTTTAGTGTTATTTTATACCTTACTATGTGTTGTACACTGTGGCTCAGTTTTATTAAAATCTACTTGTAACATTTTGAGTAATCGTTACTTTTGTTGTTTTTCCTTAATTTTTGGAAACCAGTGTATAACCAATTCCTTCCTCATAACAATCTTTAGGGATTGGCGTGACCCTGAAAATAATCTTAAATAAAAAATTTTAATGTCCCGGTGCTTTTACAGGAAAAGAGAAAACACTGCTCGATTGCTTTCTATCGGAATAATATGGTAATTAAAGTTACTTACGACTGAAAGTGGCTTCGTAAATTGCAGCGTACAGCTTCAGCATCAGCAGAGCTTATAATAGATATAATATTCACTAAAGTTATTTGCATATGAAGAGCGATTACGACTTGTGTAAGTTGTGTACGATCGAACACTAAATTATTCGCAAACCGAAAACTATAAACAGAAGAAAATATTCTCTCTGTGTTATATCTCTAAATAACAATAATAATAATAATAATAATAATCCAACTGCAAAATAACCTCTGCCGCAAACGAAAATCGAACTAAAAACAAATTAATTATTCCTGCCTCCTTTGTGGCGCCGTGTCGTAGACGTCCAAACATAAATCTGTATATATGACTAATCATTTTCTTTAAAATAGCATTCTATTCTAATAACTAAAATAGAAAAACACAATTTCTGTTTCCGCTTCATTCTGATCAAAAAATCAATACAATATTTTGAAAAGGAATAAGTAATTTTCATGGGGAAAAAAAGTTCTTTTAATTTTTTCTATTCATGGATAAGTAAAATTTTCAGGTTTCAGAAAGAATGACTCTGAGCCCGTCTCATTTCTTGTCTGCATTGGGTCGCGCAACTAAATATTTTTCAAAACCGACACGACCCGAGGCACATATCGAGGTAGGTTGACATTTCTTTTTTTCGTTTTGGGTCAGATTGACAGTCTTGCATCGGATCGGGTAACCTGATTTTACCCGAACTCGAGTTGCCTGATCAAGTCAGGTTTATGCTATTTTTTTTTCGCTAGGTGTAAGGTTAACTGTTCTAGCCCTGAGGGGGACGAGATTTCTTTGGTCATTTTGCACACGGCTGGGAAGCAATTAATAGAATTTTTTCTCACATATCTTTTTAAAATTAACCAAAATACTCATCAATAAGAAATGTGTCACCTTGAGAGTATTGTAATAGTAAAGTCTTTAGAAAATATTTTTGATAATTATCAGTTTCTGTGCATAAAGTGTTTATTTATTGCGTTTGTTTTTATTGAAATAAAATCTGGCAAGTTACTTTATCTTTTGAAGAATTAATGAAAAAAAAATGTTTAGTCTGACCTGTGATGACAGATAGGGATGCATGGAATATTCCGTATCTATTCGGTATTCAGACATACTTCCGAATATTCGGCTAGGAAGAATATCAAACTATTCGGTCTGCCGAATATCGAACTATTCGGCCAAACCGAATACTTAAAAATATCTTTTGAAAAATATTTTTAAAATTCTCACACAACTTCTACTTTTAACTGTCAATTTATAAAGATATTCAGAATAATTGGAAACAGAATCATATTTAAATCAAAGAGAATGCTGTTACATTATTTATTTGCTCTTTGTTAAGTGTCACTTAAAAAAATTAACTATTAATGAAGACCTGCATAGAAATAAATGATGCACAAATGGAAGTTTCTGAACAATGTCTTGTATATAATCTGTTTTTTGCTTTTTCGCAAAAAGGGTGTTTCTAAACAAAATGGGAAAAACTTTCAGATGTGATAATAGACATCAAGACAGATCATTTTTGCCCTAGAAACCAGTATCTCAATCCACTTAATTAGTCAAAATCAAAAATATAGTATATCTCATCTCACTTCAGGTCAAACTTAGATTTTCATTTGTTACTTTAACAATAATGAAGATATCGTAACTATATTTTAAAAAGAATTACTTTGATTTCTGTGACATATGATATCATGAGAAGAAGTGCCAGAAATTGGTTGTGTGTGTAATTACTTGTTTACTTGTAAAAAGGTCTTGTTTATCAAAATGGAAGTATCTGTGTTAAATATAATGAACAATTTTTAATTTTTTAATATCTTTAAACTTTGAATTCGGCCAGCTGAATATTTGGTATTCAGTTTGCCTGTAGGCCGAATGTTCGGTATTCAGTTTACCTGTAGGCCGAATATTCGGTATTTGACCAAAATCATTATTCGGTGCATCCCTAATGACAGATAAATTTTCTGAAATATCTAATTCCTTGGGGGGAGGGGCGTGCCCACCCCCGAGCCCCCCTCAAATGGCGCCCGTGCACCAGTTATTGGCATTTAATCGTATAATATGGCGATAGTTTTTCGGTCAACGAGATAATCAAGTAGTATCAAGTTTTCCCATATTTTTTTTTCATATTTCCGTTTCAAAGACAAAATACAATTTTTTAAGGAGGGACTTACGTCTTTATGAATTTTAATCTTCAAGGACACGTTTACATCAAGTTAAGAATATCTCAATTTAGTTCAAACAACAGTATGGAAACAGCCCTCATGCAGTTCACCTGAGTGATACATATCAATTTCAAATAGTGTAACGTCGTTAAAATATACCGCAAACGATACTTCCCATAGACAGTCATGTAACGGTATTCTTCTAAGTGTCCCTGTAAACGAACTGCAAGTGCTACAAACTTCATTTTCGATACCGAAAATGACATAGTAAACGTCAATAACATATATCAATTGCATGGTTGTCCGGGTATATTTTTCTTAATTAGAATACAGTCAGAAAAGACTGACAGACAAAATGAATTTATAAACCCTTTTCAACTATGTTGGAAAGTGTTCAAAATGTCAGTTCTTTAATTGGAATCTACAAATAATAATGCCAGCGTTTCAAATAATTTAACAATTTTTTTCTTTCTATTTATTATTTTCCCTTTCTCTCTGTATTCCCAAATTATTTTACTTTTCAATAATTTATATACGGATGTCTGTAACATATCACATAAATGATTCAACTATAAGAAATAAAATTTAAGTTCATCTGGCTGTAAATTAACCACCTGTCATAGAAATCGACACTGTTCCAAATTCGTGTCATTTTCAATTAAACAATTTTAAAAAGATATGTCTCAAATAAAAAGAGATAACAATGAAAGACGGCTTTTAGTACGTATATTCTAAGCTTTTCTTATGATCATGTCTATTACAAAACAGATGTCACCATTTCGTTTCTCACAAAAGAAGAATAGAATGACCCATTTAAAACGATATCATAAGACTGAAGAACGTGAAAGAAATTTATTTTATGTCAGATCGAATGATTTTTTGTGAGTATTTCAAGGAATATTTTTTAGAAGAAATTTTTTTTTTAATTTCCAGAGTAATTTTTAATAATGTTTTTTTTTTCTGTTAAAGGAACTTTTTTTTACTGATGCTCATTTACTCATTACTTGCACATACCGGGTGAGCAAAAAGTCCGTATAAACTTTAAAAATTCATAAAAACCGAAAAAGTAACCGAAATGAAAGCAGTTTGCAGGATTAGCATCTATAGGTCACGGGAAATTTTTTTAAGACAGAAATGAAAAATAACTCAAAAAACAGTCGGCAGATGGCGCTGGTTCGTGCAGTTTTGGTGGAAATACACAAATGAAACGGCTATAAGAACATATGTTCCTAATCCAGAAGTAGTTCATGTAAAATAACTTCACTAACAAAGCTTTTATCCTTCATACTCAGAATCCTTGATCAAGTACACGGCTCACAACGGTGAACTAGTTCTGGATTAAGAGCGCAAGTTCTTATCTTATAGCCGTTTCATTTGCATATTTCCACCCAAATAGCGAGTATCAGCGCCATCTGTCGGCTGTTTTTTTATTTTTTTTTTTATTCCTCTCTTGAAAAAAACTCCCGTGACCTATAGATGCTAATCCTGCAAACAGTTTTTCATTTCGGTTAATTTTTCGGTTTTTATAAATTCTTTAAGTTTATACGGACTTTTAGCTCACCCGGTATTATTATAGGTAATACTTAGAAAAACCGATTTTGACGAGATAAAAAATCCTTTTGTGGGTAAAAATTGTGAATTTTATTTAATTATTTTAGTAAAGAATTTTAAAGTTTTCTGGTTTTTGATATATTACTATGTTTTTAAAACACTAAAATTTCTACAAATATTTTTCAAATCACTTTATTATTTTTGAAAATCCTCAATACAGTGTACTTAATAAATTGGGATGGATTTTACAACATAATGTAAAAAATAAAAAGGAAAATCGAAACGTTGAAGAAATCATGATTTTTTTGGCTGCGTTTTTGTCTATATTTGTATACAATAATACCTCGACATAAAGTCAGCAATTTGTTCCAAGACTAGCGACGTAATTCCAAAATGAAGTAATTCGAGGTACAGTTAGATAAGCAAAAAAGAGAAAAACTAATAAATATGTCAAACATCATTAAAAATACAGATAAATGTCGAATTGAAAATCACTTCATGACGTAACAAACACGTGGACGAATCTGACGTCAAGTGAATGTGACGTCACGATCATTCATTTTTGTTAAGCGTTTAAATATTGTTTTGTGTTCTTTTAGATTGCTTCAATATTATTTAACAGTTTTAATTATCTTATTTAATAAAAGTATATTACATCAATGTTTGTAATGCGATATTGATAATGGTAAATATGACTGGCGATTAACAATCCTCCTGGCATGGATAATACTCAAATGCCAAATTGTCTGAGGATGCGATTTGAAGTTTGATTCATTAAATATTATTACATGAGTTGGGTTTGTTTTTCAAGAACACATCTTGAAAAAAGTTGAATTGATGAACAGTTTACCTAACAGAATGAGATCCTGAACTTTGATTGGCTTTGAGGCGTGAATTCTTTTATGCACAAAATTCATTGTTAGAGAGCTTGCTGTGGGAATGATTACATCCATAAATGAATATTTAAGTATTGCGCGGCAGCTCAATACTTATTTATTTCCAGTGTCACTTCTCAATGTTAATTTAACATAGAAAAGCCTATGGAGATAATAACTATTTAATTTTTTCTTCCCACCTTTTTGTCCCTGATGCCACTCATTTTTAATTCTTAGCTAATTCTAATAATATTATAAATTCAAAGTGTAAAAACATTTACCTGACGTCAGGGTCAAAACGAATCATAAAATGCCTTTGCATATAGGTGGATTATAATCTAGAGAGTAACATGGACTAATTTTTATTTACATTATTCAAATATTTTTCTTAATAATTCCAAATTTCGCTTTTTTCATTGAGAATCAACGGACATTTTCTAATAAAATTTAACTTTTTTTCCTTCATTGTTGTAAATAATTCAAAAGCTGTAATAATAATTTGCCTATATTTAGTTGAATGATTTTCACGTGAAACATGAAACTGGGGAAACTGAAATAGTTTTTTTAAATAATTAAAAAGAAGATGAATATGGCGTCATAGTGGAAATAAAAATGACATTTTCAAGCCGATTTTTTAAAGTTCAGATTGTAATTTTTTGACCAAACTACAGCAACCTGCATTACTGCACTGGTGAAACATTTTGAATTATACATAGGTAAATTGCATCAAAAAATGTGATGCGATACCGCACAAATCAAATCCTGATGATGATATACCCTCCATTAATTTTGAAATGTGTTCGTCTGAATTCAGTAGTTATTAAAAAACTTGACATATTAAACAAAAACCTGATTTGCAGAACAAATTATAAAAACAAAATTTATTTCCTAAATTGTTTAAGACCGAGAAGGGGCAGATATTAAGATATTTCATTCAATTCGTTCTACATTTAATGTTAAATTTTTGTAACAAATAAGTTAAATCAATTGAACATTAAAAAATAAAAATGAAATTCATACAATATAATACTTTAAACACCTATATACTTAGATTCCGTTCAAATGAAATCGAAATAAATCTTAGACTTTTTCCATTTTTAAGTTGTAAATATTTGTACTGCAGATTTTGCATTATGTTTATGACGATTGTACATACTATGATAAGATACATGCAAAATACAAAACTTTAAAAAAGTCTTAAGATTTATTTCGATTTCATTTGAACGGAATCTAAGTATATAGGTGTTTAAAGTATTATATTGTATGAATTTCATTTTTATTTTTTAATGTTCAATTGATTTAACTTATTTGTTACAAAAATTTAACATTAAATGTAGAACGAATTGAATGAAATATCTTAATATCTGCCCCTTCTCGGGCTTAAACAATTTAGGAAATAAATTTTGCTTTTTTAATTTGTTCTGCAAATTAGGTTTTTGTTTAATATATATACTTTTTTGCTCAATGAAGAACGAATCTTTTGTGTTTACTTTGGTGGAAACAGATATTGGGCTATAATTGTCATTTCAACTGAATTTATCTCAAAATAAATAGATATGTGAATGTAGTTTATCTCTAAACATTATAATTTTTTGAATAAAAGTTTCTAAAAAGTCTCTGTAAAAGTGTAACTTTTATTCAGTTTTATCCTGTTGCAAAATGTGTATGACAGCCAAATGCTTTGCGCTTTATAATAATCTATATAATATATGGCGACTTATCACCTGCGCCTGGCTAACATTAAAGTACTAAATTGGTCGCCTGGCATTTAAAAAGTGAAGTGGGTAGCCCGGAACTGTTGATGACAGTCACATGACTTAGGCTTTTATTATATAGATAATATGTGTACATAATAAGTAAATGCACATCAGTAAAAAAAATTCTTCAAAGTTCTTCAAAGGGTACCGAGTATCCTTAATGAAAGTATTATAAATTATATATTAAACGAATTTTAATTATTTTTTTATTTGTTTCATTTTATTTGAAATGTTTCTAGTAAATTATACATTAAATGTTAAATAAAATTTTACGTTTTTGATTACTTCCCGTGTAATGCTTTAATAATATTTCTCTCCAATTGAAAAAGTTTCAAAATATAAATTTTTAATAAATTTGTATTGTAAATAATTATAAAAAAAGACTTCATTACTATTAAATAAATATTTGAATTTATTTTATTATTTTTCGGACGGAAATTGTCTAAGTAAAATTTTTACTAACGATGTACTGTACATGTGTGTATTTATTAATGACACAATAGCTTTAAAACAGCGTTTTTCGTTGATCTCTGATTTGACAAAAATCTTTTGGTCCATTGTCGCAAGCCATTTTGAAATAAATCAGACAACGGGTTAAATATCTAAAACGATTGAAACCATTTTTAGTGTTCCGTGCTTAAAAAGTAACAAGTGGGTAAGTATGATCACAGATCGCACAGAGGGTTTCGCTTAATATTCCTTTCAAAACACTTTAGTATTTTGCAAAATCTGTTAGTTCCACATTTCGCAGCCAGGGGGCGCACTCTATTCTAAACAAACCTCTATCCGAACGAAGCTCCGTTTTACAACCTATCCGTATAGATATATTAGTCGAGGGGATCGTGCCCATAACACCCGAGATAGTTAGGCGCCCCTTGGCGGTAAAAATTGAAACTAAAATATGTACGGCTATGGTGCATAATATGAAATAGAGGAAGGTGTGTCGGCAAAAGTTAGAAAGCGCACCTCAGGTGAAAACGGTAGACGTTAGAAAAATTGCTAAAAATACAGAAGTTAGAGTCCGGAGACCTAAATAAGATAATACTTTTCGAAAATTTTACGATTTTTCGTGTGATCGCAAGGGTTCTGCTATAAGTATGCAAAATTTCACATTTCCAATTTAAATAGGGGCTGAGTTAGAAAAAAACTCTTAAAATACACAAATTCACAAGCCCAGAAGGGTAAATATAAGGCTTTTTCAAAATTTTATGATTTGCCGTTTGATGTGAGGTGTTCAGCTATAAGAATCCAAAATTTCAATTCTCCAACATATATAGTTTCTGAGAACTGGCTCTGTGACACACAGACAGACAGACAGAGGAGTGAGACGAATAGGGTTTCGTCAGATGAACGAAAACCTAAAAACGATCCATTATAAGGTTACTGGTGTGTGTCTGTCCAGAGCCGTTTTCCTCGAAAACAATGGAACGTAGAAAGTTGAAACTTGGCAGAGTAAAAAAGCTATTGACTTTCATATTTATAAATTATTAGCTATTCACAAATATTTTTAGGAAAATAGTGGTGGCTAATTCAGTTACTTGTTAGTTTATGCCGGACATATCATTTTTCGTTGTGGTTCCCTTTTTAGTTATGGAAACCTAAAAATAAATAAAAAAGATAGACAGACAGAGAGACAAACCGAATTCACAAAGACTTTTCACTATGTTGGAAAGTGTTCAAAATGTCTGTCAGTTCTTTAATTGGAATCTGTCAATAATAATACCAGTGATTCGAAGAACTTAGCAATTTTTTTCCTTCTATTTATTATTTTCATTTCTCTCTATATCCCCAAATTATTTTACCATTCAATAATTTTTTATACGGATGTCTGCAACACAAAACATAAATGATTCAACATAAGACATAAAATTTAAAGATATCTGGCTGTAAATTAACCGCCTGCCATAGAAATCGAAATTGTTCTAAATTTATGTCATTTTCAAATAAACTATTTTAAAAAGATAAGAATGGAAGACGCTTTTTAGAACGTATATTACATATTTATAAATTATTAGCTATTCACCAATAATTTTATGGAAAAAATGGGGGGGGGGGGGCTAATTCAGTTACTTGAAAAAAAAAACGACTTTTTGAATATCGTGTGGAATATCGTTCGAAAGATCTCCGGACTCAAAAATATATTTATTTTAATTCCATGTCTTATATTTTCAGGGATATTGTCGAAAATGTACTGCAAAATATGTCCCCTTCTCCTGTTTCCGAATCTACTGAAACTAAAATGATAAAACATTAGGGGTAGAAGTTTGTCGAAACGTTTAATTTGATTACCTAAGAGAAACTTCTTAGACAATGAAACCAAGTCTGTAGAGCATAGTGTCCCTTCCGCTCCCTTTTTTTATCTAAACTTTCGTAAAAACCCTGTAAATTAGAATAATCGCTATAGGTCTCTTACAAACGTTTATCTAAACGTTTTTTGGAAAACTACAGCGATTATTCTAGGTGTTACAATGTTTTTGAAGCAATCGCATTTTTCCGTTACACACAAAAGTCATTTTGCGGGCGCTCAGAAATGAAGGGGACTAGAGGCTTTTTTCAAATTTGATTGCAGGATCGATTAGTTATTTAATTGACCACTTTTTTCAATGCAAACTTCTCTTTTTTTTGTTTTAATAAATATTTATTATTGTTATTTGAAAACTTGTGCAATGAATCCTCCACAAAACACTATCATGCTGAAAGAGCACGTTCATTATACTGCTCTACTTATTTAATGCTATCCCCATGTGTTCTATACAAATACCATGCAATACGGTTCTAAAAACATATGATATGAAATATTTTGAACGTGATTTTTTTTTGTTACTTATTTAAAGAAAGGATTCATGATATACTTATCTTGAAAATTATTTTTTAATACCAATTTATAATGTTGTAAATTACACATAACTGTGTTTCTCGAGAAATAGTCAAGTCGTCTATTCATTTTAAGGTTCCTTTTTTATCATTGAAAATTCTATGTACATGTCATGCTCTTTCCTGGCATGAAATAACATCAACATACTTTTTCTAGAAACAACGCATTTGCATTCTATGTAAATTGTAATTTAACTTCAGCTACGCAGACTTCAAAGTAAATTTTACCATATGTAAGTTCAAGTAAATATGCTAAGTAGAGAATGTTGTGAAATGAAATGAACTTATTATCGCAAAGAGAATTACTACACAGTCCTTCAAACTGTCGCTGTTTGGAATATGTAATGGAAACAGACCCTAATTTTTATGCATGACGTGCAGTTCTCGAAGGTGCGAGGAAAAAGTAAATGCTTTTAAGAGCTTATTGTGTTTACAATATTATGTGAAATATATACTTTTTAAAGAATAGAAATGAGCATTATTTGATAAAAAGGATAATGTTACGTCACTTTTTTTATGTGATGTTTTATCATGAAAAAATTTCTTAATGTGGGATAAAGTATACACGATATGAACATTAAAAAGCTCACTGATTTACTTAAAAGGCGATAAAGAAAATAATAATATAGATGTTACAAGTTTAAAAATATACATTTTATTTAAAATTTCTTAGTACTTTCGGCCTGCAATTCCCGCGACCATCGTCAGAGAATATTTCTATTATTAATTGCTGTTCCATTCATACAATTACGTCACTTCGTTTGAAAGGAGAGCGACTATAATTATTAAGGTAGCTGTAAGTAGAAGTAGCAGTGCCTTGGATTGAACTTAAGTAGAGAAAAATATAGTTAACTGCCGTTGCATTTACTTTATTAGGTTGAGCAAAAAGTTCTGTGAAATTTTTAATCTAATAGATACCAGACTTTGTATCGTATATAGGAGTACTAGTGGTATATCTATAGGAGTTCAGGAATTTCGGCTCCAAAATGTCTATTGAACAGCATGATTTACGTGTATTGATCCGGCATTATTGGAGAAAAGGTCTAACGATTCTGAAAGCCGTTGATGAGTTTGCACAGTTGGACGGCGTCGAAATTCTACCACATTCTGCCTACACTCCAGTCGTGGCTCCATCCGATAATGGCCCCTTTCGATCAATGCAATACGTTTTCAAGGGCCGTCGATTTGAATCGTTTAATGAGGTTGAAGAAGCATGCCAAGAGTTTTCGATTCCAAGGAGCCGCCATTGTACTTCCAGCAAATCCGGAATCTGGTAGAACGATGGCAGAAAGTCGTGGCCTAGGATGATCTCTACTTTGAAGAATAGTCCTTGTTGCTTTTGTTGTTAATTTGCGCATAACAACGCAACATTCACAAATTTCCCAAAACTTTTTGCTCAACCTAGTAATATGTCACCTCTCACACTGAGCTCTACATGTAACAGGAGATCTGTCTTCCTATTTCCGAACATGGCTTCCAGCGGTCAGCGCGGAAGGATGCTGTGACGATAATTTTAGTTCGCATTCATGGCAAAAAATGATGTTTGTCGCATTCTCTTACATGACTGTAGAATAATTTATCAATTTGATAAGTATAACTTAATTAGAGAAGCGTAAATTAGGATAATAGTAAATGAGAACACTAATATCTAACACTGATAACGCGGACTAATTTTTAAATCTGCCTTGCATGTTTCATTGCCTTATAGGCTTCTGACCTCCGACTAAGAACTCCTGTTATATATAGAGCTCAGTGACCTCTCACATTTCAAAAGCGGGATATTCAAGCCGAAAGTATTAAGAAATTTTAAATAAAATGTATATATTTTAACTTGCAAAATCTATAAAGTTAACATTTTCGTCGCCTTTTAAGTAAAACGGTGAGCTTATCATATTGTGTATTTTGAATCAAATTGTAATATTGCATATCGTGATAAGATTTTATTTACAGCTTGGAAATATTTGAGATAATATTGTAAGCATCTCAGCCGACGAGTCTTTAAAAGCATTTTCATATTCTCTCGTCTCTGTAAGCTGCACGGCAGGCATAAAAATTAGTATATCTTCATTATACATTCAAAACAAGGATATTTGAAGAACTATGTGTGATACGCGGAATAATTCTTTTTCAGAAAATAAGCTCATTTTATTACACAAAGCTTTCTACTTAGCATGATTTAGTTGAACTGACATATTGTACATTTTACGTGTGATGTCTGCGTAGCTTGAGTTATTTACGATTTACATAGAATGCATAATGTAATATATCTGTAAAAAATATGCTGTTGCAATGTTATGCTAGGAAAGAGCATGACATATACGTTGAATTTTCAGCCTTAAAAATATAAATGAGTATTTCTAACGAAACACAATGATGAGTATTTTACAATTTCATGAATTTTAATAATAAAGCATACTAAAATGTAATATGGAAAATAAATATCTCATGTATCCTCTCAATAAATAATTAAAATGATATGTTTTACTAAACAAAACAAATATTTCTATCCAACGTATACTTTATTCATAAATTTAAAGACGATATAAAAATAAAAACACGTGAATAAAATAAATTCAATGTTTCAGTTCAATCTTCAAAACCATCTTCATGTTGATTTAAGATAGTCTTGAAGATTAAACTGAAACGTTGAACTTTATTTTAAGCGTGTGTTTTTATTTCTACATCGTCTTTAAATTTATGGATAAAGTGTACGTTGGATATCAACCTCTATTTTGTTTAATATTCGATTTTACAATGTAAAGTCCCTAATTATTACAATTGATATTGTGTATTTTGTGATTGAATAAAGGTTAAATATTGCATTTTGTCTTATGATTTTTTTAGGAATAATGCATTTTATGCATTTTACTTTAACTGTACTTAATACAGGGATTTTTGAATACTTTAATGAAATGAATTTTGTAATTTAGTTTAACGATAGCAAAATTATGAATCACAGTGAATTATTTTTCTAACTATTTGGGATATTTTCGTAAGAGTTTTAACGCTGTACAATAAAATGTTGCAGTAACGCTCGTACTTTCAATAAATAAATAAAATTTAAAAAAAATCAAAAAACCCGACTGCCTAAAAAGCGAACCAATTAATTATTTCTTATCAATGTGAAACTATTTTTTACATTAATTACCTATTTTTTTTATTTACTTGTATTTATGACTTTTAAGTTGAGTTTAATTGTTAGTTCCTATCTACAAACACTGTTTTAATGAGGCCCATTTATAAAGGTTAGAGTTGCAATAAAGCTAGAAATCCTACCTACACAACTTCCAGGTTGTGTAATATTTAAACGGAGCTACTGGCTGTAAAATAGTCAATGAAACATCGCCTTCATTTTGAAAGACCTATCCAAAGATATGCCAATCAATAGGGTGCGTATTTTTTTCCGTCTCTACCGCCATTTTGAATTTAAAAAAACAAAATCTAGCCTATAATCATCGGATGGTTAAGATGAATCGATAGAGACCTCATTCATTAAAATCCATCCCGCTGTTGGGATGTTTCGAGAGTATAAAGAAATCCACTTACGCGTGAAACACACAACCCTTCTTGGCAGCCGGATAAAAAAAAAAAAAAAAATGTAAAAAGTTTTTTCGGAAATTGATAGATCCTCAAAATGCTTGGCACATATTGTTCTTTCCTGAATATTTATTCTGAAATTTATGCTAATAAATACCCGTATATTAAGTTAATGTTTTCTATATCATTTTAATTTTTCTTTGTTTAAAAAAAAAAAAATCTGTTTTTCATGTTTTTGTAAGTTAAAAGTCGTATTAGTCAACTAAAAGTTATATTAATGCTTCATTCTGTCTTATTCAACATATATACTAACATTATAAAGAAGTGCGTGATAGTTACTTAGATTTAAATCTAGTATAAGAAAAGTCGAAAAGAAATTAAAAAATGTAAAGGTGTTAAAATGCGCGAAAAGCATTTTAAAAACGTCCTAAACTACGATTTATAGGCAATTGTTAAAAATGGAAACTATAAATTTGGCATGGTCGATACTTATCAGATACATATGCTCTTTAAAAACAGTTTCTAAAAAATTCTAAAATGTAAAGCAACCCACGTGAAATAATTGAAAAGCGTTCTAAAAATTTTCTAAATTACGATTTTTATGAAATCCTATAAAATACTAAATCAAAGTATTGATTACAAATTTCTTGTGACAGTCACTTCTCTAACATAGGCTATATTTTATGTCTGTGCCACTACCACCAGGGGATTCCATAAGCAAAAAACGTTCTAAATTGGGATTTTTGTGATTCTGAAGTAGCTAACAACTTAAATTTGGCATGGTGGTTACTTATAAGGTGTAAATCCTGTATAAGTACAGTCGAAAAAAAATTTAAAATTTAAAAGGAGCTAAAATGCTCGAAAAGCATTCTAAAAATGATCTAAATTACGATTTCCAGGCAATTGTTAAAAATAGAAATTGAAAATTTGACATGGTAGATATTTATCTGATACATATGCACTTTAAAAATCGTTTCTAAAATAATATAAAATTAAAAGGGTGAAATGAGTGAAAAGCGTTTTAAAATCTTCTAATTTCGTATTTTTATGAAATCTCAGAAAATACTAAATCGATTTCAACAGTATTGATTACATTGATGTTGGCAGTCACTGTTCTAACATAGGTACTTTTTATGTCAGTGCCACTACCACAAGCGGGTTACAAGAGCATAAAACGTTCTAAATTATGATCTTTGTGATCCTGAAGGGGCTAGAAACTTGAAATTTGCCATGGCAGTGACCTATAATATATAACTGCTTCTAAAAACATTGAAAAAAATTTGAAACTTGAAAATGCGCGAAAAGTGTTCTAAAAACGTTCTAAATTGCGATTTCTATGGGATTGTTAAAGACAGGCAATTAATATTTGGTTTGGTGGATAAATAAGATATAAATAATCTCTAAGATAGTTACTAAACAATTCGAAATTTAAAAGCGTGAAATGAGCGAAAACCTTCTAAAAACTTTCTAACTTACGACTTTTAAGGAATCTCAGGAAATACCAGACCGATTTCAAAAGTAATTGTGGCAAATTGATGGTGACAGTCTCTGTTTCAACATAGGCTGAAATTACAAATTCAAAAATGTAAAAGAAAAGAAAAACGTTCTAAAAATTTTCTAAATTTCGGTTTTTTTGGAATTACTAAAAATGCAAATTTGAAAATTTACATAGTCGATACTAAATGACGTAAATGATCTCTAAGAACTGTTGAAAAAAAATCGAAATTCGATTATTTTGGAATTGCTAAAAATGTAAATTTGAAATTTTACATAGTTCATACTTATATGACGTAGATGACCTCTAAGAACAGTTGAGGAAAAATTGAAATTTAAAAGGATGGAACAAAAAAAAAGCGTTCTAAAAATGTTTTAAATTATGATTTCTATTGAATTGTTAAAGATAGAAACCTGAAATTTGCCATGATAGACACTGATAAGACGTAAATTCCCTATAAGGTCAGTTTCTAAAAGATTCGAGAATTAAAGGTGTAAGTTGAGCGAAAAGGCTTTTAAACCCTTTAAAAACTTTCTAAATTACTATTTCTATGGAATCTCAAGAAATACTAAACCGATTTCAAAATTTATGAGGGCAAATTAATGGTGACAATCACTGTTGCAACATATGCTATATTTTATGTTGGCGCCACTACCACAAGAGAGGTAATAGACCTTTAGAGTAATAGCTTGGTATATGGCATGATTTTAACTTTTAAGAAATAAATTCGTGCTAAAAAAGCTTTCTAAAAAATTCAAAACATCAAATGAAAACTGGAAGGAGTGTAAAAGCTTTGAAATACATTCTCAATTATCATTTATTTAGAGCTTCAATTCTTCTCATTAGTTTAAGTCTCATTTTTGCTTAATGCAGTGTAATAATGAAGTTTAATGAAATTGTCGCTTAATTAGTAATTTTTTAATTATTCCTAACAGTGTAATTTTTTCTAATAAAAATAGGCACACAAATACCACTTGGCATATTTCAACTACATATCACGCGAGCAAAGCCGTATGGGTTTTACCAGTTTCATATAAAACTACATTAAAACAAAACTTGCCAAAACATTTTTTTTTCATGAAACATATCGTTCTATTATGAGTGTTCGTAATTATATAAATACGTAGCACCTATAGTCGTTTTCTGTTCCGTCCGTTTGTCCGCATATAACAGCCGAAAACCTACCGAACCGAATGGTTTGAAATTTAATATATACAAGTAAAAATTAAATAATAATAAAAAAAAAACCGATTGCGTAAAAAGCGAACTAATTAATTATTTCTCATCAATGTCAAACTATTTTTTATATTACTTACCTATTTTTTATATATACTTATATTGATGACTTTTAAGTTGTGTTTAATTGTTAGTTCCTATCTGTAAACACTGTTTTGATGAGGCCTATAAAACAGCTATGTAGGTTAGAGTTGCAGTAAAGCTAGAGATCCTACCTACACAACTTCCAGGTTGTACAATATTTAAACGGAGCTTCTGACTGTAAAATAGTCAATGAAGCATCGTCTTTATTTTGAAAGACCTATCCAATGATATACCACTTAATAGGGTGCGTAAAAATGTTTTTTCGTCTCTACCACTATTTTTTATTTTACGGCCGCCATTTTGAATTTATAAAACAAAAACCTAGTTTATAACCATCGGGAGGTTAAGACGAATCGATAGAGACCTCATTCATTAAAATCCATGCAGCCGTTGGGATATTTCGAGTGTATAAAGAAATCCACATATCCAGCTACGCGTGAAACACATAACCCTTCTGGCAGCCGGGTAAAAATAGTCGCAAAGTTTTGTTGATTCATTTTAAATTTTATAAAAATCGAATCAAAATTAAAAAAGATATTAATAAAAGTTTTCTTCTTTCTATTTAATTCCTATCATACGTAATCAATTCAATGGTATCCCATAATAGGTAATTATTCTAGGTTGCCATGGTGATTACATCCTATTTAAGAGGGAGTCCTATTATTTCCGCATTACTGAATTTAATATAGAGAATCGTAGTAAGTTTTGTATTCATGATTTTTTTGCAAAAGTGTGCAAAAGCTATTGCACTAAGACCTGAATGTTTCTAAAACTGTACGGTTTAAACGGTTAAACGGTTAATAAAAAACTGTCATAAAAACGGTTATAGTACGAACGCACCTCATCTTCCACGTTTGACGTACAATTTCCGACTTGTTAACACTTTCTAACACGGTTAAGAAGTGTTCATGGATTCGGTTTGCATGTCTGTCCGTCCGTATGTCTGTTTACCTGTTCTCTATTTCGTGTAAATATCTACAGATTTTCATGAAATCGATATATATTATTCGGGTTTACTATGGCATGTTCGGTATTGAAAATGAAGTGTGTAGCTTTTACAGGGTCACTCAAAAGAATTTCGTTGCGTTACGGCCTATGAGGGATAAACGTTTGCAGTGTGTTTTAATGATATTACACTATTTTAAACATATTAAAATTTATATATATATCTCAGAGGTGTACTACAAGATATTTACTGTAGAATAGGGTGTGCATAGAACTTTTCGTTGATTTACAACGACACAGAAAAGAAAAATTTCGCTACACACGACTGTTAACAAAAATTGAACAATTTAAACCTATAAACAATAATTGCTGGAAATGCATTTTCAGTTGTGGGACGCGTTATGAAATTTAATTAATTTTTCGGATATTACTTTGGGCGTATAAACTCTATAGATCATATACAGGGCTGCACAAAAAGTTTCGTTTATTGACAGAAATTTCAAAAAAAATTCTTGGGAATTTTTAACTGTGCTGTACATTTAATTGAATCAACTTTTAACATACTATGTAGTTAACATAAAAACTTATAAATCATATACAAGGCTACACAAAAAAATCGGATATTTTTCCTACTATTGAGGAAAATAACAGAAATTAGGTTTTCAAATGCATTATGAGTTTTCTAAATTGTTTCTTTAAACATAATCATTCGCCATAATAAACTGTGAAATTTTGTTACAGTATTCTGAATGTGTTGGAGAGTGTAACATGATATATGCTGAACGCATGATTTTTTTCCTGTTTTTTTCCTTTTGAGATACGGAAACCTAAAAACAAATAAAAAATGCAAAACAAACAGAGAGACAAACGGAATTCATAAAGGAGGCATTCTTACATATTTTTGACTTTTGTATATTTTTCAGTCCCTGAATAATAATTTTCATTATAGTATATATTCTTGGTTTTTTTTTTTTATTTCTTATACCGGAAAACATCCTACTGCATGACTGCATAACAATATTAACGAGATCAATAAGTTTTGGACTCTGTTGGGGGTTCCAAATATACCAGGATATTCCTATACCGTCCCGTGTCCCTAATGCTGATTTTTAAGTTTGGAGCTGTCTGTATAAAATTGTTTCAATAAAAGTAATTCGATGTAATTTTTTTCCCGAAACTGGGAGTATTGTTTCATATAAATATGTAGCAAAAATTTAACCTGCACACATTTTTACGGTTGTTATTATTTTTTTTAACTCTGTCCTTGAGTTTTAAATTTCTTAGGGTCCCTCTTCCTAAAAGTATACAGAAATTCACGAAATTCACTTCAGATACAGACACAGAATTTTTTTCAACTTTTTTCTCAAGCAGATGTAGGGGTAAAGAAAGAATAGCTAAAATTGTTTGACAGAAAATTTACTGCAGAATTTAAACCAGCATTTAAATATCAATTTCAAGCATCATGGCTTTATTGCTAGTCTTACCGCCCCCTAGGTTTATTCCTACACTTTTCGAGATAAATAAAATTTATTTATTATTTTAATCCAATATTAACAACTGTTTCTAAAAATTAATGAACATTATGGCTATCACTTAGTCTTAACATGATTTGCCCTAAAAATAGGTGGTAATTTTCCTTACCGCCCCATCATTACCATCCCTTTTATTTTCCCATACCGTCTGTTTTTTCCTTATATCGTCCCTCTTTTTTTCCTTACCGTCCCTTCCTTAACACCTCTTTAAGACAATGTTGAATGTCCTGTGAGTACTATGCAAATCATTATAAGTGAAATTTAGAAGAAAATAAAAAGTTATAGTGGTTAAATGGTAAAGAAAATTTAACTCGCAAGTTTAATTAAAACCTCAGTAAAAAAAAAAAAAAAAAAAAAAAAAAAAAAAGTTTTCGCTGTTGACCATTTTTTTTTTTTTTTTTTTTGAATCATTAAGGGGTGATTCCAAACAAAACGAGCAAATCATATGTATCTGACTCGTCACTGATTTTAATGAAAATCAGCATATGTAGATGATATTTATTTATGAGTAAATGCGAAGTAATAGATTTCAGGATTGTTTATTTAGTATCAAAACTTACGTTAAAAGTTACACAAAATTGAGGTTTTGTCTACATGCTTGAAATTTCAATTTTGATTATTAGCCTTGGGAATGGAAAGATTAAGTCAAAAATATTTTATAAATAACAATGAATAATAAGTAACCGTTTGGCATACTTTAGTAATTGTCTTTATTTTCCTTAACGAGAAAAAAAAAAGTAATGCAAAATTTTGGAGACGAAAATAGAGTATTTTTATTATGTGTTTGAATATGAAAGAAATATCTTAAAATTTAAAAAGTATTTGAGGCTATACATAAAAGTATATATTTTCAGTACAGAAACTTTCACTTTTGCCATTTTATTCCTTAATTAGAAAACAAAACAAGAAGAAAAAATTTGGTTGAGATAATACAATTTCACATGACTTGTTTGAACTTATGATTTGTTTGAACATAACGGAAACATTTTAAAATTTTAAATTTTATTCACATTATAGATGAAAATGT
The DNA here is from genome assembly GCA_963932465.1 of Maratus speciosus. Lineage (NCBI taxonomy): Eukaryota > Metazoa > Arthropoda > Arachnida > Araneae > Salticidae > Maratus > Maratus speciosus. The sequence continues at coordinate 565,965,608 of OZ010795.1, read as the reverse complement.
AAATTTTAAATACAGAAACTTTCATTCTTGCTTTCGGTATAGTTTTGCCTGCTCTACATTAAAATTTTTTTGATTTGAAAAAGATAACTATATAGTAATCTTACATCGGTGTAGATGGCAGCACTATTGTTTTTGTCTTTAGAAATCAGGTGGAAGATTGTAAACAACGCGCGAACTTTGAAGTGCAATGACTCATAGAATGTAAGAAATGTTAGTTTTTTTAACCCAATTTTGTTATGTTAGGAATCAAAAGGCAAACTTGAAATTTTTTGAGTGTATCATGGGATTAATGAACTTTATGCGTGTGCAATATTGTATATGTCGGATGTTTCCTTCAGTTGTTTTTTATGTTTACAAAAAAGTAAAAATCGTGATTTTGAATTTTTTTTAAAGTTCCAAAAATTATTTTGAAGATAAAGGTAATAAATAGCAACTTCCAAACTTCAGTAATGTGATTTCCATGTGCAACGCTACATCAGTTATTAATTTCAAGGATGTTTTTTAATTCTTTTGTTTTTTGTAAGGTTTTTAATTTTCTCAAAATTGGCAAATTATCAATTTTTACAACCAATTTAAGATTAAACATAGTATTATCGAATTCTTATTACTAAATAAATTAGAAGATAATTTACCAGAGGTTAGAATATTAAAAAAAAATTACTTTATGGTAAATAGTTTTCAAGATACGGAATTTCAAACATGCAACTTTGAACTATTGCACACATGCCATTCTAGGTCACAAGTTTTTTAAATGTCCAGAATTACTAAAATATATTATTTTTTGTCAAGGTATTTTGCATATCTCAACTTAAATATGAACTGAATCAGCGTATCAAATTTCATTAAAATCGGTTACTATGGGGCCGCGATCTTTTATTTTGTTTTTGCTCATTTTGTATGGGAATGACCCTAATGCTACAACTTTATCACTTTAAAATGTTATTTTATTAAATTTAATTTCACCAGATTTTTATTCCTGAAAGTAAAAAATTTTGTGAGAATGCCTCAAACGAATTACAACTATGTAGGAAAGTGTTAAAAATGTCAGTTCTTTAATTGAAATCTACAAATAATTATACCAGTGTTTCAAATGATTTAACAAACATTTTCCGTTCTATTTATTATTTTCATTTCTCTCTATATTCCCAAATTATTTTACTATTCAATAATTTATATACGGATGTCTGTAAAACATAAATGATTCAACCAAAGAAATAAAATGTAAAGACATCTGACGGCAAATTAACCGCCTGACATAGAAATCGAAATAGTTCTAAATGTATGTTATTTTCAATTAAGCTATTTTAAAAAAGATATGTCTCAAATAAAAAGAGATAAGAATGAAAGACGGTTTTTAGTACTTATATTATAAAGCTTTCTTATGATCATGTCTATTACTGAACAGATGTCTCCATTTCGTTTCTCACAAAAGAATAATAGAATGATCCATTTAAAACGACAGAATAACGTGAAAAAAATTTATTTTATGTCAAGTCGAATAATTTGCTAAGAGTATTTGTAAGAATATGATTTGAAAGAAGTTTTTTTTTCAAAATAAACTTTAATAATGTTTTACTTCCCATAAGGGGACACTGTACAGGTACACATTGCAGAACTTTGAAGATTTTATTTTTACTAATGTGCATTTATTATTTTACACAAATTATTATAGGTAATACTTAGTGTTGAATACACACTATAACTCAGATTATTACAAGGCGCTGGTTACTTTATTCTAACAATTTATTAACACAGAAGCAGCGCACCGTCGCTTTCTTCAAAACTCACATCTCAACACAATACTCAAAGCTTAGTTCACTTCACTTCAGATGTTAGTCACTGTAATTTTAATTATAGGTGGCGCGGCATGTCTCGCTACATGGAACATACCGGGCCCCATTGACATGTTTATAACATTCAATAAAAATTTTTACCAAGTACTCTAAATTACACAAATTAATACAAAAATTCACTATATACGTTAATTTAAATATAATCCTTTGAAAAAATATCAATACAACACACATATATACACAATTATTTTTTTTTTATTGTCACCGTCATCAGGCATGGGTAAAATACATAATTTACTTATCGACCTTTTAAAGGTTCCATTTTGAGTGTTTACTTTAACTGCTCGAATTTTGTTATCTTTACTGCAATACACATCAATAATTCTGCCTAATGGCCACTTATTTGTCGGTAAATTCTCTTCGACTAACACCACTAAATCTCCGATTTTTACATTATCTTTTTCAAATCTCCATTTACCTCTTTGCTGTAATTAACTTAAGTAATTATGATGCCATTTACGCCAAAAGAGTTGTAGAAGTTTAGTTATCCGTTGCCATTTTTTGAGGCGATTTTCTCTTATAATGGTTAAATAAGGCTCAATAATGGAATTTAACGGCCTGTTTATCAGAAAATGGGTCGGAGTTAAGACTCCAAAATCATTCTCATCATCTGATAATGGACTCAAAGGCCTGGAATTTAGAATTCCCTCAATTTGCATGACTACTGAAAGAAGTTCCTCATAAGTGAGATTAGCACCTCCCACAACTCTCTTAAAGTGATACTTAAATGATTTTATAGCGGCCTCCCAAAGACCCCCGAAATTGGGTGCCCTGGGAGGGATAAATTTCCACTCAATGCTTTCCGTGGATAAATATTCTGCTAATTTCTCATCAGGTTTTTTTACTAACTCATAAAAAGCCTTAAGAATCTTATTTGCACCAATAAAATTTTTCGCGTTATCCGAATACTATTTGGCACATTTACGTCTGCATGCAATGAATATTTTCAATGCAGCAATAAATGATTCGGAGGTTAAGTCTGAAACAATTTCTATATGTACAGCTTTAAATACAAAACAAACAAAAATACAGATATAAATTTTTTGCAAGATAGTTCTACGTGCATACCGCACTTTGACCATAAATGGGCCACACAGATCTACTCCCGAAATATTAAAGCAGTAGTCCAGTTGGACTCTATCCCTGGGCAAATCGCCCATCAATTGATTTGCAATAACTGGTTTAGCTTTAAAACATGGGATGCACTGATGAGCTATCTTTCGACATGTTGCACGACCATTTGTTGGCCAAAATTTTTTTCTTACCAAAGAAAGTAATGTTGAAGCACTGACATGAAGGTATTTTTTATGATAATAATTTATAACAATTACAGTAAAATTATTAGATTTAGGTAAAATCGCTGGGTGCTTTCTTGCAAAATTTAAATTACTGTTATCTAACGGGCCTCCAACTCTTAAAATTCCAAATTCATCTAAGAATGGGTTGAGGCTTTTTAGCTTACTACTTGGACTTACTGAACCTTTGGTCTGCAGACTACGTATGTCTGCATTGAATTCTGCCCTTTGGACAGATTTAATTAAATAAATCTCTGCATGCTCCAAGTCTGAAGTTGACAAAGGTTCACCACACTTATAAAGTGGGTTTCTTGCATTCATGGCAAACCTGAAAATATAACTAAGAATGCGTAAAACAGTTATATAATTATTACTAAGATTAATTAAGTCATTAACAAAACAGTTATCTGTAACATTACAGTTAATAATATTAAATTCACTGATAGGGTTTGAATTGTGTTTGAGTTCCTTATTGTACTCCTCATTAGCATCTGGTATGATTACTGAACGTGAATGATAGTCAGTGTCATTAAGAAAAATTGGTCCACGCCACCACAAGTCACAATCAATAAGTTTATCTGGATCCATACCTCGTGAAAGTTTATCAGCCGGATTTTGTTCAGAGCAGATATGACACCACTGTTCAGGACAAGAGTTTTCTTGAATTTTAGCCACCCTGTTCTGCACAAATTGTTTGAGATCAATAGGTTCCTTTTGAATCCACGCTAACACAATCGTTGAATCGGACCACAAGAAAACATTAGTAACTATTACTTTCATGGATGATAAGACTCTTTTTACCAGTTTTGTTAGCAAAATTAGGACGCATAGTTCAAGTCTGGGTATAGTTAGACTCTTTACTGGTGTAACACGTGATTTGCTAGCTATTAAATTCACCATCACATTTCCTAGAGAGTCTCAAGATTTGCAATAAACCGCTGCTCCATAACAACGTTCTGAGGCATCTGCAAAGCCATGTATTTCAACAATTTCCGGGTTTTCAATTATAATGCGTCGACTTATTTGTATATTATTAACACTTTTAAGCGATATAAGAAATTGGTGCCACTCGTGATATTCTGACTCAGAGAGCTCGTCATTCCAGTCAATATTAATTCTCCACAATCTCTGCATAAGTATTTTGGCTTTTGCTATAACTGGGCCAAGAAGTCCTAGCTGATCAAAAATTCTGGCGATTGTTGACAATACTTTTCGCTTGGTATAGGAATCACTCAATTCTACTTTAACTCTAAATAGGAAACAGTCATCCCTTGGGTTCCACGAAACCCCTAACGTTTCAGTCTCAATGTTGTTTTCAAAATTATACCCTTCTCCAGATGACAGCGAAAGATTTTTATCACTTGTGCACCATTTATGAAGATGCATACATCTTCATTATGCTTATGCATGATCTTATGCATGATCTTATGCATGCCTTATGCATGATCGCTATGAGTTGCCGCTGCAAATCTTTGGCTTCCTCAAGCGTAGGTGCTCCACACAAAATGTCATCCATATACATATTTTCACGAAGAACTGGTGCTGCCATTGGAAAATTATTTCCTTCATCAATTGACAATTGATTGAGCGTTTTCATTGCTAAAAAGGGCGTGCTGACCGTACCGTAAGTCACTGTTTGTAATTCGAAAATTTTTGGTTCTTCCTCAAAATTGTCGTTCCATAAAATTCTCTGCAACGAATGCTGACTAGGGTCAATGTTAATCATTCTATACATCATCTTGACATCTGCAGTTAAAGCATAAACATGTTCTTAGAAGCTGATTATGATCGTGAATAAGTCGTTTTGGATGACTCCGCCATTATATTGTAATGAATTTAGGGATGTCCCATTTGTTGTCGCGGCAGAACAATTAAAAACATCTCTGAGTTTGGTAGTCAATTTTTCTGGACGAAATATACCATGATGCGGAGCATAGTACGCAATATCAGGCTCTTTTGCTTCTTTCACCTGTTTCATATGCTCTAAATCTTCATATTCCTTTAAGAATTCTATATACAGATTAAAATATTGTTCATCCCTTTATAAGCGAGTCCACAGCGATCTGAGTTTTCTGAAAGCAAGATCCCTAGATCGGCCTACACACGAAGGATTTTTCTTTAAAGGCATTTTCACTACGTATCTACCTTCCGCATTTCTTGAATGCGTACGCGCAAAATGTTTTTCACATATCTCGAATTCCTTACCTTTCGGTAACTCTACCTCAATGTTTTCGACTTCCCAAAACTTTTTTAATGTTTTGTTTAAATCCTCCTCCCGAATTATCCCACAATGAACTTTAACCTCATCTCCCTGTTCTAAGCTTCCACTAGCCACGCATCCAAATACAGTATTTTGAAAAAGTAATTTCGAACTCTGGGAATATATTTGTCCTGGTTTCAATAATTCATAAAATATTCCCGCACCTATCAACAGATCAATTTTTTTAGGACAGTTAAATCGGTAGTCTGCTAACATATTTAAATCTGGGACCTCAACATTTACATTAATCACTCTTTGCGAAATTAAATTTGTAATTTTCTTTACTACTAACATAGTCAATTCCCTTTCAAGACTTTCATCTCTATTCGCAATTTTTGACTTTACGCAACCCGTAATAGAAGAATCATCTAAACAGGAAATTAAAGTGTTTGTTTTATTAATTTTAAGTTGCAGTCGATTCGCACACTGAGAAGTTATCAAACAGGATTGCGATCCGACATCCAATAAACATCTAATTTCCTGCCATTCTGAAAATTTATCCTTAATGAAAATGCGAGCCGTACTCAATAACACAGTTTTTGTTTTATTTTTTTCGAAACTAGTGGGCTCGGAGGGAAGGAAAATTTTCTAAGCTGGTTGAGCCTTTTGTTCCTGCACCTGCCTGAAACACATGACCTCGAATTTTATTTTGATTATTACTCGATTCATTTTCTTCCCTCGGAAAATGAATTAGTTGTTTATGGGGTAGTCTATAATCACAGTTTTTATAATTACATTTCTGTACGCAACAATTATAATTTAAACATTTAATACATGCTTTATTTAATTTCACAACTTCAACTCTTTCTTTTATCGAAAGTTTTTTGAATTGCGGACAAGAATGTAATGCACGATACGCAATAGGTTTACACAAAACACATTTATTATTTTTTGTTTCCAAAAGGAAAACATTTGAAACTCCCCTTTTTGCATTTTGCAATTTATTTCCCGCTATTTGTTTATTTTCACTTACGAAATTTCTCGAATACGCATTTGATTCATTTCTGTTTTTATTTTTAACCAATAAGAAAATATCGCATTCTCTGCTAAGTTGCTGTTGTTTAAAATATGATTCTGCTTGCTTAATTGTGATATGACTCATTAATTTGCGATCTAACGAATTGAAAATTCTGTCTGAAAAAATCAGATCACATAATGATTTAAAATCATTTACTTCACGCAGACTACAGTAATATAGAAAAATTGATTTCAACCTGGATGCAAATGTAACGTTAGTTTCCGACGGTAATTTTTGCGTTCTCCTGAAATTGTTTAAACACTCTTGCGCAGTAGGTTGAAATTCCTTTAAGACTATAGTTTTCAATTTATCATAACTAATCAACTCCTCCTCTGACAAATAAATCATTAAATTACTCGCTTTTTCCCCGAGAATGTTCAGATGAATTTCTGCCTTAAACTCTTCGGGTACATTTTAGGTAGATTTCGTATGAAATACTACCTATTGGGATCGTTCCTATGTTGGAATTTCTGAAATTTTTTTACAGATCTACACCGATCATGACTCCTAGAACCCAAAACCACCCTCAGTAAAAAAACTTTATATATCTATCTATCTATATATATATATATATCACTTTCTTCTGGACACGATAACTTTCGTAATTCTGCACCAATCTCTTCCAAACTGATACATAAAATCAAAGGGCATAAAATCTCGGCCAAGTTCGTTAATGGGCAAAATCGGACCAAGGGGATGGAAATAGGGAGTGGTTTTGTGAAAACCGAAAACCCCCCATAACTTCTTAATTTTTGTACATATCAAATCAGTTTAAAGTTTTTATTACTTCTAAAAATAGGGACAAAAATTTATGTATCATAGATTTTTGATAAAGTTAAAAATGAGCTCAAGGGGAGCAAAAAATAGGGTTTTTGGGAGAAAAAAATTCATAACTTCGTCTATTCTCAAGATATGAATTCCAATTAATTTTATTATAAATCTCCTTAATATTATCTACAACTTTTATATTCACATGTTTTTGATAGGACCAATTCGTACCGCAAAAAAAAATTAAAAACGAAAACAAAAAGGGGGTTTGAAGAAGTAAAAAATCCATAACTCCTTCAATTCAAAAGATACAAAATCCCCATGAATTTATAATATATCTTCTTAATATTGTCTACAACATCTATATAGACAAGTTTTGCATAGGACCAATTCTTACAGCAAAAATAAGTTAAAAATACATAGCGGTTGAAGAAAAAATCATCTAAGTAAGGGTGTATTCAAATCCAAACTGCGTATTTTCTGACTCATTTTACAATTCATTTTTGCTCTCAAAGGCTTCCAATTGGTACGTTTTCTTACTCAGAAACTATATAATGTACCGTAATGGTCGATATTTTGATAGAGGCAGAATATATTTTTAAAAATGCTGTTAAAGTGGGCATTTTGAACCGAATTTCCCGAAGCGGATTGTGTTGGAAAAATCATTGCATTAAGGATGCACTCAAATCCAAACTGCTTATTTTCTGACTCATTTTTAAATTCCTTTTTGCTCTCAAACGCATTTAATTGGTAGATTCGCTTATTCAGAAACTATATAATGTACCGCAATGATCGATTTTTTGATAGAGGCAGAATATATTTCAAAAAAATATGTCAAAGTGGGCATTTTGAACGGAATTTCCCGAAGCAATTGTGTTATCACTTTCTTCTGGACACGATAACTTCCGCAATTCTGCACAAATCTCTTCCAAACTGATACATAAAATCCAGGGGCATAAAATCTCGGTCAAGTTCGTTAATGGGCAAAATCGGACGGAGGGGATGGAAATAGGGAGGGGTTTTGTGAAAACCGAAAATCCCCCATAACATCTTAATTTTTGTACATATCAAATCAGTTTAAAGTTTTTATTACTTCTAAAAATAGGGCCAAAATTTTATGTATCACAGATTTTTGATAAAGTTAAAAATGGGCTCAAGGGGCGCAAAAAATAGGGTTTTTGGGAGAAAAAAATCCATAACTTCGTCAATTCTTAAGATATCAATTCCAATTAATTTTATTATAAATCTCCTTAATATTGTCTACAATTTTTATACTCACAAGTTTTTGATAGGACCAATTCGTACCGCAAAAAAAAAAATTAAAAACGAAAACAAAAAGGGGGTTTGAAGAAGTAAAAAATCCGTCAATTCAAAAGATTTCCCCATGAATTTATCATATATCTTCTTAATATTGTCTACAACATCTATATAGACAAGTTTTGTATAGGACCAATTCTTACAGCAAAAACAAATTAAAAATACATAGCGGTTGAAGAAAAAAATCATCTAAGTAAGGGTGTATTCAAATCCAAACTGCGTATTTTCTGACTCATTTTACAATTCATTTTTGCTCTTAAAGGCTTCCAATTGGTAAGTTTTCTTACTCAGAAACTATATAATGCACTGTAATGGTCGATTTTTTGATAGAGACAGAATATATTTTTAAAAAAGGCTGTTAAAGTGGACATTTTGAACCGAATTTCCCGAAACGATTGTGTTAGAAACGAAAAATATTGCCCTACTGAGAAAATAATTGTTTATTAATCAAGTTTTAATTAATTGAAAGAAAAATAAAAACACAGGTCGCTTATAAATCTTTTCAAAAATCATGTCAGGCATGTTTCATATTTTTTTTTATTAAAAATTAATCTGAAAATGTGCCAGAAAATTTCGAGTTGTTGAGTATGGAAAAATATTTTTTTAATATCGCCTTAACATGATTCTGATAAAACCAGCTATTTTATAAAAAGAAAATAAAAACTCGTCAAAAGCAGACAGATAAAACTGTTAAAGTGGATTTATATCTAATAATGATTTAGTTCTTGTTGGTGAAATTAGTATACTTATCTTCGAAATCTACCTCTGCCTGTAGGCCGGCCCGGCAGGGATTTTTTTAGTTTTGAACGCTTTTTCGAGTGATTGAAGGAAAAGATTAAATGACTCAGCTCTCGTTGGTAAACGGATAATTAACTTTTTAACACTTTTAATAAAACTTTCTAGGTTATTGCTCACTATTTCCGTTTCCGATTTTTCTGTTAAGGACGACAAATTTTCGCGGGAATCTCTACGCACTTTGGCCAATTCTAATTCTTTCTCTAACTGAGCTAATTTAATTTTTTCAAATTCAGAATTTTGGGAAGGTTATTTGCGAATATTTGCTATTTCTAACTCTTTTTCTAATTGCGCTAATTTAATTTTTTCTAATTCTAGTTTAGATTTCTCAGTTTCTTTTCGCGATTTATACTCCTCAACAACCGAATTGACTACGTCTTTCATTATTTCACGGACTTCATCTTCTTAGTCACAAACTTCTCTTATTAGGCATAAATTATCACGACACTCTTACAAATAAGTTGAACTAATACTTTACACACAAATCAAAACTACCTCGCATATAGTTCGAATTTGTTCTTATTATCGAAAACACATGAATTATTTAAATTATACTCCTCCGTTGGGTCGACGGACCATGTTGAATAACTCACACACTATAACTCAAAATATTACAAGGCGCTGGTTACTTTATATAACAATTTATTAACACAGAAGCAGCACACCGCCGCTTTCTTCAACACTCACATCTCAACACAATACTCAAAGCTTAGTTCACTTCACTTCAGAAGTTAGTCACTGTAATTTTAATTATAGGTGGCGCGGCATGTCTCGCTACATGGAACACTTAGAAAAACGGATTTTGAGAAGAAAAAAATTATATTGTGAGTAGTTTAAATTTTAATTAAAAAAAATTCAAGGAATTTTAAAGTTTGCTGTTTTTGATACATTGCTCTATTAAAAACACCAAAACCTATACAAATATTTGTAAAATCACTCCATTATTTTTTGTATCCTCAATATAGTAATACTTAATAAAATTTTAATAAAATATAGTAGTACTGTATAATATTAGGTATGGATTTTACAATATAATGAAAAGGACAAAAAAGAAAAATCGAAACGTTGAAAAAATCAAGTTTTAATAATACATACTGGACAATTGCACCATAAAATATAATAAATAAAGACACGATCTTGCTTAATAGTACACAAAACACGAACTTTAATAAGCTAAAAGTTTACTTCTACGTTTCGAGCTGTTCCTACCGCCGTCTTCAGGAAAATATAATGGTAAAATGGCTCAAAGTTCAGAGACGAAAGCTTCCTGTGCATTTGAGTAATGTTCACGTTTCCCTATAATATCTCTCAACTCTATAATTTTACTGCTTTCAGGAGCAGTTAAACCTAATTCCTCAACAACAAGCTTAAGCTCGTCTTTATTTAAAGTATCAATAATAGACATAATTTAACTAAAGTAAAACTAGGAAAATTGCTCTTACCTCAGTCGCTGCGAAAATCACGAAGTAGATTTAGCTGCATAAATCTACGGGCACATTTATAAAAAATAATATCTCAACACTGAATTCTTCTTAGTCACAAACTTCTCTTATTAGGCATAAATTATCACGACACTCTCACAAATAAGTTGAACTAATACTTTACACACAAATCAAAACTACCTCGCATATAGTTCGAATTTGTTCTTATTATAGAAAGCACATGAATTATTTAAATTATACTCCTCCGTTGGGTCGACGGACCATGTTGAATAACTCACACACTATAACTCAAAATATTACAAGGCGCTGGTTACTTTATATAACAATTTATTAACACAGAAGCAGCACACCGCCGCTTTCTTCAACACTCACATCTCAACACAATACTCAAAGCTTAGTTCACTTCACTTCAGATGTTAGTCACTGTAATTTTAATTATAGGTGGCGCGGCATGTCTCGCTACATGGAACACTTAGAAAAACGGATTTTGAGAAGAAAAAAATTATATTGTGGTAGTTTAAATTTTAATTAAAAAAAATTCAAGGAATTTTAAAGTTTGCTGTTTTTGATACATTGCTCTATTAAAAACACTAAAACCTATACAAATATTTGTAAAATCACTCCATTATTTTTTGTATCCTCAATATAGTAATACTTAATAAAATTTTAATAAAATATAGTAGTACTGTATAATATTAGGTATGGATTTTACAATATAATGAAAAGGAAAAAAAAAGAAAAATCGAAACGTTGAAAAAATCAAGTTTTAATAATACATACTGGACAATTGCACCATAAAATATAATGAATAAAGACACGATCTTGCTTAATAGTACACAAAACACGAACTTTAATAAGCTAAAAGTTTACTTCTACGTTTCGAGCTGTTTCTACCGCCGTCTTCAGGAAAATATAATGGTAAAATGGCTCAAAGTTCAGAGACGAAAGCTTCCTGTGCAAGAGATAATAAGTCGAAACTTGACCAATGATTTGAATACAAAAATGTAGTGCTGCCATCTAGTGAAAATAAATAATTATTAATGGTTGAGATCAAATGAATCAAGAGGTCGATTTAAGAAACCACGAGTTCCGCCATCTACACATGAGGGACAAAACCACGTTCAACTGAGTTTTCATTCAAGTTTTGGCAACATAATCCAAGTTTAAGCTGAAATATTGTAATTAGATGTAGAATTATGACCTTATGATATTATGCCAGATTTTAGGTATATTATAGGATAAATTTTCGTTACAAGGTTTATCTTGATGTGCAATAGTTTCAACCGATTCTCTAATTTTACTCTCAAAGGGGTTATTGCAAAGAACTATAACTTTTGTGTCATCAAAGTTAATATGCAGACTTCATTAGCTAAGTAGAACTTCGAAAGAGCTATATTCTGTTTACGATGTTTAAGGCCTCTGCGATACTCCGTAAATCCTTACTGCTAACCTATGTTTTGTCATACGATGTAGACTTTTTCAACATTATTAGATAAGGTGATACAGATTTCATATATACCAGATTTTGATCCATTGGGATCCTATTGATCTTATCACTGACGATATCAATGAGGTACACTCTTAAAACGAAAGAGCCAAAATAACTCAAGTTGAGCCGAAATCCACTCATCTCATGATTTGAAAGTCAGCTTCTCATAAAGAGTTGAAACAACTCGAGTGAATGAGTTGTTTTTAAGCAACTCATGATTGAGTGATCTCTATTTTACTCATACTTGAGTGAAATCAACTCAATGAAGGTAAAATCCAGTAGCACTTGAGTGATTTGTAACCAACTCATACTTGAGTGAAATTGAGTCATTTAAGACTAAATTCAGTCCCACTTGACTGATTTGTAATCAACTCATACTTGAGTGAAATGAAGTTATTTAAGAATAAATCAGGTAGCACTTGAGTAATTTGTAACCAACTCACACTTGAGTGAAATTAAGTCATTTAAGACTAAATCTGGTCGTACTTGAGTGAAATGGAATCCCTTTGAGACTAAATTCAGTAGCACTTTGAGACTAAATTCAGTAGTGTGATCTGTAGCCAACTCATATATGAGTGAAATGAAATAATTTAAGCCTAAATCCAGTACCACTTGTGATTTATAATCAATTCAAACTTGAGTGAAATGAGGTCATTTCAGATTTAATCCAGTAGTTCTTGGGCAATTTGTAACAATTCATACATGGATTAAATCAACTTATTTAAGAGTTCATGCAATGAACTCTTAAATGATGTTCTTAAAATGCAAAATCCCGAGTGATTTTTAATAAACTCATTCATAAGAACTCTCAAAATTACAAAAAAAACCTTGAGCGATTTCTAATTAACTGATTAAATAAAATCATGTCATTTTAAATGAAATTCAGTAACCTGCGATTGATTTTTATCAATGAAATTCAAAATAACACAGAATTCTTGCCACATTTTCAAATTAAAATAATAAATAACTAATTTTATATTTCTTCATACTGGTTTATATAATTGTATTACTTTTTGATTGAAAAAAAAAATATGATTTATAACTAAAAATTACAATTAAACCAATCTTAAGTATTTAATTTAAATTTAAAAAAAATTGAAAAAAATATCTAAATGTAAACTTGAAATCACCAAGGAAAGGAAAAATCCCAATGACAACTTTTAAAAGCTGACTTCTCAAATCCAAAAGGGCAACTTTCTGACATAAGTTTTAATTTATTTTTGATCGAAAATGCATGAAACTAGCTGGTGGTGTTCAGAAACCATGTAATCAAGCAGCTTTTTTCATTTTTTTACAAACACAATAAATCTTTCAGAAAATAGTGTCAAAGTGGATGTTTTAAACTTAATTTCTGTGTGAAAGGAGAAAAAACACTCAAGAGCGGGCGAAAACGTATTTGTCACGTGATCAAAATCGTTTATAACTCAATAGGTAATTTATTGATTAAAAAAAAATGGAAAATTCAATTCCAAATAGCTTTCATAACCAGGCTTTCCAATTTTATATCTTTCCATTAAAAAATGAATTTGTAAATGTATCAAAACGTTTTGTGCTTGTTGAGCAGAGCCATTAAGAACAGCCTTAAGATCCTGCACTAGTCGCTGAAAAAGTATAGAAGGGCGATTCCGTGCAGAGAGTCACATGTAAATTTAATTTTCATTTATTTATCAAATTTTAATGCTAATTCTGATTTTAAGTGGTATGGTAAATAAGTTATAACCATATTTTTTAGTTTAAATGTGTGGAAATAAAACTCCCAGAAATATATCATTAAATTTCATTGCTCAAAATGTGCTTTTTTCTGAAGTAGGAAAAAAGCACATTTTGAGTAATGTAATTAAATAATATACTTCTGTGAGGTTTATTGACACACATTTAAATTTAAAAATATGGTAACTTATTTACCATACCACTTAAAATCAGAATTAACATTAAAATTTAATAAGTAATTGAATAAATGCAAATTAAAGCCTGCATTATGTGTATGACACTCTTCATGGAATCGCCCAGAAATGATGTGTTAATCCTATGGAGAAGTTATTTTCAAATACAGTGTTTGGATTTATATATATATATATACATATATTTTTTGTGGGGGGGAGGCATAGGATCTTTATGCAGGCTTATTTTTAATTTTGCAATTTTGGTTAGTTTTTTTTAATACAGTAGACGATTTTACGAACTGGTGTACTGGTCCCGCCCAGCATCTCGCTGAACTAATGTTACTCCCATTTACGAACTTTTGACTTTATGAACACATATGAGCCCCATCAAGCATTTACTGTATTAAGATATCAATTTTAGAATCGGTTCCGAAAATTAAAGTATTTAAAATAAAATATAAAACCTAAGTTTAAAAAGTAAAAACTAGCCAGCATATAGATTGTCTTCAGCTATCATATGCAAAAAGAAGCCTGTACAAATATTAAAATCCAAGCAAGATATTTGAAAATAACTTCCCTGTGGAACTAACATTATCACAAGTGTTGTCACACGGCTATTGTTAGGCTGTAATAAGTAAAACAAAATATTTCAAAAAAGATAAACACTAACCCATTATATACTTTGTTGTAATTATCCCTTGATTTAATTCACACTACTTCTTAAATTGACTAACTTTTAAAGAAATATTAATTGTTAAGCTTTTTTATGCTAATTAATTAGCACTTGCTAAATGTCAATTTAAAGCAGTTCATATATTTACAAATAAATTATGCACCAAAATAACTTTAGAAATAGATCAACTTAATTCTTTATATCATTTAAAACATTTGTTGAAACTTGAAATTATGTTCAAGTATAACTTTAAAATTTAGCTACTGGGTTAGAAGGAACAATGTCTTGATTGGATAAATACCAACCTATTAGGTACTATCTTGCAGTTATTCTTTCTTAATCTTGTCTTGTTGCGATTAACCATTGATTTTATTCAATGTTTCTTAAATCTACTAACTTTTAAAGAAATGTAAAACTTTAAAATGGCATAAGATTGTAGCTTTTTATGCCAAAAGCGGGAGCCAAATATGAAATTTAGAATATCGTTAGGAAAAGAAACAACATTATTTACTAACAATTTTATTGAACAAAAAGAAAAAACAAATATAGCATTGATAGCAATTTTAACAACAGATGGAGTGTTTAACACCTTTAACAGGACATGTAAATATTTTCATTTAAAATTTTCTTGGCAAAACAAGAAAATATGTATTCTTCTCTGCTGAAGATCCTTGAGAGATTCGATAGAGTTGTTGAATTCCACTCCTCACAGCGGAATTGAATTCCTTCATGAGACCACTATTCTCCTGTGTTAAAAGAAAATATTGAAATTAAGTTAAATAGCAATAATTGTAATGCAAAGGATTATGAATCTTTTAAAATATTAGTTTAAAGCAATTTAGATTAAAGTAAATATAAATAAATTCTTAAAGTCCTAAGCAACTTCTTAAAATATTGTTGAACATTCACCTTTGTTACCATTTTCAAAATGTATACAAACATATCTTTTTAAACAATAATTGGGGGGGGGGGGGGAATGAAACTTTAAAAATTAAATTTATTCTAAATATGAAAATATATATAAGGGGTCGTTCCAAGCAAAATTTAGGGCCCTTTCACAAAAATCTAATAAAATAGGCCCCTTTGTAACATTCTTTTTCACACAAACTGTTTTAAAATGTGTAAATTGTAAATAAAACCAGCTCACTGAAAACAAACTTTACCAAGGGGATTTAAAGAAGTTTTGTCAAAGTCTTCATTTAAATTTGAGTAACATGATTTCAACTTTCATTACAAAATGCTATTTATCACAAAAATAACTTACTTTTCACAAAATGGGCCCCAAAAATAAAAACCTACACACACACAAAACCGCCTCCCCATGCATATTCTTAAAAAACATACACTAAAACTTTTAGCTTTATATAAAGTTACACCACTGAAAATTCGACTAATTGTGAATAAAATGGAAAATGAATAAATGAAACCATCTGTGCAATCACACTTACCCACTTGTTTATCATGTTACTTCTGATTAGGGTGTAAAAAAATCATGATTTTTTTAAAAAAAAATTTTTAAATCTGATTTTTTTTTAAATTTAAATCTGATTTTTTTTTATTTTTTTTCCCGTGTTAAAATATTAATATCTACCAAGAATTAAGCATTTCAAAAATGAATAACCCTCCAATTACTAACATAATCTATGTTTTTTTGCTTTAATTAATAAAATTTTAATTATGTAATTATAGAAATTACAAAAAACTGCAAATAAAAAATTTCTTTAGTAACATACAACATTATGTGCATTAATATTTTATAATTATGTAAACCAATATTAAATACTGCTTATATTTTAAAGTTATTGATAAATTGCATTTCATTTTAAATTGATGATACAGATTAAATTTTGTAATTATTAAACAATTAACTGTTTAATTAAGAACACAATCTACATTTTTGAAAAAGTGGTTGAAAAAAGGTGATAAATAATAGTTTGATAAATTCATAAAGCAGCCAGTAATTTTACACAGGTTTTAAAGCGCATGTCTATCAAATTGATCAAAAATTGTAGCAATGTATACAGCAAACTTACACATAATTTATAAATAGAGTACAAAAATTGTACTTTTGAAATTTAAATCAGATATTTTCCCCCACAACATTAAAATATTTGAATAGCTACTAAATATTATAATGTTTTGAAGTTATTTAACATTTAGTTAGATTTTTTTAAATGTATAGTAACATCTTTTTACACAGTTTAATATTGTTATAATTAACAATAACAAATATTACATTTTTTACAAGTGATTTAGTGATTGTTTTCATTATTGATTATCATGCTTTTTCACAACATTTTAAAAAATCAGAAAATATGTGATTTTATCATCTGATTTAAATCAATTGATTAAAATCATTGACACTATTGCTGTGTTTATTGTATATAAAATAATAACTTGATTATTAAAAGGAAATTATGACATTGAAAGTTAGATTTAAATATTTTTAAATTAAATGCTTTTTATGTTTGTTAGATAAAAAAACATGCTTTTTACAAACTTACTGTACTTAAAATTTTTCACAATACTCAGGAATTATACTTGGAAACAATTATTTAAAGCTTTGTTTTGTGTATTCATAAGTCACAATAATTTGAATACTTTTTATGTCATTTTAAACATAAAAAAAATTTTTGATTTTAATCAATGATTTTTTAAAAAAAAATCACTTGATTAAAATCATGATTTAAATCGTTGACACCCTACTTCTGATACAATCTTAAAATAAATTTCTATTTTAAAAACAAATTTAAAAGGTCTTAAGCAACATTACAAAATATTGTTGAAAATTCCCCTTTGTTGCCATTTTCAAAATGTATACATTGGAAGGGGGGGGGGGTGAAACTACATTTAAATTTATTCTAAATATGAAATGTTTTATTACAACAATGATGTTTAACCTTACCCCATAAAATCTAAGCAGTCAGGCGGCAATTTTCTTCCAACAGTCAAATGCATGTCATTTGTCAGAGATACATGTCTAATTTAATACAGTATATAACCTCGAAAATCCTGTATCAGGACTAAGACTAGATTTATAAAAATTCTGGATTTCACAAAGATAATCAAAACTTTCACTGTTTTTAATGGTACCTTTAATCATAATTTAATAACAAAGTTATAATTATGTAAGAAAATGAAAAAATAATATTGAAAGGCTTACTTTCATTGAAATTTACGTTAAAAAATTTTCTATAAACAGTGAATTTTGAAAATTCAATTGCAATTTGCTTTTTTTTTTAAACTATTAATAAAAATGCTTTTCATATTAAATACATGTTAGGAATATCTATATCAGAAATACAGACTTGTTTTTCTAACTTGCATAATGTTATGACAAAATTAAATTTTATATGCTGTTTCTATACCAACAACATTATTCTATTATAAAAAAACTTCCAAATCTAACACGTCATGGATTTCTATCTAATATCGGAAGAAAATGTATGTTATTGGGCAAATGTATCTGACTGATAGACGATACTAAATAAATGAACTAAAACTGCATAGCACTGCATTCCAAACACATAGGAAACCCGGTAGCAGAAAGTTCCTGACGGGTGACATGCGTCGCAGATTTTTTTTCCATTGGATTTTTTTCCAACTTTATATTATGTTTAGTTCTTTATTATTTATTACTAAAACTTAAGATTATTATTAATAAAAATTAGTAAAATGCTTAAAAACATTAAAAGTAAATTTTCTGCTATTGGGATAGGAAAGATAGATGCTAGGTATGAAGTTTACTAAAATGAAAACAGATTTTTTTTTCCACATATGTATCTGTAAGGTCACACTGGCCCAATACAGTGTTAATTACTAAACACACACACACACACACACACACACACACACACACACACACACACACAAAATGAAATTTCATGACAAAATCAAAACTTAAATATATTTAAGATTAATATGTAAATTTATACCTTTCTTGCTGATAATACACCTCTTCAGGATTATCACGTGTCTCTTTGATAGTCCTCTTTGTTGGTACTTCTTTTGGGCTGGTGTTAAATTTAACCTCATTGTTGCCATAACCTCCATTCAACCATAGCAGCTTGAGTGATAGGATCAAAGTATTGTTCCTATGTGCAAAAACAATGTTATCGATTTAAAACGTTTAAATGATTTTAACTTAAAATTTCAAAACAGACGTAATGATGAGTTCATACGAAAGTGCCTGAAACATACAAAAAATAGGAAATTCATTTCCCTGCAATTTACCCAAGCAATAAATTGGGTTGGGTTGATTTTTGACGGCAAAACTCTTGAGTTTTGTGCGATCGAACAGTAAAATTCGCGATATCCTTTTGTGACTAATTAACAAAATTCACTATTCGTCGCGACCTTTTGACGAAATTTGTAATATTCTTCACCGAATAAGTTTATCGATATTCCCGATTATTTTTTGCGCAATCTTTTGACGAAATTCACAATTTCTTTCTGAACTCTTTACGAAAATAGCAATTTTATTCAACAACCAACTGAAGATAATTACCATTTGTTTTTGAGATATATGACAAAATATCTGGTATTTTTCCATGATCATTTGAAGAAATTCTCAATTTTTTTCCGCGACTGATTCATGAATTGATTTAGGGAAATTCGCCAAAGTGTTGCAGAAAAAAACAAATTTTGCCAAAGGGGTACAGAAAAAAATTTTGCCAAAGGGGTACAGAAAAAAATTTTGCCAAAGGGTTGCAGAAACAAAATTTTGCCAAAGGGTTGCAGAAACAAAATTTTGCCAAAGGGTTGCAGAAACAAAATTTTGCCAAAGGGTTGCAGGAACAAAAAAAATTTGCTAAAGGGTTGCAGAAAAAAAAATTTTGCCAAAGGGTTGCAGAACAAAAACTAATTTTGCCAAAGGGTTGCAGAAAGAAACTAATTTTGCCAAAGGGTTGCAGAAAAAAACTAATTTTGCCAAAGGGTTGCAGAAAAAACAAATTTTACCAAAGGGTTGAAGAAAATTTTGTCAAAGGATAGCAGAAAAACACACAAATTTTGCCAAAGGGTTGCAGAGAAAAAACACAAATTTTGCCAAAGGGTTGCAGACACAGTTGTATAATATAGACGCACGCGCAGAAGATTTTCCAAAAATTCGTAACCTTGCTGAAAAATTTGTAGAAAAAAACTAATTTTTTAATTTTTTTTTTTTTTTTGAATACCAAAAAAATTAAAAATATTCTCTATATTATAATTTCGTCAAAGAATCGTTAAAAAAAAAAAAGAATTTCTTAAAAGCATAGCGGAAAAAGCCCGAATTTGTCAAAGGATCGTGAAAAAAAAATCCCGCAAATTGCGTCAAAAAATCGCAGAAAAAACTTATTTCGTCAATGGATTACGGGAAAAATATGAATATCGCTAAAGGCTGAGAAAAAAGCACGTATTTCGTCAAAAAATCGCAGGAAAAATGCGAATTTCGTAAAAATATCGCAGAAAAAACGTGAATTTCGTCAAAGGATCGTGAAAAAAAGCTAATTTCGTCAAAGAATCTTAGAAAAATGCAAATTTCGGCAAAAGGGCTCAGGAAAAAAAAAATTTCTTAAAAGCATAGCGGAAAAGCCCTAAATTTTGCCAAAAGATTGTGAAAAAATGCAAATTTCGTAAAAGAATCGTGTAAAAAACTACTTTCTTCAAAAAATCGAGAATTTCGTCAAAAGTGTTGTGAAAAATGCGAGAATTTTGTTAAAAATGCATAAAAAAATACGAAATTCGTCAAAAGATCGTAGGAAAATGCAAATTTTGTCAAAAGATTGGAAAAAAACTGATTTCGTGAAAGAATCGAAGAAAAATGTGAATTTCATCAAAGAATCGAGAAAAAACGAGAATTTCATCAAATGATCACAGAAAAAACGAGAATTTTGTCAAAGACAAAAGGAAAAAACATGATTTTTGTCAAAGGGGCGCGGTAAAAACTCACCAGTCTCTTTAATGATCATACCTATGAATGGATGGATACCTCTTCTTAGAAAAGGTGATTTAGTTGTTTCAGTAGCAATGTCACATTATTTCTGCCCTTCTTATGCATTTTTAGCTTTTTTTTTTTTTTTTTTTTTTTTTGACCAAAATAATTATTCTTTGATTAATACTAATTATTTTTAATTTAAATGGTAATTATTTTAAAAATACTCTTTTAATTCATATTGTTAAAATAACATAACACGGTATTTTACGTTATTAAGAGGCTACTTCAGTCAAGTGAAAAGACCCGTTCGCTAATGCTAATCCTATGGAAGAAATTTATAACGATATCTTGGTTGTATTTTAATATTTTTAAATGATTTTTTTTGCAATGGATAGCTGAGATCGATCTGTAATAAGATCGTTTTTTACATTTTCTATTTTGTTTACAGATATTTTTAATGAGGACACTTTCATTTTTGGAACCAGTTTCGAAACTGAAAGCATCCTCATTTAAAAAATCTGCAATCGAAATCGAAAAAGTAAAAAACGGCCTGCATACAGATCGATCTCAGCTATCCAATGCAAAAAAAAATCATTTAAAAATATTAAAATGCAACCGAGATCAGGGGTCTGTCCAGACTTTTCAGACAGGGTCCTGTTTTTGTGAAATTGTGAAAAATGTATTATTAATTTTGTGAATTTAAAATTAACGTTAAATTCAGGTACCTTCGGACTTCAGTGACAGAGTCCTGTTTTTGTAAAATTGTGAAAAACAAAATTTTGCAAAACTAGTATTAATGTTCCCGTTTGGATGAACCACACATAATATATATATATGTATATACAGGGTGTCCCACAAGGTACGTAGCGTCTGATATGTACAGATTCGAATAGAGCACATCAATATGAGTATTTTGAATGGTAACATGTGGAGTCCCAGAATATAGCGTGATAGTGTAAGTAAAGTGTGAAGCTTGTCATATGAAAAACACAAGAAAAGAGAAAAAAAACAAGAAATCACGCTATATTCAGGGGGACCACATGTTACCATTCAAAATACTCATATTAACGTACTGTATCCGAATCTGTACAAATCAGGCGCTGCGTATCCTTTAGGACACCCTGTATGTGTGTGTGTAAAAACATTATATAATTCCTTTCAACTTTTAATTAAGTTCTTTAAAATGTACATAAAAAGATTTTTACTTTAATGATAATTTTTGGTTTTCAAATTCTTAACTAGATAACAAGAAACAATCTTAGTAGCAGAATTTTTTGTATCAATCTGCAGCAAACCAAAATTTATCTGCAACCCAAAAATGCTGTACCTAGCTTACTATCGTAACAAACTATAGTAACTCATAATATAAGCAAAATTTGTATTTATAAAGAAAATACAATAAATTTTAGCATTTTTTTTTCTTTTCTTAGCCCAGAATTTTGTTAATGCTATTAAATTAGTTTGTTTAGTTGTTAGTTAAATTAGTCATCAACAGGTTCTTTTTCGGCGTCATTTTTTGCAGCACATGACGCATCATCAACAGGTTCTTTTTCGGCATCATTTGAATCTTTTTTTTTTTTTTAAGACTGAATTTTGGGGCATCCCCTAGCATCTGACTTCTTAACCTTTTAAACGTAGTAATCAGCATTTCTCGTACCACCCAAATTCTGATTTGGACGCTTCATACTCTTCATGGTAGTTCAACACATTAATTTATCAAAAAACTATACGCAACCACGAGACGAGTACACAATAGCTTTAGGAAATGAATAAGGAGATGTGTTGCCAAACAAGAGAAAGAATTTTTACTCCCAAAAAATGCTGAATCACTTTTCGTCTCTGCACTGTACCGGTCAATTTCAGATTGTATCTCTCATTGGCTGTGATCGGCGCTCGCTCAATACGTCACCGAAAGCTCTTTTCGGCGCAGGTGCTAGCTGGCTGTTTTGTGAAAGAGAAGAACCCGATTTCCGCCGTTGCGTTTCAATTTGACTGAAGGCGAAGGCGATTTATGAAAGGTTTTACTTTTACGGGGAAAAATTTTATGAAGGGTCCATTTTTAAGATAAAATATTTTATGAAGAATCCGTTTCTTAAACAAAGAATTTTGTGAAAGATCCGTTTTTAACCTAATAAAAATTGTGAAGGGTCCGTTTTTAACTTAATAAAAATTGTGAAGGGTCCGTTTTTACCGTAATATAAATTGTGAAGGGTCCGTTTTTACCGTAATAAAAATTGTGAAGGCTCCGCTAACGGACCCAAATTTTTCCTAAACAGATCCCTGGAGATATCGTTATAAATTTCTTCCATAGGATTAGCATTAGCAAATGGGTCTTTTCACTTGACTGAAGTACCCTCTTAAACATTAAATTAATGTGCAGATAGTTTTTGACCCAATATTTATGCACACAGAAAGTTTTTGGTTTTATACAAGTCTGGTTGCAGAAAAAACAAACTTTGCCAAAGGGTTGCATAAAAAACGGAAATCTCTTTAGAAAACAACATATACACAAATATCTACGTTTATTATAACAGGGATAAACTTAAAAAATATACCAAACTAACTTTTGAAAATTTGGGTTTAACCCGAACCCAACTTGCAGGAATTCACACTCAGCCTCAAATCGACCTGAACCGATTTTTCTTCCAATTTTTCCACTTTTACTGTTTGGTTTTAAAATGTTAATTCATAGAGGAAACCATTAAATTTAAAATTTCATTAATTAATAAAAAGTCTTATTATCCTTTAAATAAACTCAAAGCAAGTTTTTTTTCCAATATGAAATTTACTTAAGAGCTTATTTATCAAAATGTAATTGTTTTATTAAATATTATGTAAAGTTGTTTTAAAAAATAACATTTTAATACCTTAAACCTTGAAATAAAAAGTATTCGGCCAAACAGTTACTATTCGGCTAGCTGAATATTCAGTATTCGGCCAAAATCACTAAATCTGACTCGCTACTTTGAACAACATTCATAATCTTCAATTTTAATTTTTAGCTTAATTGTTTACATATCAAATACCTACATATGTGAATTATGAATCACTGCAGGATTAGTATTAGTTTTTGCCACTTACTGAAAGAAACTAGTTTCTGCCCTGATGATATGAAAAAGTAAAATGTTTTAAAATTTTACTGTTGTATGATATATTTCTCAAATCATTTTCATTTATTAATTTTCTTTAGAATATGAAATTATCGCTAAATTGATAAGCTGGGGAGGGAGGGGGGGGGTGATTGTGGCTTCATCATGAAAAAATACCAAAAATTTTAGCAAAGACAGTGTTGACTAGGGATGCACCGAATAGTGATTTTGGCCGAATACCGAATATTCAGCTTGTCAAGTACTTTTATATTTCAAAGTTTAAAGGCATTAAAATATTAAATTTTAAAACAATTTTACATACTATTCAATACAGAAACTTACATTTTAATAAACAAGAGTTACAATTACAAGTAAACTTTATACTGAAAAAAATATGCTTTGAGTTATTTAAGAAGAGGATAGTTATAAAACTTTTTAAATTAGTAAAATTTTAAATTTCGTGGCTTCTTCTGAGAATTAATACAGATAAATAAAATTTTCTTAAATTCTAAAAGAAACATTTTAAAATCAAAGTTTAATAGTGAAAAAATTGGAAGAAAAATTGTACAGTATCATATATTATTTGTTTGTCAGGAAGAGACTGAAGTAAAAGTAAACAAATATTACAAATCAATTCAAATTTTAAATATAATTGGATATAATTTAATATGATTAAATATAATTTAATATAATTAAATAATCAAATTTTAAAATAAAATGGATATATGCTGGTTATAGTTGAATTAGAATATAATTAATGTGTAAACCATTTAAGAGTTTTGTACTTCCATCCTCTGAATCATATATGTAAACTGGGGTGAGGTAGGAAGACAAAAACCTGCCCCTTTCAGTTTGTTTACATTTTTTTCTTTACAAATAAAAACACTTATGAAACTAATAGAAATAAGATGCAAGTACAGACAAATCCTATCCTAGCCCCCTCCCCACCCACCCAAAACTGCTCCCAATTTTCACAACATCAGTTTACGTCCATGCTCTGAATCATGTTCCTAATAGTGTTTCATTTTTAAAGTTTTTTTTTTTTTTTTTTTTTTTTTTTTTTTTTTTTTTATTTAATGCAGTTCAAACGCAGATAGATATCAGCATAAGTATCTGTAGGAAAAAATGAGAAATTAATTAAAAAATATTTTAAATCAAAAGCAATTTATAAAGTTAACTAGCTATAAGTGAATGAAAATTTATATACAAAATGTATACAGCAATGACCGGTGCAGCTTGGTTGAGAGACTTCCTAACAATTCAGGATGCCTGCCCATCAGCAATGTCGTCTTTCTCAGGGAAGACATAAAATATTCCGGCAGATTACTTTGTTGCAAACTTAACAGTGTATTTATCTTCATCAGGGATATCAATAATAAGAACTGTAAATTCTTGAACAGACTTCTTTACACCGAATTTCACAAGGACCCAGCCACCAATCATTGCATTCACTACAGCAAGAACCTTTGGTTTAACTTCCATGGGTTGCTTCGATTCTTTTTACTGTTTGTCCTCTTTTAATCCACCCAATTTAATAATTTAGTATAGTTAGAACATGTGTTTTAATTTATGGCTGAAAATATGGTACTTTAACGTGATTTTTGAGAAATTGTCAATTAACAGCGATTTTTAATGTTACTTACATTCCAACATGCAGCGCTGATAACAGATGTTCGCGGCTAATTTATAGCATAATTTCACATTTAAGCATAGGATCAATAACAATTTGCTCTCAAAGGTCTTTCAATTTTGATCCATCTTCATACATTCATATCTTGACAAACTCTCATAAAAAAGATGGGCTATAATACCTATTTTACCCTATGTGACAAGAAAACAAGGTTGGGTTTAAGCCGTCAAAAAGCAGTTTTTGACGTGACATAGGTTTAAACCGCATTTTAAGCGTCAAAAACACCAATATTTAAATATGCTCAGAACAACAAAAAAAATTGTTAGTATAGCTAGATACAGCACCACTTTTATTTAATGATAGACATTTTAGTTTTAGTATTTCTTTTACTGATCAAATATTAAATTATAATTTTTTTCTTTGTTTCCCGTAAGGCATGGTGACGTCACGGCGACGTCGTTGTGAAGTCACACTGTGATTTTGTGACCGTCGATGTGACGTCACGTGACGTGGATGTGACGTCACAGTGACTAGAATGTGAGGTCGTTATGGCCGTTTTAGAGGTCGTTTGTGACGTCACATTGTGACCACTCTGTGAAGTCACGGTGTGACTAATTTGTGAAAAGTGTGTCATTTGTGACTATTTTGGCATTAACTTTGTGACGAACCTGTGACGAAAGTGACAATGTTTTGAAGTCACACTGTGACCAATTTGTGAAATATGTGTCATTTGTGACGAACTTGTCATAAACTCTGTGATGATTTCAAATGAAAATCAAATTTCAAATTAATTGCTTAAAAGGCGCAAAGGCGAACTAGTGAAAAAGATTCCATGCTGGAACTCGAACCCGGGCCATCAGTATAGCGCACTTACGTTCTACCGACTAAACCACATGGAACGATACCCAGCCTGGAAAATTTCTCACTATTACATGTTGGCAAGGCTACAAACGCAGCACAAGATGCAATATTTATCGTCAGCCACCGACATGGCGCAAGCACGAAACTTAAATCCAGCATCGATTGAAACTATATTAATACTTGGAAATGTTTTCAGAGAGAACCATTCGCCTTGCATACAATATTTCAAATGAAAATCAAATTTCAAATTAATAGCTTAAAAGGCAATTTTAATTTGAAATTTGATTTTCATTTGAAATTCTGTATGCAAGGCGAATGTTTCTCTCTGGAAAAATTTTCAAGTATTAATATATATTTAATCGATGCTGCTTTAATTAAGTTTCGTGTTTGCCCCATGACGGTGGCTCACGATAAATATTCCATCTTGTGCGGCGTTTGTAGCCTTGCCAACATGTAATAAGGAGAAAATTTCCAGGCTGGGTATCGTTCCATGTGGTTTAGTCGGTAGAATGTCAGTGCGCTATACTGATGACCCGGGATCGAGACCCGGCGTGGATATTTTTCACTATGTTGGCCTTTGCGCCTTTTAAGCAATTTATTTGAAATTTGATTTTCATTTGAAATATTGTATGCAAGGCGAATGTTTCTCTCTGGAAAAATGTCCAAGTATTAATACTGTGATGATTCTTGTCATAAAAACTACGATAATTTTAAAGTAAAGTTTTGTTTGAAATATAAAATTTTATCTTTTTACCGTATTTTTTAGCAAGATATCGCTATTTTGGAGTCCTATTCTTCTAAAATATTTTTAATTTTCCATTTAAAAAACAATGCTTATTAACTGACATCTTTTTTTATTAAGTTAGCTTGATCTTGAATTCAAGCTTAATATTAAGAATGTGTAAGCTTTTTAATGTGTTATGATTTGTCATTGCTTTTTTAAATACGAACATGGAGTCTAACGGACATTAATACAACTGTTACTTATAGAACTACATGATAAGCCCTATTTATTTAAATTTTTTATTCCCGTATATATTGTATTTTGTGAATATGAGCTAATTAGATTTGGTATGTTTTATATGAAAAGACTGATCTGGGAAATAGAAACAACAAGTAAGATATATCATGCGTTAGGCATAGATTATAAAACACTTTCCAACTCTTCCTAAATGTTTTATCAAGACACCGGGGGAAATAACGTAAATAAGATAACTAAGTAAACATGAAAACGCGTAAAACATTTAAAAACTGATTTACGCAGTTACCATCCACTAAGGTGTAAAAAAAATCATAATTTAAAAAAATAAATAAAAAAAATCGTTTTTTTTTTATTTAAATCAGATTTTTTTTATTTAAATCAGATTTGTATGATTTTTTTCCCCAGCGTTCAAATACTGAATAGCTATCATGAGTTTTAGGTTTCCAAAACAATTACACCACTAATTGCTAACATAATCTATGTTTTTACACTTTAATTGATAAAATTATAATTGTTAGTTTGTAATTACAGAAATAAAAACTGCAAATTAGTAGTTTCATTAGGTAGTATTATACAATAATGTTATATACATTAATATTGTAATAATTATGTAAAACTTTATAAATACTAGAGATACTTAACATTTATGAAAATTATTAACTGCATTTTATACTAAAAGCTAACATTACTTCAAATTAATTATTAAACAATCAACTCTCTAATTAGGAACATATTATACATTTTTAAGCCTTAATTATTAAAATGATAATAATTCATTTTAGAAAGAAAAAGGGACAGGATGCTAGTTCAAAAAACGGGCACTATTTCATGAGGAAATATATTAGTAATGTGTTTAGTAATGATGTAAGGAAAAAAAAAGAATATTTTTTAGCATTAAAAGTAAAGTGTCCTTAATTTTTAATAATTTTATGAATAACAAATTGAAAAATACAATTAAATAACATATTTTAATAATATCCTGTTTTTTCTAAAGAAATAAAGTTCTATATTTTTGCAAGATTTTTTCCACATGAATTTAGAATACTGTTGAATGGGGAAGTTTTTTACAAGAAATCTCTGGCTACAACTACAGGTAAATTTCAACTTTTTTTTTCTTTTTTTAAGGCAGGGTGCATTTTGCCAATTTCAAAAGGGGCATGGTGTGGCACCATTAAACAAAATGGCCTAGAAGAAGCAGTATAAGTAATTACAGAATTAATAAAAACTGCAAATAAGTAAAATTCATTAGTTAGTAGCACAAATAACAAAACTAACAAATATTATTTGCAGCTCATTTTGCATTTGTATTTAGGAAAATTTCTGTAAACCACCAAAATCTATACTTACACACATGTACGTGTATGCTAACCAAAAAGAAAAAAATGAAAATGAGTTAAACCCATTCATATAGAATAAATATAAGTTAGCCACTAATATCTGAAATCCTCAAAATATTTAAGTAACAGCATTATTACCTCTATTAGCTTTCAATGGTTCAATTTTTTAATATATATGAGTTACAAAAAAAAAAAAATAAATAAATAAAATAATAATAATAATAATAATAAACATTTATTCAACCTATACCAAAGAAGCTCTTGCTGTACTTAGCATTTTTATACCAATTATTTCTTTTTCTCTTATGCATTCATTTACAATTTAGCTGCTGAGCAGATGTCATTCTTTCATTCTTCTTTAACTTGAGATTGCTATTAATTACTATTTATTATTTTACTTGTAGAAATGTAATTATACTTGCTATGTGTATTTTATATAAAATAATGCATAAATTGATTACCTAAAGGAAATTATGACATTGCAAATTATGTTAGATTTAAATATCATTTTTAAATGAAACTGTTTTAATTTGGATAAAAACTTAAAAACAATGCTTTTAATTTTTTTTACAATACTAATGAATTAAGCTTAGAAACAATTATTTAAAGCTCTTTTTTTGTTTATTAATAAGTCAAAATACCTGTAGAAACTTTCAAATTATGTTCATGTTAGATTTTAATACTTTTTTTGACATTTTAAACATTTAGAAAATTTTTGATTTTAATCAATGATTTTTTTTAAAAAATCGGTTGATTAAAATCATGATTTAATCGCTGATTTAAATCAACCGATTAAAATCGTTGACACCCTACCATCCACAGCCAAATATGTTTTCTAATTCTTTTAAACAGTCCTGTATTTGATCTGTAGATTGATATATATATACTATATAATGGAAAAATTTAGTTTATCAAGGAAACGCATAACAGGTTGAAATTCTCTTTTAGCAATTTATAATAATATATGGAAACATACTTAAATAATTTTGTACAACCCTGTAGTTTACCTAGAACCTTTATTACACGCCACTATTTAGTTAAAATTTTATTCAAGCTAAAACACTCTTAAAACTGCTGAAATTACATTTCCAGAAATTATAATTCATAGATGGCAACGTATCCAATTCTTTGCGTGACCGTTTATATCATTTTATCTATATACTACAAACATTTCTTAGTAAATTAAATACAGTGCAGCGTTAAAATGCATAACTTATTTAAAAACCTCCTTTAAGCAATACCCAGTAACCCTTTCGAATACTTTTGTATATTCCTGTATATGAATTATAGCATATATATATACACCATATACTATGCATAAATGTAGTGAATCATAAAAGTGTATATCATAATTAAAAATGTATTTCCAGCAATCATCGCTAATGAACAGTACTTCGGATACAATATAGTATCTGAAATATTTTGTGTGTC
Organism: Maratus speciosus; assembly: GCA_963932465.1. NCBI lineage: Eukaryota > Metazoa > Arthropoda > Arachnida > Araneae > Salticidae > Maratus > Maratus speciosus. Next base: position 565,935,571 of record OZ010795.1, on the reverse strand, counting down.
CCTGTAAATGCTATATACACTTCGTATTATACATGAAATAATTCATAGTATGTAAACCTCAACGACGTATATCAATTTCATTACATATCAAATAGATTAACATAAATAAAGTACGCCGCAAACAATTCCCTCCACCCCTGTATGATTATGTATTGGAATTCCTTTTTTAGCCCTGTAAATGAACAATAACTATTCTTTGCATCGCGTATTCTATGGAATGCACATTTTAGTGCGCTTCATAAATGCATATCAATTTTATTCTGTTTGAAAGCGTGTAAAATCATTAAAAATCATTTGAAACGATTTTTTTCCCACAAGCCGTAATGTAATGGAATACAATTGACTGTCCCTGTAAATGAAATAACATGCTACAAACTTCATTACAAATAGGGGTCTTTGCTATGGTAAACGTTAATAACATCCAAAAATTTTAAATAATTTAATTATCTTTAAATGTCTATTAATTATGTTAATGATTGATGATAATACTTGTCCATATACTTTTATATTTATGCCACCATGTGGTTTTAACCCAATATTTAAATAAGAAAATAAACCAGATTAAAATGCAATTTAAATCACAAATTTTAATAATCTGATCAAAGCTGTTGAAAAGGAAGTTAGATATTTTAACAAAATAAAAAATAAATGTAATGAAATATTTGTGTTCTATAACATGTTTATTAGAAGATAACTGAAATCATTGTAATAAAAAAAAAAAAAAAGCAAACAAGGAAAATAATATTTTAGATATTTCAGCAAAATAAAAAATAAATGTAATGAAATATTTATGTTCTACAGCATGTTAATGAGAAACTAACTAAAATTGTTGTAATAAAAAAAAAAAAAAAAAAAAAAAAGCAAACAGGGAAAATAATATTTTTACATACCTAATTTCATTGACGTTGTACGTGATACTTTGATTTTGGGGAACCAATTAAATCCGATTATAAGTACGATAGCAATGACTTGAATCATCTTCAACAAGTCAAAGCTACCGTAATTTTCTCGGGTTTATATTTTGTTAGCTGAACTAACTTGGATCCTGAGAACGTTCTTGTTTCAGTTTTTAAATCCGTGTCAACACATCTATGCTGTCCAGTGTCCACAGAACTTCAGTGTCCACAGTGTCCACAGAACTGTCCAGTGTCCCGCGTTTATTCTAAAAAGTTTCACTGTTACTTTTATCCGTTATTCTGCGGTCGAGTGGTAACAACTGAAATAGTGCAGATGCAGACGATTTTTAAGTTTCGAAGTTCGAAGCAGATGTTTTTTGGTTTTATTTGTTTTTCTATACCACAGTTTCGGAAGGAAATTAAATGCGTAATAATTTTCTCAAATTGTCTCTAATTCAATTTCCTGTTTGAAAATGTTTTATTGTATTTCATCTTTTATTTTTATCAGTTTTATTGAATTGTAAAGTTTCATTTACGTAAATTATAATAATAATATTATCCATAATTAGAGTTTACTAGATAAAACATTGCTTAAATTTTCAAAATGTATACAAATTAATTTATTGGTAATAATGATGACTCCCTCCCTTTTTTATAAAGTAAAATTTGTATCACAGGTATCAGTTTGTATCACACTCATCACTTCTCGATAATCTTGTTGTATTTTTTAAGAAGATATTTTGTATATATATACAAAATATCTTCTTAAAAAATACAACAAGATTATCGAGAAGAGATGAGTTTTTCTTTGTCAATCTGTCATTCTCTTAATATTAATTTTCTGTAGAATAAAACTTGTAAAATAATTTTTAAAGATATATTTTAAAAACAAAAAATAAAACATGAATAATTAATTATGTCGTGGGCTTTGCCTAAATTTTGTACATTAATTTTATATTCGGAAAATGTCAATTCTATTTTAAACGTTTGAAAGAAGTAGAATAAAAAAAAAATACTTAAAATAGTGAAACACTAAGAGGGAAAAAAATGACTTGAATGCAAATTATAAAGCAAGAAATGCATATATGACTGAACTTTGAAGACGCTTTCTGCGTGCTCATTAAAAGCTGCAGCCTTAACTGTAATAGAAAGTTTTTAGTTTGAAACGACAGAAATGTTTCGACTACTCTTTGAGAAACTTCTAGTATAACAGATGATCATTTACAAAAATCTTTATAAAAGATAAGTCGAGGTCTGCTTACCTAAAACATTTTTTTAATAATATGAAATTCTCATAATTAGGAAATCGTTTTGTGTTGCTGATGAATTAATTACATTTTATGTTATATGAAAATAAAAAGTTTTTGTTAGAGGCACAGATGCAACTTGGACCACGGTTTAAAAAATTTGTTAATCCGGCAGAAAAATATATTTTACAGTAAATAACATGTTTTTAATAATTTTTGTAATTTTTTAAAGTTTTCTAAGAAGTTCACATCTCAGTCACAATGTGACATCACTGAGTGGTGGCATTTTGGTCACAGATGTGACGTGACCACAGTGACTTACAGTGACGTCACAATGACGTCACTGTGACCATGCATGCTATGAGGGTTATGACTAAATTGCCAAATTTTTTATGTGGATTTTTAGCATACTTGGTTGCTTTTCTTATTTAATAAATATATATATAGAGATAGACAAACTTTTTGTAATAATAAAGCATTTAACAAATGAAATCAAACAAGATTTTACAAAAATAGATTATATATCAGGGGTCGATCCAGGCGCAATTTGGGGCCTATTTAGGGCCCCTTTACAAAAATCTATTTAATAAAATAGGGGCCCCTTCAGAAAAATAAATTTAATAAAATGGGTCTCTTCATAAAAATGAACTTAATAAAACAGGCCCCTTCGCAAAATTCCTTTTAATAAAATAGGCTCTTTTGTAACATTCTTTTTCATAAAAAGTGTTTTAAAAATGTGTAATTTGTAAATAAGATCAGGTCACGAAAAACAAAAACTGTAGCAAGGGGATTTAAAGAATATTTTTATTCATAAATTCTTGGTTCGAATTTGATTCACTGGATTTCAACTTTCATTGCAAAATGTTATTTTTCACAAAAATATTATAAAATTCACAAAATTAACTTACTTTTCACAAAATGGGCCCCAAGAATAAAAACCGGCACCGACCCCTGTATATATACAGTCTTTAACAGAAATATTTTCTTTGCAGCATAAATATTTTTTTTTTTGGGGGGGGGGGGGAGGGGGGAGAAAAAAGATACAGAAAAACAACAATAAAAATGATTTTATCATGTGTGCAAGAAGTCCATCCAAGCCAAGACTGAAAACTTTTCCGAATATTAGGTATAACCTACTGGGCGATGGGCTAGACAATCTCAATGTCTTGATTTATGGCTGAAAATGGATTTTTTACAATAAAAAAGAGCAATTAAAAGTTTTTGCTAGTAAAATTGCTATTATTTCAATATAAAATATAATTTACAACCAGCCAAAAATCTTTCCGAGACTGAAGGTCTTGCACCCATGTTTATAATTGTGAAAAGAATTTACTGATTGGTTATACTAAAATTATCTTATTTTTTATTTAAATCTTTTGAAATGAGGGACAAATGAATAATTCACCATACCAGTAAGAAAAGAAAAAAAACAGTATGCTGCTAGTTTGTTTTTACAAAGTTTAAATATTGCCAGATATGTGACCATTTCATTCACACTTTTAATTTTTCAAAAAATTTTGTGTGGTAAAATAATAATAAAAAATATACTCATTTTACCCCGGCTACCCCTATTGTCAGGAAGGTAAATTGGAAAATATAGCTCTCGGAAAATTGAAAGGGAATTGCTGAAAAGTGATGGTGAATGGATGCAGTAGAACACTGTTTATGTAATTATTTGAATTCTTTTACACAAATAGTATTGTATAGAAATAAACTATTGTACTTCTAAGGAATAAAATTGACTTTTGAAAATATAATTAGATTGAAAAAAATGTATAAGTGAATACCAACCTTGAATTAAAATTCTGTATTTGGAGAAAGAAACAATTCTCTGGAAAATTTTAGGGAGGAATTCTAGTAATTTTTCACAAAATTATTTACTACAAATTATAAAACGTATTTTTGTTTGATATGATTTATCTGAAAAATTATTTTTACAAAATACTTAGAACTGTTATATCTGACAAAGTTTCGTCACACGAAAAAGTAAACTTTTATTATTTTCACCTCCCCCGACCCTTGCTTTAACATGACGCTATGATCAGCTTATTTATTTATTTCTCAACAAAGTAATAAACAGGACATTTTAAACGAAAATAAATAAGTAAAAAATAAAAAGGCAGAATAATTTTAAAATATAGAAGCATTTCTAAAATTAGCTGCCTGCAGCGTGACGGAGGGAGAATGTGTTACAACGTGCATTAAAAATTATAAATTTAAATCATTACATGCAATTCCACTAAAAAGTAAGGATAAATTAAATGCTTTTATAAAACTTACCGAATAAAACAGACACATCCTTTCGTTCCTTCTTTAAGAAAACTTCTTGAATGTTTACATATTTATCTACACATCAGCGTCCATCTTGAAGCAGGCCAGAGACACGATAAGACGAGACGAATGAATCTGAGAACGACTCGCAAAAGAGCGGCAGGAAACTAGCTTGCTAATCAAGTTGAGTTGTTTTGCGGTCGCTCTCGTTGAGTAAAATAGAAGAATAAGAGCTTAAATCAAGTTGAGTGAAGCGTTTAAAAATCAACTCATTCACGATCCAATAAATTAGTGCTCATTCTTGAGTAGGCAAATCCACTCATTCGTTTTAAGAGAGTAAGGAGGTGGAATAGCGAGCAACTTTATGCTATATTTCTGTATGATCTTTTTCAGCTTTTCGAATCTTAATGGTACACAAAACACAAACTTTAATAAGTTAAAAGTTAACTTCTACGTCGAACTTTAATAAGCTAAAAATTTCGAAACAGCTCGAAACGTAGAAGTTAACTTTTAGCTTATTAAACTTCGTGTTTTGTGTACCATTAAGCAAGATTGTGTCTTTATTTATTAAATCAAGTTTTTTTCTGCCTTTTTACCTATACAGAGTGATTAAGAAAAACGTTTACAAAATGACATGGCAAATCAGGCATACAGCGAGGGTAAATGATCATATAAGAACATAAGGTTGCAAACCTCTTATTTAGTTGCAAATACAGGATGTTTCATCCTAACTGAACCCGGGTTGGCGGTCCTAATTTCAAGAAAAATAAAAACATTGCAATGAAAAAGCAACAACATGTAAGGTTAGATGAGGTAACTGGACCCATGAGGTAACTGGGCCATAGGCTATTTTATAAAAAACTGATGATGTTTTTTAAGTTTTAGCTTTTGTGAAGAATGCACCTTAACCTCTACTTCCTAAAACAATGTGTGTCAACTCAATCGTAACTCTCACTTTGCTGTGATAGGTTGTCAAAAATTTAGGTTTCTTTTTTTAAAAGCAACGTCAATGTGGTTGAACTTCCTCGGCTTTTTTTTTAAATACTGTAAGTACTTTTATTAAACAGTCTTATTTTTTAAAGATTAGGCATATAACTACATTAATATTATTAGGTATCTATACATATTTACTTCATGTTTCAAATGTAAGCTATGGGGTAATTCAGTTACCCCATAAATTTTTCAAGAATGGGGTAACTGGACCATGCCGGATCCAGTTACCCCAATAGTTATAAATAATTTTTTTGAGTTGCTCTTACTACGGGAAATAAATTTCTCCTTTGATTTTTGCTCACAATAAAGAAAATTATAGAATAACTTATTGAAATTACGTAATAGAGAAAAAGCATATTGGGTGGTATCAAACCAAATTTCTTGACCTCTTGAGAGTCGGTGATGCCGTTATGGCATCACACAATTTTAATCCCTAATTGCCACATTGGCACTGGAATTTTATAATGACAATTTCACCTTTATTAAGTACGCGAAAATATACTTTTACTTGTTTACAAATGGATTCTCTTGTAAATATTGGTGTCATTACATTATTTCAGCATTTTACGAATGCAAGTACCTTGCCCCTGAAAACGAGATAGCCAAACCTTGAGATTGTATGATACACAGTGGTCGCATTCTATTGGGAAACTTTTATTGTTCCTACCACTATTTTGAAAATAATATCTTCATTGCATCTTTCTTTAGAACATGTTAAATAAAATGATCATGAAGGTAACTCATTAAGGGATCTGGTAGGAACAATAAAATTTTCCCTATATAATGCGACCCCTGGTTTCAGGTAAAGTACTTAAGTACTTACATAGCCGTTTGTTCTCTAGATTTACCTTGCTATTTTTTCCCTTAAAATACCCATGTGACTTTTATACTTATTACCTATACTAAAGTATATTGTACTTACTTAATTTTTATGTTTTTGGTATAAATAAATCTAATATTTTCACTTTTAGTGCTTCTTTTAGACTCATTGACATCAAAGGATTCCCTTACAACGCTGTTTATTGACATATAATTTACATGATCTGCGTGGTTTAAAGTATTTTAAGTTGTTTACACTTTTTCAAACAGGACCTGATATCCCATATGAAAAAAAATAAACGCGTGTGGAACATAGACCCTCCTGGTCCACTTACCCCAATTTTATGGGGCAACTGGACCCATGAGGAAAGAAAGACGAAATATGCATATTTTTATATTTTTAAATATTAAAATGTAATTTTGAGCATTTATGTCTGATAGAGGGAACCTAACTGAACACATTTACAGAAGTTCAGACTTTAATTGAAATGAACATTAGCTTTTTGAAGCTGAATTGTCAGAAGCTCCAGAGTCACATTGTAAAATCATGGCACAATTGCTCCAACTAACCTTACCTTGTTTCGTGTGAAATGTGATAATACCACGAAATGTCTGGAAAAACATGTTGCTCAAGCAATCGATGATACCGTATGAATTGATAATCACAGTCCAAAATGTGGGGCATCCAGTGCACACTGCTGGGGCATATTATACAAATTTCTATCACTTTTGTTTGGTGTTATCACATTTACATCAACAGTGAAAATGCCTGTTAAACGTTTTATTGTAACATACTTCAGTTTTCTGAAAGTTATTACCGTCAACCCGAGTTCAGTTAAGATGAAACACTCTGTATTTGTGACTCAATAAGTGGTTTGTGACCCTATATTCCTATGTGATTTTTTCTCCTTGTTGTATGCCTGATTTGCCTTAGTAAATGGTTTTTTTAAACACCTTGTATTTGTATATATATACTTTTTTCTAATTAATTAATTATAAGATCGATCCCAAATTTTATTAAGCACACTATATTGAGGATACAAATTATAATGGAGTGATTTTTTAAATATTTGTAGAAGTTTTATTGTTTTCAACACAGTAGTGTATCTAAAAACAGCAAACATTAAAATTTTCACATTTAATAAAAAAAAAAAAATTCTCGAATTTTACCCACAAAATGATTTTGTTTACTTGTCAAAATAAGTTTTCAAATTATTACCTATAATAACATGCGTACATAATAAGCCAGTAAGAAAAAATTCCTGCCGGCTTGGGCCTACAGGCGGAGGTAGATTTCGAAGATAAGTGCTAAATTCACCAACAAAACTTAAATCAAGATTAGAGATAAACCCAGTTCCTTCACTAAGAATGAGCTCTTGGGAGCTAAACATTTTGTGAAAATCCTAATATACTCGAATACACACACGCATGTATATGGAATAGGTTTAAAAATGGCTAAAGCAAATTCAGAGAACCTCAAAGTGTTAAAATATGTTAATATTTCCATAGTCGGTTTTTTATCATGTTTTAATACGTTTCTCCAAACTCACATGACGTTACATATTCACCTGCTGAGGTCCATTATATTTCTAATATGACGCAATATTTTGATTTTTTTTTTCATTCGTCAAACTATTTATTTCATTTTGAGTTTTCATGCCGAAATCTTGCTATAGAAAACTTATGACGTAATATTCAATTTGTTTTCAATTCGTCAAATTGTTTATTTAATTTAATTTTCACGTGAAAATCTTTCAATAGCAAAGCAATTGTTGTGGTGAGAATTTTATTGCTTTTTTTAATTGTTGGCAACTGCTATAACGAAAAAAATTTTCTTTTTCTGTCATTGTTGTGAAAGAGCTGGTTTTATCAGAATTATGTTAAGACGGTATTCAAAATTTTGAACCCTCCCCATTTCCATCCCCTTGGGTCGATTTTTCCCATTTTCATTCCCCGCCGAGATATTAGCCATCTCAAAGTTGTTGGCGAGTTTGAAGACGATCCGTACATAATTGCGACTGTTATCGTGCGGACAAAATTTAGTACATACATACATACATATATATATATATATATATATATATAAACTTTTTAGGTGGGTTGGTTTTGGGTTCCTGGGGTCCTATAATGAAAAGTTATGAAGGAATTTTTCAAAAGTCGCACCATGGTAACGACTGCAATAGGTAGTATTTCTTACGAAATCTACCTAAAATTCTTTAAAAGGTACCGAGTCCTAATAATGAAGGTATTATAAATTAAAAATTGAATGAAATCTAACGTATATAATTATTACACAAAAATTTTTAAATTATTTTTTGTTTCATTTTATTTTAAATATTTCTAGTAAACTATATATAAAATGTTAAATAAAATTTTATGATTTTGAATATCTCCCGTGTAATGCTTTAATAATATTTCTCTTCTATCGAAAAAGTTTTAAAATTAAAATTTTTGTTTATTTGTAATGTAAATAATTTTGAAAGAAGACTTAATTACTATGAAACAAGTATTTTAGATTATTTTATTATTTTTTGGACGTATATAGTCTAAGTAAGGTATTTTACTAATGATGTGTATATGAAAGCACATGAATTATTTAAATTATACTCCTCCGTTGGGTCGACGGACCATGTTGATTAACTCACACACTATAACTCAAAATATTACAAGGCGCTGGTTACTTTATATAACAATTTATTAACACAGAAGCAGCACACCGCCGCTTTCTTCAACACTCACATCTCAACACAATACTCAAAGCTTAGTTCACTTCACTTCAGAAGTTAGTCACTGTAATTTTAATTATAGGTGGCGCGGCATATCTCGCTACATGGAACACTTAGAAAAACGGATTTTGAGAAGAAAAAAATTATATTGTGAGTAGTTTAAATTTTAATTAAAAAAAATTCAAAGAATTTTAAAGTTTGCTGTTTTTGATACATTGCTCTATTAAAAACACCAAAACCTATACAAATATTTGTAAAATCACTCCATTATTTTTTGTATCCTCAATATAGTAATACTTAATAAAATTTTAATAAAATATAGTAGTACTGTATAATATTAGGTATGGATTTTACAATATAATGAAAAGGACAAAAAAGAAAAATCGAAACGTTGAAAAAAATCAAGTTTTAATAATACATACTGGACAATTGCACCATAAAATATAATAAATAAAGACACGATCTTGCTTAATAGTACACAAAACACGAACTTTAATAAGCTAAAAGTTTACTTCTACGTTTCGAGCTGTTCCTACCGCCGTCTTCAGGAAAATATAATGGTAAAATGGCTCAAAGTTCAGAGACGAAAGCTTCCTGTGCATTTGAGTAATGTTCACGTTTCTCTATAATATCTCTCAACTCTATAATTTTACTGCTTTCAGGAGCAGTTAAACCTAATTCCTCAACAACAAGCTTAAGCTCGTCTTTATTTAAAGTATCAATAATAGACATAATTTAACTAAAGTAAAACTAGGAAAATTGCTCTTACCTCAGTCGCTGCGAAAATCACGAAGTAGATTTAGCTGCATAAATCTACGGGCACATTTATAAAAAATAATATCTCAACACTGAATTCTTCTTAGTCACAAACTTCTCTTATTAGGCATAAATTATCACGACACTCTCACAAATAAGTTGAACTAATACTTTACACACAAATCAAAACTACCTCGCATATAGTTCGAATTTGTTCTTATTATAGAAAGCACATGAATTATTTAAATTATACTCCTCCGTTGGGTCGACGGACCATGTTGAATAACTCACACACTATAACTCAAAATATTACAAGGCGCTGGTTACTTTATATAACAATTTATTAACACAGAAGCAGCACACCGCCGCTTTCTTCAACACTCACATCTCAACACAATACTCAAAGCTTAGTTCACTTCACTTCAGATGTTAGTCACTGTAATTTTAATTATAGGTGGCGCGGCATGTCTCGCTACATGGAACACTTAGAAAAACGGATTTTGAGAAGAAAAAAATTATATTGTGAGTAGTTTAAATTTTAATTAAAAAAAATTCAAGGAATTTTAAAGTTTGCTGTTTTTGATACATTGCTCTATTAAAAACACTAAAACCTATACAAATATTTGTAAAATCACTCCATTATTTTTTGTATCCTCAATATAGTAATACTTAATAAAATTTTAATAAAATATAGTAGTACTGTATAATATTAGGTATGGATTTTACAATATAATGAAAAGGAAAAAAAAAGAAAAATCGAAACGTTGAAAAAATCAAGTTTTAATAATACATACTGGACAATTGCACCATAAAATATAATGAATAAAGACACGATCTTGCTTAATAGTACACAAAACACGAACTTTAATAAGCTAAAAGTTTACTTCTACGTTTCGAGCTGTTTCTACCGCCGTCTTCAGGAAAATATAATGGTAAAATGGCTCAAAGTTCAGAGACGAAAGCTTCCTGTGCAAGAGATAATAAGTCGAAACTTGACCAATGATTTGAATACAAAAATGTAGTGCTGCCATCTAGTGAAAATAAATAATTATTAATGGTTGAGATCAAATGAATCAAGAGGTCGATTTAAGAAACCACGAGTTCCGCCATCTACACATGAGGGACAAAACCACGTTCAACTGAGTTTTCATTCAAGTTTTGGCAACATAATCCAAGTTTAAGCTGAAATATTGTAATTAGATGTAGAATTATGACCTTATGATATTATGCCAGATTTTAGGGATATTATAGGATAAATTTTCGTTACAAGGTTTATCTTGATGTGCAATAGTTTCAACCGATTCTCTAATTTTACTCTCAAAGGGGTTATTGCAAAGAACTATAACTTTTGTGTCATCAAAGTTAATATGCAGACTTCATTAGCTAAGTAGAACTTCGAAAGAGCTATATTCTGTTTACGATGTTTAAGGCCTCTGCGATACTCCGTAAATCCTTACTGCTAACCTATGTTTTGTCATACGATGTAGACTTTTTCAACATTATTAGATAAGGTGATACAGATTTCATATATACCAGATTTTGATCCATTGGGATCCTATTGATCTTATCACTGACGATATCAATGAGGTAAGGAGGTGGAATAGCGAGCAACTTTATGCTATATTTCTGTATGATCTTTTTCAGCTTTTCGAATCTTAATGGTACACAAAACACAAACTTTAATAAGTTAAAAGTTAACTTCTACGTCGAACTTTAATAAGCTAAAAATTTCGAAACTGCTCGAAACGTAGAAGTTAACTTTTAGCTTATTAAACTTCGTGTTTTGTGTACCATTAAGCAAGATTGTGTCTTTATTTATTAAATCAAGTTTTTTTCTGCCTTTTTACCTATACAGAGTGATTAAGAAAAACGTTTACAAAATGACATGGCAAATCAGGCATACAGCGAGGGTAAATGATCATATAAGAACATAAGGTTGCAAACCTCTTATTTAGTTGCAAATACAGGATGTTTCATCCTAACTGAACCCGGGTTGGCGGTCCTAATTTCAAGAAAAATAAAAACATTGCAATGAAAAAGCAACAACATGTAAGGTTAGTTGGGGTAACTGGACCCATGAGGTAACTGGGCCATAGGCTATTTTATAAAAAACTGATGATGTTTTTTAAGTTTTAGCTTTTGTGAAGAATGCACCTTAACCTCTACTTCCTAAAACAATGTGTGTCAACTCAATCGTAACTCTCACTTTGCTGTGATAGGTTGTCAAAAATTTAGGTTTCTTTTTTTAAAAGCAACGTCAATGTGGTTGAACTTCCTCGGCTTTTTTTTAAAGTACTGTAAGTACTTTTATTAAACAGTCTTATTTTTTAAAGATTAGGCATATAACTACATTAATATTATTAGGTATCTATACATATTTACTTCATGTTTCAAATGTAAGCCCGGTCAGTTACCCCATAAATTTTTCAAGAAGGGGGTAACTGGACCATGCCGGATCCAGTTACCCCAATAGTTATAAATAATTTTTTTGAGTTGCTCTTACTACGGGAAATAAATTTCTCCTTTGATTTTTGCTCACAATAAAGAAAATTATAGAATAACTTATTGAAATTACGTAATAGAGAAAAAGCATATTGGGTGGTATCAAACCAAATTTCTTGACCTCTTGAGAGTCGGTGATGCCGTTATGGCATCACACAATTTTAATCCCTAATTGCCACATTGGCACTGGAATTTTATAATGAAAATTTCACCTTTATTAAGTACGCGAAAATATACTTTTACTTGTTTACAAATGGATTCTCTTGTAAATATTGGTGTCATTACATTATTTCAGCATTTTACGAATGCAAGTACCTTGCCCCTGAAAACGAGATAGCCAAACCTTGAAATTGTATGATACACAGTGGTCGCATTCTATTGGGAAACTTTTATTGTTCCTACCACTATTTTGAAAATAATATCTTCATTGCATCTTTCTTTAGAACATGTTAAATAAAATGATCATGAAGGTAACTCATTAAGGGATCTGGTAGGAACAATAAAATTTTCCCTATATAATGCGACCCCTGGTTTCAGGTAAAGTACTTAAGTAATTACATAGCCGTTTGTTCATAGATTTACCTTGCTATTTTCCCCTTAAAATACCCATGTGACTTTTATACTTATTACCTATACTAAAGTATATTGTACTTACTTAATTTTTATGTTTTTGGTATAAATAAATCTAATATTTTCACTTTTAGTGCTTCTTTTAGACTCATTGACATCAAAGGTTTCCCTTACAACGCTGTTTATTGACATATAATTTACATGATCTGCGTGGTTTAAAGTATTTTAAGTTGTTTACACTTTTTCAAACAGGACCTGATATCCCATATGAAAAAAAATAAACGCGTGTGGAACATAGACCCTCCTGGTCCACTTACCCCAATTTTATGGGGCAACTGGACCCATGAGGAAAGAAAGACGAAATATGCATATTTTTATATTTTTAAATATTAAAATGTAATTTTGAGCATTTATGTCTGATAGCGGGAACCTAACTGAACACATTTACAGAAGTTCAGACTTTAATTGAAATGAACATTAGCTTTTTGAAGCTGAATTGTCAGAAGCTCCAGAGTCACATTGTAAAATCATGGCACAATTGCTCCAACTAACCTTACCTTGTTTCGTGTGAAATGTGATAATACCACGAAATGTCTGGAAAAACATGTTGCTCAAGCAATCGATGATACCGTATGAATTGATAATCACAGTCCAAAATGTGGGGCATCCAGTGCACACTGCTGGGGCATATTATACAAATTTCTATCACTTTTGTTTGGTGTTATCACATTTACATCAACAGTGAAAATGCCTGTTAAACGTTTTATTGTAACATACTTCAGTTTTCTGAAAGTTATTACCGTCAACCCGAGTTCAGTTAAGATGAAACACTCTGTATTTGTGACTCAATAAGTGGTTTGTGACCCTATATTCCTATGTGATTTTTCCTCCTTGTTGTATGCCTGATTTGCCTTAGTAAATGGTTTTTTTAAACACCTTGTATTTGTATATATATACTTTTTTCTAATTAATTAATTATAAGATCGATCCCAAATTTTATTAAGCACACTATATTGAGGATACAAATTATAATGGAGTGATTTTTTAAATATTTGTAGAAGTTTTATTGTTTTCAACACAGTAGTGTATCTAAAAACAGCAAACATTAAAATTTTCACATTTAATAAAAAAAAAAAAAAAATTCTCGATTTTTACCCACAAAATGATTTTGTTTACTTGTCAAAATAAGTTTTCAAATTATTACCTATAATAACATGCGTACATAATAAGCCAGTAAGAAAAAATTCCTGCCGGCTTGGGCCTACAGGCGGAGGTAGATTTCGAAGTTAAGTGCTAAATTCACCAACAAAACTTAAATCAAGATTAGAGATAAACCCAGTTCCTTCACTAAGAATGAGCTCTTGGGAGCTAAACATTTTGTGAAAATCCTAATATACTCGAATACACACACGCATGTATATGGAATAGGTTTAAAAATGGCTAAAGCAAATTCAGAGAACCTCAAAGTGTTAAAATATGTTAATATTTCCATAGTCGGTTTTTTATCATGTTTTAATACGTTTCTCCAAACTCACATGACGTTACATATTCACCTGCTGAGGTCCATTATATTTCTAATATGACGCAATATTTTGATTTTTTTTTCATTCGTCAAACTATTTATTTCATTTTGAGTTTTCATGCCGAAATCTTGCTATAGAAAACTTATGACGTAATATTCAATTTGTTTTCAATTCGTCAAATTGTTTATTTAATTTAATTTTCACGTGAAAATCTTTCAATAGCAAAGCAATTGTTGTGGTGAGAATTTTATTGCTTTTTTTAATTGTTGGCAACTGCTATAACGAAAAAAAATTTTTTTTTTCTGTCATTGTTGTGAAAGAGCTGGTTTTATCAGAATTATGTTAAGACGGTATTCAAAATTTTGAACCCTCCCCATTTCCATCCCCTTGGGTCGATTTTTCCCATTTTCATTCCCCGCCGAGATATTAGCCATCTCAAAGTTGTTGGCGAGTTTGAAGACGATCCGTACATAATTGCGACTGTTATCGTGCGGACAAAATTTAGTACATACATACATACATATATATATATATATATATATATATATATAAACTTTTTAGGTGGGTTGGTTTTGGGTTCCTGGGGTCCTATAATGAAAAGTTATGAAGGAATTTTTCAAAAGTCGCACATGGTAACGACTGCAATAGGTAGTATTTCTTACGAAATCTACCTAAAATCCTTTAAAAGGTACCGAGTCCTAATAATGAAGGTATTATAAATTAAAAATTGAATGAAATCTAACGTATATAATTATTACACAAAAATTTTTAAATTATTTTTTGTTTCATTTTATTTTAAATATTTCTAGTAAACTATATATAAAATGTTAAATAAAATTTTATGATTTTGAATATCTCCCGTGTAATGCTTTAATAATATTTCTCTTCTATCGAAAAAGTTTTAAAATTAAAATTTTTGTTTATTTGTAATGTAAATAATTTTGAAAGAAGACTTAATTACTATGAAACAAGTATTTTAGATTATTTTATTATTTTTTGGACGTATATAGTCTAAGTAAGGTATTTTACTAATGATGTGTATATGGGTATGTATTAATGGACGCAATAACTTTCAAACAGCGTTTTTTTATTGTTTTCCGATTTCACAAAAATCTTTTCGACCACTGTCGCAAGCCATTTTCGAATAAATCAGACAACGTTTTTAACCTTTTACTGCACGAAGGTATTTTAAAGTATCCCCTCCCCCCCCCCACCCCCCCCCCCCCCAAAAAAAAAAAAAAAAAAAAAAAACTTGTTATAAAATTTATTTAATATCTCGATTACTAGTAATTCAATTTGGATACTTTATCTTGTTTCAAAATCAATATTGGTTGCACAAAGCAAAAATTGTTTTAAAAGGATGTTTTCTCTTTCATTTGTATCTTTTCAGCTTTTCTGACGTTGGAAGATTTCGAGTGAAAAGTTTCAGTTCTGAAATATTTCTATATTTGTATTGTAAGAGCATTGTATTTGTGCATTTCCCAGTTCAATAAAATACTTAAAAAATATTTGAAATAAAATATTTGTGTGGAGTTATAAAATATTGCTCAAAATGCTTATACATTCAGATTTAATTCATTAATTTTAATTGACAAAATCCTTCTAAATTTTTTTTAAATGATTGTGTAAATCTTCTATTGTAGTTTCAGAAATCTTCGAAAAATACTTTAGAAGATGAAATTTGTATGAATCCATAATTTGGAACATAAAGAGTTAATATCAAAACCATTTCAAACCATTGCTAGCGTTCTATTCTTAAAAAGTAAAAAAGAACCATTATAAGATCACTTGGTGTGTCTGTCTGTCACGAACGTGGAAAGTTCAAACTTCACAGAGTAAAAAGGCTTTTGACTCACGTGTTTATAAATTACTAGCAAACCTGCGACTTTGCTCGTGCAATAGTTGAAATATGCCAAGTCATACTTATGTGCCTATTTTTATTAGAAAAAATATATTTTTAATAATAATTAAAAAAATACTAATTAATCCACAATTTCACTAAACTTCATTATCAACTGCATTAGGTGAAAATGAGAGTTAAATTAACAGGAAAAACTTAAACTAATTCTAAATGAATTGTAATTTAGAATGTATATTGAAACTTTTACGCTCATTTCAGTTTTCATTTGAGGTTTTGAATTCTTTAGAAAACATTCTCAGCACTAAATTTACATCTTAAAAGTAACCATCATGCAACATTCCAAGCTTGTAGTCTAACGGTCTACATCCCTGCGGTGGTAGTGTCACCAATAAAAAATATAGCATATGTGTCAACAGTGATTGTCACTTTGAATTCACCTACATAAATTTTGAAATCGGTTTAGTATTTCCTGAGATACTAGAGAAATCCTAATTAAGAAACATTTTCTCTTTAAAAAAAGTCTTTTCGCTCATTTTAACCCTTTCAATTTCGTATCTTTAAAAAACTGTTCTTAAAGAGCGTTTACGTTATATCTATCTTGCGAAATTTTAAGTTTCTATCTTTAAGAATTCAATTGAAATTGTAATTTAGAACACTCTTAGAACACATTTCGCTTATTTTATCATCTTAAATTTCGATTTCTTTTTCAACTGTTCTTAGAGAGCATTTACATCACATAATTAACTACCATACGAAATTTCAAGTTTCTATCTTTAACAATTCCTAAAAATTCGAAATTATGGTTCTTTAACGCCTTTTGCTCATTTCACCTGTTTATATTTGAATTTTTTTACAAACAGTTCCAAGCGAGCATTTACAGCTTATAAGTGATTACAATGGTAAATATAAAGTTTTTAGCACATTCATACCAAATTTCAAGTTTCTAGCTCCTGCAGTATCACAAAAATCGAAATTTAGAACTTTTTTTCTCGTGAAACTCTTAAGTCACTGACATGAAATATACCCTATGTTTTAGCAAGGAAGCCCCCATCAATTTGCAACCATTACTTCTGAAATCAGTTTGGAATTTCCTGAGATTGCATACAAATCGTAATTTAGAACTTTTTTACGCATTTCTAAAAAAATCGAAATTTAAATGGGGTGGAGACTGTTCTTTGGCCGCATTTTCATCTTGTAAATAACTACCATAGGAAATTTTAAGTTTCTATCTCCTTCAGTATCACAAAAATCGAAATTTATGACGAATTTTGCTCTTGCAACCACCAGGTGGGAGTGGCACCGACATAACGTATAGCCTATGTTGGAGCAAGAACTGCCACAATCCATTTGCAACCATTAAATTTAAAATCGGTTTAGTATTTCCCAGGATTGCACAGAAATTGTAATTTAGAATGCCTTTAGAACACTTTTCGCGCAGTTTCACTCCTTTTAAATTTCGATTTTTTCAGAAACTATTCTAAGAATGTATTTATATCGTGCGAAAACTCAAGTTTGTAGGCCTTTAAGTAACACGAAAATCGCATTTTTAGAACGTTGTTTTCCCCCTTATGGGTGGTGGCAGCGACATAAAGTATAGCCTATGTTGGAACAGGGATTGTCATCATCATTTTGATACCATTACCTTTGAAATCGGTGCAGTAGTTCGAGTTATTACCCCCTACAAATAAACGAACAAAAAAAATTATCTCTTTATAATATTAGTATAGATTAGCTATTCACAAATATTTTTAGGAAAAAAAAAAACTGGAGTGGCTAATTCAGTTACTTGGGGAAAAAAATTAATATCGTGTGGGATAATAAAAAATATTCAAAATAGTATATCCAGACTCAAAAGTATCTTTATTTCAATTGTAGTTATTAATGTTTTCAGCGATATTGTCGAAAATGTACTGCAAAAATATGCCCCCTCTTCCTATTTCCGAATCTACTGAAACTAAAATTATAAAATAATTAGGACTAGTAGCAGTTTATCTAAGCGTTTGTGGGAAAACTATAGCGATTATATTAGGTTACATAATTTTTAAGAAAATCGCATTTTCCGTTACACATAAACGTAATTTTGCGGGCGCTCAGTGGGAAGGGCGCTCAAAGCTTTTTTTCAAATTTGTCTAAGGGATTCTTTAGTTATTTAAATTGCCCATTTTTTTCAATGCAAACTTCAGTTTTTTCTTCTAATAAATATTTGTTATTTATTAATTGAAAACTTTTGACAAGAATACTCCACAAAACACTATCATGCTGAAAGAGCACGTTCTTTAAACTCCTCTGTTTATTTAATGATATTTCGATGTGTTATATGCAAATACCATGCAATACAGTTCTAAAAACATATATGAAATATTTTAAGCATGATTTTTTTTTACTTATTTAAGAAGTGGGTTCATGATATATTTATCTTGAAATTTATTTATATTTACCGTTATAATTTATATTATTTTAAATTACACATGGCTGTGTTTCTCGAGAAATATTCAAGTCTTCTATTCATTTTAAGGGTGTTTTTTTATCGTTTTAAATTCGACGTACGTGTCATGCGCTTTCCTGACATAAAATAACACCAACATACTTTTTCTAGAAACAACACATTTGCATTCTATGTAAATTGTAATTTAACTTCAGCTACGCAGACTTCAAAGTAAATTTTACCATACGTAAGATGAAGTAAATATGGTAAGTAGAGAATGTTGTGAAATGAAATGAACTTATTATCTCAAAGAGAATTACTACACGTATCACACCAGTTCTTCAAACTGTCCCTGTTTGGAATATCTAATGAAAACAGACCCTAATTTTTATGCATGAAGTGCAGTTCTCGAAGATAAGAGAAAAAAGTAAATGCTTTAAACAGCTTATTGTGTTTACAATATTATGTGAAATATATACTTTTTAAAGAATAGAAATGAGTATTATTTGATAAAAAGGATAATGTTACGTCAGTTTTTTTTATGTAATGTTGATTGTCATGACGTATTTTTATCCCATTTAAGTGGAATAAATTGTAAATAAATTACGGGACTGTTATGCCTTGAAATTTATCAACGCATATGTAATAAAATGGTTTACTTAAAGAGATACACTATACACAAAAGGTAAAAACTCTATAAACATTAATAATAAAATTTTAAAAGTCTAATAACCAACAAGTTTCAACAACTTTGTTGCCATCATCAGGGTTATGTTTCACTATCGAAATATTCAAATATCTATTGTACGAGTAGAACCTTTCCCTATCATAACGCTATCTATTCAGCTGTAATTTCATTATCCATTTTCAAGTGAGAAATATGAAATAACCATAATATTAATGCCAATAACTATGCGAGACCTCTTTAACTTTGAGTTATATGTTGTTTCGAAACATTTAACCATAACTTACGTATATTGTAAGAAAATGCTTCGTTAAAATATCTTTAATTCTCAATTCAATTTCCTGGAATGCTCTGATGATGCTTTTTTGTGGATAGGTACACAGCCAAATATTTTTTTCATTTTCATATTCTATTGCTTAAATTTCATTTTTAGAACAAAATCTTGCAAGGGCTGTTGATTGCCTTTTATATTTCATATCTGTGTTATGTACTTTTGATCCTGTTTAAATTTTATTTTTGCTATAGCTATAGAAAATATTTTCTTACTCTTATCTAAAATATCTCGAAGCTGGTAGACGGGAGGTGCTGGGTTCGATCCCAATCGCGTCCGTCGGCCTAATCGTTCGGAGTTTTCGTGGTTTTCTTCGAACCTTGGATTTCCAAGCGTTAATACGGGTTAGGTTACCTTAGAAAGACCCCCACGAAGGACACTCCCCCCTTAGGGCCTATATCCCTCGTGCTGATAATTGGCCGTCATAAACACAACCAACTTATCTAAATTAATCGTAATTTCATATACGCCAGCTAAACTCAGATGTGTGTGTGTGGGGGGGGGAGGGGGGGAGGTAGGATCAATTTTACTTGAAAGTAAATTAATAATGTTGGTTCTGGGATTTGCTATAAGATGAATATTAAATGGTCTGAAGCATTTTTACAATATTTCGCAAATACCTGTATTATATATGTGTTGGGAATGTTTCCTGATTGTTTTAAGCATTTTACTTTAACCGTTCTTAATACAGGTATTTATGAATACTTTCTTGAAAATAATTTTGTAATTTATTTTAAAGATAGAAAAATTATTAATCAATCTGAAATATTTTTTAACTGGTTGGGATATTCTCGTAAACGTTTCAAAGCTGTACAATAATATGTTGCAGCAATATTCGTTTCAATAAATTAAAAAAATATAAGATTTTGCTGAATTTTATAGATTTTCAAAATGTTTTACGCATATTCTTCTTTCCTAAATATGTATTTTGAAATAATTATATGTTAATAACCCGTATACAGTTAATTTTTTTTTTTACAGTATTTATTTTTACTTTGCTTAAAAATGACATCTAATTAAAATAATAAAGCTTTGTAAAAAATCACCATAAAAGAAAAACAAAACATAGGACTCGTTTCGAGCTAAAAATATAACAACTCGTCATCGGCTACCATAAACACGTGTCCGTAAGCGGACAAGGTCAAAAATGAACTGAAAGGGAGAGAATGTTACAAAGAATGCGTCAGATGGCGCTAGCTGAAATTGGAACCTACAGAAGAGGAAAGTGTTGCCAAAAAGATGGAAGACAAATTGATAGGGAAAAAAATGGAAATAAAAAATAAACAAAATTAAAATAAAATAAAAGAAGTAAATTAGAAAATATAAATAATAATCTATACTATCTATACTACTATTATAAAGAGATAAAAATTGTTTATTTGTAGGAGGTAAGATCTGGAACTACCGAACAGATTCCAAAAGTAATGGTCTCAAAATGATGGTATTGATCCAACTTAGAACATAGGCTATATCTTATGTCCGTGCCACTGGCCAAAAGGGGGTGCAGGAGCAAAAAACGTTCTAAAATGCGATTTTTGTGTTACTGAAGGGCCTGGAAACATGAAATTTGGAATGGTAGTAACTTATAAGGTACTAATGATCTTAAGGACATTTCTTAAAAATTTCGAAATTTAAAAGGGGTGAAAATGCGCGAAAAGCGTTCTAAAAAACGTTCTAAATGGCGATTTTTGTGCAATCTCAAGAAATACCAAACCGATTTCAAAAATACTGGTGTCAAAATGATGATGGCAACCCTTGCTCCAACATAGGCTACATTTTATGTCGGTGCCACTACCTCTAAAGGGAGTGCAGGAGCAAAAAAAAGTTCGAAATTGCGATTTTTGTGTTAATGAAGGGTCCAGATACATGGAATTTGGCATGGTGGTTACTTATTAGATATAAATGATCTATAAGAACATTTCTTAAAAAATTCGAAATTTAAAAGGGGTGAAAATGCGCAAAAGGACTTTCTAAAAAACGTTCTAAATGTCGATTTTTATTCAATCTCAAGAAGTACCAAACCGATTTCAAAAATAATGGTGTCAAAAAGATGGTGATAACCCTTGCTCCAACATAGGCTACATTTTATATCGGTGCCACTACCCCTAAAGTGGGTGCAGGAGCAAAAAAAAGTTCGAAATTGCGATTTTTGTGTTAATGAAGGGCCCAGATACATGGAATTTGGCATGGTAGTTACTTATTAGAAATAAATGATCGCTAAGAACATTTCTTAAAAAATTCGAAATTTAAAAGGGGTTAAAAGGCGAAAAAAGCGTTCTAAAAAACGTTCTAAATGCCGATTTTTTCGCACTCTCAGGAAGTACCAAATGGATTTAAAAAATAATGGTGTTAAAATGATGGTGACAACCCTTGCTCAAACATAGGCTACATTTTAGGTCGGTGCCATTACACCCAAAGGGGGTGCAGCAGCAAAAAAAGTTCGAAAATGCGATTTTCGTGTTACTGAAGGGCCTAGAAACGTGAAATTTAGAATGGTAGTTACTGATAAGATATAAATGACCTCTAAGAACATTTCCTAAAATATTCGAAATTTAAAAGGGGTGAAAATGTGCGAAAAGAATTCTAAAAAACGTTCTAAATGGCGATTTCTATGCAATCTCAGGAAATATTAACCGATTTCAGAAGTAATGGTTTCAAATTGATGGTGAAAGTCCCCGCTCCAACATAGCCTATATTTTATGTGGATGTCACTACCACCAGGGGGTTACAGGAGCAAAAAATGTTTTAAATTGCGTTTTTGTGTTAAAGAGGGGGTAACATTTTAAATTTGGAATGGTAATTACTTCAAATATGCAAATGCTTTCTAAGAATTGTCGAAAGAAAATTCCAAATTTAAAAGGATGCAGTGACCGAAAGGCGTTCTATAAGAGTTCTAAATTACGATAGTTATGTAATCGTATGAAATACGAAACCGATTTCAAACATAATGGTTGAAAATTGATGGTGATAGAACCTGCTTAAACATTTAAGCTATATTTTATGTTGGTGTCACAACCTCTAGAGAGTTGCAGGAGCAAAAAAATTTCTAAATCGCGATTTCTGCGGTAGTGAAGAGGCTAGAAACTTTAAATATAGCACGGTAGTTACTTATAAAATATGAATGTCCTCTAAGAACAGTCGTGTATAAATTCTAAATTAAAAAGGGCTGAAGCGAAGGGAAGGAGTGAAAAGCATTCTAAAAGAGTCCTAAATTATGATTTCTATGGAATCTCAGAAAATAATAAACCGATTACAGAAGTTATTGGTTGCGAATCAAGAGTGATAGTCCCTGATCCTATATGGGCTATATTTTATGCCGGTGTCAGTACCACCTGGTTGGCAGGAATAACAAGAAAGGCTTTAAAAACATCTAAATCCCATTTTCTATAGAATATTAGGAAATGCCAACCGATGTCAAGGTTAATGTTGGCAAATTAAGAATTACAAAAATTACAAAAGAGAATTTCTATTTAATTTCAGTTTTTCTTTGTTTAAAAATAAAATTGTTTTTCAATTTTTGTAAGTCAAAAATTATATATTCGGTTACTCCTCTCTGTCTTATTCGTTATTTCATATAAAATTAATTGAAACAAAACTTTTAAAATGTTCTAATTTTTTTTCATCAAATATATCGTTTTATTAAATTTACTAAGAGGATACATGAGGAGTTTATTTTCAAAATTACACATTAGTATTTTTATTATTAAAATTCATGAAATTGCAAAATGCTCATCATTATGTTTCGTGAGAAATACTCATTTATATGTTTAAGACTGATAACTCAACGCATATGTCATGCTCTTTCGTGGCATAACGTTATAACATATTTTTTCAAGATATGTTACATTATGCATTCTATGTAAATCGTAAATAACTTAAGATATGCAGACATCCCAGGTAAAATGTACAATATGTCAGTTCAACTAAATCATGCTAAGTAGAAAGCTTTTTGTAATAAAATGGGCTTATTTTCTGAAAAAGAATTACTCTGCGTATCACACAGTTCTTCAAATATCCTTGTTCAGAATATATAATGAAGATATACTAATTTTTATGCCTGTCGTGCAGTTTACAAAGACGAGAGAATATGAAAATGCTTTTAAGGACTCGTCGGCTGAGATGCTTACAAAATTATGTCAAATGTTTTTAATCTTTTGCCGAATCTCACAGCATCTCAAAAATTATTATGTATATCCTTATATATAAGCTCGTTTTTATGTATTTCATTTGAATTTGTCTTTAGTTTGTTTAATTTTACATCAAATTGTGTCTTTATGGTTTATATGTTATAAAGCTTTGCTTCCTTGCTTTCGTTGTTTCATTTGTGTTTTGCTTGAAACAAAAAAATATGAACAAACCACATAAATAAATAATGTAAGAATTACACAAAAATTCATTGTAGATCAATTTTTGATAACTTGCTTCAAAACTACGAAATAGATTTAAAATTCGTTTAGTGACTGACGACATTATTCACAGCCTACTGAAGCTATACTGAGAACTACCTGGAAGGTATTCCAGACTATGGAGTTCACTTAATGAAAAATGATTAAGAGAATTTTTGTTAAATAAAGAACATCAAAGAACCCCTCTCCTCCCCCCCCCCCTATTTTAAAAACAAAACATTTTTCTTTATAAAACTTTCCAATATAGTTGAAAAGAGTTTATGAATTCTGTTTGTCTGTCCGTCTATCCACGTTCTAACTCGCGTAAATATACTTGGATTTTCATGCAATTGATATATGTTAATGATCCTACCATAGCATGTTCGGTATTGAATAGAAAGTGTAAGGAATTTATAGTTCATTTACAGGGGCGCTCAAAAAATTTCTGTTTCATTATGATTAATGTGGAAAAATTGTTTGCAGTGTATTTTAATGACATTACGCTATTTCAAATGTACCAAAATTGATATGAATCACTGAAATTCACTAGAAGATGATTACTATAGAATAGGGCATTCATAGCATTTGTCATTCATTTACAGGGAAACACAAAAGAAATCGGTTATAAATCGGTCTTTGAACAATAATTGCTGGAAGTGTGTTTTCAATTTCGGTATGCGCTTTTGAATTGAACTAATGTTTTGCATCTTACTCTTTTTGTATAAATTCTATACCTCGTAGACAGGCCTGTGTAAAATAATTCACGTACCATTCTCCTTATTACCGGAAATTGCTGAAGAGAAATTTGTAACTGCGGTATGTATTTCCTAACTGAACTAAATTTTTGAATGCGTGTAACTTATAGATACAAATCTAAATATCATATACAGAGCAGCTCAAAGAATTTGGATAATTTTCCGACTGTAGCTGGGAATTGCTGAATTTGGGTTTTCAAATGGTTCTAATTAGACATCCTATTTCAACTTATTGAACGGTGAAGTTTTGTTACATTATTCAGAATGTGTTGCAAAGTGTTTCATAATCTCTGCTTGACGCACGATTTTACCTTTTTGTTATGTATTCCATTTGTAATCCATTGTTTTTATTTTGTGTAATTTTGCGTCAAATTGTGTTATTATGGTTTATATGCTATGTTTTGCTTCTTTCTTTTCGTCGTTTCCAGTCGTGTTTCGGTTTGAAACAAAAAAATATGAACAAAAATCATAAATAAATAATATGAGATTTACGCAAAAAAATATTTAGAACAATTTTTGATAACTTG
The DNA here is from genome assembly GCA_963932465.1 of Maratus speciosus. Classification (NCBI taxonomy): domain Eukaryota; kingdom Metazoa; phylum Arthropoda; class Arachnida; order Araneae; family Salticidae; genus Maratus; species Maratus speciosus. The sequence continues at coordinate 565,910,299 of OZ010795.1, read as the reverse complement.
CTTCAAAACTACGAAATACAAATACATTTAAAATTCCGTTTAATGAATGACGACCCCTTTCACAGCATACCGGAGCTACGGAGAACTGCCGGGAAGGTATCCAGACTATAGACTTAAATCAATGCAAAAAGATAAAGAGAATTTTCGTTAAATAAAAAACATCAAATAACCACCCAATATTTTGAAACAAAACTTAAAAAACTTTTTTTAAAGCATCAAACATGTCGCTTTATTAATTATTTAGAGGCTGCATGTGAGATTTATTTTGCATATTACATTTTAGTGTTTCTTATTAATAAAATATATGATATTATGCGAGGGAAAGTCACGGAGCAGGTTACAAACTGATATGAGAGATTAGTAGTAAATAATTTCCAAATATACCAATAGGTGGCAACACTATCTAAATGAAAGGTGATAATTTCGAATTTATGAAATAACAGTTGTACACACTGTAAAAAAAAATCTCTCGTTACTAAAATTTTTCTAGGAAACTGGGATTCTTAGAACTTTTTATGTAACGACAACAACAAAAGTTCGTGTAACAGACGCACTTTTGCAAAGTAAATCCAAAAATCTGTAAGGTTACTAAGATTTTTTAGGAAACTGGGATGCCTAGAAATTTTTATGTAACTGCAAGCCGGGTTACAGATAAAATTTTAGTAAAATTACTCTAATTTTAGTAGATTCTTTTGTAAAGATACAGAATTCTGTAGCTTTACAAAAACTAGATTTGGAGATTTACATCTTTCTTTGTACAGTGTACAGATGAAAGTTTAGTAAGCATACATATTTTTGTAACCTGACATTTGTAGAAATTCGGATTTTTTTTTTTTTTTTTTTTTTTTTTTTTTTTTTTTTTTTTTTTAGTTGTACAAGATGAACAGGAACATTTAAATGTTGTTGACGAAGAACAAAGTGGTCGTCCTGTTGAGAATGCGACAGAAGAAAGAGTGCGGAAGGTTGACGAAATGGTCAGAGCTGACAGACGAACAACAATAGACAGCATTATCAACTGCAACAGAGTGTTCACATGGTTCAGCCTATAGTCGGCTGATGCAGACGTTGAATGTGAGGTACATACCGGGTGTTCCAAAAATGACCGATGATTTTAAAATTCCATAACTTGCAAACGGTGACAGATATTGAAAAAAAAATATCTTTCAGCAGGGCTATGTATGATGTCAGGAGTTTTTTATTGTGATTCTTTATTTTAGTTCGAATTTCAAACAATAGATGACGCTGAAAGCAATGGGTGATCAGTCAGATCCGATTTTTGGTACTTCGGGATCCATTCAATACATTTTAATCTCCTTTTTTCGCATGGAAGAACAGAAAGACCAAACAATCGAGCCTGGATTTAGCGGTTATTGCTTGCAGCGCAATCTATCGCTGCTATTTTTAACTAAAACTGAGAATCGCAGAACACAAACTGCTGACATCTTACATAACACTCCTGCAAGAAATTTTTAAATATCTGTCACCGTTTGAAAGTTACTGAATTTTAAAATCATCGGTCACTTTTGGGACACCCGGTAGATGGCTGAGAGATCAGCCCAAAGATTTTTACGCAGGTATTGAAAAACTCATAAATAGATGAGGCAAATGTATCAATGTAAATGACGATTATAAAGAAAAATAAACATGCTTTTCAAGTATGTATCTTGTTTTAATTTTTTTTATTGGATTTTATAACTACGTACTGACTTGCCCTCGTAAAATTCATAATATTATAAAGTGCACATTACTGTGTTTCTCGAGAAATATTCCACATATTTATTTCTTTAAGGCTCCATTTTTATCAGTGAAAATTCAGCATGTATGTCACGACTTTTTCTGACGTAAAATTACAGCAACATAATTTTCTTAGAAGTACTGCATTGTACATTCTAGGTTAAACGTAATTTAACTTAAGCTATACGACCTCACACGTAAACTGTATCTTATGTTAGTTCAACTAAAACATGCTAAATAGAAAGCTTTATCAAATCAAATAAGCTTATTTGAAAAAGAACTGCTACTCATATCACATAGTTCTTCAAATGTCCCTGTTTAGAATATATAATGGAAAGATATCCCAGTTTTTATGCATAACGAATACAATATAAATGCTTTTAAGAACACATATGCTATGGTATTTGCAATATTATGTCAAATATATTCTTTTTAAGAATAAAGAAAACAGCGTTATGTGATACAAATGATTCACAAGTCAAATTTATTCAAGTTTGATGCATAGTATATATTTTTTAAGTATTAACATATACTTTATCACTATAAATAGAATTAAAGATGTTAAAAATTGTTCTCTCATCGTATTTATAATAGGAAATTGTTAATAATTGTTTTAAAAAGAACATTTGTAATTTATTTTAAAGCTAGAAAAATGGTGAATCAAATAACAGACAATTTTTAACACTTTTTAAGATTTGTTATTAAGTTCCTCGTCATATCGCTTGTATCACAGTAATAAGTGAATACAAAATTTAAAAATAAGTTTGGGGAATGCTGGACGTCCTTAATCCATGCAAAGTATTTCGAAGCACATTTTTAAAAGTATAATCCTATTTCTTATTACTGGCGTGGCGTTTGTTAAATTAATATAGATTTTGTCGATTTTGTAGGAAAAAAATGATTATTTTCAGAAAGAAATATCCATTAAGCAAGACAAATGGTAAGCAAAAATCACTATATAGTAAAATTAATTTGATCTACAAGGAGCTCAGAACAAGAAAATGTTGCTTATTCTTTTCTTATATTATTGTTATTTGGTATCTATGGTTCTGAGATAAGTCAAAAAGTGCTTAAAAATTAAGCTTAACATATATATTTGGCAATTTTTCACAATTTCTTTTCTCTAAGAAAACAATTCCACAAGTGTTCAAAATTGAGGTCAGAAATACGTTTTTGAGAGTAATTCAACATAACTACTTCTAAATTTCATAGAATTTGTCACACATATGTTTTAAGGAACGGATAACCTAATGTTAGCATCCTGTTTTGAATAAATGGTATTTAGCACAAAATTGTAACGGAATTTGAAATTTAAGAGTTTAAGCATCTGAGATTTAAATCTCAAATCTTAAATCAATGAGAAAAAGCTTTTACATATAACTTATAAGATCCAATGATCATATAAAAAATAAATTTCGAATTTTAATATATACAACGACCTTTGTAAACGAATACCATACCTCAAAACTATGTTTGATTAGAGTATTTTTCTATCATAAGCTATTTAGGATATGATCGTCATACCCTGGATTTTAAATCACTCGGTAGAAATATTAAGAATATTAATGTTTATTACTAATTTCTTGTGTAATGTTAAAACAATAGGATTATTGAAAAGGTAATTTTCTGTACATTATATGTATTTCGAACAACTTATTCATTCATCGGTGATATATTCAAAAGAAAATTTTCACTCTGTAAAAGGTTGAAGCATGACTAACAAGAAATAAAAGCCAAATTTCAAGCATAAATTACGAAACACTTTCAAGCACTTCCAGAATACAGCTCTGTTTAAAATTGTGAAACCAGATTTCAACAGTTACCGTCTACAGCCGGAAATGCACTAAAATTCTTTTATGTATACCTATATATGATCTAAAAATGTAAATACTACCTTATGTGATAACAGATATCTCTAAAAAGAAATGCCAAGTTAACCCTTTATGTACTGAATTATGAATTCATGAAAATGTTGCCTTCTAAACCATTTTTCGTGAATTTTTGAAACTACATTAGAAGATTTGCATAATCATTTGATAAATTTTAGAAGGATTTAGAAGTATTCATTAAATTTTAATTTATAGGGATTTAGTGCAATATTTATAACCCTACTCAATTCATTTATTTTAAATATTTTTCTTAATATTTTGTAGAATTAGGAAATGTACAAATATAATGTTCTTACAACAGAAACATAGAAATTACTCCAAATTGAAAAATATCCCCCCCCCCCCTTCGCCAAGAAAGCTGTAAAGATGAAAAGGCAAAATAAATCATTCTTTTAAAAATAGTTTTTTCTTTGTGTAACCAAAAATGCTTTTGGAGCAAGATAAGGTAATGCATCTATAACTCATTCTAAACTGCATTACTACTAATCGATGCATTAAATGAATTTTAAAACAAGTTATTTTAATGGTACATATAAGTACCGTCAGTAGATAAACGGTTAAAGGCCAACCAACAGGCTTCACACCCTATAGCGTACCAAGAAAGTTATAACCCATGAGTACTTTGCAAGACATCTAGTAAAAATTATAACTCCACACGAATGAGAAAATATCAATCAAGATATGTGGCACCAACTACCAAGGTTTGTGAAAATAATACGCAGTTCATCTCATGAAAATGTTAACTAGATCAATTGTGACCACAGAAGAAAAGACAGCTGCCAAGATACATGACAACTAACACCATGATTTGTTTTTAACCATGACAATAGAGCCCGCTACCAAGAAAAGTGAAGGAAAAAGCTTTAGTGAGAACAAACTAAGAAACGTGACCAAAAAACAAACGAGAGTGATGAACTTTATGCTAAAAACATAGGCTGGCAACAAGACAAACCAACTATGACAAAAGGAAGCATAAAAGATTTTTTTTATATGTAATCATGTAACGGGTAATATTTAACGATCATTACAATAGGTGGCAGCACTAAACGACAGTCCCTCATTTTCCGTGATTAGCTGCTGTCAGAGATGTTCCCGTCATTCCCTGCGGTTAGATTTTCCAGCGGAGTTGTCTATGAGACGCAGAAGGGGCAGGTGGTGAAGCTATATGCGTGTCAATAGTTTCCCCGCAGATTTCTTCTGTTATTCCTAATTTTGTAAATATGTACACCCATCGTGTAAATAGAAATGTGTCGTGTAGTACAGAAGTTTCATTAAACGTTCTTTTCTACTAAAAGCTTAGAGTGGCGTATTTAATTGGAGCAATGTGTCAATTATTTAAAATTGTGGCGCCTACTTAGAGAAAGTGGCTGCTATAATACATAGTGACGATACAAAGATGTTAACTTATCATAGTCTATATTAGCAATCATAGCTTACATTACAATTAGGAAAGGTCTATAAATGTACTCCTATCATGTTTATCTGTGTGAATGCAGACCAGATATATTGGCGTCTCGTGTGAGCTCTGTGCAGAGTAAGGTCACCCTCCCTCTTTTTTTCAATTCCTTTTTCCACAACGTGCAAAAAAATCCATTCAACATAATTAATAGCAACATTGAACCAGCCAACATAGTAAAAAAAAGTAATAAAATAGCAGGCGATGCAGGCATGACGGCCAGAGTGCCGGCCAACTGGACCTCCGCCACGACGCGTTCAGGCGAATTTCGTCCCTCGGCCAGTTACAAAACTCGAGAAGTTCGGCATATTTATCGGCAGGTAGGGGCCTGATCAGAGATTTAATAATAATAATGGATGTATCCATGTCGTAGGCTAATTGAGAAATCCGACTCTTTGCGACAGAACATAAAAACGTAATAAATCTTTTCTACATTGCATAATAGATTTCAGTTTAAAAATATATAATTTGTTTGAAATAAATACAAAATGTGGCATAAGTATCTCTATTTTACTTGTAATTAAGTACAAATCAGTGCTTTTGTATAGAAAGGTTCTCTGTTTTGCTGGACATAAGATTGTAAACGAAGTACGTACTAATACTGTTATATCAATTATATCAATTAATTATATGTATATATATATATACTTATATATATTATACATATATATGTTATAAATATTTTTTTTTCTTGTTATATCAATTACTTTCTTAAATATTCAGGGCATTATTTATGGGGTACCCAGTATAAACATATGAAAGTTTATCAACACATTTTTACAAATAAATAAATAAATATTAATTCCGATAAATGTTTTACATTATTAATTATTAAAAATAACATAATGAGATTTGTTCATTATTTATATAAATAATTTCTATCATTTAAACTGATTCTTAACCATAATTAATATTAAATGTACATAGTATATGTTAAACATATATATACATTTGACAAAAAAGAAAGAAATTTTTTGAAAAGTTTAAAAATGATTTCTAACTGTAATTCCAAGTTCCATGCTTTTACATACTTTAATAAATAACAAGCTATTTAATTGCATGCGTGTTTAGCAGAAGCAAAAACCATTAAGACAAGAATATTAATTGATGCCAAAAACTCACCTAGCTTAAAATGAGGTAGAATATATGCATGCTGTATAATTAAAACTATAAATAAATGCAACTTAAATCAGCAATTTTAATTACGTTACCTTATTACGCCTCGAATAATGTTTATATGTAACGCAAAGCTTATTATGAGGATAACCATATTTCAAGCTCTTGTAATTAAAACAGATCAAAATAAATAAATAAAAAATAGACTGAACGTAAATATTTATGCTTTTTACCCTATATCATTTTAAAATGTTTGTATTGCATTTAAATAATAATAATATGTTGTGAATTTGTATCCACAAATTATATCATTATCGTACTATTATGTAAAATTGTAAATCTGTTGCCCGATGTTGAAGCATCACAGAAAAACTTTCGCTTTCCTTTTAATGGGATTTTCATTGGAAATTGTAATTATTTGTCCTTTATAATTTTACTAGCAAACCCCGCGGCTTTGCTCGCGTAATAGTTGAAATATGCCAAGTGATATTTGCATAACTATTTTTCAATTCCTAGTATTAGTTCACACTCTCCCTATATTTATTTATTTATATCTTGTTCAAATTTTCAATCGTTAATAAAATACTTATTATTCATCCTATCAAGTTGATATAATTTTTTTAACTTGTACTGGATGACAATTAATGTTAATACAGTTTTTTCAAATATTAATTCATTAATTAAATTTTAATTAATTAATTTTAGTTTTACATGGGAGACAAAATGGCGGCCATTGGTTATTGAAGCCTTTAATGCATCTTCATATCTATATATCTATAAAGAGGGTTCCCATAGGGGGTACCCTGTTATGTCGCCAAACACCGCCAAGTTTGCCGCCAACTTGGCGATATACCATGAAATTTGGCGACAAAAATGAGTCGCCAAATGTGACGCCAACTTGACGATATCTCTAATATTTTGCCCAAATTCCCATAGACTTCCATTGTAAACCTACTTTGTTATAGAAAATCAACAAATTGAGATATGTTAATGCAAAAAAAAAAAAAAAAAAAAAAAAAAAAACCTAATATTAGCTTAAGGGATTATATTAAATTTTTCTTTGATGTGCTAAGTAGGAATTGAATTTAAAAACAAAATTTTTATATTAATTGTTTATTAGAACAACACTTTTTGGAATAATTCAAATATTACAAATTAAGCCACAGTTTGACTAAACTTCATTATAAAAGTGCAACAGACAGAAATGAGATTTTAATTAATAAGAAGAACTAAAATTAGTTCCAAATAAATGATAATTTAGAAAGTGTTTTGAGACTTTTATGCTCATTTCAGTATTCATTTGAAGTTTTGAATTTTTTAGAAACAATCCTAACACATTTACATCTTAAAATTAACCATCATATCAAATTCCAAGTTTCTTGTGTAACAGTCTACCACCGCTCTGTTGTTAGTGGCACCAACATAAAATGCCGAAACAGAGTTAAAATAGAATGTCTCTAAAAATGTTGAAACAGAGACTATCACCATTAATTTGCCAACATTAACCTTGACATCGGTTGGAATTTCCTAATATTCTATAGAAAACGGGATTTAGATGTTTTTAAAGGCTTTCTTGTTGTTCCTGCCAACCAGGTGGTACTGACACCGGCATAAAATATAGCCCGTATAGGTTCAATGACTATCACTCTTGATTCGCAACCAATAACTTCTGTAATCGGTTTATTATTTCCTGAGATTCCATAGAAATCATAATTTAGGACTTTTTTAGAATGCTTTTCGCTCCTTCCCTTCGCTTCAGCCTTTTTTCATTTAGAATTTATACACGACTGTTCTTAGAGGACATTCATATTTTATAAGTAACTACCGTGCTATATTTAATGTTTCTAGCCTCTTCACTACCGCAGAAATCGCGATTTAGAAATTTTTTTGCTCCTGCAACTCTCTAGGGGTTGTGGCACCGACATAAAATATAGCTTAAATGTTTGAGCAGGTTCTATCACCATCAATTTTTAACCATTATGTTTGAAATCGGTTTCGTATTTCATACGATTACATAACAACCGTAATTTAGAACTCTTATAGAACGCCTTTCGCTCACTTCATCCTTTTAAATTTGGAATTTTCTTTCGACAATTCTTAGAAAGAATTTGCATCTTTGAAGTAATTACCATTCCAAATTTAAAATGTTACCCCATCTTTAACACAAAAAACGCAATTTAAAACATTTTTTGCTCCTGTAACACCCTGATGGTAGTGACATCAACGTAAAATATAGGCTATGTTGGAGCGGGGGCTTTCACCATCAATTTGAAACCATTACTTCTGAAATCGGTTTATATTTCCTGAGATTGCATAGAAATCGCCTTTTAGAACGTTTTTTAGAACACTTTTCATTTATATCTTATCAGTAACTACCATTCTAAATTTCACGTTTCTAGGCCTTTCAGTAACACGAAAATCGCATTTTCGAACTTTTTTTGCTCCTGCACCCCCTTTGGGGGTAATGGCACAGACATAAAATGTAGCCTATGTTTGAGCAAGGGTTGTCACCATCATTTTAACACCATTATTTTTTAAATCCGTTTGGTACTTCCTGAGATTGCGAAAAAATCGGCATTTAGAACGTATTTTAAAACGCTTTTTGCGCCTTTTAACCCCTTTTAAATTTCGAATTTTTTGAGAAATGTTCTTAGAGATCATTTGTATCTAATAAGTAACTACCATGCCAAATTTCATGTATCTGGACCCTTCATTAACACAAAAATCGCAACTTCGAACGTTTTTTTTTTGCTCCTGCACCCCCTTTAGGGGTAGTGGCACCGACATAAAATGTAGCCTATGTTGGAGCAAGGATTATCACCATCATTTTGACACCATTATTTTTGAAATCGGTTTGGTACTTCTTGAGATTGCATAAAAATCGCCATTTAGAACGTTTTTTAGAAAGTCCTTTTGCGCATTTTCACCCCTTTTAAATTTCGAATTTTTTAAGAAATGTTCTTATAGATCATTTATATCTAATAAGTAACCACCATGCCAAATTCCATGTATCTGGACCCTTCATTAACACAAAAATCGCAATTTCGAACGTTTTTTTGTTCCTGCACTCCCTTTAGGGCTAGTGGCACCGACATAAAATGTAGCCAATGTTGGAGCAAGGGTTGCCATCATCATTTTGACACCATTATTTTTGAAATCGGTTTGGTACTTCTTGAGATTGCACAAAAATCGCCATTTAGAACGTTTTTTAGAACGCTTTTTGCGCATTTTCACCCCTTTTAAATTTCGAACTTTTTAAGAAATGTCCTTAGAGATCATTAGTATCTTATAAGTTACTACCATTCCAAATTTCATGTTTCCAGGCCCTTCAGTAACACAAAACTCGCATTTTAGAATGTTTTTTGCTCCTGCACCCCCTTTTGGCCAGTGGCACGGACATAAAATATAGCCTATGTTCTAAGTTGGATCAATACCATCATTTTGAGACCATTACTTTTGGCATCGGTTCGGTAGTTCCAGAGCTTACCTCCTACAAATAAACAATTTTTACCTCTTTATAATAGTAAGTATAGAAGTATAGATAGATGAAGTAGCGTTAATTTTTGGTCTTTTTTGCAAGATAAGTGTTTTCCCTTTTCTTTATATCTTGTACTTTTACTAGCATGTGATCTTTACTGTAAATGAAATTTCATTTTTTTGGAATTCATTTTATTTTGTTGCACTGAAAACTGTACATATGCTGTTGCTGGCGTGAGGTATGTCTAATAGATATAATTTTGAAATTTTAAACATAAACTTAAAAGTTAAATAGTTAGAATTTTAATTTTCTTGCGTGAGCACTTAACTCCAGCACGCAATATAGTTTGACAAATGAAAAATGAAGGGAATTTAAAAGGAGTTTTGTTACTTAAAACATATATTTTCTTCGAAACACTGCTTTTTAGGTGCTTTGGTAATTATATAAATACACAGCACCTATGGTCGTCCTCTGGTCCGTCCGTCTGTCTGTTCGTATCTTTCAGAGAAAAAACTACCATAAATAGTGGTTTGAAATTTTAAATATATAATTTGTTGCGAAATTTTGTCGAGTCATTTTAAATCTCATGAAAATCGGATTAATAGTTCAATTACAGGGTCGGTCAAAAGTATTACATTACATTACGGTGTATGGGAAAAAATTGTTTCAAGTGCATTTAATGATGTGACACCCTTTCTTACATAATGAAATTGATATGCACTTACACACTCAAAAATGAATACTCAGATTTCAAGAAATTTTCTTTGTTTGGGCCGAAACCGTTTCCTGGAAAATTTTCCGAGCGAAGGTTTCGTCAAATTGATAAAATTACTTTCTTCACTTGCTTGACGATATAAATTTCGTCAAAAGAAGGCTGGTGGTGCCATCTGTCGAACAGTTTGGAAGCTCCTGTATTTATTGACAGGGGGAAGAAAAAATTCATTTCTTGTTTTCCTCGGGGTGATTCGAACCCGCGGCCTTTGGCGTGGAGACCACTGCTCTACCGACATCGCGATTGGGCACTTGTATAGATGTTCTTTTAGATTGATGTAATGAATTCTGTTGCGTGTTAATATTTTTATAAGGTAGTTGTAATTTTATCGGTGCTGCTATAATTCTGAAAGTTTTAAGTAAGGCTAATTTATTATTATGGTTTTCTCATGGTCAATGAATAATTATAATATAGCTTGATTAAATAATTTATTAGTGGAATTTTCTTTGCTCAATGAATGATTAGAATATGGTCTGGTTAATTTGTTGCTCACAAATAATGAATTGTGAAGTCCATACTGCGAGAGATTTTATCACTTTGAGTAGGTGGATAAGATTTTAACGCTTTACTGTTTATAAAGAGGAGAGGGATCAATTATGTTTATTTTTATATTGATTGAAAACAGAATAGGAACAGATGTGTTATTATCCCTCCATCCGCCATCTTGGATTTTTTTTGGCGTGAAAACCCCTTTTCCGCCAAGTAGAAAATGTCGCCAAATAGCGATATATGCGCATGTTAGGCTTAACGGAAAAAAAAATGTAAATAATGAAGAAAATATGCGCATGTTAGGCTTAACAAAAACAATTTAAATTTGTCTCATTTACATATATTTTCGTTAAGTCTAACATGCGCATGTTTTCTTCATTATTTACATTTTATTTTCGTTAAGCCTAACATACACATAAATCACTAGAAAACACAATAAAGAAAATGTAACAATCTATATTATAAAGGACAAACATATCTGTGCGTAACGCATACGTCATTCTGCGAATGGCAACACTGAAATTTGAAATGAAATTTCGGTTTTGCAATTTTCGCTACTGCAAATTTTTAAACTTCTAAACATCGCATATTTTAAATTTTTACACCGTCGTATAAGGAAAAAAATGCTCTTTTAAATGCAATTTGTTTGAAAGCTGTATCTCAATTTATTTTTGAGATATTAATTTTTTTATAGTTTTTAGTGGCAATTTTGTAATTGTGGCAACTGAAGTACACCATTTCTATTAAAGGGAAAGGGAAAATAAAAACAGTCATGGTTTATTTATTTTTATTGATTATATCCTTATTGATGCCATTTTCACATTACAAATAAAAGTAACTTTTTTTATAATTTTTGAACAGAAAATGACGTCAGCCATTAAAAAAAACCACACACACATTCTTCTTCATAAATCAGTTTCATTTCAATATTTTTACATTACGCTGATACCGAGTTTGTGACGCTAGGCAAAATGATTCAGTGAGTAAAAATGATGTCATATTTAAAACAAAACGATCACTTTTTTTTTGATAAAACTAAACATTTGACTACTACTAAATGGCCAATACTATGACAACTAAAGGCAAATTTCTGAATGTTTTATTCGCGGGTACTGAGATTAGAACTAAAAGTTTGTGAAAATGTTCACATGGAAAGTTGTATCGGACAAACGTGACTTTAAGTTTGGAAATACATTCATTGATAATCTATTGCGCATGAAAATACTTTTAAATTGTGAACTTGAGTGGTGCGTATGTAAATTTTGAGAAAGTGAAAATAACGTACAGTTTAGATTTTATGGATGAAAATTTTATGATGTGACAAAGCAAAATCCTTTTTACTGATTTTTCATCCCGTAAAAATAAACGTAAGAGCCTCAATCGATAGCTTCATCACAATTGTTCATCTTGATTACGTATTCTAATACAGTTTAATTTTTCAATAATTTAAGCAGTTCAAGTTCATGAAAATAACGTTTTATTAATTTTAGGGTAAAAATATTATTTGTTTTAAGAGTTAGACAACCAAAGTAAGAAGAATTTTTTATTGTAATTATTTTTGCAGGTTTATCATAAATTTGATCTAACAGTTTCTTTCCAAACATTTTAGTTCATCGAATTTCGACGGGTTCCAACTCGTGTAGTTAAAAGCCAAATTTCAGGAAAAAATACACAAATAAAAATATTAGATTTTCTAGATTACTTACCCTTTTTTTTTTCTTACACTTGAAATACACAACACTTTAAATAGACAAATTCGGAAAGAAAAAATACAAAAATATTAAATTCTGGATTATAATGAGCTATAAAATTAACCAGGCTGTATCTCTAGATTACTTTAAATACGAAAAAAGTACAAAAATAAGATTAAATTCCCTAAATTCTCTTGATTAAGCAAACACAAATTCCGAAATAAATACAAAAATAAGATTAGATTCTCTGGATTAAAAATACAAAAATACACAAAAAATATTCATTTAATTGGAATTAATTTTTGTAGAAAAATCCTCCCACTTTATCACTCTTATAATTTCCAGAAATTTATTGAAAACTGGTATTTTTTTTATCATAACACGCTCTGTCAAAAAGAAACATTGCCAAATAAAACGCAAAATCTGTTTGCCGATTATACGTTGGCAATGTACTTTTGACGTGACGCCAGATGCTCTCAATCGTATTTGTATGACTTAGAGTTACTGGATCAACAAAATTGGTGCTATGGTTGACATGCAGCGATGTATACCCATGCTGACCCAATTTATCATATGCTTTCCAGTAGTCGCTGTAAACAGTGGTACCCTTTTCGATCCACTGCTCAATGCACTGTCTTAAAGTCACCGCCGATCTATCGTGGACAGCAACTAAAAACATCCGACCTGACCCTCTCTCGACACCTCCAAACACCCATTGCCCATCAACAGGACGACCTTTATTAAACTTTCCTTTACCAAACTTCGACTCGTCAACTTCAACGATCTTTCCAAAACCTCCTATTTTTTCTGACTTGCTCTCAATATATTCCAATACCTGCTCGTTGATAAACTGCCTCCAATCGGCCATAGTATGACTATTAAACTTATACTGCGATACAATTTGGTTTGTCTTTGTCCCAATAATAATTTAAAACGTAAGCAAAAAAATCTCCTCAATCGTCAATTTACTACAACCGGGAACCATATCTAAAAGACATTTCAGTGTTACACTTTTTATTCTGACCATCCACAACTCTCTTATTACGACAAACCCACTTGCAACCATCAGACAATTACTTCCTTCTACGGATTTTCATGTCTCCGTTACATTCACGCCCCACCAGTGGCTGAGAGGTTCTGCTCTCGAAGCTGGTAGACGGGAGGTGCTGGGTTCGATCCCAATCGCGCCCGTCGGCCTAATCGTTCGGAGTTTTCGTGGTTTTCTTCGAACCTTGGATTTCCAAGCGTTTATACGGGTTAGGTTCCCTTAGAAAGACCCCCACGAAGGGCACTCCCCCCCTGGGCCCATATCCCTCGTGCAGATAATTGGCCGTCATAAATCCAACCAACCAACCAACCAACCGTTACATTCACAGCAACACATGCTGCATTTAATCAACTCAATTTCTTTTAAAAAAGTAAAAAACAAATCTCTGTCGCGGATTAGCTCCGTAAAAAACAACCTACTATCATCGCCTTCATTGCCCAAAATAGGCCTATTTCCAGAAGTGCGGAAAAAGGCCACCTTTTCTTTTAAAATGGCCTGGTATTTAGCGATGACGTCTCCATTCGGGAAAGCCATAACAGCAAAAGCAATAAAAAATCACTAAATTATAGCACGATTTGAGGAGGTACAGCTACTGTTTTCTTAAAATACACTGAGTCTGACCGTGATTGAGGCAAAACTTTCGTCACATATTTGAGAGTATACGTTTCGTTAAAAGTCACGTGATGTTGATAGGAAATGATCGTCAAAAACGACGAAATACTGCTCAAGGATTGCTGAATCCTCAAAAGTAAGAGTTTAATTTTTGAGAGTATATGAAGTGCACTAAAATATACATTCTATGGAATATGCGGTGCAAAGAATAATTATCCTTTTCCAGGGCCACACAAAAGGATTCCGTCACATAACGGTGTAGGTATAGGAGGAGACATTGCTTGCGGCGTATTTTAATCATGTAAAATATTTCGCATATAATGAAATTCATCTACGTTGTTGAGGTTTACTAAAAGTTACTTCCTGTATAATAGAAAGTGCATAGCATTTACAGGGACACACAAAATATTTCGGAAACTATACTGTAAATGGAATACTGTATATTCGCGATGATTGCTGGAAGTTCATTTTTAGTTGTGAGATGAGTTTTTAAGTTTAGCTATTTTTTTGCATGTTTACGCTGTGTGTATAAATTCTGTAGATCATGTACATGGCTGCAGAAAAGAATACATAAGGGTTACTGAGTCCGAACGAAAACAGCTTAACAGTGGTTTTTAAATTGGTTATACATTTTTACGCTGAACTAAGAATACTAAGATGTGTTTGTAGAATGAAGATAAAATGATATACAGGGCCATGCAAAGAATTAGATACATGACCGTCTAAGGACAATAAGCTCTGAAAGTGTAATTTCACTAGTTTTAAGCGTGTTTTAACCTTAATTAAATTTTAGCTAAATAGTGGCATGTCTATAAAGATAGTAGGTAAAATACAGGGCTTTACAAAAGTATTCAAGTATGCTTCCGTCTATTGTTATAAATTTCTAAAAGTCAAATATCAACGTATTTTGCATTTTTAGCCCTTTCCAATATAGTTGAAAAGTGTTTATGAATTCGGTTTCTCGGTCCATCTGCCTTTCTGTCTGTCTGTTTGAACTCTAACTTGTTATTGTTGGATTGCCATATAATTGATAAATGTTATTGAGATTCAAAATGTCATGTTCCGTATTGAAAATAAAGCATGTAGCATTCATAGTTTATTTACAGAGGCAGTCAAAAGTATTCCATTATATTATAGTATATGGGAAAATGTCGTAATTATATATAAATACTTAGCACCTGTAATCGTCGTCTGGTCCGTCCGTCTGTTCGTATACAACAGCGCAAAAACCATCCAACCAAATGGTTTGAAATTTAATGCATATAATCGTTGCAGAATTTCGTCTGGCCATTTTAAATTTTATAAAATTAGAATCAAAACTTAAAAATATATTTATAAAAGTTTTCTCCATTCTATTAAATCCTATAAGCAATTATAACAGATGTAAATTATATAAATATTGATAATATAAATATTATGATTTGCTTACCAATTAGAATAATTGTGTTAAAATTAATCTTGCATAAGTAATTAATTCACTGATATCCCATGATAGGTATTGATTCTTAGTTGCCATGGCGATTACGCTTCATTTAAGATCGAGTCCTATTATTTCTGTAATACTGAATTTAATGTATATAATCGTAATGAATTTGTATTCATGCATTTTTGCATAAGAGTGCAACAGCTATTGCACCACGGAGTGAATATTTATAAGACGAGTTATAATACGAACGCACTTCATTTCCAACGTTTGACGTACAATTTCCAACTTGTTTTATTCACCATCGTAAAAGGGAGACGAAAGCTAAGTTATATATTTTTAAGAATGGTAGTTTATTTTTAAAATATTTTTGTTTTTTTAAACAATAACAAAGCTTCCAATTTTGCAGTAAAATATTTGACTCTGTATTTTATTTTTTAAGTATCAGTCAATGTTTCTATGGCAATTATAAGATAATCTGACAGATAGCTAAATTAGTTTAACTTAAAAAACGTACCACCATTCAATGAATTATTGTTCTAAGGCAGTACTGTAAGCAACTTATTTTGTATGACCCTGTAAATGAACGATGTGATATAGTATTCAAAACATTATTAAAATACACTGCAAACGATTTTTTCACACAGACCGTAATGTAACGGAATTCTTTTGAGTGTCCCTGTAAATGTACTATAAACGCTACATACAGTAGATCGCCGATTATCCGAATAAGTCGGGACCGACCAAATTTCGGATAAGCAAAATCTCAGAAAATGGACAGATAACTTAAGGGATGTTCCTGACTATACTAAAACCTTCACACTTTATCCTGGCTTAGGACTGCCAGCAACAGTTGGTGCTGGCGTGTTTTAAAAAAAAAAGTGTTTTAAACTTTTTTATTATTAAAACTTTTCTTTTCCTTTTTTTATCATCTTCTGAACTCCAGACATTATAATATAAGCAAAAAAGCTTTCGATTTTTTCTTGCTTCAAAGAAGAAATTCTTTACAATGCTGCCATATCTCGAATACTTCTTAAATACGTTAGTTGAATAGGATCGACGTTCTTCTGCCGTTCGAGCGATTTCATAGCTGTTTCCAAACATTCAAAGGCTTCGTTATGTGATGGACCTGGATCATTTTCAAAGCATCCGTTATCTATATCTTCAATTTCTTTTTCATCATGAATCTCATCCACAATCTCATCATCTTTAAAATCTGATATCCAAGGTCATGTACTTCACTAATTAACCATTCGTTAATTTCATTTTCTTCATAACTTAGGATTCTTCCCTACTCCTTTATTGTTTTTACATTCGTCATTTTCTGATCCATTATTAGTTTTTTCTTTATTTAAAATTTTATTCCAAGCCAATAGATAATCGGGAGTTCGGTTGAAATTTTTTTGGGGAGAAATAGGCTGTTCGGATAACTGGAAGTTCGGTTTAAAATTTTTTTTTAACTTAGATAAATAATTAACTCGATTGAAAGAATTTAAATTAAAATTACATTTTAACATATGAAAAGTAACCGCACTAAAATTCTTAGGAAGTATTAATGAAATTTAAAATGTATGTTTTTGGTTAGTGAGAACTTTGTTAGTAACTAAGAACGCATGGTATAAATATTTTAAAGTTTGTTATGCTTTACTGACTATAGTTTTAAAGCTGCTACAATAAACATTTTAATTAATAAAATTATTTAAAAGGAGATATATTTTTGTGTTCGTGTTCGATTTTTTTAAAGTTTTGATTTCTAAATTTTAGTACTATAATAATGTTAACCGGGATAAAATTAGGTAAAGAAATATTTAATATGATTAATTAATGCTAATTTCATTAAGAAGTATTTCCACTGTGTTTCGTACTTTGTTACGAAGGGACAAAATCCCGAAAAGCTGGTCAAAAGTCGAAAAATAAGTTACTATTTAAGCAGTTTGATAACATACACTGGTTATCAAAAATTAAGGAAAAGTCACAAAATGTTAATTTTTAAATACGCGAATTCTCAAAAGGAAGTAATATAATTTGAATAATTACTATCTCTGCAGAACAGCTAGTCCATATAACATCTCATTCAGGTCACACATGGTCACAAGAGTCACAGTCACTACGGCGAAACAAAAAATAGGAAATTCCATAGGTCTCTTTTATGAGTCTCAAATGACTACTATATGTGACTCCACTGACAGGTCACTGTGACTGCTGCTTTGTGACGAGTCACCAGGTGACTTTGCAATGTCGTTTCATTGAGACTCTAGTGTGACTCTCATCTGGAGATTCAATTTCAAAGTCATTGTGCACGTTGCATTATGATAAATCACCAAATAATGTCACATTAAAGTCACATGGTGACTTTCTGTCACATGACTTTGTCAAATGGTGACAGAGACCCTACTGTGAAGTCACCACTGTGAAAAGTGGTGAAAAGTCACCATGTGACTTTAATTTGACATTATTTGGTGATTTATCATAATGCAACGTTCACAATGACTTTGAAATTGAGTCTCCAGATGAGAGTCACACGAGAGTCTCAATGAAATGACATTGTAAAGTCACCTGGTGACTTGTCACAAAGCAGCAGTCACAGTGACCTGTCAGTGGAATCACATATAGTAGTCATTTGAGACTCATAAAAGAGACGTATGGAATTTCCTATTTTTTGTTTCGCCGTAGTGACTGTGACTCTTGTGACCATGTGTGACCTGAATGAGATGTTATATGGACTAGCTGTTCTGCAGGCATAGTAATTATTCGAATTATATTACTTCCTTTTGAGTATTCCGGTATTTAAAAATTGGCATTTTGTGACTTTTCCTTAATTTTTGATAACCAGTGTAGATGGGTAGAATAATGTTTGGGGAGGTCAGGATCTATATTTGTAAAAAGGTTTTCGTTTTGAATTGACAACTTGTATCATTTCAAAAGCGACACTTGGATGATAAGCATTTGAGTCGAACAAAAAGAACAAAACAGTGGTTCCTCTACACTCGTGCTACATTTTTTTCAACTTCTATTTCTTCAACTTCCTTTTCGTTTATCGTTCTACTCCCAACGATACACTAATCGGGATTTAGATTTCGCATGCTAAATCTGAAGGGATGCAAGTAAAAAATGAATTTAAAAAATTAAAAAACTCGACTGTGTAAAAAGCGAAATAATTAATTATTTCTCATCAATGTCAAACTATTTTTTATACTACTTACCTATTTTTTTGATTTACTTGTATGGATGACTTTTAAGTTGCGTTTTTATCTGTTAGTTCCTATCTATAAACACTGTTTTGATGAGGTCTATGGTCTATGAAGGTTAGAGTTGCAGTAAAGCTAGAGACCCTACCTTCACAACTTCCAGGTTGGGTAATATTTAAACGGATCTTCTGATTTATCCAATGATATACCACTCAATAGGGTGCGTAATAATTCTTTTTCGTCTCTACCGCCATTTTGTATTTTACGGCCGCCATTTCTGATTTATAAATACAAAACCTAACCTATAACCATCGTACTGTTAAGACGAATCGATAGAGACCTCATTCATTAAAATCCATCCAGCCGTTGGGCTGTTTCGAGGGTATAAAGAAATCCACATACCCAGATACGCGTGAAACACATAACTCTTCTTGGCAGTCGAGTAAAAAATGAGAGAAACGGGTGTTTGGATAATTGGAAGTTCGGTTTAAAAAAAATTTTTGAGAGAAAGAGGCTGTTCGGATAATTGGAAGTTCGGTTAATTGAAGTTCGGATAATCGACGCTCTACT
Source organism: Maratus speciosus (assembly GCA_963932465.1). Taxonomy (NCBI): domain Eukaryota; kingdom Metazoa; phylum Arthropoda; class Arachnida; order Araneae; family Salticidae; genus Maratus; species Maratus speciosus. The sequence continues at coordinate 565,890,833 of OZ010795.1, read as the reverse complement.
GTACTTCGTTATCGGAAAAGCGTGTATTTATCATCAATCCGACAATATTCCCCTAAACTTACTTAAAAATTAATACATTAATATGTTGTATTGCTTTGGTGGCATACATTAGAATATTTAAAATTTGAAATCAATTCTTGAATTTTGCTGTTTTAAATGAATAACTTACGATAAACATTCTCAAAAATACTAAATTTGTTTAGTTAAAAGGAGCATAAAGCCGTAACTCAATTTTCTTTTTTCTGTAAATAATTGTACTGTTTAGTTAAAATGAAATATGTAAACTGAAACAATGAGTTAACTTAGATAATTCTTTATGCAACCAAATTATGTAAACTTAGATAAATAATTAACTCGATTGAAAGAATTTAAATTAAAATTACATTTTAACATATGAAAAGTAACCGCACTAAAATTCTTAGGAAGTATTAATGAAATTTAAAAAGTATGTTTGTGGTTAGTGAGAACTTTGTTAGTAACTAAGAACGCATGGTATAAATATTTTAAAGTTTGTTATGCTTTACTGACTATAGTTTTAAAGCTGCTACAATAAACATTTTAATTAATAAAATTATTTAAAAGGAGATATATTTTTGTGTTCGTGTTCCATTTTTTAAAAGTTTTGATTTCTAAATTTTAGTACTATAATAATGTTAACCGGGATAAAATTAGGTAAAGAAATATTTAATATGATTAATTAATGCTAATTTCATTAAGAAGTATTTCCACTGTGTTTCGTACTTTGGTACGATGGGACAAAACCCCGAAAAGCTGGCCAAAAGTCGAAAAATAAAGTTACTATTTAGGCAGTTTGATAATATAGATGGGTAGAATAATGTTTGGGGAGGTCAGGATCTATATTTGTAAAAAGGTTTTCGTTTTGAATTGACAACTTGTATCATTTCAAAAGTGACACTTGGAGGATAAGCATTTGAGTCGAACAAAAAGAACAAAACAGTGGTTCCTCTACACCCGTGCTACATGTTTTTCAACTTCTATTTCTTCAACTTCTTTTTCGTTTATCGTTCTACTCCCAACGATACACTAATCGGGATTTAGATTTCGCATGCTAAATCTGAAGGGAAACAAGTAAAAAATGAATTTAAAAAATCAAAAAACTCGACTGTGTAAAAAGAGAAATAATTAATTATTTCTCATCAATGTCAAACTATTTTTTATACTACTTACCTATTTTTTTTTTATTTACTTGTATGGATGACTTTTAAGTTGTATTTTTATCTGTTAGTTCCTATCTATAGACAATGTTTTGATGAGGCCTATAGATGTCCATGATGGTTAGAGTTGCAGTAAAGCTAGAGATCCTTCCTACACAACTTCCAGGTTGGGTAATATTTAAACGGATCTTCTCACAGTAAAATAGTTATTTTGGAAGATTTATCCGATGATATACCACTCAATAGGGTGCGTAAAAATTCTTTTTCGTCTCTACCGCCATTTTGTATTTTACGGCCGCCATATATGATTTATAAATACAACACCTAGCCTATAACCATCGTACGGTTAAGACAAATCGATAGAGACCTCATTCATTAAAATCCATCCAGCCGTTGGGCTGTTTCGAGGGTATAAAGAAATCCACATACCCAGATACGCGTGAAACACATAACTCTTCTTGGCAGTCGAGTAAAAAAATGAGAGAAACGGGGTGTTTGGATAATTGGAAGTTCGGGTTAAAAAAATTTTTGAGAGAAATATGTTGTTTGGATGATTGGAAGTTCGGTTAATTAGAGTTACGATAATCGGCGCTCTACTGTACTTCATATTTAATACCGAATTTTCCACAGCTAACCTCCTTAACATATAACAATTGCATGGCAATACGAGTATCATTACACGAGTTAAAGTACGGAGTGACGGCGACCAGACAGAGAGATAAAACTAATTTATAAACCCTTTTAAACTATGTTAGAAAGTCTTACTAACTTGTTATTCACATGTAAAAAATAGAGTAAATATGGCTATAGACTTGACATTTTTATCCTTCTATCCTTCTATCCTTCTATATATAAAAAAAAAGTTTTGAATTGGAAATGGACCAATGAAAATCTGCGTAGATATTCCGGGTAGATCGGCATCCAATTTGAATGCTTAAGCATGGCCTTTCATCGTTAATATTAAGAAAACTGTTGCATACAAAAATATGAAAATCGGTGGTATTATAGAAAAGTGTTTGATAAACACGCTGATGGAGACAGTTTTCAAATCGAAGAATTATTTTAAGAGATATTTAATTCTAAAGTTGGACAAAGTCGTTCCATTAAAAAAGTTTTATTTGAGCAAAAACTATGCATGAGTATTTAATCATTTTTAGATCATTTTATACATTATAAGTTCCTGGTGCGCAGATAGCGTTTATTTTTCTTATTTGACGCATTTTTTGAGGTTTTATTTCTATTTTAAATTCAAATTTTCAGCATTTCGAGAGATATTTTTTACAAATTTTAGAAAATGTCATTAATTTAAACTGTTGCCAATTGTATAAACAGCGCAAACAATAATGTTTACTTGAAATTAAAAATTTATTTATACGTGACTATTACAAACAGAAAAAAAAACTTTAAAATTAGAATTAAAGGATTACATGTTAAAAGCAGGAAAATAACGTCATAAAAACCATATTTACACTTGAATTTTACGTTATATTTAAAATGGCCAAAAAATATGGCAAAACAATTTAAATTGAAAAATATATTTGCGCGATATATTTTTAGATAATCTTTTCAACTATTATCGCGAATTCGAAGACAGCGCAAATAATATTTCCTTCTACCAACAAAAGTATTTTCACGTGAATATTAATAAGAGAAATAAAACGTTGGTGTAAATTACGTCAGATTTGAAACGATACATTTAAAATGAATTATTTAAAAGAACTATCTTATAGCGCTGTTAAAAAATACCGGGAGACAATGACACTGCACTGCAAATAGAGGCGTCTTAAATTCAGACACGTATGTGACTGAAAAAGTATTTCAGACACTTAAGTGTCTGAATATGAAATTTCAGACATCATAGATGTCTAAATTTAAGACACGTAAGTGTCTTACTGTGATCATGGTATGGATGAACTAAAAAAAGTGTCTTAAAAATGATAATACGTCTGAAATTAAGACATTTAGAAATCAGATACTTAAGTGTCTGAATGTAATACAATTGTATTATATATATGATGACTGTATATACATTGTATTGCAATATAAAATGTCAGTAGAATTAGAAAACGTTTTCGAATGTTTGAAAGACGTTTAAAATTCCATGCATTAAATTTGGTATTACTTTATAAAACAAGCAACGTGATTAGACCATGGGGCGTTTGTCAAATTTGTAATACTAGTTCATTTACTAAATTTTGGAACTAAGTTATTTTTAGTGCAAATAAAGTAATTAAAGAATTGCCTTTCACAAAATATAAAGTTCTCCAAATAATTGTATTAAAATAACGTACCAGCTAGCCACCACCTCCTTCCCCCGACACACACGCTCACCTAATGGCTTAGCGTAGGTTTTTGTGCACCAGAAGCAATTTAAAATACTGCGACCCTACCTTAGTGGCTATTATAATTTCATGCTATAATTTTTATGCAACAGTTGCTGGCCGCCTTAAGAGGCTACTTCAGTCAAATGGAAAGACGCATTCGCTAATGCTAATCCTATGGAAGAAATTTATAAAGCTACCTCGGTGGCATTTCAATATTTTTGAATGATTTCTTTTGCATTGAACAGTTGAGATCGATCTGTATGCAGGCTGTTTTTACTTTTTCGATTTTCATTGCAGATATTTTTTATGAGGATGCTTTTAGTTTCGAAACCGGTTCCAAAAATGAAAGTCTTCTTATAAGAAATACCTGTAAACAAAATCGAAAAAGTAAACAACGGCCTTTGTACAGATCGATCTGAACTGTTCAATGCAAAAGAAATCATTTAAAAATGTTGAAATGCGACCGAGATATCTTTATAAATTTCTTCCATAGGATTAGCATTGACGAACGGGTCTTTTCGTTTGACTAAAGTAGCCTCTTAACTAGTTTCGATCGGGGTAATTTTCCTCTGCTTCCCATATGCTAAGCCAATGTCCCTTAATAAAAATCTTCTGCCATATTTACACATTACTGTTTTATAATTAGATAATAAAAAGTATGGTATAAAAAGTCGCTGTATTAAAATAATCCCTGGATTTACTAAGTTTAATTTGAAATGTAGAAATTTATTATTAATTTATTAAAATTTGATAAGTTATTTGAAAGTTTGACGACAAAATATTTATTTTATGCCTTTGTCTGAAAGCGTCCTAACTGTAATAACTAGTAAATCTGCAGATCAGGTGCCTCAACGTCATCTTTGCAAGTCATTGTTTTTTAACACTCATTGCGTAATATTCTACTTCCTACAAATCGCTTTTTAAAGTTTTCAAATTACATAAATATTTATAAGCATACAAGATACTTCGTAAAGTTTCAGAAATTAAAAGTGTTAAACAAGTGGTTATACATTGATGTTCTGAAATTCTGATGAGCTACTTATTCTGGTAACTTTTTAAATCAAAAATTGCATTTCTTCAGGGGGGCAGAGCCCCCCTGAATCCCCCGTAGTCTATTTAAATTTACATTCATAATTTTTTATTGATTGTGCGGATGGTTATAGTATATCTTAGATTTTTTTTACGCTGTGATTTATAAGGATAAGCATAAGTTATTTTTTAATAAATTAATTAAATTTAAATTTAAAATAAAATATTCATGTTAACCGTACACAGATCATAAATCTTGAAGTGACGCCAAAAATGTAACCCTAAAATCCGCTACATTCGGCACAACACAACGACGTGCTTAAAAAAAAACCCAGAATAATATTTTTAGTAATACAGTTTTCAATTCATAATACAATGAAATGCTACCTTAGAATGCTTATTGCTTAAATATAAGCAGATCATTTTCATTTAAAGAAAAAATGCACGGATGAAGTCAAAGAATTCGGTCCCTGTTCCACGTGCTTGTTTAGTTTGGGCCGAATGAGGGCATTTAAATCTGAGATTAACGCACATCGTATTGCAAACTGTTTTTACGTCATACTGCATCTCCATCTATCTCTTTCCTCCGTGAATAATAGTTAATTTTATTTTACCCAAGATCTTTTTATTCCAGCATCTTTGTTTTCGATAAATGACGTCTAATTCACCTGCTATGCGTACTTACTCAAAACTTTTCATCTTGTTATATTAAGAAATACTTGAGAGTTTTCTTTTTATTTCCAATATGCCGCCATATTAATTTTTCAATTCTTAATTTTATTTTTCATTTTCCTGTTTCACGACAAAACATTTCAATTAAAAATTGTTTAAAAGAAAATATCTTTCCGGGTTTTGATTTTCTTGGCAACAATTAAAGAAATATTGGTAAATGTTATGGAAAAATGTTACGTTATTCTCTATGAAAATAATGAGCTTTTGTATTTTTAAGCAAAATATTTGAATAAAATAAATAAAATAAATGAAATATTGCCTATTTTTATTTCTGGACTAAAATCCATCTATAAGCAAAGATACAAATGCATTAATTCATGCGTTTTGACGTTACGTTGCTAGGCAACAGATGAAAGAAAAGGGAAAAAAATGAAATATGCATTATGTCAAATTGATAAAACAAAATCCTTTATATTATTGGAAAACATGCATAAAATTCCCCCCAATATTATAAACCTAATTAAAAAATCTCGCAAATATATTGACAAATTTTCAAACTAATTGGAATAATTTATCTTATTTAAAAATTTCAGCATAAAAAAATTACCATTTAAATCCATTTTTCATATGAGCCATTTCTTTCAACAAATGAAAATCAGAAAATCGTCTGACTTGCCATAGAAAAGCATTATAGAGCAAAATAAAAGGTTCTATATTTCCCGAACGAATGAACCAAATTTAACCAAAAACTATACAGCTAAGTCCGGGTACCTCATCAACATGCCCAGTGAATTTCAAGCCGATCGGATGCTTTTTACGGCAGTTATCGCGGAACAGACAGACAGACTAACAGACAGACAGACTAACGGAAACCAAAACTTTTCGTGTCTCCACAGTAAGCCTTCACTGACGTTTCGGCAACTAGTAAATCTGCAGATCAAGAGCCTCAACGTCATCTCTGCAACTCATTGTTTTTATCAAACTTTGCGTAATATTAATCTTTCTACAAAAACAAAATTTAAACTATTTAAATTACACAAACATTTATAAAAGGAAAAAAATATTTCGATGGTTTCAGACATTAAAAGCGTTAAATTAAACACGTTGTTATGTAAGGATATTCTGAAATTCTCACGAGCTACTTATTCTAGTAATTTTTATATAATAAAGCAAATTTCTTCAGGGGGGGGGGGGCTCTGCCCCCCTGAACCCCCCGTTGTGTAATTTATTTTGCATTTGTAATTTTCTACTGATTGAGTTATTGATTACCCTATATCTTAGATTTCTTTTTACACAGCGATTTATAAGGATAAGCAATAATTCGGTCAAGCATTTTACGTTATCCTAATATCCATACAGCAGTATTTACTTGCCTGCTAACCACAAATACCTGTATCTAATGGATAAAGAACTTTTGGAAATGTAAACTGAAACATCTAATTTAGAAATCTAATACCTTTATAAATTTTGTTTATAAAAAAATAATTTTGATTACCATTCTGCAATATTTATATCTAAGATCTAATCTAAATATCAAAAAATGTACTCGATAGCATTAACTTACTAAAATCACCCTAAAGTAGGGGGGCTTCTAAACCTAACAGTTAATAATTCATCATCGTTAAATAGATAAACATGATTTGTCGCCTTTAAGTATTTTTTGTGATTTTCTTTTAATAGTATCTACATTTAATTTAAAATCGTGATGTTACAAATACCGTTGAAATTTGACGCAAACCTATGTTCAGGTCAAATTACGAAAGATTAACTAACATTTCATTTCCCTTAGCCGGTCTTTCTGTTTCATTTTTCGTAATAAGGATTATTTTAATAATTTAATTTATTTTACACTCTACAGGCTGTTACACGGACGTTGTTCACGCAGCATTAAAATAGAGATAAATGCATTAAGTAAAACATTTCACTCCCCACCAGACATACCAAGTCTCAAGCTTTTTGCACATCACTATTATCTTAGAGAAAATGTTCTTTTAAATCGCGCAAATGTTTCAATTAAATAAAGTAACATTTTCTGTATTAAAATACTGGTATCCAGATCGCCGGAGGCTTGGCAGCTCTGCTCCTCTTAATAAAAACATATATGATTAACCAACACTTTATCACATTTTATAGGAGACAATACGGAATTTCTTATTTGTATGGCCTTACATATATCTCAGTCATAAAAATGTAAAATTTTGTGCCAATTAATGCACGCAATTGCGAAAATGAAATCGCAAAGAATGAGAAAAGGAAGGCCAAGTAAAATCGTGTAAATCGAGGAATCTTTCTTCGTAGTGCTGGGAAAATACTGCTACAAAAACTATTTTAGGTGGTATTTGGTGTGAAATGTTTATATGTATTCATTCCTGTCCTATATATCCTTTTTTTTTATTATTTGCTTATTCCATTTTTCTTTTGCACGTGAAAATCTTACAAATTAAAATTAACTCTTTGGGAGAAATTGTTATTCATTTTTTTTTTGGCAACAATAAAGTTTATAAAATTTAACAGAATAATGTCAGTTTATTCTGTATGAAAATAACGAACTTTTTCATTTATAATCAAATAGTTGAATAAATAAATGAAAATATTATTCTATATAGTATATAAATACTATTTTCATTTCTGCATTTAAATAAATCTATATGCAAATATCTATACAAAGGCATTCATTAATTCATTCCTTTTGCTTTGATTTGACTTCAAAAAACCATACATACTTTCACATTTATGATATTTTTAGATGAGATGCTGTTGCTACGCAACGGTTAAAAGAAAAAATGAAATATAAGTAAATTCATAAAATAAAATGTTTTATATTATTCGAACACATGTATAAAATTCTATCATAAGTTATACACCTAATTTAAAAGCTCTGACAAATTTGCAAACTAATAAGAATAATTTAATACTCTTATTTAAAAATTTCAGCATCCAAAATTTACCATTTAAATCTATTATTCATATGAGCGATTTCTTTCAACAAATGAAAATTTGAAAATCGTCTGACTTCCCATAGAAAAGCATTATATCACAAAATAAAATGTTCTGTATATTCCGAACGAATGAACCAAATTTAACCCAAAACTATACAGCTAAATCCGGGGAGCTCATCAACATGCCCAGGGAATTTCAAGCCGATCGGATGCTTTTTGCGGCAGTTATCGCGGAACAGACAGACAGACTAACAGACAGACAGACTAACGGAAACCAAAACTTTTCGTGTCTCCACAGTAAGCCTTCACTGACGTTTCGGCAATTATATCTTATAATGGACAATTGTAACGCATAAAAAAATATACTAATGAAGAAAAAAAACAAATTTGTATTCGTTATTTCTACATTATTTCATTTCCCGATGATAAAAATCAACTGAAATTCATTCTGCAAATCAGGACCGAGTTTGAGCTGCCAGTCTCTCAGCCAACGATTGCGTCATTAACGGAAAAATAACGGGCGCGGAAAAATATATTGAGAGGGTACTTCTTTTGTGATGATGTGTGTAATGTAAGATTGTTGGCCCAGTAATATTGCATGTGACAGTGATTTTAAACGACGATTATTTTTGTGATGAGCTCCTGATTTCTTTAGTTGTGCAGTGCAAGACAGAAATATTATTACAATATTGAAACACCATGTATTTGGATGTACACTACGTATCACGTTCTTCTTACAGAAATGTCCGGTTACTTTTGACTGTGTGTTCAGAAATGCTAGCGCATTAAAAAAAATATGTAGTATCACGATAGAAATATGCAGTGTCAATAATATTTTTTAAAGTGCATATAACTTTTTTAAAAATAGTGTTTTATCTCTACTTCGTGAAATAATTTATTTCATTTTTGTGAAAATGGATTACACTGGTAAAAGGTAAGAAAGAACCCTTTTGTACGATTATGTGAACTCTATTTCATGCAGAAATTTTATAGGAAAATAGAGACTTTGATTAGATAATTAAACATATAATGCTATTGATAATCTAAATTATTTTTATTTAATAATTTGCATATTTGGTTCTTTTTTACATCCAATAAAATTAGTTTTGTTTTAAAAGGCTTGTGTGTTCATTTGTGTGTTTTCAATAAATGCATATCATTTTCAAAATAATGAATTTGTTAATACTTCTTTAAACCTCTATTTTATAAATAAATATTTTGTAGTCCAGAAGTAATTTTCCCTGCTTGTTATAAAAAAAAAACAATGCATATATATATATATATATATACATATTAATGGTTGCTAAATAGCTTGATCAAATTGCAATTATCATTTAATCTATATAAACAAATGCCCATACATAAATAAAAAGAATCTAATTTCAAATGATATTTCATTATTAAGTTCTTTTTTTTTTCAATTTTCAATACTTTATATTATACTTAATTTTACATAATAATTTTCATTTTTTGTAACAATGACAAGAGTATCATTTCATTTCATTCTCTTATAGAGTATATTTTCGAAGTAAAAGTTTCAATATTATCAAATTTAAACTTATATATGATTTATTCCAAGCTGTGCTAAAAAATTATTTAAAAAAATAAAGTTGAATAAAATCCTATTGAAAAATGTGCTGATATTTAATATTTTGGGAAGGTAATGAGGTTTGAAAATATAAATATTCGTATAATTATGTTTGATCTGCACATGTATTTTTATACTATCATCATTTTTTTTCTTTCCTTTCAATTTTCAGTACATTTTGTATTTATGATATAATTTTACATATTAATTTTCATTTTTTGCAACAATGACAAGAGTATCATTTCATTTAATTCTATTACAGAGTATATTTTCGAAGTAAATTTTTCAATATTATCAAATTTAAACTTATATATGATGTATTCCAAGCTGTGCTAAAAAATTATTTGAAAAAATAAAGTTGAATAAAATCCTATTGAAAAATGTGCTGATATTTAATATTTTGGGAAGGTAATGAGGTTTGAAAATGTAAATATTCTTATAATTATGTTTGATCTGCACATATATTTTTATACTATCATCATTTTTTTTTTCTTTCCTTTCAATTTTCAGTACATTTTGTATTTATGATATAATTTTACATATTAATTTTCATTTTTTGCAACAATGACAAGAGTATCATTTCATTTAATTCTCTTACAGAGTATATTTTCGAAGTAAATGTTTCAATATTGTCAAATTTAAACTTATATATGATTTATTCCAAACTGTGCTAAAAAATTATTTTAAAAAATAAAGTTGAATAAAATCCTATTGAAAAATGTGCTGATATTTAATATTTTGGGAAGGTAATGAGGTTTGAAAATATAAATATTCTTATAATTATGTTTGATCTGCACATATATTTTTATATTATCATCATTTTTTTCTTTCCTTTCAATTTTCAGTGCATTTTGTATTTATGATATATTTTTACATATTAATTTTCATTTTTTGCAACAATGACAAGAGTATCATTTCATTTCATTCTCTTACAGAGCATATTTTCGAAGTAAATGTTTCAATATTATCAAATTTAAACTTATATATGATGTATTCCAAGGTGTGCTAAAAAATTATTTTAAAAAATAAAGTTGAATAAACTCCTATTGAAAAATATGCTGATATTTAATATTTTGGGAAGGTAATGAGGTTTGAAAATATAAATATTCTTATAATTATGTTTGATCTGCACATATATTTTTATATTAACATCATTTTTTTCCTTTCCTTTCAATTTTCAGTACATTTTGTATTTATGATATAATTTTACATATTAATTTTCATTTTTTGCAACAATGACAAGAGTATCATTTCATTTCATTCTCTTACAGAGTATGTTTTCGAAGTAAATGTTTCAATATTATCAAATTTAAACTTATATATGATTTATTCCAAGCTGTGCTAAAAAATTATTTTTAAAAATAAAGTTGAATAAAATCCTATTGAAAAATGTGCTGATATTTAATATTTTGGGAAGGTAATGAGGTTTGAAAATATAAATATTCTTATAATTATGTTTGATCTGCATATATATTTATATACTATCATCATTTTTTTTCTTTCCTTTCAATTTTCAGTACATTTTGTATTTATGATATAATTTTACATATTAATTTTCATTTTTTGCAACAATGACAAGAGTATCATTTCATTTAATTCTCTTACAGAGTATATTTTCGAAGTAAATTTTTCAATATTATCAAATTTAAACTTATATATGATAAATGTTGTGATTGCTTTATATGATGGATGTAGAACATAAAAAGAAATCGTGAAAGCACCAGAGTGAAGTTATTTGGAATATCTCAATATTTTATAAATATTTTTTAGTTTTCCCAATGGAAAATAAATCCTACCTATATAGTATTAATTTTTTTTTAAATAATTCTACTGAAAGCTTGCTTAAAAGGTACAAAATCTGCTTTGATTTTCTGTGTTCCATCTCAACAACATATTTAATTTTCAAGCCGCAGAGTCATCTTGAAAATATACTTTAAACAAGGAATAGAAATCGTTGTAATTAATCCAAGCTATGCTAAAAAACATCGTAATTATTCCAAGCTGTGCTAAAAAATTATTTTTAAAAATCAAGTTGAGTAAAATCCTATTAAAAAAATGTGCTGATATTTAATACTTTGGTAAGGTAATGAGGTTTGAAAATATAAATATTCTTATAATTATGTTTGATCTGCACATATCTATACTCCTATTATAAAGAGGAAAAAATTGTTTATTTGTCGGAGGTAATCTCTGGAACTACCGAACCGATTCCAAAAGTAATGGTACCAAAATGATGGTGTTAGTCCAACTTAGAACATAGGCTATATCTTATGTCGGTGCCACAACCCCAAAGGGGGTGTAGGAGCAAAAAACGTTCTAAAAATGCGATTTTAGCGTTACTGAAGGGCCTAGAAATATGAAATTTGGAATATTAGTTACTTATAAGATATAAATGATGTCTAAGAACAGTTCTTAAACAATTCGAAATTTAAAAGGGGTGAAAATGCACAAAAAGCGTTCTAAAAAACGTTCTAAATGGTAGTTTCTACACAATCTCAGGAAATACCAAACCGATTTAAAAAATATTGGTGTCATAATGATGATGGCAACGCTTGCTCCAAGATAGGCTATGTTTTATGTCGGTGTCACTACCCCAAAGGGGTGTAGGAGCAAAAAAACGTTCTAACAATGCGATTTTAGCGCTACTGAAGGGCCTAGAAATAAGAAATTTTGAATATTAGTTACTTATAAGATATAAATGATGTCTAAGAACAGTTCTTGAACAATTCGAAATTTGAAAGGGGTGAAAATGCGCAAAAAGCGTTCTAAAAAACGTTCTAAATGATAGTTTTTACACAATCTCAGGAAATACCAAACTGATTTAAAAAATATTGTGTCAAAATTATGGTGACAACTCTTGCTCCAAGACAGACTATGTTTTATGTCGGTGTCACTACCCCAAAGGGGGTGTAGGAGCAAAAAACGTTCTAAAAATGCGATTTTAGCGTTACTGAAGGGCCTAGAAATATGAAATTTTGATTAGTAGTTACATATAAGATATAAATGATGTCTAAGAACAGTTCTTAAACAATTCGAAATTTGAAAGGGGTGAAAATGCGCAAAAAGCGTTCTAAAAAACTTCTAAATGGTAGTTTCTACACAATCTCAGGAAATACCAAACCTATCTAAAAAAATAATGGCGTCAAAATGATGGTTACAACCCTTGCTCCAACATAGGCGATGTTTTATGTCGGTGCCACTACCCCAAAGGGGGTGCAGGAGAAAAACGTTCTAAATTGCGGCTTTGGCGTTACGGAAGGGCCTAGAATCGTGAAATTTGGAATGGTAGTTAGTTATAAGATACCAATGATCTCTAAGGACATTTCCTAAAAAAATCGAAATTTAAAAGGGGATCAAAATGCGCAAAAAGCGTTGTAAAAAATTCTAAATTGCGATTTCTATCCAATCTCAGGAAGTACTGAACCGATTTCAAATATAATGGTGTAAAAGTGATGGTGACAGATCTTGCTCCAAGATAGGTTATAATTTATATCTGTTTCCACTACCCCAGAGGAGATGCAGGAGCAAAATGCGCGAAAAGCGTTCTAAAAACTTTTTAAATGCCGATTTGTCGGCAATATCTGAGGAAGAATGAATCTTATTTCAATCGTAATGGTAGGAAATTGATGCTGACACCCTCTGCTCTAACATAAACGCTATTTTGTGTCGGTATCACTACCACCAAGACGTTCCAGTAGCTAAAAAGCGCTCTAAATTTCGATTTTTGTGATCGGTAGGGGCTAGCAACTTAAAATTAGGCAAGGTGCATATTTATTAGATATAAATGATTTTTAAGAACAGTTTCGAAAAAATTAAAAAATTTAAAAAGGGGTGAAAATGCGCGAAAAGCGACCTAAAAACGTTCTAAATTGCGATTTCTACTCAATCTAAGGAAATACCAAAGCTATTTCAAAAGTAATGGTTGCAAATCAATGGTGACAGCCCCTGCTATAACATAGATTATATTTTATGTTGCTGTCACTACCATCTGAGGGTTGCAAAAGCAAAACATGTTCTAATTTGCGTTTTTTGCACAACTGGGGGGTCTAACACTTTGAAGTACGGCATGGTATTTACTTACAAGATGCAACTGCTTTCTAAGAACAGTCAAAAGAAAATTCCAAATTTAAAAAAATGAAGTGAGTGTAAAGCGTTATAAATTACAAATTTTAAGCAAACTTATAAATTACCAAACCGATTAAAAAAATAATGATTACAAATTTTGGTGATAGAACCTGCTCAAATATAAACTATATTTTATGTCATTTCCACTACCACCAGAGGGTTGAGGAGCTAAAAACTTTCTAAATTGCGATTTCTGTGATACTGAAAAGGCTAGAAACTTTAAATATGACATGGTAGTTACTTATAAAATATAAATGCCCTCGAAGGAACGTCAAATATAAATTCGAATTAAAAAGGGGTGAAGCGAAGGGGACGTGCGAAAAGCATTCTAAAAAAGTTCTAAATTACGATTCTATGCAATTTCAGGGAATATAAACCGATTATAAAAGTAATAGTTACGAATCAGTGGTAACAGTCTCCGATCCTACACAGGCTATATGTTATGCCGGTGATTCTACCACCTGGAGTTCACAGAAACAACAAACTTTCTAAAAAAGGGCTTTAAAAGCTTTTTAAATTACGTTTCTGTGGAATATTAGGAAATAACAAACCGATTTCAAAATTAATTTTTGGTAAATTAATGGGGACAGTTCCTGTTTCAACATAGCCCTTTATGTCGAAAGAGGTATTAGGACTTGGAATTTGACATGATGGTTAATTTTAAGATGTAAGAAGATGGTTTCTAAAAAATTCAAATCTTCAAATGAATACTGAAATGAGCGTATTAATTGAGCATAAAAGTTTCAAAATATTTTCTAAATTATCATTTATTTAGTTTTATTTCATTTTATTAATTTAAGTCTCATTTCTGCCTAATGCAGTGTAATAATGATGTTTAATCAAACTGTGTTTTAAACAGTAATTTTTGAATTATTCCTAAAAGTAATAAGTACCTTTTAATAGAAAAAACTTAATAAAGTAAAATATTACCTTTTAATAAAATAAAAATTTAGTTAGTACCTTTTAATAAAAATTAGACATATAAATATCACTTGGCATATTTCAAATATTACGCGAGCAAAGCCGCGGGGTTTGCTAGTATATTTATATTTTCATCATTTGTTTTTTTAATTTCTAGCGAAGTAAGTTATTTTTAACGTCATGTTAACAGAAAGAAAATGTTTTTGACTTCAATCTTAAATCACTTTTTATGTATCTAATATGGGGAGAAGAAGAGAGACCCATAACAATAAAGAATGACTTTTACTTTATTTATTTTTTTTTTTTGTGAGGGGGGTGGGGGGGGGGGAGGATCGGATTTTTAGGATTATTTTGTTTTGTATTTGATAATGTAGCACCTCAACGCACGTTATGTTAGTTGCATTTAAATTTAGTATGTTTTTATGACCAAAAATAAATAAAGTAATAAATAAACTTCCATTGAGATGCTACAAGGTTAACCCTTAGTAACATCATCTTGCACATCTGCAACATACCCAAAAGTCAATGTTACTTACACAGTAAGGTTTAAAATACGATTTCATTTATTGTTCCTATTTCCCAATACAGCAGAATATAAATTAACCAGAGAATTTTAACAGACAGAGATAATGAGTTAATTTTTTATATCAAGGATTTTCTTTATCATTTGAGCAGTTTCACATATTACTAAAATTAACTTCGTAAATTTTGTCAAATTAGAAAAAACTTAAGGCTATCGAAAATAGATTTGTGCCGTGATATTTACTATATTATTTATCGTTTAAAAAGTGTCAAATAGACATGCTGTCCATCCAGAATCCTATAACTACTGTTCGCCTCAGCCGCCGATATGCGGTTATCAAATGTTTCTGTATTTCTTGGTATGATAAATAGTATAATAATAAAAACGAAGAGACATAAAAAAAAAAGTAAGAGTTTCTTCTTCAATCTTTTTTAATTTTTGGAATCTCATATACTTCCAATTTTGTGGAATCTAGCGTTAGATTTTATTTAACACAGATATGAAAATGCAAAAAAATGCTCAAATTAATTCACTGGAAATATCTAATTTAAATGGGAAGTAAATTGTTCGACGAAACAGGGATGGGTTTTATTCCGAAAGGGGTGAATCATTTTTTATAAATGGGAATAATTTGTTACCATAAAGCAGAGCTGATTGCAGCGTGGACAAAGTGGGCTGTTTCTATGGGCCTTTTGCTTTACGGGCCCCAAAATTTGGTATTAAATTTCCATAAAGCTGATATTTTAAATTTGTTTTGACCTTATACTTATTTTAATAAATATTTTGCACTTTTAGATCATTATTAGGTTAAAGAAAAGGATATATTTGTCCAAATATGTATTTGATGACATCGAATAGGCTTAATTTTTTTTTGTAACAGTATATGAAGGCGGTGGGGGGAGAAAAAATACCAGGTCTCTGGCCTAGAATTCATTTGAAGTTGTCTTTAAAAGTAATTAACATTTTTGACGCTGTAGGGCATATATGATATCACATAAATATATATTTAGGTGAATATACTGATTGTAATAATCACAAGGTGAAAACATATTTAAAATATCAGCTTTATGAAAATTTCATACCCAATTTGGGGTGCCCTAGAATCAGGGGGCAGAGAAATATCCCAGTTTTCCCACGCTGCAATCAGCTTTGCTTTATGGTAACAAATGATTCCCATTTGTAAAAAAATATTCAACGTGGTCAAACATGGCTGCGTATATGGCTTAGAAAGAAAAGTGTTCAAAGATGGCTTCATATTGGCGAAAAATAACGGGACAAAGATGGCCTTAATTAAGACATTTGAAATGTCTGAAATTCAGACGTAAGAAGTGTCTGAAAATTTTCAGACATTTTAAAACGTCTGAAAATCGGACACTCCTGTTTCAGACACTTAAGTGTCTGAAATTCAGACGCAAGAAGTGTCTGAAATTCAGACGCAAGAAATGTCTGAAATTCAGACGCAAGAAGTGTCTGAAAATTTTCAGACATTTTAAAACGTCTGAAAATTGAACACTACGTTTCAGACACTTAAGTGTCTGAATTTCAGACATTTTAGTTTACAGTGTGTTTACTTAATTCATTTTACATTAGCTTATTTTCAAATGTTTAACTAATTTTTTTAATTAAATACGAAAACAGACATTGTATCTCTTAACATCAGCAGATTTGGTCTTAAAAATCTCCAATCCAAGGAAAACGAATGGAAACCCGTTTACAGAGAGATCGCTACTTTTTTTTTTTTTTTTTTTTTTTTTTTTTTTATTCAATATTTTTAAAACCGATCAAATTAGCGTGCTTTTTGGATTTTGGTGTGCCTGAACGGGGGTTGGCGAGCGTAGCTCGTACAAAAAATAGCTAATTATAATACTAAATATATGATTCTTATTTTATTAAATACACCTGAAACATCGATATTTATTGAAATTCTGTCACTTCTCTACTACTATTAATGTCCGTAAACGTCTGTCTGTATGTATGTGTGTAACATTCGCCCTTGTGACCGGGACTCCTTCGCTCCCGGACCACGCAGAGCGTCTTATGATATGTCGATTCGCACCGCCGTTTTCTCGGACACACGGTGTTTGCGGTTTCGAGAAAATCCGGCCGTAATTACGGACGTCATTAGCTAATTAACAACTCATAATCGATGGAAAATCCTTTCAAAATTGAATCTGAGACTCGACATCATTAAATTTCCCACGCATCCCCTCAACATACACCTTAAAATAAAGGTAAATTAAATTCCGAACTGAATAACATACAAGCATATACATACGAGGCACGACCATAAAGTTACGACCGTTTTTATTGAACTTTTTAATTTAAGCTAATACCCCCCACATAATACACCTTAAATTAAAGGTATTAAAATTTCCGAGCTGAAAATCATATTAAATAAGCTTTACGAGGTCTTTCCAGAAAGTTATGGCCAAAAAAAGCAAACTTTTGCAAACATTTTTTTTCAAAAGACAATAACTCGGTGATTTTTGCTCCTATAAGTAGGAAGTTCCGCCTCAGAGAGAGTTCTCATCAAACTGTTGGGCATCACGAGCCCAGTTTTTCCCCATCTTTCTCTTCCCCTCTCCCCCTCTCAGCGTGCCCATAACGGGTTAACTTTTGCAACTTCTTCTGGTTTTGACTTAACTCAACGGTGTTTCATATCAAACTGTTGGACATCACGAGCCCAGTTTGTCCCCCCTCTTGCTACTATGTTTATGCATCTCCGGTGTCCATCCCCCCAATTCCCCCCACTTTTCTGTATTTATCTGTTACCCGCCATGTGATATATCATAGGAAAGGTCTGTGAAGGCTGATTCAAGTTATGCATCTTCGGTTCTCATCCTCCCCCTTTTCACCCCCCTAGGGGAGCATTTTTCTAAATTTCTGAAAATATTGGTTAGGACCGCCACCCTCCCAACCCATGTATCTACGGAAAGTTCTTTTTATTAAGTGTTATGAACTATCTCAAAGTTTCAAACAGATCGCATTGTTACATTTCCTAATTTTAGCTATATCGTGTTATGTTAGTTCCATATTCCACCACCAGGGAGCGCACTCTAATCTTAACGAAAGCGTATCTGAACGAAACTCCTTCACACAACCTTTCCATAGATACATGGATCAGGAGGGTGGCGGTCTTAACCAATAATTTAACATAATTGCTGAAATTACTACGAAAAATATTTTAAAGGGGCCCTACCCGGGCCCCTAATACAGTTAGAAGAAATTGGAAGACGGCAAAATAATCGCGGGGAAAAGTTTTCTTGGGTGCTCCGGAGCTACTTTTGGCGCGAGATCTAAGCTCTCCGACCAATAGGAGCCGAGATATTTAAGGAAATATGAAAAAATATAGGATTTCTTTGCATTATCATCTCTACTACTATTAATGTCCGTAAACGTCTGTCTGTCTGTATGTATGTGTGTAACATTCGCCCTTGTGACCGGGACTCCTTCGCTCCCGGGCCACGCAGAGCGTCTTATGATATGTCGATTCGCACCGCCGTTTTCTCGGACACACGGTGTTTGCGGTTTCGAGAAAATCCGGCCGTAATTACGGACGTCATTAGCTAATTAACAACTCATAATCGATGGAAAATCCTTTCAAAATTGAATCTGAGACTCGACATCATTAAATTTCCCACGCACCCCCTCAACATACACCTTAAAATAAAGGTAAATTAAATTCCGAACTGAATAACATACAAGCATATACATACGAGGCACGACCATAAAGTTACGACCGTTTTTATTGAACTTTTTAATTTAAGCTAATACCCCCCACATAATACACCTTAAATTAAAGGTATTAAAATTTCCAACCTGAAAATCATGTTAAATAAGCTTTACGAGGTCTTTCCAGAAAGTTATGGCCAAAAAAAGCAAATTTTTGCAAACATTTTTTTTCAAAAGACAATAACTCGGTGATTTTTGCTCCTATAAGTAGGAAGTTCCGCCTCAGAGAGAGTTCTCATCAAACTGTTGGGCATCACGAGCCCAGTTCTTCCCCATCTTTCTCTTTTCCCCTCTTGCTACTATGTTTATGCATCTCCGGTGTCCATCCCCCCCAATTCCCCCCTTAAAGAGTTTGCAGTGCGTGCGTAGCACGCATGCTATACTGTGCCTTAGGCAGCGGAGACCCGGTTCGACTTTCGTTCGAGCGCGAAGGGCTTTTTAAAAAGAGTTTGCAGTGCGTGCGCAGCACGGCTGCTATACGGTGCCGTAGGCAGCGAGGACCAGGTTCGACTTTCGTTATAGCGAAAGGTTTTTTAAAAGAGTTTGCAGTGCTTGCGCAGCACGCCTGCTATATGGTGCCGTAGGCAGCGGGGACCCGGTTCGAGGTTCGTTCACTTCGAGATTTCATATTATTAGAGGTTCATAAAAAGGAGGGACTACGATAAAAATAGGTGTTCGTTCTTTCGAGATTTTATAAAAAAGGAGGGGTTCATGAAAAGGAGGGGCCCGCTAGCGGGCGAAGCCAGCTAGTCAATACTATTAATGTCCGTAAACGTCTGTCTGTATGTATGTGTGTAACATTCGCCCTTGTGACCGGAACTCCTTCGCTCCCGGGCCACGCAGAGCGTCTTATGATATGTCGATTCGCACCGCTGTTTTCTCGGACACCCGGTGTTTGCGGTTTCGAGAAAATCCCGCCGTAATTACGGACGCAATTAGCTAATTAACGACTCATTGTCGAAGTAAAAACCTTTCAAAATTGAATCTTTTTATCCAAAATCAGCAATCCTGACTACAATGGGACCCTCTTTGCGAGGCTAGCTTTCGGAGCACTACCATTGGAGGATTGACGAAACCTGCACTCCGATTTTATCTGCGAGGCTAGCGGTTGCCGAGATGATGAAAATGTAGTAGACATTTAAAAAGCCAATTCGAATCTCCCGTACTAATGATCCTAGAAATTCGTAAAAGGTATAGAAACACGCGAAAAAAAAATCTACTTTATTTTGGTATAAATTTCATGTTCCTGCGTTGGGTATAACGCAAAAAATCCACTAAAAATCGATCGATAAAAATTTAATTTCTTTATTTTAAAAGACCATGAAAAGAGATTTCATTTTTCCGAGAAGCAGCTGTAGACATCATGGCGCTTTGCGGTTTTGGATACTAGGATAATATAATACGAAATTTAAACATTTTAAATATTAAATTTTTGGATAAAATTTTTTGACAACCGGACAGGAAATCTGTCGCAGATTCCATACATACCCAGTTCAAAGAGATTGGTTAATTAGAAGCTGAGATATTAATTATTATTTAATTAATCTATTTGGCGGGAAATACATTTGATTAAACATCCCAGTTAGCTCGCATTATAGTTGTTTCGCCCGCTATAGGATAATTTCAGTGCGTGATAGCTTAATTAGCAGCTGAGATATTAATTATTAGTTTATTAATCTGATTTGTAGTGGACAATGAGGTGCGTTTTGGAAAAAAATTTAGGCAGTGGTATTCAATTGCAGCAATGCCAACAACATATTTCCTTAAGAGTTGAAGAAAATATTGTCTCAGGGAGTAATGCATTATTATTTATTTAATCTGTATGTGTAATGGACAATGGGGTGCGTTTTGGATCCTTTTTAGGCAAACGGGGAGGGGCGCTGGTTTTCATTTTTAAAAATTAGCTTTTATGACCTTTTTAGATACCGTTTCTTGAGGAAGTCCTCAGATATATGCTACTTATTAAATATAAAAATGTCAAATTTTTAGTTACCACTATTTCCGAATAGTAATTTTAGCAAGTTTCTTAATTTCTAGCTTAAGACCGCCACCAACTCGAGTAAGATATCCACTGATAGGTTTTTTAACACAGTTTCGTTCAGATACACTTTTGTTATGAATAGTGTGCGCTCCCTGGTGGTGGAATGCGGAACTAACAGAATTCTTGGTTAATAACGCCACCATTACGACTCATGTATATACGGAAAGGTTGCGTGAAGGAGTTTCCTTCAGATACGCTTTTGGTACGAATAGAGTGCGCTCGCTGGCGGCGGAATGCGGAACTAACGTAACGCAATTTTGTTAAAATTAGGAAAAATAACAAGTAGATGTGTCTTGAAACTTTAAGATAGTTCATAACACATTGAGATATATGCTACTTATTAAATATAAAAATGTCAAAAGTTTAGTTACCACTATTTCCGAGTAGTAATTTGTGCAAATATCTTAAATTCTTGCTTAAGACCGCCACCACCTAGAGTAACATATCTACTGGTAGGTTGTTTAACGGACTTTCCTTTCGACACAGTTTTGTTATGAATAGAGAGCGCTCCCTGGTGGTGGAATGTGGAACTAATAGAATTCTTGGTTAAGACCGCCACCATCCCGGCCCATTTATCTACGGAAAGGTTGCGTGAAGGCTTTTCGTTGAGATATGTTTTTGTTAAGAATACAGTGCGCTCCCTGGTGGTGGAATACGGAACTAACATAACGCTATTTTGTTAAAATTAGGCAATCTAACAAAGCGATCTGTTTAACATATCTACTGATAGGTTGTTTAACGGACTTTCCTTCCGATACAGTTTTGTTATGAATAGAGTGCGCTCCCTGGTGGTAGAATGTGGAACTAACATAACGCGATTTAATTAATTTTAGGAAATATAACAAGGCGATCTGCTTGCGACTTTAAGATAGTTCATAACACATTGAGATATATGCTACTTATTAAATATAAAAATGTCAAAAGTTTAGTTACCACTATTTCCGAATAGTAATTTGTGCAAATATCTTAAATTCTTGCTTAAGACCGCCACCACCTCGAGTAATATATCTACTGATAGATTGTTTAACGGACTTTCCTTCCGATACAGTTTTGTTATGAATAGAGTGCGCTCCATGGTGGTAGAATGTGGAACTAACATAACGCGATTTAATTAATTTTAGGAAATATAACAAGGCGATCTGCTTGCGACTTTAAGATAGTTCATAACACATTGAGATATATGCTACTTATTAAATATAAAAATGTCAAAAGTTTAGTTACCACTATTTCCGAATAGTAATTTGTGCAAATATCTTAAATTCTTGCTTAAGACCGCCACCACCTCGAGTAATATATCTACTGATAGGTTGTTTAACGGACTTTCCTTTCGACACAGTTTTGTTATGAATAGAGAGCGCTCCCTGGTGGTGGAATGTGGAACTAATAGAGTTCTTGGTTAAGACCGCCACCATCCCGGCCCATGTATCTACGGAAAGGTTGCGTGAAGGCTTTTCGTTGAGATATGTTTTTGTTAAGAATACAGTGCGCTCCCTGGTGGTGGAATACGGAACTAACATAACGCTATTTTGTTAAAATTAGGCAATCTAACAAAGCGATCTGTTTAACATATCTACTGATAGGTTGTTTAACGGACTTTCCTTCCGATACAGTTTTGTTATGAATAGAGTGCGCTCCCTGGTGGTAGAATGTGGAACTAACATAACGCGATTTAATTAATTTTAGGAAATATAACAAGGCGATCTGCTTGCGACTTTAAGATAGTTCATAACACATTGAGATATATGCTACTTATTAAATATAAAAATGTCAAAAGTTTAGTTACCACTATTTCCGAATAGTAATTTGTGCAAATATCTTAAATTCTTGCTTAAGACCGCCACCACCTCGAGTAATATATCTACTGATAGGTTGTTTAACGGACTTTCCTTCCGATACAGTTTTGTTATGAATAGAGTGCGCTCCATGGTGGTAGAATGTGGAACTAACATAACGCGATTTAATTAATTTTAGGAAATATAACAAGGCGATCTGCTTGCGACTTTAAGATAGTTCATAACACATTGAGATATATGCTACTTATTAAATATAAAAATGTCAAAAGTTTAGTTACCACTATTTCCGAATAGTAATTTGTGCAAATATCTTAAATTCTTGCTTAAGACCGCCACCACCTCGAGTAATATATCTACTGATAGGTTGTTTAACGGACTTTCCTTCCGCTCCAGTTTTGTTATTAATAGAGTGCGCTCCTTGGTGGTAGAATGTGGAACTAACATAACGCGATTTAATTAATTTTAGGAAATATAACAAAACGATCTGCTTGAAACATTAAGATAGTTCATAACACATTGAGATATATGCTTCTTATTAAATATAAAAATGTCAAAAATTCAGTTACCACTATTTTCGAATAGTAATTTGTGCAAATATCTTAATTCTTGCTAAAGACCGTCAACATCTCGAGTGACACATCTACTGATAGGTTGTTTAACGGACTTTCCTTCCGACACAATTTTGTTATGAATAAATAGAATGCGCTCCCTGGTGGGGAATGTGGAACTAACAGTATTCTTGGTTAAGACCGCCACCATCCCGACCCATTTATCTACGGAAAGTTTGCGTGAACGCGTTTCGTTCAGATATGTTTTTTTTTAAGAATACAGTGCGCTCCCTGGTGGTGGAACACGGAACTAACTTAACGCTACTTTGTTAAAATTAGGCAATCTAAGAAGGCGATCTGTTTAACATATCTACTGATAGGTTATTTAACGGACTTTCCTTCCAAGACAGTTTTGTTATGAATAGAGTGCGTTCCCTGGTGGTAGAACTTGGAACTAACATAACACGATTTTGTTAAATTTTGGAATTATAAGAAGGCAATCTGCTGACACATATATATGCTACTTATTAAATATAAAAATGTCCAAAGTTTAGTTACCACTATTTCCGAATAGTAATTTGCGCAAATATCTTAAATTCTTGCTTAAGACCGCCACCACCTCGAGTAACATATCTACTGATCGGTTGTTTAACAGACTTTCCTTCCGACACACTTTTGTTATGAATAGAGTGCGCTCCCTGGTGGTAGAAAGTGGAACTAACAGAAATCTTGGTTAAGAACGCCACCATCCCGACCCATGTATCTACTGAAAGTTTGAGTGAACGCGTTTCGTTCAGATATGTTTTTGTTAAGAATACAGTGCGCTCCCAGGTGGTGGAATACGGAACTAACATAACGCGATTTTGTTAAAATTAGGCATTCGACTTTCGTTATAGCAAAAGACTTTTTTAAAATTTTTGCAGTGCGTGCGCAGCACGCCTGGAATATGGTGCCGAAGGCATCGGAAACCCGGTTCGAATTTCTTTGAGCGCGATACGCTTTGTTAAAGAGTTTGCAGTGCGTGCGTAGCACGCCTGCTATACGGTGCCGTAGGCAGCGGGGACCCGGGTCTAGGTTCGTTCGAGCGAGATTGCCTTTTGTACAAGATTTTGCAGGCTTGCGCAGCACGTCTGCTATACGGTGCCGTAGGCAACGGGGACCCGGTTCGAGGTTCTTTCGGGCGAGATTGCCATTTCACAAGATTTTGTAGTGCGTACGCAGCACGCCTGCTATACGGTACCGTAGCCAGCGGGGACCCGGTTGGATTTTCGTTTGAGCGAGATTGCCTTTTTTAGAAGATTTTGCAGTGCGTGCGCAGCACGCCTGCTATACGGTGCCGTAGGCACCTGGAACCTGGTTCGACGTTCGTTCGCTTCCAGATTTCATATTGTTAGAGGTTCATAAAAAGGAGGGGTATGAGTGCGTGCGCAGCACGCCTGCTATACGGTGCCGTCGGCAGCGGGGACCCGGGTCGAGTTTCGTTCGCTTCGAGATTTTATAAAAAAGGAGGGAATCATGAAGAGGAGTGGTTCATGAAAAGGAGGGGCCCGCTAGCGGGCGAAGCCAGCTAGTAGAACATATTAATGTACTAAAAACAAAAACTGAGAAATATGAATATAAGGATGAGACTTCTGAATCATTTAAATGAAAAAAGACGGAGTAAAATAAATCCTTTTTGCATGTTTTTAATTGTCGCATGTTTACACTCTAAACGAAAAAGTGTCACTATTCACTTCGGAGGAGGGGATATTCATCCTATCGCAGAGTCAAAATATGTCCAACCTCTTTAGAGTGAATAGTCACTCTGAGCAAAAGTGGAAGTCTTAACTCTCTGAAAGAGTGAATAATCACCCCTGGGAAGTAAATGTTCACTCTAAACAGGGGTGAATAATCACTCTTTCAGAGGAGTGACTAATTACTCTTGCAAAAGGAGTGCGTTTTGTATATAATATAGATTATAGCATAGTTATAATGTGGGTTAAATAAATTTTGCAGCTTGAAATTTGTGATTATACATATCTATATATAAATGTGTATTCTAATATTTAAATTATACACTGTATATGATAGACGAAAAAATACTATAACTATGTTTTAAAATATACTCACTGTGTGAAAAATATTCGTCAATATACACACATTTTTCGGTAAAATTTTACGGAATTGTTTCATTTTTCTAAGAAAACAACAATTTCCGTTATGAGATTATAAATCTATATAAATCCAGTAAGTTCTCCAAAAATTTTACGGAATATTTTTGTATTGCTTTCAAAACAGTGTATGATAGACGATTATAAAAAATACTAAAAATATGCTATAAAATATACTCATTATGCTAATTTTCCACATTGTTTCAGTATACGGATTAAATAAACAATAAATTATAAGTAAAATATTTAATGTTATAAAGCGATATTATTTATCAGATTTACACATCATGAGAAGGAAAGGAAAGAAATTTTAGTATTTTTGGTTTACTTTAACTCAATAATTTGTGTAATTGAAATAAAAATGATAACAAATTTTATCGACATTACCTTACCAACTATCATACAGTTGTATAGTAAATTACAAAATTAATCAAGCTTTATGCCTTACGTAATACCTTCTTTAATTTTACAGTCTTCAGCGCTTGGAATCGTGCCATAAATTTTTACGGCGGTATTAATGGACTTTCGTGAAAATTTTATGGAAAACTCGGAAATTATGTGCAACAAAAGTCATCTTAAAAGGAACTTCGGTCAGAGGTCCATAATGCTCAGCGATTCATCAAATATATTTTAAGGGTACTTATAAAGTATGTTTGTTGCAGAAAGAAAGAAAAATTACGCATAAATAGAATCCAATCAATTGGTGAAATTACATTATTATGCTACACGTAGTGTAAATTGTACCAGAAATTGTATTGTTTTGCATAAAATACTGCTAAAAATTCAAATTTTAAGTTTAATTTAAATCCTTCGTTCAATCACGAGCTAAGCTTATCAAATAACAGAAAAAATTTGTTTTTTACTTTTTTCTATCTTCAATAGAAGAAAGTATTGTAATCGAAATTTTTTTCGACTTCCGGTTTTCGATGGATTTTACATTTTAGCACTGTAAAAAAAAAGGTAACGTTCCATGTAAAATCCAGGAACGTTTCGCCTTTTCTCAGGTTTTCAGAATAATTTAGCTCTTTCCTGTGAAATTCTGGTTTTCTTATCTGAAACGTTCCTGAACAAAAGTTGGAAACAGCAAAACGCTGCGGCCGCCATTTATTATTTTTTTGCTATAATCCGTTGCTCGCGCGCGAGTGTCGAAAACGAATTCCTTAAATGAATGTAAAAAAAAATCAATATGGAATGCAAATAAATCAATAGACGACGTAATCCTTTACGTCTCTATTGTCAAAACCATTCAGATGAATATACAATACCTCTGTAACATCGCTAAGAGATTATCTCTCGTACTTGTCTGTGGAATGTTCAACGAGCAGACCGTGTAAAATAAATACACCTATTATTTGGATCTCCATTAACCAGGGAACCATCAAACATGATTCTCACCGATTTTGATTAATTTAAAGTATGTTTTAGAGTTCTTATCTCTAATTATTCTTGTGAAAGGATTTCTTCAAATGGGCCTTAGATTTTCAGAAATTAGATGCCGAGGTTTAGCATACGTTTCAAATACCCATTAGTTTGCAGCTCTCAATGTGTCTTTCGTGGTGTGGACGCAGAAGGCTCGCACGCCACCCGTACGGCCCGAGTTCGATGCTACCTCTTGACTTTTTTTTTCTTTTTTAATTAATTTTATATTTTAACACTTTACAATTTGATTTAAATTTGATATATATTTGACACTTTGAATTGCTGCAAATTTGATTTTTTTTTTCGGAAAAAATATACAATTACGTTTAGGATTTTTTTTTTTTCATGAAAATTTATATGTATTTTATCTAACTTGTAAACTAACATAATTACTGACGAAAATCCAAAATATTTTATGTCTAGATTTTTTTTTCTAATTATTATTTACATTTATTTATTTTTATATTTTAAGCAAAATTCAGAAACAATATATCATATATATATTTACTTTATTGAATTTTAACTGAAAATTTATTTTTTCGTGTAAATTATAAATAATAATTTTGATGTCAATTTCAAAATATTTTTTCCATCCAACAAATAATGATAATAAAGCGAAAATTGTCAACTGGAAATGTAAAAATCGTCTGCGGATCCCGCATGCTGTGAAATGTCAGTAATGTTTTGCTGTCAACAGAAATATTCCTGGTATTTCGCAAGACACTTACTGGCATTTCTGTAGAATGTTTTTAACATATACAGTAAAGTTCCAGTCATCCCAATATACATTTTTACATTTAATATTTTTTATCCTTAACAATAGCAACTTTTTTGTTTATTGGGTTATTTCTCTGGTTCTTTCTGGAATGTACTGGAGGTTGCCAACAATTTTGTTCCCATTATAATTAATTGACCATACAAACATTTCTTTGCCTATCATTGACTACTTTTTTATTATTTGAGTTATTCTACTGATCATTGGGATTACTCATATGACATACATTCTGTTGTTACTGGATTACTATTCTGGTTTTTTCTTGAATGTACTGGAGGTTGCCAACAGTTTGATTCTCATTTTAATTATTTGACCTTGCACACATTTCTTGGCTTAGAATTGACTACTTTTTTTTTATTATTTGAGTTATTCTTCTGTTTTTCATTGGGATTTCCCATACGTCATATATTCTTTCCCACTAATCACTACTACAATTAGCACTCATTTCCTTATTATTAGCAACTTTTTGATTACTGGGTTTAATGTAAACGATTATTTAATTTGAGTCATACCATGTCCTACATTCTTGTTCCCATTTACTATTTTACATTTAGCACTACATTGCTGTTGGCATTATCCTCTCCGTCTCATTTTACCCTCCTTGGTCTTTGGGAGGTCCCTGCACTGATTTTGGCGCACTTACATTTAAATTTTAAAGTTTAAATCTGTTATATTGTGTTTTACATTATCTTACAGGCAAGTCGGCGGGACCCTTGTAGTGTTGGATGAGTATTGTTTGCTTTCCTACTGCAGTACATTAAGAAATATTTTCCAAATGTTTTCCATCTAACAGGTCCACCCAATCTACCATTACTCCCTTTACTCCTTTTTTACTCCTTTTTTGGTTCGTTTATGGGAAATCGAGACTCGACGTGCAATACTCATACTAGAGCAATATTGCTGAAGTTGTACATAACAGATCAACATTAAGAGTGATTAAATGTAAATTTGTGTACTAATAAATTACTTTCAATGATTTATAACAAATTATCAATATCAAAAATGTACATATGTAAATTTGTCTATTATTTAAAATTGAATTAAATTACATTTTATATTATATACTGTATTATATAATTCTTTATATTGTACATAATTACGAATTCCTCATCAAAATTTAACGCTACAACTCCTGTGAAAAATAGTGAGATAATGTATACATGCAGTAATGCATTTTTCACAGGGGAACAATGTTATTGGTAAAAGAGTAGTAACTGATAATTAATAATTTAAGTGTATGGTCTTGGTGGCACGGGAGCAATAGCACATACTTCCCTTTTTTCTCCCATTAGTAATGGTTTTACTATCACTATCTTTTTTTTTTTTTTTTTTTTTTTTTTTTTTTTTTTTTTTTATTCAAAATTACCCCCTATTTGGCAATTTAAATTCTAAGTCATCTTCGGTGGTTACGACCACTGGTTTTTGCTTTTAACTATCTATTTCCCTTTCCTTCAAAGATGTGTGGCAGGGGCCTAGTGGCTCCCCGATCCAGTTACAATATAACTTTCAGATATAAATATACTAAATAAATAATTCTCACGAAATAATAGATTATAAAAAGTCCAAAATAAAAGTGGAATAATGAATAAGTCACAAATACAAGAAGAAAGCTCTTCAATAGGCGAACATTCATATGAAATAAGTAGCTCGGAACCGACGCTCCTACAAATATTTCACGTATACAGTCAGAAATTAAAAAATAAAAAGAAGAATAAATTAAATAAAGAACAAAACGAACTTAAAAT
This sequence comes from Maratus speciosus, assembly GCA_963932465.1. Lineage (NCBI taxonomy): Eukaryota > Metazoa > Arthropoda > Arachnida > Araneae > Salticidae > Maratus > Maratus speciosus. Next base: position 565,861,334 of record OZ010795.1, on the reverse strand, counting down.
AGCAGAGTACAAAGAAAAATTAGAATGTGCTCTGATGAAAAGTGACGAAATTGAGCAAAACTTGAAGGAAAAAGAACATGAAATAATGGAGTTGAAAGAAATCGTAGAGGAAAAAGAGAGAATGGTGATACAACTGGATCAGACAATCCAAGAATTAGAAAATCAGTTAATAACTGCCCAGGCGACTCCAAAGCCACAGAGAGTAAAGGATCTTGTGGAGCATGAAACTGAAGGATCATTTGATTCCAGTATATCAATACACTCAACACCAAGATTAAATAATAAAGACCTTCCAAAAAATCTGACAACATATTCAGAACCCATGGCAAAATTAATGTCGCTGGAACAATTGATAGATAGCTACAGCAAGACGAAGAGCACTCATGCTAAAGGAGCGTCTAGTATGGCAGAAAAATATCTCATCAAAATAAAACAAAAAATAAGAGAATTAGATGACAACAAAAATAATCTGGAAAAAAGAGCGGAACAGCAGGAAAAGATGATTAGAGAATTAAAGGAGAAGAGTAGAAGAACGGGGACAGGAAAATCGGGCAGACATGACTTAAAAACTACAGAAGAAAGAGCAACTCAAATATCTATACAAGAAGACAACACACAAAATTCCTCAATGTCGACTCAAGATCCTCCGGATGAAGTAGCCACGCCGAGGTATGGTGAACTTGCTATAAAGAAGATGACAATGACTCAAATGATAGAGATTTATAAATCACTTACAAGAAGTAGAAGAAGAGGTGATTGTGAAGAAGCTAAAAAATACCTAGACAAAATTATCTTTAAAGCAAGTGAAATGGTGAAAGACCTTGAAATACAAAGAGAAGAAAATAATAGAATAACGGCGAATCTCAACACCGTCAATAAGGTGACGTTAGATCAACGTCAAAAAATCCTTGAACACGAACAAATCATAAAAGATCAATTAGAAACGATTAAGAAGTTGCAAGAACAGCCCACTCTAACAAATGAATTGGAAAAATGCAATAAAGAATTGAATGAACTACTAGAAAAAGAATTAAAATACAAAGAAGAAATAGAAAAACAATTAAAAGAAATTAGAAACAAAAATAAAGTAATAGAAGACTTAATTCAACAGCAAAATACAGAAGAAACGATACCTTATACTAGAATCATCTTGGAAGAACTTAAAAAGATAAGAGAAAAAATAGAAACAGTAGAGGAACAACAACCAATCATAAAATGCAATAATATAGAAGAAAACATACAGGCAAATACAGATAATTCACTATATTCGGAGGTGGCTGCAATACCTAAGAAGACAACAATTCCAACGGTACATGCACAGTATTCAAAAGCAGCTATCCTGATAACTCGGCAGAAAAACACGAATATGTCGCTCAATGACATAAAAATCATGCTAACAAGAGAAACTAGAAACACAATTGAATATAAACAAATATATTGTGAACTTGCCAAAAACAAAAATACACTAATAATTAAAACGTTTAGTGATGAAAACACGAATAAGCTGCTTGAGACGATTGAGAAGATAGAAACCCTAAAAGACATTGTGGATATAGAATATAAGGCTGCGGATCTCCGAAAACTCATTCTTTTAGGGATCCCGACATATATGGATCCACAAGAAATAATAACCAATCTAAAAAATCTTTATGATTCAGATATTCCAATAAACTACATTAATAGAAAACAAAGAGAAAAAGCTTCAACATACCAACTAATTTTTGAAGCAGAAGCTCCAGTTTCGATTCATCTACTGAGACAACGAAAGATCGTCATGGGATTTACATCGGTCAGGATTGCCCCTTACCAACCTATATTAAGATGTAAGAACTGTCAATCTTTCGGACACGTGGATCAGAATTGCCGACAATCTCCAACGTGTGAATACTGTGCAGGACGCCATGATCAAAAATATTGTTATTACAGAAATAAACCACAACAACACAGATGCAGAAACTGCATGGGGAGTGCGAGTGACTTCCCGCATGCAGCTAGTTCTAGTGAATGTCCGACTTTACAATATTTAATACTACAGCGAAGCAATCTAGCACAAATAAATAAAATAAATTCGATATAGGCAGAAACTGTGCTGGAACAAATAGCGACTTCCCGCATAGATCGAGTTCATCAGACTGTCCAACACTACAGTACTACCTATCACAGAGAAATAAAAATATACAAATTAATCAAGAAAGTTCAATCCGATAAATGAAGAAATAAATAATTCTAATAACTCAACAAACTCAAACAACTCCAATACTCAAAATGGAAATTTAACAGTAAACCAAGAACAAATAATAACAGAAATTCTGAATAACCCTGCAAAACCACAGAAAATATATATTACAAATGAACTAACCTTTATTCAAATTAATCTACAGGGATCAAGTTCTGCAACATCAACCCTAATGGGATTTGCAAATCAGCATAAAATACTAGTTCTTCTATTACAGGACTTTTACTACTTTAACGAAGCCATATGGTCAATTCTGTCAAATTGGCAAGCATTTATCTCAAAAAATACAACAGCGGCAGTTGTGGTAACTCGAAAGGACGTGGAAGTGATAGAGACATATAAAGACGATAATGCAGTATTCGTCTATCTTACTACTGAACCCGGTAAGATCACAATAGGCTCTGTGTATGCCAGACCAAAAGGTGATTTCAGAGGTGATATGAAGTGGCTGGACTTCTTCGAACCATTGAATCACATCATAATGGGAGGAGACCTCAATGTCCACTTGTCACTTTTAGGATATCAGAAAGAAGATGAACGGGGAAAAATTTTGACATACTTACTATTATCTAATAACTTAACTCTGATCAATGATATAGAGGCACCTCATTCATTTATAGGACAGCCGAATCGTCCCATGAAGGGGAATCCAGATGTAACCCTTTGTACACAAGACCTGGTGGACTGCGTGGACTCATGGTATGTAGATGACACAGTAGAGAGCACGTCGGACCACAGGTATATCAGATTCTCATTAAATCTTAAACCAGTTATTCTAGACCTTAAAAGATTTAAAACAAGATACTCAAATTTTAAAAAATTTAATTACATCTTGAAACCGAAAATTAATAATTTACTTAAATCCTTATCTGATACTAAAACTCGACTAGAACTGGATGAATGGCTTGGTGGTTTTAACCAAGTAATTCTAGACACCTGTAAATCCTCACTAAAAACAAAAAGTTTCAAATTATATCCAACATTTGACTGGTGGACGGCAGAGCTGAAGGTCCAGCGAAATAAAATCTCAGCATTACGGAAAAGATTTAAATCAACAAATGACCCAAAGTGGAGAACCCTCCTACAAAGAGAAAGAGCAATATACAAAAAACGTATAAAACAACAAAAAACTAAATCATGGCAGAGTTTCTGCTCTAAAACAAAAGACAAATTTGGCCAAGCCTTTAAAATAGCAATGAATAAAAGACTCAAAAATAATCATTTCATACACACAACACTACAGGGTTCAACCCCATATACTACAAAATTAGACACTTTAAACATATTACTTAACCACCATTTCCCAATACATCAAAATTCGCATCCACCTCTCATGGACCCAGCGGCAGAGGAAGATCCCCCCCCTCCCCCCCTAATATCTTTTAAAGAAATAAAATCAGCACTTAATGAGCAAAATAATTTAAAAGCCCCTGGATTTGATAAAATTGATGCATTTATTATTAAAAAGATATACAATAATTTTAAACATCTAATACGTGACTTATATAACAAATGTCTTACTCTTAACTACTTTCCTAAATCATGGAAAATAGCAAATGTGATCTTCTTCGCAAAACGTAATAAAAATCCACGCCAACCTTCCTCCTATAGACCCATTTGTCTCCTTCCCATGCTGGGAAAAATCTATGAGAGGATCCTAAAACGAAGAATTAATCACTACTTAGAAAAATTAAATGTTCTTCACGGGGCCCAGTATGGCTTCCGTGAGAACAGAAGCACAATTCAACTATTAAACAAATTAAAACATAAAGCAAAAACGTATCTTGAAAAATATAAATACTGCAGCATTATCTCATTCGACATTGTAGGGGCGTTTGACAATATCGATTGGGTCACTTTGGGGCAACAAATTAACGAATTACCAATTCCGCAATATTTAAAATGTATCCTTCTTAGCTTCTTATCCGAACGAGAACTAATAACAAATTATTTATCAAATAACATTAAAAGACCAACTTATCAAGGCTGCCCACAGGGGTCGTGCCTTGGGCCGCTTCTGTGGCTAATCATAGCAAATATAATTTTAATAAACTTTTACAGTAAATTCGAAGACCTGTATGTTTTTTGCGATGACTTCAATATGGTTGTCAAAGCGAGGAGCAGACTCATCTTAGAGACCGAAACCAACCAAAAAATAAAACTTTTTTATAATATTTGCAATAACTTAAATTTACAGATTTCAAAGGAAAAAACGACTTTTATTATGTTGGGGAAAAACACTTTGGATAAACGTCCACCAACCTTTAAATTGGGTAACTATACCATCAAGCCATTAAAGGAAATAAAAATTTTAGGGATAATATTCCACAGTACATTAAAATGGGACAAGCACATAACTAGCATAAAAAACAAAATTTTACAGCTAACCTCATCCATTAAACGGGTCTTCTCGGCTACTTGGGGGGTGGACAGAGGCTATCTTAGAACCTGGTACATAGCAGTACTAGAAAAAAATTATAGATTATGGTTCGGAGGTGTGGTTTGGAGACCTCAGGATAAAAGATAAACGCGCTCTCCAATCCATCGAAAGAACTTGTCTCACGTCAATAACCAAAACATATAAAAATGTTGCAACACATACGTTACAGGTCCTATTAGGAATACCACCAATCTTAATAACACTGGAATATAAAAATCTAAAATACAATATTTTACACAATAAAAACTTATTACTTAAAGAACCCAAACCAATATGTAAAGATGATATAGAAAATAAAATCCTAAAATATGAAATAAATCCGGAAATTCATTTAAATAACTTAATAGTTACAGACAAAATTATCACAAAAACTAATCTTATTTCGATTTACACAGATGGTTCTAAGGTGGACTCTGGCACAGCATATGCAATGGTAGCCTACAATCATAACATTAAAATTTATGAAAAAACAGTCAAACTGAGAGCAGAAAATTCAATCTTTCAGGCGGAGCTGCACGCAATAATTTCGGCAATTAATTGGGCCATTAACTCCCCTTATACAAAATTCCAAATATTAAGTGACAGTCAATCTACTATTAAAGCCTTAGACAATTTATTTCCAACTAACCCTTCAATTTATTACATCCATAATTTAATTAAACAAAATCAAAATAAAATTTTTTACATTACTTGGATAAAAGGCCACATTGGCATAGCGGGTAATGAACTGGCGGATGAGCTGGCGAATGATGCCGCCCAGTACTGCGACCTACCAGTGGATCGAGGAGTTAAATTGCCTCGGTCCTATCTTATAAAATGTATTCGAACCCAATTACTGGACAGGTGGCAGTACAACTGGGATCACTCAGGGGGTGGCAGATATACGCACGGGCTGGTACCAAAAGTTCAGAACCAAATAATTTCAAAAGATAAAGTATCTATTTACTTTTTAACAGGCCGCGGCAGCTTCCCGTCTTTCCTTTATAATATCGGCAAAAAAGATGACGACCTTTGTAAATGTGGTGGTCGAGGAGACCCGATGCATTACATTTTCGGCAACTGCAAATTCATGAAGTTTAAATTTCACAGAACAGAAACGACAATCCTTCAGGACATCCTAAAAATAATTAATGACCCGGCACAACTTAAAAATCTATATGCTAACTACGATATTCTCAATAGCCATTATTCTTTTATTCAATATAAATACATTCAATAATTACCTCTTCTGATTGCCTGTGGTGGACATGTCATGGGTCCACGTGGTGTATGGAAGGGTGTTTTTGAGATTGTTTTATTTTTAAGAACTTAAATACCACTAGAAGTATTGTAAATATGTATAAATATTTTTGTTTAAAAGGGTGAAAAAAAGGGAAAAAAATATTTCTTATCAAATGAAAAGATGAATGTAAATACTTAAAATTTTTTCAAATAGTACGTAAATTCCAAAACATATAAATCATAATCGTAATATATTTCTAGGCTCGCCCTGAAACAATAGGGTAGCCACTTGTGATTGGTAAAGAATCGCCATCTTAAATAATCATAAATTTTTACAGGCGGTCCGGGGACACGGCACTTGCCTCTTGTGCTCTCTTCGGCGTGTCAGGCGGGTCGTTCTGAAGTCTTCTTTCCCGGAGACTGGGGTTCTGGGCTTGTTTCCGCAGGTAGTAAAACTTTTCCCTGTCCTGGGCTTGGGGGTTACACCTAACCATAAGCCAAAAGCGGGTTCCCAGGGTGGGTGCTTACTTACTTACTAGTCATTTTCAAGAAATGTTTCTTGGAAATAATGGACAACACAGCTGCCCATTTTTTATCAGGAACGTTGCAGATTTTTTTTTACAGTGAGGGGTTAAAGATCCCCAAAAAAACATGTTTATAGAAAATGTCTGCTTGTCGCCATTGTACCATCAAAAAGTATATGAATTTATACATAGAAGTGAATAAATTTTTTTTTTGGCTATGGCAAGCAGGTCCTCCCTGAGTTTTGAAAAAATCCGCTGGAAGAAGCTCTGTAATAGTGATTTTTGTGCCATTATGAACATTGTACCATTGAAAAGTGTACGGAGTTATGCATGGAACTGAGCCAATATCTTTTTGTGTGTATATTTTTGGCTACGGCAAGAAGGTCCTCCCAGATTTTGGGAAAATTCCGCCGGAAGGAAGCGCTGTAATAGCGATCGCCAGAACGCGGCACTGTAATAGCTATTTTTGTACCGTTTTCAATATTGTACCATAGAAATGTGTGTGATGTTATGCATAGAATTGAAACAATTTTTTTATGCATGTTTTTGACAATGGCAAGAAGGTCCTCCCTGAATTTGGAAATATTCCGCCGAAAGGGGGTACTATTATAGCAATTTTTGTGTAATTTTCTTGATTTTTCGTAGTTCTACTGTACACCGGCAGCTGAGGAAGCGACGGCAACTTCCCCTCCAGATAAAACAACTATTCGCAAACAGCTGATATACAACGGAATAACGGAAAACTATTGATTTTAATAAATATCATGATCGAGATTAACTCGTTTTTACCCGACTGCCAAGAAGAGTTATGTGTTTGACACATATATGGGTATGTGGATTTCTGTATACCCTAGAAACATCCCAACGACTGAATAGATTTTAATGAATGAGGTCTCGATCGATTCGTCTTAACCGTCCGATGGTTATAGGCTTGGTTTTGTTTTCGTAAATTCAAAATGCCAGCCGTAAAATACAAAATGGTCGTAAATATGAAAAAAAAAATTACGCACTCTATTGATTGCCATATCATTGGATAGGTCTTTCAAAATGAAGACGATGCTTCATTGACTATTTTACGGTCAGAAGCTCAGTTTAAATATTGCACAACCTGGAAATTGTGTCGGTGGGACCTCTGGCTTTACTGCTACTCTAACCTTTATAGACATCTATAGGCCTCATCAAAACAGTGTTTATAGAAAAGAACTAACAATTAAACGCAACTTAAAAGGCATCAATACAAGTAAATAAAAAAATATCGGTAAGTAATATAAAAAATAGTTTAACATTAATAATCAATTTGTTCACTTTTTATGCGATCGGGTTTTTGATTTTTTAAATTTAATTAATTATTACTCCGATTAATTGTCTGACTCATAAATTTAAGATGAAAGTCAAAGTTGATATAGTATTGAACTTATAAAAATGAAATATTGATATTTGTAACAACATTTTGAATTATTAAGATTTATGAGATGGAAGAAAGTTTTGGGATTGGCACATCCAACTAGTTTAATTTCAGATAAATCCATCATGAGCTATTTTGACCATCACACTTTTTTAAGGAGTATCCGGAAACCAGGTCCCACTGGCTGAATTTTAAAAATTTTGAATGAAAATTTTATAAAATATTGTTTAAATGTTGCACTTTTAGATATGTTTAAAAGTTTGAATAATATAATTTATTTATTACATTAAAAAAATAGAGAATATATGCTTTTTAGGTGCGTTCGTAGTTATATAAACACGTAGCACCTATAGTCGTCGTTCAGTCCGTCCGCCCGTCTGTCTGTCTGTCTGTCTGTCTGTCTGTCCGCATATAACAGAGCAAAAACTACCCAACCGAATGGTCTGAAATTTGAAATATATGATTGTTGCAAAATTTTGTCGAGCCATTTCAAATTTTATGAAAATCGGATGTATAGTTTAATTACAGGGGCAGTCAAAAGTTTTTTTTTTACATTACGGCCAATGGGAAAAATTATTGCAAATGCATTTTAATGATGTTACAGCCTTCCGAATGGTCTGAAATTTTAAAGATATCATTGTTGCAAAATTTTGTCGAGCCATTTCAAATTTTAGGAAAATCGGTTGTATAGTTTAATTACATGGACAGTCAAAAGTGCTCGGGGAATGGGGAAAAAATTATTGGGAGTGCATTTTAATGATGTTAAAGACTATGCACTTTATGAAGTGCAAAAAATTATACATTCAGTACAATATGGGGTGCAAAAAATAATTATAAAACTAGTTATAGTACGAACGCACCTCATTTGCCACGTTTGACGAGCAATTTCCAACTTGTTTTAATCTGAGAAAATCATGTAATCCCTTAAGAACTTGCATAAAATATAGCATCAATTATTTAATATTTAAATCAATTACCTAAATGCGCTATTTTTTTGAATGAGTAAATAGAAATGAATCAAGATTTAAAAATCATCGGAATTCCTTTAAAAAACCATTATGAGATCGAAAAGAAGCTATATATCGTTACGATCGAATCACCCTATGAAAAGTATGCAGCAAAATCCGGATAGGTAACCAATTTATCGCTCACCCACAAGAAAAGTGACACATCTCGCAAAAATTCATTTTGCATTTTATTCCACTAACAGGTCTGTCATAGGTGTGTCTTGCTACCCAAAAAGTTTCATAAGTGTAGTTATACGGAAAATCACTTTATTATACTATATGTCCATTTGTGGCCACAGATGAGGGGTGGATTGTGTGGGGAGGTAAGATTACCCAACCCTCCAAACCTCCTCATATGTCTTCATTCTAATTGGTTTTATGCTTATATTTATGTTGAATGATACAAGTACGATGAAAATTGCCGGCGTAAAAACACTTGCAAAAAGGACCATTGCGAGGAATAAAGGATTGGCTACAAGACATGCTTTTCAGTAGCCGATTTTTTGTCACTTGTGAACTGAGTAATGTTGTGAGATTTGTTCTAAAATATGCTTTTGAGATGTGTTTGTGTACTAATAGTAAAAATAAAAGTGCAACCATTTGTTTTAGTGTGCTGAATATTACGTTACATGGAAACTGATTAGGATTGAGTGCCCCGGTATTACACCGGCAATTTTAGTTAAACGTGTATCGTTCCAATGCCATTTTTGGTTTTTCAATGCGCTGATGAATTTGCGCAGGAAAAGAAAGGGTGTTGCCATTCGAAAATTTCGAATTTTGTTCACTGTAACCGTAACCGTGAGAGCTCCATTATTTTAAATCATCGCGATCTCGAGCGCATACCTTCAAATAACTAAATCTGAAATGTTCTTTCGAATGGTTGAGCGGTTAGGTCGCTAGGGGTACATATATCGAAGAAGTTTTTTTATGACCACCCTATACTGTTAGTTTATTTGCTTAGTTAAAATTTAAATTTAAATGATTATGCTCCTTTGCAAAAGGAAGTTTCTACTATTTCCTGTAAGATTAAAGTATTCATGCAATCTTACATCACGGGCGTGATACGAACGGATAGTTAGGATTTTTTTACAAAAGCGATTTTTAATAAAAATGTAACAGAAAAGTTATATATTTACAGCGATATTTTGTACAAGGATACCTGCAAAATATTTATACAATGTTATGTTGAAAATTATGGCTTCAATTGGCAGTTGATAATGAGGTACGGGATTTTACCTTCCTTTTCCTACTTTGATTTCAATGAACATAAATAAAACTCCCAAATTCATATTTACGTATAATGAATGTAAAATAAAATTATTTTAAAAGTGATGAATTATTTAAAAATTAAATTTTTACTTTCATGGATATTGTTGAACATTATAAACACAGCATACTTATTAAACATTTTCTATTGCCTAATCTATAATAACCTAAATTTCGTTATAATTTTTATAATATATTTTCATTTTAAGCAATGTACTTAATATTTTTTTCAGAACAAAATTTATATATATTTAATAAATATGTATATTTAATGAAATAATTACATTTCTGTAATTACTGAATCAGTGATAAAACTTTTGGGGCAAAAACATTTATTATAGGATATTTTTTGCAAAAAAGAATCAGTTTATATAACTACCTCTTTAATATCAACTTATATTTTGCGTGTTTCGTCTTGATATGTAGTTATATGTACTCTAAAAAATAGTTACGTTTGTTATAATAAAAATAATACAGGGTGTATCTGAAAAAGTGGGCAAAACTTTAAGGGGTGATAGAACACAGCTATACGAGCACATTTCGTCATAGAATGTATGGTCAGAACGAAAGCGGTGAAAAGTTAAAAGGTAGTTTTCCATTGTCCCAGGGCGATGGATTGGTCGAAGTGGTCCCATAACTTGGCCACCAAGATCGCGGGATCTCTCGCGTTTGGACTTTTTCCTGTGGAGCCATATTGAAAGCCTAATCTACGAGTGCCGCATTGAAACCGACATGGATCAAGTCGACAGGATTGCCGTTGTTGCCGGCGATGTTCGAGAATTGCCTGGTGTCTTCGTAAATGTGCGTCAGTCCGTATCCCGCAAGTGTGAAGCGTGCATTACAGATGGCGGAAGATCTTTTGAGCATTTCTTTGAGCATGTGCATTAATTACATCTCTGTTAATGATTCCTAAAGTACCTCCTCTCATTCTTGCCTTAATTCTTTAACTGCGACAATGGAAAAGTACATTTTAACTTCAACTTCTCACCGCTTGCGTTCCGACCGTATATTCTATGACGAAATTTGCTCGTCTAGCTGCATTCTATGACACCGTAAATTTTGCCCTCTTTTTCTGATACATCCTGTATAATAGGCTTTTAATACTAATGCAGAAGTTAAAGAACTTTTCATTGTCATCAGTAAATAATCAAGCCCTAATAACTTTTATTAAGTTTTAACTTAAATATTTTAAAAGAAACATACATAAAGAATCTTTCAAAAGACTAGTATTAATTAGTATTAGTAATCAGTAAATTTTAACATTAATCTGACTGTCAGTTTTGCAGAAAAGTTTAGAATATGAAAGATTCAACCGTTAATCATTCATTGAAACTTTTTCTTTATATTTTTTTGCGATATACATAAGGGTAATGCGTAATACTACACAAAATCCACAAAAAATGAATAACGATAACAAAGTTTTAACTTCCACAAGTAGCTAACATAACAACAATAAAGACCTAGTCAGACGTGGCAACGGCAAAACTTTCTTCTATCTTGTGCATGTAAATACTTCAAAATTCGCTATGACTGCGCCTAGAATAAATGACAAGCTATGTCCGTCATAAGGAATATAAATATACCTTGAATTCATTGAATTGGTTGCATTTAATAAATATACATTAAATTTAAAATATCAAAAAACCCGTCTGCGTAAAAACTGAACTAATTAATTATTTCTCATCAATGTGAACCTATTTTTTATATTCCTTACCTATTTTTTTTATTTACTTGTATGGATGACTTTTAAGTTGTGTTTAATTGTTAGTTCCTATCTATAAACGCTGTTTTGATGAGGCCTACAGATGTCTATGATGATTAGAGTTGCAGTAAAGATAGAGATCCTACACCTACACAACTTCCAGATTGTGTAATATTTAAACGGAGCTTCTGACTTTAAAATAGCCAATGAAACATCGTCTTCATTTTGAAAGATCTATTCAATGATATTCCACTCAATAGGGTGCATAATTTTTTTTTTCGTTGCTACCGCCATTTTGTATTTTACGGCCACCATATTGAATTTATAAAAACAAAACCTACCCTATAACCATCGGGCGGTTAAGACGAATTGATAAAGACTTCATTCATTAAAATCCATCCAGCCGTTAGGATGTTTCGAGGGTATAAAGAAATCCACATACCCAGATACGCGTGAAACACATAACCCTTTTTGGCAGTCGGTAAAAAGGAGATATAAGCATCGCATCTTACAAACAAATCATTGAATTTCGGAACCTACCCTCTTACATTCCTGCAACCAAAATTCCCAACCCAAAGCGTATAAAAGAGACACTTGTCACGTAATGCGTATTATGTACAGAGTTTATTTAAATTTATTTTAGAGCTTTAAGTAACAATAACAAGCGTCATGACATATAATTTTTCCATTTGAAATAAAAATCACAATTTATGTAATTAGTCAGAAATACATGGTGATTTCGAATTTTTCTTCATAACTTTAACAAAAATACAAAAACACTGTGATGATATTTCAAAGAAGGTTATTCTGCGTTCAATGAAACAGGATCTGATCACCAGAAATTGTTGATATGCCCATCATTTGCATCGAAATAACACTGTGCTTGACTCCCATGAAGTTGGAATTTATGTTACAGTATTTATGGAGTTACTGACCAAATTATACGTACGGAAAATTTTCTATAATAAATATATTGCTATCATCTAACTCAATTAAACTAAAATTACAGTAATGGTAACAAATACGAAAATAACAGCGGTGATGCTTTTGCCTAGCAGCGCAATACTGTTATAACATAGTCGTAGTTTCGTAAAAACAAATTACATCGAATGACTTTTATTCAAACAATTTTTTACAGACAGCTCCACACTTAAAAACCAGCATCAGGGACACGGGACGGTAAGGAATTTCATGGAATATTACGACCTCCAATATAGTCCAAAACTTATTTATTTCATTAATATTGTTATACTGTCATACAATGGAATGTTTTCCAATATGTGAAAAAAACAAGAATATGTACTAAAATAAAATTTATTATTTAGGGACTTAAAAGTCAAACTTATGTGAGAATGCCTCATGTACAGGAATGCACAAAAAGTTTGAGTACATTTCCGCGTATTTTATTAAATTTCTAAAGGGGAATTTGTGCTGCGCGTTTCGTAGATGAACGATATTTTAGTATATTGTATAGTATATTTACAAATCTAGAGATCATATACAGGTTTGCACAAAAGAATTCAAATACTTTTCCAACCATAGATAGTAAGTATTGAAATTGGATTTTCAAATGTGTTATGCCTTCTCCGAGTTATTTTCTTATATATCATCTTGAAAATGATGATCTATCTCTTTATATATACTTATTTATTTATTTTTAAATAGGTACAGTTCTATAATATCCTAAATGACATATGAAACGTTAAAATTTTTTCTAAATCACTCACTAAGCTGAAACCTTAAATCATTCTACTACTAGGTTTTTAGGTGATTCTGGAAAAATGGAGCACTTATTTTTGAGCAGAAATATACATTACTGTATTCCACGTTTAATTTATCTAAAGTGAAATTCAATGACTTAGTACCACTCAGTCACTCAAAAATTTAGAGCTAATCTAAGAATACATGAAAATAGATGAGTTTTTCTGAATAGTCATAAAAAGATAAGCATGTCTGACATTAAAAAAAATTATCTGAGAAAGAGAATAATTTCTTTAACTAAAAAGATAGTAATGACTTTCAATTTAAGAGTAACAGCAACATTTAAGACACTGATACATTCTAAAACCATTTTTTCAGAATTTACATTGAATAAGAAGAAATTTTGTACTTTTTATGAAAATTTTTATGAGGTCTCAGTATCTGAAAATTCCGCTATCTGTTGTAATTGCAAAAAAATATATATTGTCGTACTATTTGTTGAATGCATAAAATTCCTAGCTTTACAGCGAGTTACATTAGAAGCACACTTAATATTGTAGATTATATAGAAATATATTTTAATATATATTATCAATAAAAGTTCTTCTGTTAAATTTTTATGTTTCTGAGTTTATTTGTTATTTCAAGATATATTTTTGCATAGAATGCAAGTAAAACCATTGGTATTATTAAAATTAATTTTTTTAAATTTATCTAACTAAAAGTATGATTGAAAAGTTCTTTTCTTGAATTTAGAATCATAGCTCTTCCGGTGCTTTATAAGTATTTTGTGATTTCTGAAGTGCTTTCATTACACTTCTTTGAATAATATAGTTTATTTAGAATTTAATTTAAAGTTTAAGATTGTAGTATATTTTAACGATGCAAAGTTTTATAATTAGTTTTAAAATTTGTAATCTTCCATTTCAGCTTTAAAATTTATGTAGATTTTTTTTTACAAATACATATCACATAATTAAACTAGTATGTTGTGGCCATCACAAAACTTTCTTCTATATAAATCACATCAATTAAATCATTTAAATAGTACAAGAAATTACATGAATTTAGCACCAATTCATATCAAAGTATATCTGAATTTGAAGTTTGATGAAAATTCGTGCATTAGTTCTTGAGATAGAGCTATAGCGGGAATTCTGAAAAATGTAACATAGCAGCGCCACCTGTTGAGCGATTTACATTAAAAATAAACAGTACTAAATGATATCAAGGTATACCTGAATCTGAAGTTTGTTGAAAATCTAAGCGTTAGTTCTTGAGATAAAGCTATTGCGGAAATCGCAAAAAATACAGCATAGCAGCGCCACCTGTTGAGCAATTTACACCAAAAATTAAACAGCACTAATTTACACGTCAATTCATGTCAAGGACTAACTAAATCTGAAGTTTGATGAAAATCCGTGCAATAGTTCTTGAGATACAGCTCTTGCGAAAATCGTGAAAATGCTGCACAGCAGCGCCACCTGTTGAGCGATTTACACCAAAAATTAAACAGCACTAATTTATATCAAGGACTAACGAAATCTGAAGTTTGATGAAAATTCGTGCATTTTTTCTTGAGTTAGAGCTATTGCGATAATCATGAATAATGCAGCATAGCAGCGCCACCTGTTGGGCGATTTTCACAAAAAAGTAATCAGCACCAAACTATATCCTGGACTAACTGAATCTGAAGTTTTATAAAAATCCATGCAGTAGTTCTTGAGATATAGCTATTGCAGAAATCGTTAAAAATGCCGCATAGCAGCGCCACCTGTTGGGCGATTTTCACCAAAAACTAATCAGGTCTAGTTTATATCAAGGTATAACTAAATAATAAGTTTTGTGAAATTATGTGCATTAGTTCTTGAGATAGAGCGCCACAAAATTTTTGTCACATGCAGACTCACAGACAGAGTGACAGAGTGACAGAGTGACAGAGTGACGGAGTGACAGACAGACTCACAGACAGACATTTTCTAAAAACCATCAAATCGTGTTCTGGGCATTCTAAAACGTGTAAATCCGTCGAAAACCGGGAGTCGAAAATTTTCACGAATCCAATACTTTCTTCTTGTAAAGATAGAAGAAAGTAAAAAGGAAGAAATATATAATAAAAATTATAAAGCAATATCTACCCTAGATGTATATAAAATCCTAACGAAACGAATTTTTGAAACGACTTTATGAAACGATTTTATGAAACGTTTTTATGAAACGACTGATTAAAAAACTCATTATGTTTCATGGCGATTTCTCATAAAGTATGGAATATTATGCGGTGAAATTAAAACCAAAAATCCGTATTAATCCGCAGATCTCAAACTGGTATTAAAATTTTAAAATTCGAATTAATTTTCGAGATATTATTTTTTTTTTCTAATTTTAAATATTTTTCTCTAATGATGGCAACTCAAATTTTAATCATAACAGTTATATTTTTTTTTCATATTTTAGAAAAGGTTATTATTTTAAACTAATTTCGCGACCAGTTTGGCCTCCCTTAAATGGATGCTAAGAAAAGTATCATGTTACTTTTATTCATACTTCAATTTGTATTTCATTATAATTTTATTTAATACAAAACTTTCATTTGAAACTGAAACATTTAAAATTAATGGCTTTCACTTTTTTCTTTCTTTTTTTTTTTTTAACGAAAGGAAAAAAAGGTATTAGGCACAGATGTCATGTACACAACGGGGTACCTAATTGGCACCAAAATGGCGTTATTTTGCCTGACATGGTAACCCGGCTATTTTTGCTTAGTTATTAATAAATGTTTATTTGCATTTATTTTCTTTCTATTTGAAAAGAAAATTATAAATTGCTTTGTTCTATAGTTATTAATTAATTTTTTTTTGTTTGATGATGGATGAGCAGCTTTCTTACTTTCTTATCTTGATGGCACGATGGCACCGTGGTGTGTGCCAGTTGTGTGTTCCATCCAGGTCTGCAGAGTCGGTGGGGAAAATGGACCACTCGGACACCGACTCCGACTCCGTTAATTTTAATAGATCCGACTCCGACTCCGACAATGCAGACATACTTGTAAAATGGACGACTCCGACTCCGACTCCGGAAATTTTACTTTCGACTTGGTTCGATACCTGGGGGGAGGCACAGGGTGACCCTCTCGGGCCGTAATGCCGGTTACTTGATTTCAGCTTGTTTGTTGGGAAACAAGCCTTGATATGTGCACAGCATGCCCTAGTCGTGGGCTGTGTTGTGGCTCCGAGCCTGGCTAATAAGATACTGAGAAGTAACCGCCCAGTTCACTTCTCCGGGCCTCTAGGCAGGGTGCTGAACTCGTTTCGGTATCGTGGCCCTCTTGAGGAGTAATGCCAGTTGCGTTGGTAATGGACTGACGTACGGATGTCGATGATGGTAGACTGAAACACGGATGCCTAATCTTGTCCTCTAAGCAGGGTACCTGGTGCTTTGCTTGGCACTTCAAGAACCTGAGGGGGTAATGCAGGATTCCTCTAAGAAGCATTAACTTATTCATACGTAGCTTTGACGATTTCGTCATCAGTGGTGTTGTTGTCGGCTTGAAAATGTTGACAGGCAAGTTTTCGCTGGTTTCGCCTTGAATGGCCACATGGGCTCTGTCGTAAGTGTGCGGTGTCGCCCCTGTTGTAGGCGTTTTCTTGAATATTGAACTCGCCACAACAGTCCGCGGGGCGAACAAAATGGGGCCGCAGCACAGTCTTTGCGAAGTTCTAGGTTGTGGTGTGGCCTTGTGTGTCCCTTGCTCAGCAGTTTCGATTGGCGGGATGTTGTCGTGACGACTGGGCCTTGAGGAACGGGAGATCGATATGCGATCTCCTCTGAAGGACTGCATGGATCCATTTGGATCCGGATCGGAAAACTATTAGTTTTGATATCATTTAAAAGTAGGCTTTAATTCCCATCGTTTGGTATCTGTAACTTTACTCTACACAATTTGTTACACAGTTAGTAGGGGGTGTTTACTTTTTTTCCCACGACTGTACAAGAATAGAGAATGTTTTATAGAAACCTTGGAGTAACTTAGTTTTATGAATGTGAGATTTTCGTGCCAAACATAATAAACAATCGCCAAAATAAAACGGTGACCAATGTAAATATTTCCAATCTTTAATATATTAATATTATGGAGAAGTAACTTTTGTTTGTTTGTAGGGCTAATATTGTGAACTACCAAACCGATTTCAAAAGTAATGGTGAAAAAATAATGGTGACATCTTGATCCAACATAGGCTATATTTTATTTTGGTGTCACTACCAATATATGTTCTAAAATTGTAGTTGTTGTGAAAATGTAGAGCCTAGAAACTTGAAATTTGGCATGGTATAGTTACTTATAAGGTGTAAATTCTCTTTAAGAACAGTTGAAAGAATTCGAAATTTAAAAAGGTTAAATAAGTAAAAAACGTTATAAAAAACTTCTAAAGTATGATTTCTATTGAATTTGTAAAGATAGAAACTTAAATCTCTGAGAACAACTTCTAAAAGATGCGGAATTCAAAATGGCAAATGCATCTTAAAAATTTTCGAAATTACTATTTCTATGGAATCTCAGGGAATACCAAACCGATTTCAAAATAAATGCTGACGAATTTATGATGATAGCGCCTGATCTAATATAGGCTATATTTTATGTTGTTACCACAGCCGCCAAGGGTGTGGTGGACAGTTAGCCTAGAAGCTTGTAATATTACATAATGGTTACTTTTAAGATGTAAGTGCTTGCTAAAAACGTTTTTTAGAGAATTCAAAACTTCAAATGAAAACTGAAATGAGCGTAAAAGCTTCAGAATACATTCTAAATTATCATTTATTTAGAATTAAGTTTTAAAAGTAGCAACCATGTAAAATTTCAAATCTCTATTCTGAACAATTCCACAGAAATCATAATTTAGAACCTTTTTTTGCGAATTTCACTCTTGTAAATTTCGCGTCTTTTAGAAACCGTTCTTAAAGAGCATTTACATTTTATATGTAACTTATATGCCAAATTTCATGTTCTAGTTCCTTTAGTACCACAAGAATCGCAGCTTTAAAACGTTTTTCCGTCCTGCACCGGCTGGGAGGTATCGGCACAGACATAAAATATAGCCTATATTAGAGCAGGGCAATTTGTATCCACCATCAATTTGCAACCGTTACTTTCAAAATCGGTTCGATAATTCCAGATATTACCCCTTACAAATAAACAAACTTTACTCCTTTATAATAGTAGCTAGATAACATTATTAAAATTTTAACCTTTAACTTATGGAATAGAGAAAACTATAGAGTAACAATGAATAGTTTCCAGTGTGATAATTCCTGTCGCATGTTCTGCATTTTGAGATAAATAATTGCGCTTTAGGAATAGGAAAACATACAATCATATGGAGAGCATAAAGGATATAGTCACTTTAATTATCAACTTCCAGGGTAATTATGATTCGTTTCCGGTTCGGAGAAATTGAAAGGAAGATCTATTGAGCATGTTTACCTTTTGTTACGCTGTGATTAGTTCATAGTGAATTGCGTTTGCAACTGTTAAAGCGATTATATTGTAATAGTTATTTGAAATGATGCATGGAATTTGGGATAATAATCATGGTTTTATATTCGTGCTTATATAAATTCCGTTAATACTTTGAAAATAATATTATTTCGCATTGGCTGTATGCGAAATTATTAAAAGTATTGAAATTATTTGCAAATACAGTGGAACTTCCCTTTAACGAATTTTTCTACTTAACGAAATTTTCTGCTGAACCTTGACTTTGGACACCATTAATATGCAAATTAATTTCTATATTACGAAAAATATATTCTATATAACGAAGTTTATTCAACTTTCGTGCGTGTACAGCATTCAAACGGAGAGGTTGATGTTACGATGGATGTATGAATAATTTTCCGCGGATTGTATGAAAATGAAATTATTTATTAATTTAATCAGTTCCATTCTTCTTGGTGCTAAACAAAACATTTTTTTTCACACTAAGATAAAAGATAAACACTTGTTATCGCCACTCTCTCACACAGACACTCTATAGCTGACAATAGGGGAGAAGTCCAAGGGGATTCTAGTTTCGCAAAAAGGTTACAGATGAATTGTTTGGATACGCGAAAATTTTAATGAACAGTGTATTTTATTTTATTTTTAATGTATGAGAGACCTGTAGAAAGTAATATTACAGACTCTTTTAAAGTTAAGGATCTACAACACTGAGAAAAAAGAGAAAAGGTAGGTTAGGTTTCAGTTTTTGTTTACTTCTCTTTATTATGTGTTTTTTTCAATTCCTACTATTAGTTCACACTCTCCCTATATTTATTTATTTATATATCTTGTTCAAATTTAGAATCGTTAATAAAATACTTATTATTCAATTCATCCTATCAAGTTGAAATACATTTTTTTAAACTTGTACTGGATGACAATTGATGTTAATACAGTTTTTTAAAATATTAATTCATTAATTAAATTTTAAATAATTAATTTCAGTTTTACATGGGAGACAAAATGGTGGCCATTGGTTATTGAACAGCATTTAATGCATCTTCATATCTATAAGAGGGGTTACCATAGGGGGGACCCTGTTCTGCCGCCAAATACCACCAAGTTTTTCGCCAGCGTTGCGATATATCGCCAAATTTGGCGACCAAAAATGAGTTGCCAAAGGTGACGCCAACTTGGCGATATCTCTAATATTTAGCCAAATTCCCATAGAGTTCCATTGTAAACCTACTTGCTTATAGAAAATCAACAAATTGAGATATTTTAATGCAACAAAAACTAATATTAGCTTAAGGGATTATATTAAATTTTTCTTTGATGACCTAAGTAGGAATTGACTTTAAAAACAAAATTTTTATATTACTTGTTTTAGACATTATCCTAGTTAAATTTTTCTCATATGGCTATATTAAATTAAAAAAACATTACTTCCCGAATTAAAATACATTTTCCCAATCTTTCCGTGTTATGTGTATTTTTCATTTTACGTGTATGTTATTATACAAATTTCATGAATTTAAGTTGATTTCTATATAACGAATTTTCTTCATAACGAAGTGTTTAGGTGTAACGATGAGATTTAGTTAAATGGAAGTTTCACTGTAATCTAAGATATCAGATGGTTTCTTTCATTTATTATTCCTTTACATTGAAATTTTATATTGTTTGAAAATTTATTAAGATAACCTCGTCTGTGTCCTCATGCACGAAATGTATAAAAGTGACTATTATCTACTATACAGGGTATTCCAAAATTCGACAGACCAATTAAGGTATCCGCACACCTTCGGAAGTGATTTTTGAAATTTTCTCTTATTATCCATTTTTTATAAAGACATTTACTTTACAGCTTTGGAAAAAATATAAAAACTTTAGCAATTGCCCAGAAATATTTTTTTAAAGAGAAAAATAGTCAAAATTATGTCAAGAATTGACATTTACGCAAAACGTGATAACTCAAAAATAAAACAATGTATTGCCATTTTGTAAATTGCATAATAAACAGAATAACTTTCTCTGGGACTTAGACTACACACATTATAATCGAATCTCAAATAAAAAAATTGCAAAATTTGTCTCAAGTTTGTCATTTATAGCTGTGTAAATATAAAACTATTTAATATATTATCATGAGTGTTGTCTATCCCCTCAAAAGACATTTGTAAAAGAAGTACAGAAAATTTTGTGGCATTTCATGCACAATTGTTTGCTATAGAACGTTTTGCGTATAGTAAGAATCTGAAAAACTTCATTTTGAGAAAAAGCTGAAAATAACTTTTAAACACAATTCTAAAGCTGTTATAGCTGTAACTTTATAGGTCTGTAACTCGGGTTCTAATTAAGATACAGACAAAATTTAAGCAGATTTTGATAGATAAAAGGTTCAGTTTTAATATTATAGCAAAAATAAAAAAAATCGATATTTTGATCGAAAATAACGTTTTAAAGTTGTTCGGATACCTGAGAGGTGATGGAAAGTATCAAGAGGATAAAAAATTGCCATAGAACATGGGGTCGCTAACCACGATTTTAAACAAAAATACAGGGTGTTCTGGACAAATTCACTTTGTGTTGACGGCAATAACTTTCAGAAAACTGAAGTATATTATAATAAAACTTTTAACAGACATTCTCAACTTTGCTGTAAATGTGATAATATCAAAAAAGTCCTTCCGGCCAGTGCCGGGAGAAAGAGGTAGCTTTCATATTCCTTATTTTTAAAAAGCTAGCTTATATTATTCAAACACACACGAAGCTCAATTTAGTGGAAACCGATTATAGAAGATTCAATACTAATTTTTATCAATACCAAATCATTATGAATGAGAATTTCGCGAAATCAAGCTGCCCAGCGAACTCGGTCGGGACATTGGTTAGCACTTTGTACACACCAAGGTACATCCATGTCGGTTCATGAATACGCCTGTTATCGCGTGACAAAAATCAGGACGTTTCAAAATGTCAGCCACGGTAGAAATTAAAAGTGCTGTAACTCAGATATTTTTTAAGATATAAACGAAACAAAAACTGCTCCGGAATTTTTGTATCAAGGTCAAACACATAAGAAAAAAAATATTTTTCAATTTTCAATTTCTTGGTACCACATTTCAAATTTTAATTTTTTTCAAATTTTTTGAATTGCCGCCATTTTGAAACAATATGGCGGATGAAGCTGGTCAACGAACTCGGTCGAGACATTAGTACGTATTATGTATACACCATGGTACATCCAATTCGGTTTATAAATACGACAGTTACAGTGTGACAAAGATCATATATATATATATATGGATATATATATATATATATAAATATATATATATATATATATATATATATATATATATATATATATATATCCATATATATATATATATATATATATATATGGATATATATACATATATATGGATATATATATACGTATCAACTTTTGAACGGAGGGTTGTTTCGGGGTCTGGGGGTCATGATCGATGAAAATATACCAAATTTTTTTTAAATCGCTTTCCTCCGAATGGCTGCAATAGGTAGCTTTTTGTAATGAAAGCTACCTAAAAAGTGGTGGAAGTTTCCATTATGAGCGCCAGCAGTATGCACTTGACTCTCCATATTTTGAACTGCGATTGCCAGTTCATACAGTATCATCGGTTGCTTGAGCACCTTGTTTTTCCAGAACTTTTCGTGATGTTAGAACATTTCATACAAAATAAGGTACATATCGATGCATTTTCATTGCAACGTATTGATATTTCGCAAAAGTATTACCGTCAACGCAAGTTAAATTAGGATGTGACCTGTATTTTTAATTTAATACGTGGTTTGCGATCCCATGTTCTTTGGTAAGTTTTCGTCCTCTTGATGCCTTCTATCACTCCTCTTAATCTGTCGTTCCAATTTTAGAACACCCTGTATATATAAAATTGAAATGTGAATTTCGTTCCGGTCGCTCGTAACTTGAGTTCTGCTGAATGGATAGGATGTGTAAATTGTTTTTTATTATTTATTAGACCTTTATATGCTATTTCATTCTGCCAGCAATTAAAATGTCGTCTCTAAAAAATAACACTCCGTTATATAAGCCAGCCGTAAAACAAAGCACGTGTATCATTGTGCGCTTAAATACTCTACAGCAAATATTTTAATTTCTAATCATCGCACCTTTTCAAATTTTATACTATCTTATTGGGAAAGGAAAAAAGTAATTTTAAATGCAATTTGTTTGAAATCCACATCTCAATTTATTTTTGAGATATTAATTTTTTTGTAGTTTTTAACGCCACTTTTTTAAATGTTGGGAAATGAAGTACTCCATTTCTGTAGAAAGTAAAGGAAAAATAGATGAAAAATTGTAATTATACCTTTTTTTGCCATTTTCCCATAACAACTGAAAAAGAAATGTAATTAAAATACGTGCTATTTTGAAAAATATAAATAAATGATTTCTGATAAAACATGGAGCTGTTATAAACTATACTTAATTTTAAGTATCTATATTAATAGTACAAACAAATGAAAGCATATGAATCATTAGCCAACTTTTATTGTCCAGTTTCTTGAATGACGACATCTCTTTTTTTAGATTTGGATAATATTCAGAGATAGTGACGTCATATAACATACTTTACTGTAGATGTGGTTTAAGACTGTATCGTAAATGAGGAATTCTTCAGCGGATGCGAATGACGGCATTTTATGTGAAATAAAAGCGTGTGTTTTAAGCCTTAAGCCTGAAATATGTTTTGTACTATCTATATTGATATACATACATATATATATATATATATATATATATTCGTCGGGGGTGATACTAAATTCGGAAAAAGCAGAATTCCTGTTTTCTAGTTTTTAATATCTTTTAAAACAAAAGTTTATTTAAATTACGATATATCAGAAAGATAGTCAAAAAAGGAGCTATATGTTGCTCGAAATTATCTTTAACTTTTTTAATAGTTATCATTAAACGAATTCTTAATAATTTTAATTTAAAAAAGATTTATTACGCATGTCTTCTTTAAAAATTTTACATGATTTTTTCCCCTCAATTTTGTTTAATAAAGTAAGCAGTAGAATAAAAATATTTGAATTTATCACGATTTTTTTTCTTTTTTCACTATGGGGCTCTACCCCCTGATCGCTATGCTCACCAAACCCCCGCATAATCGCTTCGCGATTCCATTCGGTATCGCGAAACAATCCCTATTTTCTGCCCAACCCCAGACGTAATTGTCTCGCGTTTCCATTCTGTATCACTTCGCGACCCCTTATTTTCTATCCATTCCATTTTTAGATTCTACTTGGGAAAAATAAGCTCCTTCCCAACTCCTGATAATTTTATTTGCTTATCTCCAAGCACATAATCATTGGAGCTTACAGAGTTTCATAATTTTAAGAATTATTACATATAAAATTATATATATAGTGTTAAGAATATTGTAAATAGTTCACGTTTTTGCTTAAAAATAATGCAAATAGTTCAATTAAGCTCTATTCATAAGCTAATATTAGTTTTTGTTGCATTGCAATATCTCAATTTGTTGATTTTCTGCAAGCAAGTAAACCCTATTGGATTTGAATTGGAGTCTATGGAAGTTTGACGAAATACTGTTAATAGCGCCAAGTTGGAGTCAATTTTGGCCACTAATTTTTTTCGCCAAATTTGGCGAGATACCGCCAAGTTGGCGACAAACTTGGCGACAGAATCGACCCCCTTATAGCGTCAGAGAGCTCTGACCAATCAGATGCAGTTCGCGGTATCTACGCAGATTTTCATTGGTCCATTTCCAAATCCCTGCTTTTTTTCATATATAGAAGGATTAGCTTCAAGCATGTGCTCTTGTGTCTGATATCTTGGTCGAGATTTAGATGAAAAAGATTCAACCAACTAATTTTTAGATTTAACCACGGTACACTTTATTTAATTTTTTATATATTTAAAGATTATATAACTTTTTATAGATTTCCAAATGTTTTTCTTCATTAAATTGGACAATTTAGCAAGAAATGTGTAATTATTGAAGGTCAAAATTCACTTTAAATACAAATAAAACAAATCTTTTTCAGTGCTTATCTTCTTATAGTTAGAATCAGTTAGTGTCAAAGCAAAAGAAAAACTAATGGTATAATATTATTTATAATGCAAATAGAATGCATTGAGTTTTTCAGTAACAAGCGAATGTAATATATTTACATAATTCTCAACTCTCCCAATTAGTTTAATCAAATGAAATCAGAAATGTTATTGAATAATAAAAGCTAATTCAGAGCCACAGTGAAGCAATTAGCATCTCGTTAAATATATATATATATATATTTTTTTGGTTTAAATTATGTTTTTTATTCTTTACTTAAATACCATGTTTTACTTATTACCATTTAGCTATGTTCCGAGCTCTGTATTTATATTATGCTTTAAATGTCTCTCATGTTAAATATTGACAAATATTCTGCTTTCAAGCGCTTGTCTTAAACGGTAAAATATATTTTCAGAGAATAATATTATTTAATAAATTGTTATTTCTATTAAAGTTCACCTCTTCAGAAGAGCTTAGAGTCGATTTTCTAGTTCCAAATGAGACAAAATGTTTCTAATATGCAATTCAGTTGATGCACACTGTGGTAAAAAATAAAAAATAAGCTAGATAAAATTAATAATTAATGATATATAAAATTGACAATATGATATATGCTGAAATATTCTAATAAGATTATTTTTTAAATAATTTTTTTCATTTTATAGACAAGCGAGTTCATCGTATAGTCAAGATTAATTTCCAAACTTTGGGATGATTGCATAAAAATAAATAATATTAATAATAATAAAATACCAATCACTCTTTTAGACGAGTTTTCTGGAAAAAAAAAAAATGCTTTCATTAAAATTCACAAAAATGTAGAAAATAGATATATTTTTTAAATCACTAAAAAATGGATATAAATGGAAATTTCGCCAAATTAGCTAGCTACCGCCAAGTTGGATTCATACAGAGCAACCTATTTTTGTCGCCAAATTTCGCAATATTTCGCAAAGTTGGCAAAATTTTGGCAATATTGTGGTTGAAGCTTATACTGATTTATCTATAGAAAGTTACTATCTATAGAAATATTACCGCTCGTTGCCCCCCTTAGGGATCGAATAATAATAAAAACAAAAAAGAAAAGTGCCCAGCTAAACTGATGGCATTGAGCTCACAGGCTATTCACACTAATTGTATATTATACTCTTATTTTAAAGAATAATGTCCCTCAAAAAAATACGTGAAGGGGAATTAGCCTCCGTTTCCCACTTTATACTTAACCAGTGAACCTCCAAATCTAATCAGGGAAGCTCTTTATCATAATAAACCGGTATACCAAATTTGGAGAAAATCGAATAATCCTGCAAAAAAAAAAAAAAAAAAAAAAAAAAAAAAAAAAAAAAAAACATTTATCTAAATTAAGGGGTGGACTAGCCTCCTTTATCCTTAACCAATTAATCCCCACAAAACGAATCAGGGAAGCTCCTTAACATAATAAACCGGTATACCAAATTTGGAGCAAAGCGAATAATTCTGCATGAAAAACCCGTTTATATAAATTAAGGGGGGTGGACTAGCCCCCCTTCCCCCTTTATCCTTAACCAATGAACCCCCAAAACTAATCAGGGAAGTTCCTTAACATAATAAACCGGTATACCAACTTCGGAGCAAATCGAATCATTCTGCATGAAAAACACATTTATCTAAATTAAGAGTAGCGGGCTAACCTCCCTTTTCCCCCTTTATCCTTAACCAGTGAACCCCCAAAACTAATCAGGGAAGTTCCTTAACATAATAAACCGGTATACCAAATTCGGAGCAAATCGAATGATCCTGCATGAAAAACCCATTTATCTGAATTAAGGGGTTGGACTAACCCCGTTTTTCCCCCTTTATCCTTAACCAATGAACTCCCAAAACTAATCAGGGAAGCGCCTTATCACAATGAACCTAGGAAAAAATTTTGAAGCAAATCGGATGTTTCTATCAAGAGTTATCGCGTTACGTACATACATACATACATACATACATACGTACATACATACATACAGAACGGGCGGGCACATTAGCTCTTAGGCTTTGATAGCCTGTGAGCTAAAAACAATGTCCTATTCATGTATTGCCCTCAGGAAATCATATATATTCCAAATTTCAAAGCTCTATGTCTACAGTAAGTGGGTGAAAATTGAGTCACAAGATTTGGCTGCCACATAAAAATAGAATGGTAAGTTAAAAGAAAGCCATCAAAAATGCTTTTTTATTCTTCTTAAAAGCATTATTTATAAAATAAAACTAATTTTTGTGTTGTACTTATCATTAATTTTAGGGGAAGTTGCGGCCTAAAATTATCTTAGCGGGCAAAACGGTCCACATATGTTTTCTTCCAGACAGGTCACACTATCTACAGGGTAACAGGTAAACTAGTTGTGCCAAGTGAAGAAGAAGCATTGGCGGTATTCAAGCGATTACAATATTACGCGTCTGACTAGAATTCTTTTAAAAAGTGGGTTTTATAACATCTGTTATAAGATAAGCACTAACTTTTATATTTATTTAGATATACAGTCTTTCATGTACTGAAATATGACTTGGTTTGCTTAATAGAGTATATTTTTAGACTTGAATTACACTTGTGTAGATTGTTATGTTTCTCGGTGTCATCCAGTTATATGGCCTAAAATGGACGGCCATGATGACGGGTAAAATAATACATTATGTGGATCGTTTTACTACCATTTCATAGGCTGAAGAAAATCAAGTACCGGGTCCTAGCCATCATGGGAGCCAAATGTGTGACTGCCCCAAACTTTTCTTTTTGCGTCCACGTGTTATCATATTATTTTTGGATCGTAATTTTCAAATATTTCATTTTATTGTTTTTTAAAATTATTTGTGAAACTTTTTAGTTTAAAATTTACATAAAATAAATTATGTGTATTATTTGATTGTAAAACTTATTTTATTTCATTATGTATTGCTATAATTACTTTTATACCCTTTATCTTGTCGATAAAAAACAATTTACAATTATAATGCAAAATATAGTGTAAAACATATTAGTATAGGGCTAAAGTATTATTTAAACAGTTATGTTATTTTACACAAGTTTT
Source organism: Maratus speciosus (assembly GCA_963932465.1). Classification (NCBI taxonomy): domain Eukaryota; kingdom Metazoa; phylum Arthropoda; class Arachnida; order Araneae; family Salticidae; genus Maratus; species Maratus speciosus. The sequence continues at coordinate 565,833,211 of OZ010795.1, read as the reverse complement.
TCCCTTAAGGGGATCATTTATGGCCACCTTTCCCTACTACAATAGACGTGTTTATTATAAAGTTTGTTTTCTCTATTCTATGCTAAAATCTTAATATTATAAAAATTAGAATCAACAGAAATTGCCAATATTACACAAAAAATCATACAGAAGGAGAAATATAAAGTACATATCTTTTTTTAAACATGTGTACATTAAAAAAAGAGTTGAAAGCACTTTCTATTTTTTTTTTCACAAAAAATAAAAGTGGACACGTTCTAGAATTTTTTGTAAAAGAAACATATTATCTACCCTGCCTTATACACCTCTACCTAGCTTAGTATTTCTTTTCTGCGAAATGTGTCGAGGTTTTAGAATAAAGCTTTAGAACACCTCAAACTCACATTATTGGAAAAGTAATTCCAGATTTTTAACAAATAGGGCACGTATTGTTCAGAAAGTACTATTTTAAATTTCTCTTTGGTTAGGTAATGCGACTAGAAAATTTTAGAAATGGGAAATTACACTGAATAATTTTGTCTTTTTTTTTTTAACTTGCATCTTAAAATTCATGTTCGAAACTAACAAATTGCTGCAGTTCTCCTTTCAAGTGTATCGCATAACTCTTTATATTTGTGTAATACAGTGTATTTTTGACAGCAGTACATTGTACACTTTTTTAAATTAGCAGCGACCTGTTCAGTCATTTGACCGTTTTTATAGATAACGTTACTTAACCGCAATTTTAATCAGTCGTAATCATAATATAGTCTCTAATATGATCATTATATCTTCCTAGAATGGCCAAGTAATCATTATTTGCAAAAATTGGTCGAGTGACTGACCAGTTTGTTGCAGATTTTTAACAGTGTACATTTGATTCATAACTACACTTTTGTAAAATCTCTTGGATAGAATACAGCGTGACTCAAAATGTTTTAAATGATTCCGTCTCTTTATATCGTATATTATAATACGAGCAAATTTTGCGTGTGTCCTATGTGTATATGCAAATTTTATCTAAAAAATAGCTCTAACGATGTTGACTAAATTTTATATCCTACCGTTTTCAGGCACAAGAAGACCATTGGACGAGGTCCCGTGTTCGAGAAAATTCGATTAGTTAGTTATTTTGGCTTCACTACGGACCAATGCATTTCAATGGGAATAAAGGTTGAAACGGTTATTAAGTTGCTGAACAGTTGGTAGTAAACGAAGTCTCAAAGTTGGCAACATTTGGCAATATTTGGTGAAACATTAGTGACATTGGCGAAAATTTTGCGGGAAAATCGATCTTCAAAATTACGAGTACCAAAACACATGCTTTGCGTCAAACGAAAGAATTTCATCAAATTGGGAGACATTTGGCGAAAAAATCAGCTTTCAGAATCTGAAGGAGTTTTATAGAAATTCCCAACAGGAGCCAAGATATGTCATTCAACCAATTTCTAATACAGAGTTCTGACAAAAAGCTAATTTTAACCGACCATAGCTCTGTCTTCCCTAATGGTATAGAACTTATTATCATAAGATATAGTTTTGAACCTGTGTAATGTAATTAACCAAAATTAGAACTTTTTCGGATTTTAATACATAACTCTTATGGACAATTTTCTTAACAAAAATTTTAATTAAAAAAAACTTCCTATCATGTGAATCATTTTCGTCTGACCCGCACACTCGTAGACTTTTTGTTCATATTTTATTGAATTTCAAAGTACGTCAAGGACTTTTGGTCAACCATGTGTTTAGTTTTAAAATATAATAAAATAAACTGACTTCTTTTGAACTTTAAACTGGGCATAAAGTAAGATTAGAAGGAGTTAAAAGCGAATTATTGATAATGGTTTGTGACACCGATAATTTAGGCATTGTAGTTGTAGCAGTCTTCTCCTTATAAGCGAATGGTTAATCAGTTTAATTGTGTTTTAAATTTTTCGCAACAGAGATATTGTTGTTATAAATAGTTTTCATTGTAGTTCTTGGCTTTTACTGTATTTCCATTTATTAAATTTTTCTGCGCACATTATACAAGCAAAATAAATGTTTGTGCTGAGTCGATTCTCAATGCTTATTTTTATTTGAGCTATTCTAGCAATGTTAAAAGATATCTCTGTACATTCCTACATTCTTCATTTACTTCCAAACGTCATTTGTTTATTTTAATTTTAATATATTTTTTATTCAAAGAAAAAGCATTTTAATTATGATATATATTTTATCAGTGTCTTTTTTTATTTCGTTCTCATCAGAACGGAATATAATTTTGGAAAAACAATGCCAGAAAATTACTATAATCTTCAATTATTGTCAATGTACCGAGTGCGCCAAAAGTTCGTTAAAAGTTTAAAAACTCATAAAAAAAGGAAGAAATTATGATAAAGGAGTGCGGTCTGCAAGAAAAGGCTCACAAGGAAGTCGGACTTTTTTTAGTAGAAAAAAATTAGTTAAAAAATCACATGTAAAGGGCGCTGACGACACGAAACAGGTACTGGTTGTGTCGTAGAATGTTCTGAAAGTCATGTTGAACATTTGTTATTGGAAGAACAAATGAAATGGAGCGTATTGTTGTCCTGTTCATTGTGTTTCGGGTCGTCAGCGCCATCTACATGTGCTTTTTAACCTTTTTTTCTGCCAAAAAAATCGTCTACCTTGTGAGCAGCTCTTTCTTGCAAACCGCACTCCGTTATCATAATTTCTTAATTTTTTATGAGCTTTTACAGTTTTAACGAACTTTTGGCTCACCCGGAATATATATGTATATTTAAATTGTTAGGATATACCTTAAAGTTTAAGGTATAATGTTTAAGAGTATTTAGTTTTGTTTATAAAAAGTGTCATAAAATCTAGTCCGAAAAAGTATGTATATTTTTTACTTTAGTCTTCTCATTCGTGGTAATGATTTATTGATGAATAATCTTTACGTAATGTTATGATATGAACATGTAAAATTTATATATATATATATATTTTACTCTTTTATTACAAATTAGTCTGGTATGAAGTTCTATAATTCTATGAAACGCAACAATACATGATAGAATCATTTTCTTTTCAAAAATTCAGTTGGAATATCAGCTTTTGACATATTTATTTCTGATTTGCGTAAAAGGTGGTTTTCCCAAAGAATCTCTACTTTTGGATCTAAACAAGAATACAGTAAAACTTCTTTTAAATGCCACTCCTATTCAAGGGCCACCTCTATTAAGGGCCAATATTTTTAGGAACGAAAATTTTCCTTAAAGACGTAATGTTAAATTTACTCCTATTAGGGGCCGCACCTACCCCTCATAAAGCCCATTTTTTTCCCCATGTGCCTTAAATCCTAAGCATGTGTATTGAATTCCCGAGCTAAAATAAGAGTTCAGCAAACAACTGCACTTGAAACAAAGAAGGCAGGGGGAGATGGGGAGGATTTAGTAACACAATGCAGGACCACAAACTTTTCAACAAGTCAGACAATAGGTGTTCCTCACACTTTGTTTGACCTTTCAACCTGTAAGGGTTGGGTTGGAGGGGAAACTTGACCCTTTGTTGTGAGCACACAAAGGATAACAGGTTATCTAGAAAAACTGATTCCACATTTACTAAAACTGTGAATGGATATTGAATCACAATTGTTACACCTACCAGGAAACACTAACAGAAATAAACTAATATCTCATTCTAAGGCATTAATAAATGATGCAAATTTAAGTAATTTGTTCCATAAAGTGAAAGAATCATTAGAAACCAAAATTGTCTGCGAAAAAATTATGAAAATTAAACACTCTTCAATGGAAAAATTTTCAATCATGTTTAGAGTTTGATAATGTCAATAAACAGTTTTTTCACTTATATAGGTTTTGATTTCCTTAATTTAGTAGTTTTTTTTTTTTTTTTTTTTTTTTTTTTGTCATTACTATTCAAGGGCCAAATTTCAATGGAACGGCAGGTGGCCCTTACAGAGAGGTTTCACTGTATTATGTTTTCAATATTTTATTATTTTTTTTCATCTTTTGTAGTGTGTCCGAATTACAGTCTTGCACGGGTTGGACGGAACCCGATCTCTACACGAAATTTCTGCCAATTGTCAACCCGAATCTAATACACTTCAGCCCACACCTTCAATGTGAACCTGACGTTAAACGAAATAAAAAATTATATCAACCCGACCCGACACTAAACATGGGTCAGATCTGGTTCAACTTATATCGGACCCCAATTCGAAGCTTAAACGCACACAAGAACTATTTAAAAATTATTTATGATAGTTTTTAAGAGCTTGTAAACTTCATATGAGGTTTATTTAGGAATTTTGTATTAAATGTAAGACTTTTTAAAAAATTCGACAAAGTTTGTAATTAATAATCCAGTCTAACTCTATTTCAAGTGTAAAAAAAAAAAAAAAAAAAAGTTCTTTATCCATTTAAAAATACTTCATGCGTGGAGTGTTGAGAGGGCGTTTTACCATACACTGTAAAAAAAACAAATGTTTCTTGATTTACAAAAATATAATATAATCACTAAAAAAAGTATCATATAACCTTTTTCGAGTTACTCACGATTCCGAAAACCATTCCTTTATCTTTAAAACCTGAAAAATTTATACAATTCCGAGTTTTAAAAGAGCATTCATAAACAAGTAAAAATAAAATTTATAAATCAAAAAATCTGACTGCGAAAAACTGAAATAATTAATTATTTCTCATCAGTGTTAAACTATCTTTTATATTACTTGCCTACTTTTTTATTTACTTGTATTGATGACTTTTAAGTTGTGTTAATTGTTAGTTCCTATCTATAAAAACAGTTTTGATGCGGCCTATAGATGCCTATGAAGGTTAGAGTTGCAGTAAAGCTAGAGATCCTACCTACACAACTTCCAGGTTGTGTAGTACTTAAACGGAGCTTCTGACTGTAAAATAGTCAATGAAACATCGTTTTCATTTTGAAAGACCTATCCAATGATATGCCACATAATAGGGTGCGCAAATTTTTTTCGTCTCTATCGCCATTTTGTATTTTACGGCCACCATTTTGAATTTATAAAAACAAACATACCCTATAACCATCGGACGGTTAAGACGAATCGATAGAGAGCTCATTTATTAAAATCCATCCAGCCATTGGGATGCTCCGAAGGTATAAAGAAATCCACATACCCAGATACGCGTGAAACACATAACCCTTCTTGGCAGTCGGGTAAAAAGAAACTTATTTTGCAGCCCGCATATTTCGCAAACGTTTTCGAGTAGCTGTTATAGTTTTTTGCTCAGTTTTCTTATTACAGAATATTAGTTTTTCGGACGCTATCAATTTTCCTATAAACATTGTAAACATGTTAAGCTGCAGAACTGCATTTATGCATGTAAGAGTAGGAAAATAATATTATTTAATAGTAATGGAAATTATGTTAATTTTCCATGATTGTGTGTTGTACATAAAAATGTTTAGTTGACAATTCATAGCATCTCAAAAATCTATATTCTGGGTTGAGGAAACATATTAATGCATTGCAAGAAATACTTGAAACATTTAACAAAATTTCCAGAAAGAAACTTTAGCAAACTTATAAATATTACTTTAAATACGTTAAATCTATTGTTTTCTGAGGTTTCTAAAGATAAAGGAACGATTTTCGGAATCATAGGTAACTCGGAAGTGATTACGTATTTTTGGGGGTTACTTAGTAATTTCATATATTGAGAATCATTTGCTTTTTTGTACAGTGTATAATTCTCATTAATATAATAACTGCATTTAATTTGCAATTATATTTGAAAACGAAAGTATTATTAAACACAATGATGAAAAAACTGCAAAGTTTAAAGTAATTTTATAATTCTTTTGCAATACTTTTTTTTATATAAAGTTTCATAAAATTTCGTAGCACTTATAAAACACATTTTACGTTACGTACTTACAAAGACATTTTAGAGCATAAAGATATATGTCTTCCCCAATTCTTTGTTTGGAGTAAAGGGAAGACAAAAGTTATATTTAGAGATACTATCCGAACAAAACCAAAATTAGACGTACTCTGTGCATTAGTTTTCTATAGCAAAATATCTAGTACTTCTTACTTTGAGTAGAGTGAAAGAGGTTTTGGAACAACGGCAGACAAAAACCTTAAACTCACATTATTGGAAAAGCAATTTCAGGCTTTTAAGGGATAGAGCACGTACGCTCTCTGGGAAACAATGTTAAATTTCTTCTGGAGTAGCTAATGCGAATGTAAGGAAGCAGAGGAATTTAAAATTACACGAGAAAGTGTTCGCCTATTTCTAAAGATTTGCGCTGCAAGCCATGTTCAAGAAATAAAAATTTATGGTGTTCATGATACAAATTTATAAGTTACTGTTTCGCCATAGCAGAGTCATTTTAAACACTTTAATTAAAGTTGCGAAGAGTTATTTTTAATTTTACATTTTAGAAATAGCCTATATTAAAAATAATATTTGAGCATTCATTAAGTTTTTATGGTTAAACTTTAATAATATTATTCTGCAATGAATAAATAATTAAACAAATATAATAATAAAACCTTTTAATAAAGAGTTATTTTGATTGATTTCATAATCATAAATATTAATTCATTATGCTTTTTTTTTTTTTTTGCCATATCTACTATCATCATCATCATCATCATCATCATCATCATCATCTGTCCAAACATGTTGTTTACAATTTGATACCAGTACTTTTGCGCAGAAAAATTTAGTCTTATGCATTATCAAAATTTCCGCAATTAGTAAATGTAAAGAGAGTTTGTCAATAAAAGGTGGTGCCTAAAAGTAATATCTGGAAACAACACACACACACACACAAAAAAAATAAATAAAAACTTATCAGGCAAGTCATTATGGATTTTTAACCTTCATTTTTTTATTATTAGTATTCTGAAACACTAATTTGAAATGAATAAAACATTTTAATCGCACGTTTATAATTTGAGTTATATTTATGGCGTTGAGATGATGAATACTTTTTAAAATTTAAGATTCACATATTGCACATAGATGACCCATTCCGAAAAAGGGAAAACTATTGGGACATTATAAGAATAATGTCGAGAAAAGCAGTTTAGCAAACACAAGTCCTTATTTACAGACACACAAAAACAGATTAAAACATTAGATGAAGGTTAACTTGGCGGATGTAGGTTATACAGAATTGTGAAGAGCATATATAAATAAGTCTTCTTGGCAGAATTGTTCGATTCTACTAGCAGGTTCTGGGGAACTCTATTTTTTGTATCAGATAAGAAGTCTGTCGGGTCACAACTTAAACCTCGGTACTGAACTTAAACCTCTGCTTCTTATCGGACAGACCAGTGGCCGCCCCCCGGGTGGTCCGAAACCGGCCCCTTGAGTGGGGGAGGAGACTTATAACCCGGCCGAGCTCGTTGTACACGAATGCGAGGGGACCGGATGGGGACGAACCACAGCCTCCTAGAGTGGCTCGCGGTCGACAGGCCTCGAGTCCGGCGGCCACCTCTAACGGACGTTGTGCATGGACGAAACATGGTGTGTTTGAAGTGTTTTCACTCCTCCGGCATCCGGGTTCTTTGGGCAAGGCGGGCAGCGAAGGTCCATAGCCTGATCCCAGAGCCGGTCATGGACCGGGTGTTGACTCTGGGAAAAGGGTAGCTAATGTGGTAGGGATCTATCCATCAATTGCCTGAGAGGAGAGAGCGGACCTTGTAGGACTGTACTTGGTGCTCACTGGGGACGACGGGGCTCGCCGGATTTCCATACAGGGTGTCCCGGAGCAACCGAAGGGTGAGGGTTCGGGCAACGCCTTGTGTACTTTTTACGTCAGTTGACTCATCCCGCCAAGGCTCCAGTAGCTAAGGTATAGTTGTGAGCCGACCCCAAGGTGGGTGGGGTTTGGTGGTACCCTCGTCGACCAGGGAGCGGTCGCAGAGGGACGCCAGTATGGCTCTGGTTGCCTGATGTTGTGCTGAATACCCTGGGAGAGGGTCGGCCGGGAGGTCCGCCATTGAACGCCAACACCTTAGGGAACCGGGCCGGAGACTCGCCGACTAACGCGGCGGAGCTTCGAATCTCGGGCGAACTCTCAATCTGACTCAGATACTGAGTGCCTATGTGCTACTGGAGGTTGCTGCGCCCAGTGGTGAGGATCTGGCAGTTTCTAAACTAACTTTCGAACGCATTACCAGGTAGCGGTCGGTCACTGCACGGGGTCAGGAGCACATGGTGCTTGGGTATCCTCAACGGCCGTAAGGTAAGGTAGGGGGAGCCTGGCTTTTGCCGGCCTCCCGCGGCTTCCCCACTTTCGGGCGGGGTCGAGTTGTGGGGGCCCGGCGGGACACCGGACTCTCCAACCCCCTAGCGAGGCGAGGTCTATCCCGTCTAGGAGGAACTTTCCGTGCCCTCGCTAACGGCACTTAGTCTGGTCTCTCATGGTTCCGGGCTTTGAGCTGCGAGGGTTTCGCTTGTTGACCGGAGAGACCGGGCGAAAAACCCCTAGCGAGGCAATGTCTGTGTCGTCAGAGGAGGAGTTTTCTTGTCTCCTCGGGGTCCGCTAAAGGTGCCTTCATGATCCCCTGAGCTAGGCGTTATCTGTGGCGTCAGGAGGGATTTTTTCCGTCCCTCCGGGGCTTCTAGTTAGGGGCGTCTACGCTCTCCTATCGGTTGGCTCCCAAAAATATCTTTGGCGGAAAATGGTATTTGATCTTGTGAGCCCTCCGTAATGTAACTCCAGCTCGGGAAACCTCGGCGTAGATTCGTGGACCCGACTCCTTCATAGGTGTTCGGTTCTTGCAGGCTGTCGGGGCGTACTGGGAACCAAGAGAAGGGACCATTTGGCTCTTCTAGATGGGTTGTGAGGATTGTTGTATACGACCAATTAATCTTTCTTTTGGGAATATCTGGCGTGACGTGCGATTGGCAGTGCATCGGTTTGACCGGAGTTTTTGTGAGGGGCGGACTTCGTGGGTTTACTCTGGCGGCATCCTTCGGGCGTGTCGCGGGAGGCGGCCTCCGGGTCGTGTCCGAGCAAGGCCGCAAGGGCCTGCAAGGGCCCAGGACCGGGAGATGGGACCCCGTCTTACCGGACAAACCATTGGAAAAAGTACGTAAAATGATCTACTTTCCTGCACGATCCAAGCTAAAATCCATGAAAGGCCCAATAAACAATCGTATATATCGGAAGCGTACTCCTTTTGTTGTTATCCGCTTCGAAGAGGCGTCTCAAGTGCCTCGAAATTTATTATATTCAAACTGTCTAAAATACTGTCAGAGTTAATCCCTTGGTTTAAGTTATGTCTTTTATAGTGTCAGATGGAGTAGTTAAAGGGTAATTTATTTCAAGTCTAATTTGTACATTAAAGATTTTCTATGATACAAAAATTCCATCGGTTTTGTATAAGTGGGGTATATTTAGGTTTAACACCTGAGTATCTCGACACTGCGCTATTGAGTTAAGGCAGAGAAAACTTTACAACATGCACTTATAAATAACCTTCTGTGAATTAAAATGTTATTCAACAATTTTCATCAACTATAATTGAACTTATGCTTCAAAGTCCTTGTTTCAGATTTTCATTATATGTTTTCAACACATAAAATTTCTAAACGAAAACTTCAAACTTAGGCTGTAGAACTTTTAAACGTTGAATATTAGTGTTTCTTCTCATTTATTCCTGTTTTAAATTCATATTTACTTTTTACTATTTTTCAACTTAATTTTAAGGCATATTTCACTAAACTCCCAAAATAATAAATCGCCAAATATTTTCTGTAACTCGTACAATTGTATGGGAGTTGAAAAATACAATGGCTTTAATGATGCGCCCATAAATACTCGCTAAAATATGTCAAATCGCTTTGAAACTGCAAACGATGAAACATTTTAAAGGTTAAAAAGTGGAAAATAAATTGTACATAAATGATTAGGCATGTAATATTTGGAAAAAAATTCTATTAAAAAATAATAGTTTAATATTAATTAAAATACGATGATGCGTTGAGACATCAATATAGAAATCCTAAAATAATAGATTAAATAGTGTTCATTTTTTTCTCTGTTGCCCCTATCTTAAACAAGTCATAAATTGTACGATAAACATTGTAAATGAGATACGTTCATTGTCTAACTAGTTTAATAAATATTCTGATCTTGCTGCAATAGCTGTTGCATTCTTACGCAACAATGGATGGATACAAAATTTATTAAGGTTACATATATTAAATTCAGTGTTACGGAAAATATAGGACTCGATCTTAAATAGGACGTCATCACCATGGCAACCTAGAATCATTACCTATCATGGGATTGCACTGCATTCATTACGTATAGTAAGATTTAATAGAATGTAGAAAACTTTTATTAATATCTTTTTAAGTTTTGATTCGATATATAAAGAATTTGAAATGACTCAACAAATTTCTCCAACTATCATATAAGTATATTAAATTTCAAACTATGAGTATAGTTTTTTGCGCTTTCATATGCGGACAGATGGACAGATAGACCGACGGATCAGACGACGCCTATAGGTGCTACGTATTTATATAATTACGAACGCACCTAAAAAACGTAAGAGAACTTTTTTTTTTTATTATATTCACTTGCTAGTGCTTTCCACCAAGCGTAAAAAAAACAAAAAAATAAGTAAATTTTCCTTATTCGAGTTCAGTGAACACGCCAAATTATTCTATGGCTAAGGAAATGTTTGGGAAAAAACATGAAATGTAGTCAAAAAATTTAGCGTGAATTCTAAGATGAACATTGAACGCTTATAAGAGTTTGTTTTTAAAAAAAAACTATTTTTATTTTTATACTTAACCATAATAATATATGTTTCCCATTTTGTATAATTATAATGACATGATTGTATACAATTTTAATTTTCGCCTAATCATAATTATAAAATTCATTAAAATTTCTTAATTTTTGTGAAACCATGGTTAAAAGTTCCATTATATATTTTTTAAACTTTTGTCTAAACATAGTTAAAACTTTCATATTATTTTTTTAAGTATTCTCTAATAATAAATAAAATGTTATAAGTTTTTCTCTTTTGTTGTATCATAATTAAAAGTAAAGCAAATAAGTTGAATATGGTGTGAATCAATAAGTATTAAAAGAACTTCTTAAATCACCATCAAAAATTTTTACATGTTTACACAAACTTACACAAACTTTCTTTACGCCTGACGAAGAAAGATTCGGATCTTTCGAAAGGCCTAGCGCATGTAAAGGTTTTTGACTGTGTTTTAAAAAGTTCCTTTAATACTTATAATTAAATGTGTCAATATAATATTAAATTTTTGTCTAATTATAGTTATCTAAGTTTTATCTAATAATAATTAAAAATAGCAGCATAATTTATTTATTCTTATTAAATTTTTTTTCATTTATTTTTATAGATATTAACAGATATTTATAAAATTAATTTTAAAAAGGATATCTATTTATATATTTAAAAAATAAGTATTGTGTTTTATTTTATTTATAATTTTTTCATGAGTTTCTCTATAGAGCTATATGAAACGATACAATGTTATCAAAAATCGATAAAACATTTTGTAAACGTATAAAAACTTCCCCAGAATCAAATGCTAAATCAATTTATTTCAATGTCTTTTGGATTTTGGTGGAACTATAGCAATTTATTTTAAGCCAAATGAGATATTACTGTTTTACGTGCTGAGCAATAAATTTACCTCAACTACATTTTCAATGACAAAAGCTTAGGAAGTATTTCTGATATATAAAAAGATTTAATGGTATGTATTTCAAACGAGAAAGATTATAAGTCTTTTATATAATGACAAGAACGTTTCATTTTAGAAAAGAATGAGAAAGTTTTGAAATGAAATCAATTTGCCTTTAGATGAAATGTTCTGGGTATTTTACTATTTGGCACATATTTCGATTTGCGAATGAGTTCTTAAAAAAAAGAACATTTTAAATTTCAATTTTTGGATCATTTTCCTTTTAAAATATTTAAAAAATTGCATTTTCGAAAGCTTTGCTCCAATTCATGCATAAACTGTTTTAGTAACGAAAAACTATAAAAACTTCATAGTATTAATAAACTACAAAATATTATCGTTTTTTCTATACGAAAAGGATTTCATAGGTTTTTTTTGTGTGTGTGCGTGTGTGTGTGTGTGTATGTGTGCGAGAGTGTATACAGAGTTTTTTTTTTTCTAAATATAAAGTGTGGAAACGGGAAGCATGTATATATTTTAAAATTTATTAACTTAATTTTTTTTTTTTGAAATAATTGCTTTCGATATAAAAACATTTGGAATATTTTCACTTTTTAAAGTATTAGTAACGTGAAAATTTTTTACTTCCTTTTTTGACGGATTTATGTGTTTTAGGATGTTCTGAATGAGGTTTAACGATTTTTAGGAAAAGTCTGTCTGTCTGTATGTATACAACCTAAATGTTTCTAGCGCTCAATCTCAAGAACTAATGCATCTAATTTCAACAAATTTCTTAACATATGCTGTATCATTAAAGATGTATGTTTCCCGATTAATTTGATAACTATATCTTGGTATCTATGGTACATAATTTTACAAAACGTCGTATTCAATTATACCTTGGCAGATATAAGTGTTAATTAAGTTTTGGTGTGTATAGACCAACAAGTACAAAATTTGCTGCATTTTGCACCATTTGCATGATACTATATCTCGATATCCATTGAAGGGATGTTTCACTACATATTTGAGATATATAGATACACATAATCACCCCCCTATTTCATGTATATATATATACATATATATATATATATATATATATATATACATGAAATAGGGGTGATTATGTGTATCTATATATCTCAAACATGTAGTGCTGCTTTAATGTGTTTTTCACGATTTCTGTGATAGCTTATCTAGCTATCTATGTGATGAAATATTAACGATTTAATTTGTAAGATGTTTATTAAGTATTATGTGCACTTAATGCTAGTTTTTTTCATTCAATATAGCATGCCGCAGTAATGGGCATTATAGTTGTATCTCAGTTTCTAATCGGTAGTAATGAATCAGATTTTATATTTGAATTTAACAATGTTTAAATTGCGTCAGCATTCCATAGGAATACCCAACAGTGATCATTGTTGAAGCGTGCTTCTTTTTTTTTTCTTTTTTTTTTCTGATCACTTTAACGTTCAATTAAAAAAGTGTATCAAGAAAGCTTTTTTTTTAAAGTAAATATTAATATTTCTTTTTAAAGAAAGAGATAGTTAGGAAGAAAAATATGCCATTTATAGTCGATATTTTTCGTTTTTTTCGTACTTGCGTTTCGAAATAGGAAGTCTAAATATAGAAACTGCCGATTTAAGAATTCTGGAAAGTCACTGAGAAAGAAATATTTCCGAGGAATTCGCGAAAGTTCCTCCAGAAAATATTTCTTTAAAATAGTTAATATTAATATTCTCTAAAAGAAAAGCATCGTTAGAAGGGCAAAGGTATAATGATTAAGTGAATATTTTAATTTTTTCCTATTTCTTTCCAGAAAACTATGAGGTGCGTTCGACATATAACTATAGCTTTACAAAAAGTTTTGCACTGCATATTGTACTTAATGTATATTTTAGTGCATTTCATAAGTGCATATCTATTTCATTCTGTTCGAAAACTTGTAACATCATTAAAATGTATTTGAAATATTTTTTTTTCCATTGGCTGTAATGTAACTGAAAACTTTTGACTGCCCTTGTAATTAAACTATACATCCGATTTTCATAAAATTTGAAATGACTCGACAAAATTATGCAACAATTATATATTTTAAATTTCAAATGGTTACGTTGGGTAGTTTTTGCGCTGTTATATGCGGACGGACAGACAGACTGACTGACTGAACGACGACTATAGGTGCTATGTATTTATATAATTACGAACGCACCTAAAAATGAAAAAATAAAGCAAATCGGCATTGAGAATATTTTTTCTTTTGAACGGTAATTATTATTATTATTATTTTAAATTTAAGACCTCTTTAGAGAAAAAACGTATGCAGATTAAGTGGGTTTTTCTTCTTTTTTTTTTTTTTTTTTTTTTTTTTTTTTTTGGTACTTCGATTACGGAAGCGGATGCAGATTTTTAAATTTGTTGAAAAAAAGAAAAACGAAAATATCGCACTAGGAAAGTATTTTTAGACAGTGGCTAATAATGATATTTCTTCAAAAGAATAATAATAATAATAATAATAATAATAATAATAATAATAATAATAATATTGTTAAAATAAAAAAAGGCACAGTCTGTAAGTGTATATGTTATGTTTTTTCGTATTTTGTTCAGGAGGGCGAATGCGCACTTGTACTTGCCAAAAAACAACATACCTATATGAATTCGACATACAGGAAATAATTTTTGAAAGGATACATATTACTATTTTTTAAACCGGTAACACCGCTCGAAATCAAAAAGCACGATAATTAAGTGAGTATTTTTTTTTCGTATTTCGTAAAGAAAAGCAGGTGTGTGCTTATAAAAAATGCTTCCTTTATTCATCATTTTTATCCTCTTCTTTCTTCTCAGCCACTGAACCTCTGAATGCTTTGGAATTCCTCATGTTCTTCAACCACGCGCCATTTTGCGATATTCAGTTTGGTTTTTATTTAATATATCATCTAATTATTAAAAAAAATCCCTGCCGGCTCGGCCTTTAGGCACAAGTAGATTTTGAAATTAAGTACTAATTTCACAAACAAAAACTAAATCAAGATTAGAAACAAACGCAATTTAACAATTTTATCTCGCCGCTTTTGATAAGATTTTATTTTTATTTTATTTTATTTTATTTTATTTTTTTTTGTGTGTGTGTGTGTGTAACAGTTGGTTTTATCAGATTCATGTTAATACGATAATTTTTTCTTTAACCCTTGTATTTTGTCATCCCTTGAGAATATTTTTAGCAATGTCATCCATTAGTAGAGTTAATTTTATCAAAAACTTGTTATTACAAAAGTTATAAATAATATTACAGAGATATATGTAACAAATTTAATCGGTGTTGTGTTTGTTTCATTAAATGAACCACGCACTATATTTTATATTCTGACGTTCTTTACATTGAGATACGCGCGGGTTTTATAATGCTTTTTGTATATACTGCATCTCTGAGGGTTGCCAAAAATTTAAACCACGCTAATGATGCTTTTTTGTTGCCTTAGAGGCTTATTAATGGATATGTGATTTTTTTCCTTCAACAGCCACCCCCCCCCCCCCACCCCCCATTTTATTTATTTATTTTGCTGTAAGAGTTGGGCTAGAAAAAACTTGTCAATATAAAATAGTATAGATAAAATTAAGAAGATTTATAATAAATTTAAGCAGATTTCATATCTTGTGAATTGATGAAGTTGCGAATTCTTTATTTTTAAAAACCCCTTTTTTCGCTTCTTGAGGCCATTTTCAATGATATCAAAAATCTGTCAAACATAAATTTTTGGCCCTTTGTCTGGAAGTAATGATAAATTTAAATTATTTCGATATGTATCACAATTAAAAAGTTATGGGGGCTTCTGTTTTCATAAAACCCCCATCCATTTACATATCCTTCTTCCAATTTTACCCATTAACGAACTTCACCGAGATTTTCTGCCCCTTGATTTTATGTATCAGTTTGGAAGAGATTTGTGCCAGAATTTTGGAAGTTATTTTGTCCATAAAACGTTATACAGCTCATATTCAAAATATTAGAATAATTACTTTTTTTTTTTTTACAAATTGAAAATATCGTTTGGTAATTTAATGTCTTTTAATGCAAATATGCAAACGATATTTTTATTAAGAACTTATTGACGATTCAACTTATTCATTATCTTAAAATTAATATCATTTTTGTAAAGATTATTTGAAGAAAAAAATTATTTTGAAATGTCAAAATATTAGAATATTTCACATTAATTCTCCTTTAATTATCAGCTATTCATAACTGGTGACATCGTTCTTTAAATTCAGACGATTTTATTTAAAATCAGTATTCTTTTTGCAGTTTGTTTTCTTTTTGATCTTCAAATGGGTCGTGTGTGTGATATTCCTGAACCTATTAAACTTCGTATGGTTGATTTGTATCGGCACGGTAAAAATCAATGTTATATAGCAAATTATTTACATTGTTCGCAATCAAGTGATAGTAAAATACTAACACAATATTCAAAAAATGGAAAGTTTCAAAATAAATGCTGAAATACGGCCGAAAATCAAAAACATCTGCTAGAGATGACAGGAAACTGAAGCGTTTAGTTAAGAAAAACCATTTTAAAAGTGTGCGATTCTTGCTTCGAAAATAGAAAGGAGTTGAAGTTTCTATATCGACAACATTCAGACGGCTCTATAAATTTAAGTTTGAATCTCGTGTACTTATAACAAAACCTCTGATGACTGCAAAACAAAAGCGTATAAGATTGAATTGGTGTAAATCAAGACGTTTATGGAGCAAAGAAGATTGGAAAAATATATTATTTAGTGATAAAAGTATGTTTTGTGTTTTATATGGGAATCAAGATATTTGAGTTTGGAGAATGAAGCAAGAAGCATTTGATAAAGAATGCCTTAAATGTTCATTAAAATTTGCTGTTAGTGTCATGGTTTGGGGTTGCATGTGTGCAGAAGGCCCTGGAAAGTTATGCATTGTCTACGAAAAGGTTAACTCTCAGATATATAAAGAAATTTTGGAAAATTACATGATTCCATCATCAGAAGATTTATTTGAAGATGATTTCATCTTTCAACAAGATTTAGCATCACCACATATATCGATGTCAATTAAGAATTTGTTCCGCCAACGCAACATTAAGGTACTTCTTTGGCCACCAAATTCACCAGACTTCAATCCCATTGAAAACTTATGGTATATAATGAAGAAAAAACTCCAAGAAAATCCTCTTCAAGAAAAACTGAATTAGTGGTACGTATAAAGTTTATTTGGGCTAATAGTTATAGAAATGTTTGTAAACACCTTGTATATAGTATGCAAGATCAATTGTATGCTGATATGAAAGCTAAAGGGGATGCTACAAAATATTAACTACCATTTACTTCATATTCATAAGGTATTATTGTTGCGTAAAATAAAATATTCTAATATTTTGAACCAATCTAAATTTTATTCGAATATTTTGATGTGTTTCAGAAATCTGTATACCTAATTTATTGTACTGTATTTTATATTTTGTAAATGTTAAAATCTTATCTAAACATTCCAGATTTAATTTATAATGAATTTAATTGAATTTACTTAGTATCAAAAATAAATAATTGAAAAATAATTTTTTCTTATTACTTTTTCTCAATTATTCTAATATTTTGAATATGAGCTGTATATGTATATATATATATATAGAGAGAGAGAGACTAGATAGATTAGATAGGTAAAGTTTTGAACTGAGTGTGGTTTTGGGTTCCAGGGGTCCTGATCGGTGTAGATCTGCAAAAAAATTTCAGAAATTCCAAAGTATGGGACAATGCAATAGGTACTGTTTCTTAAGAAATCTACTTAAAAATGAAGAATCTGAGCCTCCGGTGCATTTGGACCTGTCTTCGTCTAATCCAAACTTTCAGACCTCTACCTGCGGTAGATTTTTATAGCCGTCGCCAGCAGACAGATAGACAGAAAAAAAACTTCCTTTTATTAATATAGTTTTAGAAAAAACTAAAAAAAAAAAAAAAAAATCGATTGCATTATAGATTGGACATTTTAGTAGTTGATTGGTAGGTTTATCATTGTGTTTTATTGCACACAAAGTTATGTAAACATAGATGACTGGTTGCTGGAAAACACAATGTGAAACATATCAATCAACCACTAATATTAGGATTGCAGGTGTTTCGCCAATATATGACTTGGCAGACCTGTTTCATTTTAATATGCGAATCGAGTTTTAACTATTCCTTAACTTCTGCCGTGAATTCGGTGAGGTGTTGGTTTGGGCAGCCTCCGCTTGGTCTATCCCTCTCAATTGACAGAAATTTTTTGAAATACATTTTGCGAAATTGATATATGTTAATGAGATGCTCGATAAAATTTTTTATAGGAAAAGTAGGGCATGTAAAAATGATATTTTGCAGGGTATTGCATTAACATTCATTTACGTTATCATATATGAATAATAATTTTAAGACGCGACTTTTCAAATTGAATTTTGATGTATTAAACAATGTGAATAAATTAAATCGATAATATAAACCTATACTCAAAAGTATTCGAATTATTTAATTTATATAGACGAGATTTGCTGAAAATGTATTTCTAAGAATCTTACTTCTTTCGCTTCTGAAGTAAACTTGTATGCCACGTGGTGAAATAAATACATCCAAGGGTGCACAAAAGTATATAGATACATTGCTGTAAATGGACAGTAATTGTAGAAAAGGAGTTTTTACCTTTATGTCGTGTTTTCTAAATTGTTTATGCTGGGTGTATCCGAAAAAGAAAGGCAAAACTTTACTGTGTGATAGAACGTAGCTATACGAGCAAATTTCGTCATAGAATAACGCAAGCGGTGAGCACTTAAAAGGTAGTTTTCCGCTGCCCCAGGGCGCTGGATTGGTCGAGGTGGTCACATAGCTTGGCCACTAAGATTGTCGGATCTCTCGTGTTCGGACTTTTTCCTGTGGGGCCATATGAAAAGCCTAATCTGGGAGTGCCCCATTGAGAACCATATGGATCTAGTCGTCAGAGTTGCCGTTGTTGCCGCAATATTCGGGAAATGACCGGTGTCTTCGCAAATGTGCGCCATCCCCTATCACGCAGGTATGAATCGTGTATTACACCGGGTGAAAGATCTTTTAAGAAATTTCTACTTTGAGAATACTAAAAAAATATTTAAAATAAAAGATTTTGGTGGAGGAATAAATATTACACAAAATCACTATAAATTCAAATTTAATGAATCCCTATAAATACTTCAATCCTTCTAAAATCCTTCTAAAATGTATTAAATGATTATGTAACTTTTCTAATGTTGTTTAAATAATTCACGAAAAATACTTTAGAAGATAAAATTTTCATGAATTCATAATTCAGTACATAAAGGGCTAAACAGGCAGAAAAGTCATCGGTTTGCGACTTTCTAGCCAAACAGATAGCTCTACGTCACTTGATGAAAATCGAAGAAAATATTTTGTTTTAAAGGTGTTTCTTTTATGCTTTTTTTCTTTGTTGAATTTCTATAAATGTACTGAACCAATTTGGGTGTAATTTAAATGGGACAAATTTGAGACTATCCTCTTAAAAAAATAAACAGTCAAGTGCGAATATTAGTCGCGCTCAGAGGGTTCCGTACAATAAACATATGAATTATTTACTTATTATTAGAAAAATCGTTACTAAAAGAAAAATAAAACTTTGAGAAAAAACTATACAATGTAGGGTTCGGTATAGCTGTACATATACTGTAAAAGTACGAATGGGTATACCGTAAAAGTGCAAAGAGATATGAAGCCCAAATAATATCAAATATTGCTATTCTGTATAACTCTTTTTTTAGTCTTATCCCAATCTGTTTATGATGAATTTAATTCGACATAGACGATAAAAGTCGTGCATATTTAAACTTCCTTTGTGATTTCATAAAACTAAATTCAGCGTCGTAGTAATCTTTTCTTTTTCCAGTGTAGCTAAAACGAAATCGTTGTTCAAAGTTTAAACTTTGCATTTTGATAAGCGAGCTTCGAAAGGAGGTCGCAAAGTAGGAACGCCGCATTGGTCCGTGCCGCGTTTTTCCAGATAGGTTTTTAATTAACTTTTAAAGACACGGGAGGCGTGTTGAGAGACCTACTCAACGGAAAATAGTCGCGAATCCCACAGTATTTACTATTTATGCGATTAATTCAAATTAAATTAGTCTGTTTTTAACAATTAGACATTTATTGCTGTTATATTGCTACTGTACATTGTATGATACAAATGCACCAGTAAAAGTTTTCATCTAGGCTTTAAAAGAAGATGGTAGATAGAGTACGCTGCCCCTGTCATTAAGCATGTCCAAACCGTCCGTGCTTTTAACCGTTAATATCTCAATTAAATACCGATGAATTTTTTCAAAAATCATTATCAACAATGCTTTTATACTTCTGCTACGATGGGTTCAATCAGCATTCCACAACAACTTTGCTGAATGCCTGCAAATCGAAATTTGTTTGTAACGGAAAAATGCGCTTTTCTCAAAAACTATGTGACCTAGGTTAATCGCTATAATTTTCCTGCAAGGTTTATATTAACGTCTATTACCTCTAATTTTTTCATAATTTTAGTTTTAGTAGATTGGGAAATAAATGGGGGGGGGGGACATATTTTTGCACTACATTTTTGACGATATTTCTGAAAATATAATATTTAAAAATTAAAAGAAATATATTTTTTTGAGTTCAGCGTTACGAAAGCATTCACAAGATACCCCACACAATATACAAAGGATATATATATATATATATATATATAAATATATTTTAAACCATTTGGAAAAATGGTTATTGTCCTCGTCAGGGTAGGAAATCAAAAGCATATCTGAAGCTTTTTATTGGTTGAATCCGCATTTCATTCGTTTTTTGGTTGGTCTATACAGTAATCTGTATTTCCCTTTACTTTCAACAAAAATGGATACTTCTGTTGCCACTATGACAAAAAAGTAATAAAAACTACAAAAAAAAAAATAATAACTCCGAAACAAATTGAGATACAGCTTTCAAACAAATTGCATTTAAAAGTACATTTTTTTCTCTAATACGACGGTGTAAAAGGTAATATTATGGGATGTTTATTTTTAAGAATGAAATTTCATTTAAAATGGGTCGTCAGATTTCTTGGTTGATGGAAAAGCCTTTTCCCGAACAGCCAATGAAATGCTTGGATAATACGTAAGTTTCAGGAAATCTGACGAGTCGCAGACGATCAGGCGACTTTTGTCGCTTGCAATGGAGGATATTCCATCTACGTTTTGATCATATGGTCAAGGTAAAAACTTCTAGCGTAAGGATGGGAAGGCTCCGTAGACGTAATGAAAAACACTCGCCAGCCAGTGAAACAGTTCTTGGGGAAAGCAGTAGTAGCCTTCCTTCTTATCATTTAGAAGATCTTTGGGTAAATTACCGGTATCACGTGACTTTTTTCTGCCTCGAACCCAGATTTGGAATAAAGTCAATTTTTACGTGTAATAACACTATTAATGTTTACTTCATGGCGTTCGTAATGTATGATCAACTCCGTGCGATTTTTTATGTCTTAAATTTTAGTCTTTGAAAAAATCATTTTCCAAATGGTCGTTGTAATTTGTTAAATTGCTTTTTTTTAATTTATAACATTTGTTCTTTTTAAAATAATTCCTAAAGGTTATAGTCATTTAAGTAAAAGATTATAAGCATCATTAACAGAAGCGGAATGATCAACCTTATTTTTACTTTTCTTAAAAAACTTAATTAGCCCCTCTACATTTTTTAAAAAAATATTTGAAAATCTTTAATAATCTGTAAATATGTGGGTCAATAGTCTTTATTACGGCTCCCAATTTGAATTTGCCACGTTCCATAGTTTACGAGTAAAATGGCTGTGCCAGACGGACAGACAGACGCAGAAGTGATCTTATAATGGTTCCATTTTTACTTTTTAAATACGGCACCCTAAAAAACAACAACAAAAAAATATGAATCGGTCGAAAAAATACATACGCGCGAATGGGGAACCTTCTCCTTTTTACTTTCTTCTATCTTTAAAAGAAGAAAGTATTGGATTCGTGAAAGTTTTTGACATCCGGTTTTCGACCGATTTATACGTTTCAGAATGTCCTGAATACGATTTGATGTTTTTTAGAAAATGTCTGTCTGTAACTCTGTCACTCTGTCACTCTGTTACTCTGTGAGTCTGTATGTGACAAAAATTTTGTGGGCGTTCTATTTCAAGAACTAATGCACGGAATTTCGCAAAACTTTAGATTGAGTTAGACCTTAATATAAACTAGTCCTGATTAGTTTTTGGTGAAAATCGCCTTACAAGTGGCGCTGCTATGCGGCATTTTTCCCGATTTCAGCAATAGTTATATCTCAAGAACTACTGCACGGATTTTCCTAAAACTTCAGGTACAGTCAGTCCAGGATATAGTTAGCTGCTGATGAGTTTTTGTTGAAAATCGCCCAACAAGTGGCGCTGCTATGCTGCATTATTCATGATTATCGCAATAGCTCTAACTCAAGAAAAATGCACGAATTTGCATCAAGCTTCAAATTTGAATAGTCCCTGATATAAATTAATGTTCTTTAATTTTTGGTGTAAATTTCCCAATAGGTGGCGCTGCTGTGCTGCATTTTTCACGATTTCCGCAATAGCTGTATCTCAAGAACAAATGCATGAATTTTCATCAAGCTTCAGATTCAGTTAGTCCCTAATATAAATTGGTGTTAATTAGTTTTTGGTGTAAATTGCTCAACTGGTGCAGCTGCTATGTGGAATTTTTTACGATTTCCGCAATAGCTGTATCTTAAAACTAATGAACGAATTTTCATCAAATTTCAGATTCAGTTAGACGTTAACATAAGTTGTTGATTATTAGATTTTGGTATAAATCCACCTATCCGGTGGTGCTGATATGCTGATTTACACGATTTTAGTGATAGTCCTATCTCAAGAACTAATGCGCAAAATTTCATATCTTTAGAAACCTCATGATGGGAATAGATTGCAATTTAATTTTGGCTCTGTACTAGAGAATTTTGAAGTATTAACATGTATGAGATAGAAGAAAGTTTTGGAATTGGCATATTCGACTAGTTTTAAGTTGGTTAAAACTATTATGTATATTAATTACATTTAAGTTGCTGATATTTATTAAAATATTTAATCTTTTTGTCACATAAATGTCCTTATCTTTAATTAAATTAAAGAATGAAAAGTAAGGATTAGTTTTAGATGTCTAGACTGCTACTTAAGTTTACAATTTTGCAACACTGTAAATTGTCTCATTAATTATATTATATCTGGTATAACATTGTTATACTTAAGTTGAGCAATACATATTTATTAAAACTATATTTTCGTAACTATAATTAACTATATTTTCGTATAAATTATTTTCTTTTTGCAGCATGTCTTTCTATATTAAAAGTTGATTGAAATTAGCAATGCGTAAAAATTACAATAATCTGTTTATTTTTGTAGCTTATAAATTCTGTCTCAAATTCTTTTAATAAATGAAACATATTAAATACTTTTGAAATTATAGAAATTTTGACCAACTGGGAATTTTAGACTACATTAGTGATAAACGGAATAGTTTTAAATAATTAATTGTTTATTATATGTAATTTTAACTTAATTTATTTTTACTTTTAACATTTTAAATAAATTTAGTATTTTCTTTTTAAATTGTAATATATCCTTCGGGGCTGTCAACTTGAATGATACATATTTTACTAAAAACACAATAATTTATTTATAAAAGTAAGAAGGAAATTAGCATTAAAACGGGTAAATTTAGTGCAAATAACACAAGTCTAGAAAAAAATATTTTTGAAGTGAAAACTTCTTTAGGCGCGTTGAGCTTTTTTTGAGATGGGGAAAAACCACTGATTTCGAGACACTGTAACGTAACGACATGCTAGCATTTTGACACATAGACACTAGCGCGCCAAGCGGTGAATGACAGGAACTTTTCCCTCTTCAGCTCAATCCGCAAAAGAAGAAGGAAGCTAAAACTCACTTTTTCTCCCGGCGTATTGCTAAAACAAATTATTATTTTGTTTTTCGTCAGTTAAAATGAATTGTACCGTATTCGTGACTTACCTATTTCGTGTAACTAAAAACCGATAACGCTGTATTTCATCGTGTTGATGGTCTGGTCAATAACCAACAGTATTGGCGGGAATTTCGATTACGGAAGATAAAATACGGGGCACAGATGTCAGATACGCACTTGGGTACCTAATTGACAGCAAAATGGCGTTACTTTATTTTACAAGGTAACCCGGCTACTGTTGCTTATTTATTAATAAATTGTTCATTTACTTTTATTTTATTTTTTTAAATTGTACAATTGTTTTGTTCTATAGTTATTAATAAAATTACCGTTTACTTATTGTTGTTTACTTTTTAAAACAATAGAAAATAATTTAAAAATATATATTGTAACTGGTATTGGAAAACGGGCTTTCGCCAAATTGACGTTAAAAAATCGCGCCAAACCTGGTTCGTATATCACATCTCTGCCAAATTCTCGTTTTTCTTTTATTTTTCGACTTTTTATCCAAATTTTCCGGATTTTTAAAATTTTCCCTTTCATTGTATCCCAAACACTACCTTCATACCCAATTTCAAGATTCCAGGGATACAGGACGTACCTCTGAGTTTTGATGATCGGTGAATCAGTGTCGAAAAGGGGAAAGTTTAAGTTCATATATCTTCTGAAATAAAAAAGATAGAAACGTGAAATTTCAGCATTTAGTTCTATTTCCACATTACTTTAGATTTATGAAGTTTCAAGTTTCTGGGAATCACCAACACAAAAATATTGGGGGGTCAAAAGTACCCTGAGTTGCTTCCAGAAAAAGATGCTTACGGCTGTGCTTTCAAGACTTGGCAGGGGCACTGCCGTGTCCCCAGATGTTTTCGTTAGTCCTGCTACACAATTCAACGCATAAAACGTTTCCTGACGATTAAAAAAACACACACGTAATTGTTGAAGTTTTCACTTCTATTGGCACTCCCGGAGTGCCACTGTTTTTTTTTTTTTTTTTTTTTTTTTCAGCTGCATGGGATATTTTTGTTTAATTATATGTTTTTTTACGATGCTGAATCTAAAAATGTCCTTCATTATTCTTCATCCCGCACTGTATTGTTGCAAAACATAGGGAGTTTACATTAGAAGGGCACAACTGCAAGGGGAAAAAATCAATATTTTATTACAAGTAACTATGTTAAAAATTATTCTACAAGTTACAAATTATACTTTCCCACTTGCCTACAGTTAACATTTTAGTAGATGTTGTGTAAATCGTGGTGGAAGCTTATGTCTGTGTGTAACTCTTTTTGTTCGTTCCTCAAATTCATGGCATTTTCTATTTGTATTTCTGTTGAGTGTCATCACTCTTAGAAATATGAAATTAATCTGTGGATTCATTATTGGATATGTTTTTTTACTCAAGAAAAGGATACCAGAATTCACGTTAAAAAGAGAAATCTTAAGTTTAATTAAACTAAAAACATGAGTTTCGCAAGAAAACCTCACGTGATGGAAGTTAAATATTTTTCCCGGTTTCAGTGAGTAAAAATCTACACTGTAAAAAAAAGGTGTAATTCTACAGATGTAAAGCTACATAAATCTGTATGCTTACTAAATTTTTATCTATACACTGTAAAAAAAATAAAAAAGTAGATCTGGGGGAATGTAAATATTCTCAACAATACAACTCGTCTAACTCAATGGTTTATTGAATCGATACGCAATCTTATATTATATGAAATAAAAAGTATAACACGAGGAGCGTGGAAAAAAAGCTAAAAATATGTGGCAACGGTTTGAATGGAAAATAAGAAAATTCAAGACATGTTTATATTTTGGAAGTTCGATAGCTTTTTTCTCAACATGAAGGTTGAAGATTTGTTGAATGTCAAATAAAAGATTTAAGTAAGAATTCTAGGTGAATTCCAGTATTTATGTTTACAAATGTGTTATATTATTGATGTGGATGAACTGTTGTGATCTTCCAAGCATAATATTTGTTCGAGTGAATAATAAATATCGTATAAAATTGATGAACTAATAAATACATTTATTTATAGTCACAAGCCAGGTGAATCTTTAAATAATTTTCAGATAAAATCCTAGAAATTTTGGGGGCTCTGCCGGGATTTGAATAAAAAATTGAAACGATTACGGAAAAAACACATCATTATATCGATTTTGAACAAAGCGCGACGAAGCGATTTGATTGAACTATGCGAGGAATGCGAAAAAAATATGCCAGAGAAAGTAACCATTCTGTCATTAATTGAAGCAATAAAAACTTGGGAAAGTTTTGATGAAGACTTTATAAAAGACCGTCTTGAAATAATATCATCGGCTAGCAAAGAGAAAAGAAAAATAGAAGCAGAGAAAGAGAAAGAGGAGAAGAGAATAGCGTTGGAAGAAAGAAAATTAGAGCTTGAAGCAGAAGAGAAAAGACGACAGGCAGAACTTGAAGTAGAAGAGAGAAGACGACAGCAAGAACTTGAAGCAGAAAAGAGAAGACGACAGATAGAGATAGGGGAGAAGAAATTGATGTTAGAAATAGAGAATAGAGAAAAAATGAGGGAATTTGAGCTAAAGAAATTGACAATGCAAGCCGAGATAGACTCTCAGAAGGATGCAGAAATACTAGCGCCAAGAACGGGAACAGGTAAAAATTTTGATTTGTTGAAGTTACTTAATCGTTTTGATAGTGCAAATGGTGATATTTGTATGTTTTTAACATTATACGAGAGACAAGTATCTCAAATGAAAATAGAGAAGGAATAATGGATATCACATCTATTAAGTTCATTACCGTTAGAAATAGCTAGCATAATTAGAAGAGAAAAGGAACCGGATGTAAATAACTACGAATATATAAAAAATTTATTGTTGAAAAGATTCAAAATGTCGCCGGAAGAATTTAGGCAGAGGTTCATGACTCATAAAAAGGAGCCAACAGATAATTGGCGCGATTTTGGTTTTCAGTTAAAAACGTACTTTAATGAATGGGTACGTGGAATGAACGTAACAACTTTTGAGGGATTAACGGATTTATTAGTAACTGATCAAATTAAGCGAAAACTACCGACTGAAACATGAGAACGTTTTATTGAGGAATTTCCAAAGATAAAAGATGTAGATGTATTAGTTGAAAAACTAGATGATTTTGATACGGCGTTGAGAGGATTTAAAACCGCCAAATTGTACAAGGCGCAAAATAGCGTGAACAGGGAGGAAATAGATAGCCAGTGGGATCAAAATGCTCAACGAAATATTATAGGACGAGGCGAAAGAGCTATTAATTCGAGAATTAGCTGCTATTCTTGTAATTTGCCTGGTCATATCGCTGCCAAATGTACATATAGTAATCAAATTAGCACACAAGAGTATTATAGTGCCCCGATTACGAGAATGGCGCACAAAAAAGAAACATAGTGAGCTTATCACAAGCGGAAAATAACGCCAAATCGACAAAAAAGGTACGTGTAGTTCCAATAAATGAGAAACCCACGAAAATTATCGACACAGCAAGCGATGTGAGTTTAATAAATGAAGAATATTACACCGAAATAGGCGCACCTGAATTACGCCAAGAAAATTTGTATATTTTGACTGGATTTTGCAGAGAAGAAACGAAGCCAATAGGATACTTTGAGCACGAAATACGAGTAGACGGCGTGAAACTGACAGATAATTTTCACGTAGTATCAGATCTAGAATGTGACATATTGTTAGGTTTAAGTGCAATAACAGGATGCAATTTAACAGTCACAAAAGAAGGTGTTAAAATAAAAAATCTCGCCAAGGAAGTAAATGACAAAGGCAAAAGCATTATGTATTGTAGATATATTAGAGCTGTTAAGAATACCGATGAAAATTTAAAACGTGATCGCAATGAGAAAAATGAAGATTGGAAATATTATCCGAGAGACAATTTTGTAAATAGACGTCCGAAAAATTGTAAACAACATACATTTCATGACGATAGAAGATTTTTATACGGATATCAGAAAGAAAGAATACTGGAAAATTTTGAAAGGGAAGAGATTGAACTGTGTAAAAGATATGTATACTTCTGGAGTAATAGTAATCGTAGGCAGTATAAACAGTCATTAAACCATACTGATAATTCTGTTTATGGTGGATATGAATCTAAATTTAAAAGAAGATATGATAGATTTCAAAACAGATCCAAACAGTGTAATATTTCTGCCATTTTAAATGCAAATGTGAATAGAAAAGACAGATGTAAATACTCTTTTTATGCAGGAAATATAAATAATTTAAACGTGTAGAGGACACGGTGTACCGCGCCAAGAGTAGGCATACGAAAGAAATATTCTGTGTTATGTTATTTACCATTTTGTGTAGTGTCTCTTATGTAAAATTATGCGTGTAAATTAAAACCATTTTAAATGTAAAATTCAAAGCCTAAGTATCTAACCATGTGAATGAGATGATTTGAAAACACGTTCCGTTTGGTCACCGGACTGTCAGGATGACCGAATGTAGGAATGTAAATATTTTCAACAATACAACTCGTCTAACTCAAGGGTTTATTGAATCGATACGCAATCTTATATTATATGAAATAAAAAGTATAACACGAGGAGCGTGGAAAAAAGCTAAAAATGTGTGGCAACGGTTTAAATGGAAAATAAGAAAATTCAAGAGATGTTTATATTTTAGAAGTTCGATAGTTTTTATCTCAACATGAAGGTTGAAGATTTGTTGAATGTCAAATAGAAGATTTGAGTAAGAATTCTAGGTGAATTCCAGTATTTATGTTTACAAATGTATTATATCATTGATGTGGATGAATTTTTGTGATCTTCCAAGCATAATATTTGTTCGAGTGAATAATAAATGTCGTATAAAATTGATGAACTAATAAATGCATTTATTTATAATTATAAGCCAGGTGAATCTGGTACAGATGTCATATTCGCCCCATATTGGCGCGATATTTTTCTGTCGCCAATATCATATGGGCAAGAGGTACTTAACTTGCGCCAAAGTGTCGTTATTTTGTTTGATGTGGTAACCCGGATTATGTTGTTTATTCTGGTGATGTTTTCGCCAAATTGGCAACCGAAAAAAATCGCGCCAATATGGGGCGAATATGACATCTGTTCCGTGAATCTTTAAATAATTTTCAGATAAAATCCTACAGATCTACAAAACTAGTTTTTGTAAAGTTACGGAAATCTGTATTATTACCAAAACTGTATCTGTAACCCGGGGATAATTACATTGATTTTTTGTTGTTGTTGTTGCAGTTACGTAAAACGTTCTAAGCATGCCAGTTTCCTAGAAAATTCTTAGTAATTTTATAGTTTTTTTTTTTTTTTTTTTTTTTTTTTTTTTTTTTTTTTTACAGTTTTTAAGAAACAATAAATCTTATGAAGTTCTTTGGTTGCAGACCTGAGCCGTCAGAAATAAGCTCAATTTAAGAGAGACTGAGAGAGGGGGGGATACTTTCCCAAAACTTATTAAATTTTACTCACTTAACCGGCCTCCCTATCTCCTCAGACTTCTTTCTGTAGGATCTTAAGAAATGCAC
This sequence comes from Maratus speciosus, assembly GCA_963932465.1. Classification (NCBI taxonomy): domain Eukaryota; kingdom Metazoa; phylum Arthropoda; class Arachnida; order Araneae; family Salticidae; genus Maratus; species Maratus speciosus. Next base: position 565,803,983 of record OZ010795.1, on the reverse strand, counting down.
TTTAGCAGACAATATCACTATGAATGGTACGCCATAGATTCCAATATTGCTCTTTATTCGAAATAGAAAAATCAACTTGTTGCAAAATGCGCAAATTCTCTCAACCGATGTTTCTATCAAAACTACTCCTTTTGAAGATAAAATATGACTCGAATTGTAGGAGCGTTTTAAGTATCCTGGTGGTGAAATACCTTCCAAATCCAAGGAAATCACCTGCCACCGCACTATACAGGGTGTTCAAAAATTCGACCGACAAATTCAAAGGAGTGATAGTAGGCATCAAGAGGATGAAAAATTGCCATATAGTCAAAGAGCCGACAGCTCAAAAACCTATGTTATCAAACACAAGAAAAAAAACTTCATTTTATGGAAGAATAGAAGTAGGGGAATCTAATTCCCAGTCCTTCGTGTTTTCATACCTTTGTTTGTAGGACAAGCACAATGATAAACGGACGAGTCAAACACTGGTGGTATTAATTTTTGGCTTATGCACCACTTTCGTCAGACATGGATCATTAGATTCTCCTACTTCTACTCTTCCATAAAATAAAGGTTTTTTTCTTGTGCTTGTAAACATAGGTTTTTGTGCTGTCGGCTCTTGGACTAATAGAACATAATGTCGCAAACTACCAATTTAATCAAAAATACAGGGTATTCTATCATATCTGACCTCGGATTGAAGGTAATAATCTCTCGAAAAATAAAAATATTTCATTAAAAATGTAACGATATGTACCTTGTTTTGTATGAAGTGTGGTAACACCTCAAAAAGTTCTGGAAAAACAGGGTGCTAACCGCAACTGATGATGAACTGTATGAACTGATAATCACAGTGCTAAATGTGGAGTGTCAAGTCCATGCTGTAAGCGAGTATATCGGAAAGTTTTACCATTTTTATTTGGTGTTATCATATTTACAATAAATGGGAGAATGTCTTTTAAAAGTTTCAGTATTGTATACTGCAGCTTTCTGAAAATTATTACAGTCAAACAAAATTGAGTTAGAATAGAACAACCTATATTTTTGATTAAATGGGAGGTTTGCGAGCCTATGTTCTATGGTAAATTTTCTTCATCTTGATGCCTACTGTCAACCCTCTGAATTTGTTGGTAGAAGTTTGGAAGACCCTGTATTGTGTAGATAGTAGGTATTATGGAATAGTCGGGCATTTTTCCATATTTCAATATCGGGCGTGTACGGTGCTGCAGCAAAGCGTACAAAACTCTAAATGATTTCCTAGCATTCCCATGAGGCACTATGCTCAGTTCCGTTTGCATAGCTATTGTTGGAGTAGCGGTATCTATTTATATAAAATCCATGTCTCTGTGTGCCCCTCACAATTCAGGTTGGACCGCCTCATTGATCGCGGTCATGTGAAAGTTAGACTTCCCATGGAGAAATCGGTACAAGCTTCAACATTGAGTAATTGCCGAAAAGTACTAAAGGCAGGGTTGCCAAAATAGCGCCAGATTTTCCCAACTTGGCAAAATATCGCCAAATTTAGCGATAAAAGTAATTTGCTATACATGAAGCCAACTTGGCGATAGCTATCTAATTTAGCAAAATTCCCATTGAAAACCCATTAATCTTTCAAAATCGAGCTCACCAATATTTAATTTAGTCTCCGCGCATTGAATGTTTTTTTTTTTTTTTTTTTTTTCAAATCTATGGGTCAAAATTGAAAGTGTAATGTACGAAAAGGAACGTCTTTACATCTTCATCCCAATGCTACTAATAAAATAACTGCCACTAGACGGGGCTGTGCTATCTGAGTTTTTACAATTGTAATGTGCTTTACATAGCCGGATTTGGCAATTAAATTAACGTTTTTTTTTTTTTTCGTATAGGAGGCCTTGGCGAAATAAAGAAAGCTGCCTTGGCGAAGAAGAAAATTAATAATGAAAAGAATTTGGCAGTATATTTTCTGGCAATATATTTCCACATTTTAAAATGTGTTATTTCCATCTATCACTGCGGAAAAAACGAGGAAAACTGCTCATATTCTTTCACACGTGTTGTATATATGCATCTTTTTCTTTATATCTCATTTCCGTCATTTTTGACGCACTTTCTTTCTAGCGGTTAAATAAACGCTTATTCTCAATTTTTGCAGTTTATTGTAGGTATATTTTATAAAGTACGTCTTAACTATAAAATCACCTTGTCAATGATATTAATCAAGTTCAGTATAAAGTTGAACAATTATACTTATTGTTGACTTAGTCAGTTTTACTCTATGTTAACTTATTAACGAGTGAAGAGGTTATATTTTTCACGATGGTGTGTCAAGTAATATGGAATATCAATTAGACAACAGTTTCAAGACGAGTCCAAAAATTAAAACAAAATTTCAAGGAATCTGATGATTTATAGATGATGTACTAAAATTTACGCATTAACACTTTATCTACTGACAGTACTCAAAAGTACCATTAAAATAACTTGTTATAAAATTCATGTAATGCATCGATTAGTAGTAATACAATTTAGAATGAGTTATAGATGCATTGCGTTATTTTGTTCCAAAAGCATTATGGTATCACATAGTCTACACATTTATGTGTCTCACATAGTCTACACATAGTTTATGTGTCTCACATAAACTATGTAAAGAAAAAAGTATTGCAGAAATCCTCTATCGCCTCTCATTGCTGGAGGGAGGGACATAATTTCAATTTTGACTCAGCTACCATTATCAAGAAATGCATTACTCCTCTGGATTTAGACTTTTTTGAAGCTGTTCATATCCATAGGTTTAAAGACTCCTTGGTTAATGATTTGTCTAGTACACCATACATCTCAACGGATTTGTTGTGTCACGGCACTTCACTTCCGCTTTAATTTCATTGGCTGTTGGAACTTGATGGTCTTTGGTATTAAGTTTTGACATTTGGGTTTTCACCGTATGTGTAGTTGGGGGAATATTGTTTTTAAAGTTTTTATACACTGAGGATGTGAGTCCTGGAACCCACGAAACGTATACGACTGTTCAAATCAACTTATTTTATTGTGTGTTTAAACGTTGTTTTTAAATAATTTATATACTGAGGATGTGAGTCCTGGAACCCACGAAACGTATACGACTGTTCAAATCAACTTATTTTATTGTGCGTTTAAACGTTGTTTTTAAATAATTTATATACTGAGGATGTGAGTCCTGGAACCCACGAAACGTATACGACTGTTCAAATCAACTTATTTTATTGTGTGTTTAAACGTTGTTTTTAAATAATTTATATTTCCACACAAGTTCTGTACTTACTAATTTTCTGATGTGTTTACATCCCACCTTGAGAGAGAAAAAAAAATTAAGTAAAACTTTTATTTTTTATTTTTTACTCTGTCACAATTATAATTAAACAAAAACCTAATTTGCAGAACAAATTAAAAAAACAAAATTTATTTCCTAAATTGTTTAAGCCCGAGAAGAGGGAGATATTAAGATATTTCATTCAATTCGTTCTACATTTAATGTTAAATTTTTCTAACCAATAAGTTAAACCAATTGAACATTAAAAAATAAAAAGGAAATTCATACAATATTATACTTTAAACACCTATATACTTAGATTCCGTTCAAATGAATTCGAAATAAATCTTAGACTTTTTTAAAAGTTTTGTATTTTGCATGTATCTTATCATATTATGTACAATCGTCATAAACATAATGCAAAATCTGCAGTACAAATATTTACTACTTAAAAATGGAAAAATTCTAAGATTTATTTCGATTTCATTTGAACGGAATCTAAGTATATAGGGGTTTTAAGTATTATATTGTATGAATTTCATTTTTATTTTTTAATGTTCAATTGGTTAAACTTATTGGTTACAAAAATTTAACATTAAATGTAGAACGAATTGAATGAAATATCTTAATATCTCCCTCTTCTCGGGCTTAAACAATTTAGGAAATAAATTTTGTTTTTTTAATTTGTTCTGCAAATTAAGTTTTTGTTTAATATGTCAAGTTTTTTAATAACTACTGCATTCAAACGAACACCTTTCAAAATTAATGGAGGGTATCATCATCAGGCTTTGATTTGTGCGATATCGCATCACAATTTGTGATGTAATTTACCTGTGTATGATTCAAAAATTTTCACCAGTGCAGTAATGAATATTGCTGTAGTTTGCACGAAAAATTCCAATCTGAACATAAAAAACTAGCTAACCCCGCGGCTATGCTCGCGTAATAATTGAAATATGCCAAGTGATATTTATATGTCTATTTTTTATCAAAAGGTACTAACTAAATTTTTATTTTATTAAAAGGTAATATTTTATTTTATTAAAAGGTTTTTTTTATTAAAAGGAACTCATTACTTTTAGGAATAATTCAAAAATTACTATTTAAAACACAGTTTGACTAAACATCATTATTACACTCTATTAGGTAGAAATGAGACTTAAATTAATAAAATGAAATAAAACTAAATAAATGATAATTTAGAAAATATTTTGAAACTTTTATGATCAATTGATACGCACATTTCAGTATTCATTTGAAGTTTTGAATTTTTTAGAAACCATCTTCTTACATCTTAAAATTAACCATCATGTCAAATTCCAAGTCTTACCACCACTGTCAACATAAAGGGCGATGTTGAAACAGGAACTGTCACCATTAATTTGCCAACATTAATTTTGAAATCGGCTTGTTATTTCCTAATATTCCACAGAAACGTAATTTAAAAAGCTTTTACAGCCATTTTTTAGAACGTTTGTTGTTCCTGTGAACCCCAGGTGGTAGAATCACCGGCATAAAATATAGCCTGTGGAGGACTGTTACCATTGATTCGCAACTATTACTTTTATAATCGGTTTATATTCCCTGAAATTGCATAGAATCGTAATTTAGAACATTTTTAGAATGTTTTTCGCACCTCCCCTTCGCCCCACCCCTTTTTAATTCGAATTTATTTTCGGAGTTCCTTCGAGGGCATTTATATTTTATAAGTAACTACCATGTCATATTTAAAGTTTCTAGCCTTTTCAGTATCACAGAAATCGCAATTTAGAAAGTTTTTAGCTCCTGCAACCCTCTGGTGGTAGTGGAACAGACATAAAATATAGCTTATGTTTGAGCAGGTTCTATCACCAAAATTTGTCGTCATTATTTTTTTAATCGGTTTGATAATTTATAAGTTTGCTTAAAAATTGTAATTTATAACGCTTTTCACTCGCTTCATTTTTTTTAAAATTTGGAATTTTCTTTCGACTGTTCTGAGAAAGCAGTTGCATCTTGTAAGTAAATACCATGCCATACTTCAAAGTGTTAGACCCCTCAGTTGTGCAAAAAATGCAAATTAGAACATGTTTTGCTTTTGTAACTCTCAGATGGTAGTGACAGCAACATAAAATATAACCTATGTTATAAGCAGGGACTGTCACCATTGATTTGCAACCATTACTTTTGAAATAGCTTTGGTATTTCCATAGATTGAGTAGAAATCGAAATTTAGAACGTTTTTAGGACGCTTTTCGCGCATTTTCACCCCTTTTTAAATTTCCAATTTTTTCGAAACTGTTCTTAAAGATCTTTTATATCTAATAAATATGTACCTTGCCTAATTTTAAGTTGCTAGCCCCTACCTATCACAAAAATCGAAATTTAGAACGCTTTTTTGCTCCAGCAACGTCTTGGTGATAGTGATACCGACATAAAATAGCGTCTATGTTAGAGCAGAGGCTGTCAGCATCCATTTCCTAACATTACGTTTGAAATGAGATTCATTCATCCTGAGATATTGCCGACAAATCGGCACATGGAACGTTTTTAGAACGCTTTTCGCGCATTTTGCTCCTGCATCTCCCCTGGGGTAGTGGAAACAGATATAAAATATAGCCTATCTTGGAGCAAGATCTGTCACCATCATTTTTACACCATTATATTTGAAATCGGTTCAGTACTTCCTGAGATTGCATAGAAATCGTAATTTAGAAAGTTTTTTACAACGCTTTTTGCGCATTTTGACCCCCTTTTAAATTTCGATTTTTTTAGGTAATGTCCTTAGAGATCATTGATATCTTATAACTAACTACCATTCCAAATTTCACGATTCTAGGCCCTTCCGTAACGCAAAAGCCGCAATTTAGAACGTTTTTTGCTTCTGCACCCCCTTTGGGGTAGTGGCACCTACATAAAACATCGCCTATGTTGGAGCAAGGGTTTTCATCATCATTTTGACGCCATTATTTTTTAGATCGGTTTGGTATTTCCTGAGATTGTGTAGAAACCACCATTAGAACGTTTTTTAGAAAGCTTTTCGCGCATTTTCACCCCTTTTAAATTTCGAATTGTTTAAGAAGTGTTCTTAGAAATCCTTTATATCTTATAAGTAACTAATATTCAAAATTTCATATTTCTAGGCCCTCCAGTAACGCTAAAATCGCATTTTTAGAACGTTTTTTGCTCCTACACCACCTTTGGGGTAGTGGCACCGACATAAGATATAGCCTATGTTCTAAGTTGGACTAACACCATCATTTTGATACCATTACTTTTGGAATCGGTTCGGTAGTTCCAGAGCTTACCTCCTACAAATAAACAATTTTTTCCTCTTTATAATAGGAAAAAAAGTAAGTATAGATCTGCTTGAAAATGTCATTTTTATTTCCACTATGACGTCATATTCATCTTCTTTTTAATTCTTAAAAAAACTCTTTCAGTTTCTTCAGTTTCATGTTTCACGTGAAAATCATTCAACTAAAAATAGGCAAATTATTATTACGGCTTTTGAATTATTTACAACAATGAAAAAATTTTTTAATTTTATTACAAAATGTCTGTTGAATCTCAATGAAAAAAGCGAAATTCGCAATTATTAAGAAAAATATTTGAATAATGTATGTAAAAATTACCCCATGTTACTCTCTAGATTATAATCCATCTATATGCAAAGGCATTTTATGATCCGTTTTGACCCTGACGTCTGGCAAATTTTTTTACACTTTGAATTTATAATATTATTAGAATTAGCAAAGAATTAAAAATGAGTGGCATCAGGGACAAAAAGGAGGGAAGAAAAAATGAAAAAGTTACCATCTCCATAGGCTTTTCTATGTTAAATTAACATTGAGAAGTAACACTGGAAATAAATAAGTATTGCGCTGCCGCGCAATACTTAAATATTGTTAAGTATTAGCAGTAAGGATTCAACGCAATTTACATTTACATTCATAGCGTTCCTGAGTGGGAAATAGGGTATCTAAATTTAAGTGAAGTTATTTTTTTTATGTTTTGATTATAGATTGTTTACGTTCAGATTAGAAGTTTTTGTCCAAACTACCGCAACCTGCATTACTACAGTGGTGAAACATTTTGAACTACACATTGGTAAACTGCATCCCACATTGTGATGCAATACCGTATACATCAAAGCCTGATGATGATACTCTCTATTAATTTTTAAATGCGTTCGTCTGAGTGCAGTAGTTATTAAAAACTTGACATATTAAACAAAAACATAATTTAAAGAACAAATAAAAAAAACAAAATTTATTTCCTACATTGTTAAAGCCGAGAAGGGACAGATATTAAGACATTTCATTCAATTAGTTCTACATTTAATGTTAAATTTTTGTAACAAATTAGTTAAGCCAATTGAAGATTAAAAAATAAAAATAAAATTCATACAATATGATACTTAAAACACCCTAAAAAATTAGATTCCGTTCAAATGAAATCGAAATAAATCTTAGACTTTTTATTAAGTTTTGTATTTACCATGCATCTTATCATTTTATGCACAATTGTCATAAACATAATACAAAATCTGCAATACAAATATTTTCAATTAAAAATGGAAGAAGTCTAAGATTTATTTCGATTTCATTTGAACGGAATCTAATTTTTTAGGGTGTTTAAGTATCCTATTGTATGAATTTTATTTTTATTTTTTAATCTTTAATTGGCTTAACTAATTTGTTACAAAAATTTAACATTAAATGTAGAACTAATTGAATGAAATAACTTAATATCTGTCCCTTCTCGGGCTTAAACAATGTAGGAAATAAATTTTGTTTTTTTAATTTGTTCTTCAAATTATGTTTTTGTTTAATCAACTGTAAGCGATGTATAGAGTTTGTTCAAGGTCACAAATAAAGAATAACTCAATCAGTTTCAGATAAGCTCCTGCTCGAGTACTATTGACTCGCTAACAGTGCAATATACACAAAATGAAGACTCCTGAGCGTAAAGCGTTATTGCTGGGCTGAAGATTTAAAATAGAGCCATGTGAATTTTTTCCTGTAGGGCTTCATGAAAGATCGTGTCTATATTCCAGCGCTGACTAAATTTCCACCAGAATTGAGACACACATCTGAAGAGCCTATTGCTTCCATCACTCGGGACTTGTTACCAAAGCGCGTGAAGAATTGGACATTAGTTTGGATGTGTGCCGTATAACTAAATGTTCACATATAGAACATTTGTAAGAAAAACTAGGTTAGATTAGCTTCAATTTGGTGTATGATTTGTTTTAAATCGTCTAAATTGAACTGTTATAATGTGCCAGTTAAACTGGGACATTCTTTTATGAACACACTGTATAATTACATAATTAGCATTTAAATAAGTGGGTAAGTGCGATCACTTGTCACACAGAGGATTTCGTTTAATATTCCTTTCAAAACACTTCATCCTATTGCAAATCTGTCAGTTCCACATTTCACAACCAGGGGGCGCACTCTATTCTAAACAAAACTTTATCCGAACGAAACTCCGTTTTGCAACCTGTCCGTATAGATATATTAGTCGAGAGGTTCTGGCCCATAGCACCAAAGATGGGTAGACAACTCTTAGTGGTAAAAAATGGAACTAAAATATGTAAGACTATGGTGCATAATATGAAAGAGTGGTCAAATGGCTGTGCTATGATATATCACGTGAGGGGTTTCGGCAAAAGTTAGAAAGGTGGCCCCCGGGTGAAAAGGAGGGAGGTTAGAAAAATTGCTTAAAATACACAATTTAGAGCCCGGAGGGGTAAATAATATAAGACTTTTTGAAAAATTATATGATTTTTTTGTGTGATCACAAGTATCCAGCTATAAGTATGCAAAATTTGAAGTCCCCAACTTAATTAATGGCTGAGTTAGAAAAATTGCTTAAAATACACAAGTTAGAGACCAGAGGCGTAAATATGATACTTTCTCAAAATTTTATGACTTGTCGTTTGATATGAGGTGTTCAGCTAGATGAATCCGAAATTACAAGTCTTCAATATATACAGTTTCTGAGAACGGGCTCTGCGACAGACAGACACACAGACAGGGGAGTGAGACGAATAGGGTTTCGTCAGATGATCGAAACCCTAAATATGGCCGTGGAAACCAAATCTTTATGAAATAACAAAATATGTCTCATTCTCACACAAATGTTACGATTCAAATCTTTAAGATCTAACGTAAAATTTCAAAACTCACTCAGCCGCCATAGCACCCCTATGAAAGAGAATCTAGGCACTCTGCCACAAAGTGCTTATGAGTTATGTCTTTACGAGTAACTTTTGTATAATTGCCTGTAAAGTCCATTCTTTTTTCTATTTATCGACGTTCTAGTGTTTAAGCACTTCTTGGTTGGCGTCTCATGTGAAACCTTCTGCATTTGTATGCCCGCACGGTCGACGTCGCATGTCATGTGACGAGATCTAATTTGATACTTATAAAATTTAACGTAATACGTCAAAAAAATATTTCTATGTCCTTCTATACATAAAAAAAAAGTTTTGATTTGGAAATGAACCAATGAAAATCTGCGTAGATATTCCGGGTAGATCAGCATCCAATTTAAATGCTTAAGCATGGCCTTTTATCATTAATATTAAAAAAACTGTTGCATAAAAAAAAATATGAAAATCAGTGGTATTATAGAGAAATGTTTGATAAATACGCTAATGCAGAGAATTTTCAAATCGAAGAATTATTTTAAAAGATATTTAATGCTAAATTTGGACAAAATTGTTCCATTAAAAAAGTTTTATTGGAGCAAAAACTACACATGAGAATTCGATCATTTTTTGATCATTTTTTGATCATTTTATACGTTACAAGTTCCCGGTGTGCAGATTGCTTTTATTTTTCTTATTTGACTCATTTTTTGAGGTTTTATTTCCATTTTAAATTCAAATTTTCAGCATTTCGAGAGATATTTTTTACAAATTTTAGAAAATGTTATTAATTTAAGCTGTTGCCAATTGTATAAACAGCGCAAACAATAATGTTTACTTCAAATTAAAAATTTATTTACACGTGACTATTACAAACAGAAAAAAAAAACTTTAAAATTAGAATTAAATGATTATATGTTAAAAGCAGGAAAATTATGTCATAAGAACCATAATTACACTTGAATTTTAAAAGAGAAACAAAATCTTACAATGAAAATTCATTATTATGCGTTAAAACATGTAAATGGAGGAAATTACGTCATATTTAAAATGGCCAAAAATATGGCAAAACAATTTAAATTGAAAAATGTATTTGCGCGAGATATTTTGAGATAATCTTTTCAACTATTATCGTGAATTCGAAGACAGAGCGCAAATAATATTTCCTTCTACCAACAAAAGTATTTTCACGTGCATATTAATAAGAGAAATAAAACTTTGGTATAAATTACGTCAGATTTGAAACGATACATTTAAAATGAATTATTTAAAAGAACTATCTTATAGCGCTGTTTAAAAATACCGGGAGACAATGACACTGTTTACTTAATTCATTTTACATTAGCTTATTTTCAAATGTTTAACTAATTTTTTTAATTAAATACGAAAACAGCCATTTTATCTCTTAACTGCAGCAGATTTGGTCTTAAAAATCTCCAATCCAAGGAAAACGAATGGAAACCCGTTTACAGAGAGATCGCTACTGTTTTTGCTTTAAAAAAAAAATTAATTCAATATATTTAAAGCCGTTCAAATTAGCGTGCATTTTGTATTTTGGTGTGCCTGAACGGGGGTTGACGAGCGTAGCTCGTAGGGGGCAGAGCTCCCTAGTATCTTAAGAAAAATTCACCTTTATATTGAAAATATTTAAGTTTTATAGCTCAATGCCATTTTCGTGAAATTTATTTTTCTTCTTCTTTATATATTTATTTATTTTTATGCACGGAAATTGTTTTAGATTTAGAATAATAAAAATCTAAAAATAAAGAAAAAGAAACGCGTTTATAAAATTCTAGCATCTAATAATAACATTTTACTATCCAGTAACTTTTTATAATGCTGGCAAATCCCATATTCTCAAAAGTGAAATTACACGAATGAATGTTAATTTTCTGCAACATAGTTTGCTATCGAATTACTCTAAAATATAATTTCCCTATAGGACTATAAATTGTATCTGAAAGAAAATTACCACATACGATAACTCAGTTACATGCATAAAAATCCACTTAATTAGAATCTGAAATAATTTCCCAAATTTATGAATATGAATAAATTTTTTTGAATATAGCAAATGCATGATCAATGAAAACTTTAATAGGTGAGAAAAAATGTTACAATTACAATTCACTAAACAAGAAAAATAATACAATAATATAATACATTTGCATTTTATTTTGTTAGCAATTACGAGGTTGCGTACAGTTTTACCAAAGTTCTTGAATAGAATTTGTTCACCTTATTTATTTTCAGACATAATTAAAAAATTCTGTTATTAAATAAATCCATTGTAAATTTTAGGATTTATATATTAAATAAGTAACTTCGAATCTAATTAGTAGTGCTGAGCAGTGTCCGCACCTTGGTAAATACATCTACCCTATATTTATAAAATCCTAATGAAACGAATTTATGAAACAGATATATGAAACGACTGAAATGTAACGAATTTATCTATCCTATATATTTAAAATCCTAATGAAACGAATTTATGAAACGGATATATGAAACGACAGAAATGTAACGAATTTATGAAACGATTCTATGAAACGACTGATTAAACAACTGATTACGCTTAGCGGCGATTTCTCCTAAAATATGGAATACTTTGCGATGAAATTAACACCAAAAATCTGTATTGATCCGCAGATTTCAAAACTGGTATTAGAATTTTTAAATTAGAATTAGGTTTCCAAATATTATCTTTTTTTCTAATTTTAAGTAATTTTTTTCTAATGATGGCAACTCAAATTTTAATCATAACATATATTTTTTTTTTCATATTTTAGAAAAGGTTATTATTTTAAACTAATTTGGCGACCAGTTTGGCCGCCCTTAAATGTATGCTAAGAACAATGCTTTTTTTTTTTCATTATCATTTTATTTAATACATAATTTTCATTTAAAACTGAAAAATTTAAAATCAATGGCTTACATTTCTTTCTTTTTTTTTTTAAACGAAATGAAAAGAAAAACATTAATTGCAGATGTCATATAGGCACCTGGGTAACTCAATAGCGCCTAAAGGGCGTTATTTAGCCTGACATGGTAACCCGGCTATCGTTGCTTATTTATTAATAAATGTTTATTTATCTCAGTAAATAAATAAATAGAAATGCTTAATTCATCTTTAAAAGTTAAACTTACACTATGTGCAAAAATTACTTAAAAGATGACACAGTATTTAAAAATGTTACATTATTTTAATACCTTAGTACTTTCAACTATAAAAACTTAGTCTTCTTCAGAGGAATATACGAAATACAACAGTTATTGACGCCTAATTTTCAAAATCCACGTAGATGGTGACGAAAGGAGTGAAAGTGGAAGTTAATTTATAGATCCGGAAACATTGGAAAAATAAAACATGGATATAGGGAATTCTTTATCATTCTTTAAGTAAACTGAGCCAAATTCTGGGTATGTTGTAGGATAAAACGTCATTACAAACAGTATTTTCCTTAGTAATAATTTCTATTGATTCGCGGATAATTAAATCATGATAATTCTTTGAGGGATATATAATTTTTGCGTCTTCGAAATAAACTTGTATATTCTGCTTCTGGTTAAGTCTTGATAGGGCTGTAATAGGTCGGTTATACTTTAAATCTCTCAAATGTTCTTTAATATTAACTTTAAGTTTACGCGATGTCATTCCTATGTATTCGAGATAAATATCTTCGGTTTTCAGTGGAATTACATATACCCCAGAAACTTCATCCCTCGGGATCGGGTTCATTTTGGCACTAATCAGATCTTTCAGTTTTGCAGGAGGAGTGGCGACCAAGCTTACGCCAAAGCGAAAAAGTGCATGTCTGAGTTTTTCTAAAAGTCCTGGTATGTACTTCATTTTGCAATATCTCATATTACTCCGTGAAGTTTTTTGTATTTTCATATGGTTCTTCTGCGAGTTGATTAGCTTATCAATAATGCGTATTGGGAAACCATTCTCAACTGCAATGTTTCTAATGGTATTTAATTCATTTTCAAGGTGATTAATAGAGAAAACACTAAACGCTCGTCTTATATAAAAGTTGAACGGAGCAAGTTTGTAGTTAAAAGGTGATGTACTTTCAAAAGGAATGGTGCTTTTAGATTTATTTACTTTCTTGTAGACTGTGCGCTCAGTTGTTAAGTTTGATAAATTTTTTATTACCATTATGTCACGAAATGACAGCTGGTTATTATTTTCTATTTCGATGGTAAATTTTATGTTAGGGTCCATATTATTTATTCTGTTAAGAAATGCATACAGTTCAGATAAACCTTGATCCAATACTATGAAAATGTCGTCCACATAACGATACCATACTGACGGAGTAAAAACGCTGTTTGTTAAAATTCTTTCTTCAAATGGACGTAATTTGAATTCGGCTAAAATACTTGAGATGGGAGAAGCCATTGGTGCTCCTTTAGTGTGCTTATAAATCTTCTTATTAAACATGAAAATATTATTTCCAGTTACTAGTTTTTTAAGTCCAGACTTTACGGTGGTCTTCATTTCTGAGTTTAATGATGGCTCGTTATCAATAAAGTTATTAATGAATAATTTTACTTCGCCGACGTTGACGAAGTAAAATTATTTTCATGTTTAATAAGAAGATTTATAAGCAGACTAAAGGAGCACCAATGGGTTCCCCCATCTCAAGTATTTTAGCCGAATTCAAATTACGTCCATTTGAAGAAAGAATTTTAACAGACAGCGTTTTAACTCCGTCAGTATGGTATCGTTATGTGGACGACATTTTCATAGTATGGGATCACGGTTACTTTTGAAAGTACATCACATTTTAACTACAAACTTTCTCCGTTCAACTTTTATATAAGACGAGCGTCTAGTGTTTGCTCTAATTATCAACTTGAAAATGAATTAAATACCATTAGAAACATTGCAGTTGAGAATGGTTTCCCAATACGCATTATTGATAAGCTAATCAACTCGCAGAAGAACCATATGAAAATACAAAAAACTCCACGGAGTAATATGAGATATTGCAATATGAAGTACATACCAGGACTTTTCGAAAAACTCGGACATGCACTTTTTCGCTTTGGCGTAAACTTGGTCGCCACTCCTCCTGCAAAACTGAAAGATCTGATTAGTGCCAAAGTGGACCCGATCCCGAGGGATGAAGTTTCTGGGGTATATGTAATTCCACTGAAAACCGAAGATATTTATCTCGAATACATAGGCATGACTTCGCGTAAACTTAAAGTTCGTATTAAAGAACATTTGAGAGATTTAAAGTATAACCGACCTACAACAGCCCTGTCAAGACTTAATCAGAAGCGGAATATACAAGTAAATTTCGAAGACGCAAAAATTATATATCCCTCAAAGAATTATCATGATTTAATTATCCACGAATCAATAGAAATTATTACTAAAGAAAATACTGTTTGTAATGACGTTTTATCCTACAACATACCCAGAATTTGGCTCAGTTTGCTTAAAGAATGGTAAAACGAGTAATTTTCCACTTCCCTATATCCATGTTTTATTTTTCCAATGTTTCCAGATCTATAAATTAACTTCCACTTTCGCTCCTTTCGTCACCATCTACGGGGATTTTGAAAATTAGGCGTCAGTAACTGTTGTATTTCTTATATTCCTCTGAAGAAGACTATGTTTTTATAGTTGAAAGTACTAAGGTATTAAAATAACTTAACATTTTTAAATGCTGTGTCATCTTTTAAGTAATTTTTGCACATAGTATAAGTTTAAGTTTAATGTTTATTTACCTTTTTTTCTTTTTATTAAAAAAAAATGTTATAAATTGTTTTGTTCTATAGTTATTAATTAGTTTTTTTTTATTTATTGTTATTTCATTTTAAAAATAATAGAAAATAATTTAAAAATATATATGCAACTGGTTTTCGAAAACGAGGTTTTCGCCAAATTGTTGAAAAAAAAAAAAAAAAAAAAAAAAAAAAATCACGCCAAACCCAATTAAATATTGCAACAAATCCTGACATTTAATTTCAAATTCAAAGCATTTTTTTTTAATGGTACTACTTACAGGGTTTTTCACAAAGGACCCCTAACTTTAAAAATCAATAACTCCGAAACGGTGATAGATAGAAACATGAAACCAGTGGTATGTTTAATAAAAAAATCGTAAGAATCTTGTACATAAATCTCAAAATTTAGTTCAAAATAGCCCCGAAGGATGGCGCTGAGAGCGTTAAAATCCTTGGGCGTGTTCAAGATGAACGCGCGCCGCGCGCTCGAGCTCAGGAGACAGGAACATGGAGTGAGTCTTTATCGTAGATGGAATAAATGTTCAGTACGTTCAGGAAAGGATCTTGGATTTGATTAATGCTAATTATAAAGATAATCTGTTGTAAATGAAAGGTGAGCTAGATAGCTGAATGGATAGAGCATTAAACTCGAGACTAGGGGTTATGGATTCGAATCCTTCGCGCACCAAATTGTGTTTATGATTTGTTCATTTTACTGGTTCCTTTATATTTTTCATAATAAATAAGAAATTTTTGGTAAAGATAAATTTTTATGTTAATAATACAGAAGTACGTGTGAATTTTTATTTTTATCAAAACTAGGATGCAGATCATATTTTACGGTGTTAAAATCAACATGGAAAATATTATAAAAATAAAATGTAATAGATGTACATTATTTTAATTAAAAATATCTGAACACATATTTTCTGGAAGAGATAAAATATATGACGTTTCTCGTATAGTTTTGTAGTGAATAATGTATGGTTAGAATGTTTATAACTTTTCTACTGAGAGTATAAGTATTTTGTTTATACTAGCGTGATTTTGAGTGCCATTTGTTTCTTATGTTTTATGATGTATTTTGGTCTGTTATCCATACGGTGTTAAAATATGCAATCATAAAATAAGAAATATATATAATAAAACCTTCTCTGAAAAATTATCTAACTAACAGTTCAAATTCCATTGAAATCCCTCCAGTATAGTAGATTACAAATAAATCTATGCTAATAAAAGAACAAATAGCTCTGTCTGTGTGTCTGTGTGCCTGTGTGCGGTGGCTAGCAAAGTTTACAACACGTACGAGGTTCAAAATATTTGTGAGTATAGCCCAAAGTCTCTCCAGATATAACTGGTTCTTAGAATTTAAAAATTCTAATTAACATCTGAGTTATTAATTATCAACCGTCACTCACTTTAATTAAAAATTCATCTCGAACGGGAAAATCTCTGACGCATGCGCTGAAGGCGCTGATACGCAAATGAAGAATGGAAAAAAATATTTCGTGGGTATTTTGTCATTATTTATTAACTAACATCGTCCAAACCGCTTAGTAAAAATAAAAATAGAAGGCATGTTTTGAAAGATTGTACTCTTACGTCTCAAATGCTGTAATCAATTAAAGAATATATCGCAATTAACCCATTGAAAATAAAGTTCAAAAAGGTTGTTTTTTTCGAAAAACGTTTTTCTCCCTTATTGCAACATGTCCCCAAGATGCAATTTTAAAGGTACTGACAAACCAGAAGTATGCCTATAAAGCTGACATCTTCTTCAAATCGATGGTGTAATCGGTTTTTTAAAATATGAATTTCAACCCTTTCAAATACACCGTCAAATGCAGATCACTTTACTCCTCATTAAGAGGATTTACATTTCGGTGCGAATTCTCTCCTTTCGGTTAAACGTTTACCCTCTAAAATATGCAAAATTTTTTTATGAAATTTTAAAAAGGGCTTGGTTTTAGTTATATTTACGATCCATTAAAATGTTAAAGACTTTGGACAATAATCATCTATTTTTTTATTAATTAAACCGATGCAAAGAAAAACGAAATGAAGAAAACATTTTTGCTCCGTAAGGGAACCTTAATTGACTAATGTTCGTATTCACCATCTACCTCGACTTGGAAAACCTCTGTCGAACGCTCAAATGAAATTCACGATAGCATTTGATAGGATATTATCAAGGAGACATCCAATCAGGATTAAAGGTGCATACCGTTTGAGCTTTCGACCGAGATTATCGGTATAACTCGGGGTCGAAGTAGTTGGTGAATACGAGCGTAAATATTTTTTATCGATGGGCTTTACCCACGAATGGCAACAGCCACGCCTCTGCAGGGAAAAACCCTCCGAAAAAGATTTTATTGGATGAAGGGGGAGCAGTGTTAAAATGTTCTTCACGTCTAATGCTGCTTTTCTCCTGTTTACCAGCAGCTGACGTCACATGGGTAAAGTCCATTGTGGTGTAGTCGCTTAACGCCTTAGTTTACTGTACGAACGTACCGTGGTTCGAAACTCGATAGGGCTAAGTTGGAATTTTAATTATTTCATTTTTGCTATTTTAAGGATTTCATTCTTCTTTTAAAGGATCTAATGTAAAAAAAAAAAAAAAAAAAAAAAAAAAAAAAAAAAAATCGCATTTGTAAATCAATATGGCAATAAGTAAAATACATACAGCAAATATTGTTAACGTTAAAACAATTAAATTATTAAAACAAAACAAAACAAAAATTACGTATAAGTGAATCGAAAAAAGAATTACTACATTTAATAAATCTCATTGTTCAACGTATTTAATTAAATGAAATTTTGTATTTTGTATTTTGTATTTTTTTTTTTTTTTTTTTTTTTTTTTTTTACAATTTTAAGGGTTTCTAATAAAAGAAACAAAACAAAAATTACACATAAGTGAATAAAATTATGAAAAAAAATTACTACATTTAATAAATCTCATTGTTCAACGTATTTAATTAAAAGAAATTTTGTATTTTGTATTTTTTTTTCTTTTTAAACAATTTTAAGGGTTTCTAATAAAAGAAACAAAACAAAAATTGCCCATAAGTGAATAAAATTATGAAAAATAAAATTACTACATTTAATAAATCTCATTGTTCAACGTATTTAATTAAAAGAAATTTTGTATTTTGTATTTTTTTTTCTTTTTAAACAATTTTAAGGGTTTCTAATAAAAGAAACAAAACAAAAATTGCCCATAAGTGAATAAAATTATGAAAAATAAAATTACTACATTTAATAAATCTCATTGTTCAACGTATTTAATTAAAAGAAATTTTGTATTTTTTAAAACAATTTTAAGGGTTTCTTATTAATTATTATTCTTAAGATTAATTATTATTCTTAATTATTCTTAATTTTAAATCAATTGAATTGTTTGAGGAAAAAATTACACATACATTAATCGGGTTGGGTTGAGTTGATTATTTTTGACGGCCGCTTATCTACTCGAAGGATATAGGCCCTAGGGGAGTGCCGTCCGTGGGTGGTATTTCTAATGGTACCTAAAACGTATTTATGCATGGAAAATCCAAGGTTTCGAAGAAAACCACGATAACTCCGAAACCGTTAGGCCGACGGGCGCTATTGGGATCGAACCCAGCACCTCCCGTCTACCAGCTTCGAGAGCAGAACCTCTCAGCCACTAGTGGATCCATAAATTAATCGTATAATAATAATAATAATAAACTACATTTTACATTGTCCAATCGATTTAATTTTTTTCTTTCAATTTTAAGAGGTATTTTATATCTATACAAATAAAAACATTACTTTCACTTATAAAACCTCTCGCTAGATAGCGGCCAAATTTTTTTGTCTAAAGACATAAAATGGTACAAACTTGGCCATGCATAGAGTCTGTCCGTTATAGTAATAATTCCAATACAGGGCCCCCACTATAAGTAAGATACAATAAAACCTGCTTAGACGGAAACGCAACGACAAGTGATAAACTCCGTTTTATGCAGGCTCTTTAAATTGATCAAAGCATTACTGCAATTTTTGTGGGGGGGGGGGGGAGCTAAAGCCTGTTTTTTTTTTCAGTTTTATTGCACAATTCCTTTATAAACAGGCTTTACTCTATTAGAAAATCAATTTGCTGGATAGTACCTTTTTTAAAATCTATATAGTAGTATTTTCTTGCAATTTTATTATTCCTTTTTCAGTACTACAGTTTATGATGTATTTGTAATTACTTTTTCATCTAAAAATTTTAAATAAAAATTCAAAATTGCGCTACAAATTTCAGGTTTCTTTAACACGGCAGTAGTCGCGGGTCGGTCTTTTTTCCGCCCATATGAAATATCTTCTCCTAACACGAATCAACTTACAAATAGAATAGAGAACTACCATGTAGCTGACTTTAAATGTTTCTGAACCACCCCAGTGAAGTGTCAAGAAAATCTCTGTTTTTTTGTTCAAGTACATTTTCACAAGCAAAGTTAAATTTTGTGGAAATGTCTACACAACGATCCATAATGTCAAATTATTTTTCCTTTACTCATTATTCCAAATTTCATGAATAAAATGTATAATTTAAGTAAACTGCAAAACTTATAACTTCATTGATATGTAATATTCGAATATTAATCGAAGAACGTTTCCTATTTTGCATTTTTGTATGCGGGCACCCGGCGGCAAAGAGACAGAGCGCGACTAATAACGTTCTGAAAAAAGACGAGACTACTGTCGGGTTAAAAATATTATTACGGGCCCGGACAACGCCGGGTGGGACAGCTAGTTTCGTAATATGTTGAATCACAATCTTGGTTTATAAACAGCATTCTATCTATCACGAAAAATATAAAGCAACTGATAAATCATTTTTAAATAAATAAAAGGAAAATTGTTAAAATTTTTAGATCTCCAATTGAATTGTTAAATTGTATCAATCAACCTACCAAACAAAGCATAACCAATAAAACATAAGCACAAAATGCACAATCACGTGATCAAATCGTCCACATAATTTTTCTGGATTGCGCGCGCAAAGTATTTGTGTGGTTGACTGAACGCTGATCCAACTGATGTAGATAAAGTAGGTCATGTGATGCTTTTCCCGAATATTTTGAATTTTATCCAAGTGAACATAGGCATCTATTCCTGTTACGAAAACCATGTTTTGGAAGGATAAAGAAATATAGTCGTTAGTTTTACCTGTTTTGAACCATAAAAATAATGAAATAATTGAATAGTTTTAAAATTCCTTTCTTTGATAAGACCTACTCCATGGCAAAAACTTCTCAGCGCGTGCGCGGCGTGAGCTGCACTTCTGAACAGAGCCCTGCTAAAGACGGTTCAGAAGCACAGAAAGACTAGCCGTCGAAGATTTCGCCATTGAAATCTGACCTCTATTAGCGTATAGTGAAAATAATTCCGAAAACTATGTATGCCTTGGAGGAACGTGTGTTATTGTGTTGGAGTACCACCGATTAAACCAGAGTCCTACTGCCACAAGGAGAGTTTTCAAACGCGATTTCAAGTCGCAAAAGGCCCAGATGGGAAAACAATTCGTGAGCTTTTCAAAAAATTTCAAGAGACAGGCAAAGTGGCCGATGTGTTATTCGGAAATGTGGGTCCGACGCACTCCGTCGTTACTGCTGAAAATTCAACGACACTTGGAGCAGTTATTCAGCGTAATCCGAATAAATCAGTCCGCAGACTTGCAGCTGAATCCGGAATCAAGCCATCCAGCACGTACAGCTGCCTGTGGAAAACATTATTCATGTTTCCTTACAAGTTTCAATGCCGAAACGCCATACTAGTTCGAGCTGAACGACAACCAGAGGATTTCGCTAACGAGATGCTCGACAAGATCAATAGTTCTGGTTTCGATATCGGCCGAATATGGTTTACGGATGAGGCCCATTTTTATCTGGATGTTGTCGTTAACAGACACAATTGGCGATTTTGAGGTACAGAAAATCCACTTTTGACTCACGCACGACCAATCTATAGCCAAAAACTTACAGTTTGGGCTGCAATATGTCGCAAAGGCATTATTGGGCCCTTTTTCTTTCGAGAAACGGTGACGACTGAGCGGTATATTGCGGTTTTGAAACAATTTGTTGGCACTCAACAAGCGTTAGAAGATCAACCAGGCACGGCATGGTTCATGCAAGATGGGGCTCGTCCGCATCGTACACAAAACGTTTTTGACTTTCTAGATGAATACTTTGACGATAGAGTTATTGCGTTGAACTATTCGACAGTGAAAGGAATAGGCATGGAGTGGCCTCTGTATTCACCCGACCTCACTCCCTGCGATTACTTTTTGTGGGGCACACTAAATGACATTGTTTACCGGAACAATCCTTCAACACTCGGCGAGCTCGGAGAGGCTGTTTGTCAAGCTCGTGTATGGATTTCCGGTGACACACTACAGAGAGTCACTGACAATTTCATTCTGCGTTTGCGACATTTCTGTTGTGTAAAATGTACACCTTGTGAATGACTTTTAATGTGATACAGCCTATTTATCGCAGTGTCATGTATCGGCGATATATTTAACTAAATTTTGAAATTTATTTATAAGATTCTTACGATTTTTTTAATAAACATACCACTGGTTTCATGTTTCTATCTATCATCGTTTCCGAGTTAATGATTTTTAAAGTTAGGGATCCTTTGTGAATTTAACCAAAATACTTACTTATACTTTCAGTAGAAAATTTATAAACATTCTAATCATACTTTATTCACTACAAAACTATACGAGAAACGTCATATATTTTACCTCTTCTAGAAAATATGTGTTCAGATATTTTTAGTTAAAATAATGTACATCTATTACATTTTATTTTTATAATATTTTCCATGTTCATTTTAACACCGTAAAATATGATCTGCATCCTAGTTTCAATAAAAATAAAAATTCACACGTACTTCTGTATTATTAACATAAAAATTTATCTTTACCAAAAATATCTTATTTATTATGAAAAATATAAAGCAATCAATAAAATGAAAAAATCATAAACACAATTTGGTGCGCGAAGGATTCGAATCCATAACCCCTTGTCTCGAGTTTAATGCTCAATCCATTCAGCTATCTAGCTCACCTTTCATTTGCAACAGATTATCTTTATAATTAGCATTAATCAAATCCAAGATCCTTTACTGAACGTACTGAACATTTATTCCATCTACGATAAAGACCCACTCCATGCTCCTGTCTCCTGAGTTCGAGCGCGCGGCGCGCGTTCATCTTGAACACGCCCAAGGATTCTTAACGCTCTCAGCGCCATCTTTTGGGGCAATTTTGAACTAAATTTTGAGATTTATGTACAAGATTCTTACGATTTTTTATTAAACATATCACTGGTTTCATGTTTCTATCGATCACCGTTTCCGAGTTATTGATTTTTAAAGTTAGGGGCCCTTTGTGAAACACCCTGTAGTTATCCTGTCGACCAATTTCGCAAAATTATATAAATCGCCAAAGCACTCACCAAATTATACAAATTGACGAAATTTTTATTTTAAATAACGAAAGAACAAATAAAGGCACATATGTCATATATGCAGAAAAATTTGCATGGCGCAATTTATTTCTGACGCCAATGTCGTATACGCAACGGTTACTTAACTATGCCCAAATAAATTAGTATAGCATAAATAAAAATAACAATAAAACGTCGAAATAAAAATCAATTGATAGCGAAAACACGTTTAACTTCCTTACAGTCCAGTGAATGTGACATTTACGATCAACTACTATTGGCATTTAATCATATAGTCTGGCGATAGATTTTTGGTCGATTGGATAACCAACTAGTTCCGTTTTAATTTACCACTCAAAAAATAAAAAAAATGCTAACTGGTAAGTTAAAAAAATGCTAACTGGTAAGTTAAAAAAAAGCTATTGGCGAGATTTGCACCCGGCTAACATAAAAGTACAAAGAATGCTTTGCGATCATGGCATCTTTTATGAAGTTTTATTCGAAAAATTAACTTTGATTCTTTAAACAAAATGGAAACCTTTCTAATGAAAAGCGAAGGGTTGTAACTGTTTATGGGAGTTACATGACTTGGACTATTATAATATAAGTGAAATGATGGCGATAGAATAATATTTGGCGACTTATCGCCTGTGGCTGGCTAACATTAAAGTACCAAAATGGCCACCTGGAATATAAAAAGCGAAGGGATCCACCCGGAACTGTTGATAATACTCACAAGACTTAGGATATTATTATAGAGATTGTTTTCAATTCTAAAAACAGCGCAAAGAATGATATTTCCTAACGATTAAAAATTTATTTACACGTGACTATTAAAAACAGAAAGAAAACTTTTAACACTTACTCATTTAATAGTAATTTTAAAGCAGAAAAATATTGAAAATTAAGTCTTGAAAATTTTATTTACACGTGAATATTAAAAGAGAGAGGAAACGTTAAAATAATAAATACATTAATATGCGTTTAATTCTTTCAGGGGCAAGGCACTTCTATTCTGTAAAATGTTGAAATCAGTGAATGGCACAAGAATTTTCAAACAAATTTCGAAATACGAAAATGCTTTTGTTCCCATACTTGGACACCCAGCCAGGACGCCAACCGTTAGGCTAATGGACCGCATGTCCTGGCGGAAAACCCTCTCCACCAATCCAGCTCCACCTCATCCGCCGGGACAGGTTTACCAACGGCAATTATTTAATCAAATAAAATAGAAAAACAAAAGCACAATCCTGTGCAGCATAGATTCCTGCTATGCCAACAAAAGTTAACAAAAACGATGTTTATAGGTTCCATGCAAATTTAATATAAAATAAAAACTAAGATTAACTAACCTGAATGAACAAAAATCGCATGTTTAGAGGTTACATGCAACTCTGGCAAAAACAAAATTAAACTAAGATAACATAATTCGCATGTTTATGGGTAACATGCAACCAGTGGCGTATCAAAGTCTATACTGATAAATAGTTCATGCATAATGTCTATACAAAGTCCCAAACTTAACGCACCACATTCACAGACAGAGTCAGAGAAGACGATCCTCAAAGTTCAGTCATTACACTTCAATATCCATAGTCATGTAACATCACCAAAATGTAACTCAGTAAAAGGTCCACTTCAATGACCCTCTACCATCTCCGAAAGTCTGGAACACTGCAGCACCAATGTCGCACCTTTTTAAAAGCATATATCACTTCCACAATGACCAACGTTCAGATCATCAAATGAATGGCACCCCAATCTTCCGTAGAAGACAGGAAGTCCCAGCTCAAATACCATCTTCCACATACTAATCACTATCTGACAGTTGTATAGGATAGTATATTCTGATAAATTAAACAATGGTTGTAGCATACTACAGACACAATATATGATATTTAAGAATTCTGAGTATTATTAAAAACAAGTCAGCAGTAACTGATGACGATCCATGCATCAGGACCAAAGAAACACACTATATTATGTTTAAAACTTGTATTTTATGAACGAGTACAATTCATTAAGGACGTTATAGTTAGCACAGAGCTTTCTATAGTTTTCTTTACAAAAAAGAACTCTGGATATATTTTGGCGAACTGTAAGTGAGTTATTAAAATAGAAAAAATAAGGCATTTTGGGACATCTTCCAAATAAATAGTGTCTAACATTCCCTTTATAACCACAGTCACAGAGGTCACTATTTCTCTTTCCGATTTTCTTCAGGTACTCGGGAAAGCTGCCATGAGCAGTAATAAAATATTGTAATAACTGGCCTGAACGTACAAAGTTTTCATCCACCCTATTTAATACTGTATAAGTGTCTCTACCTTTACCACTATGCCTCCACTCTCTTTGCCAATCCTTTACCGTATTCATTTTGCAAATTCTCTTAATTAAGGTGACAGGAAAAGGAACATTCTCGGTAATATTAGCATTTTCACGATTAATAGCCTCTTTCGCAAGAGTATCTGCTCGTTCATTTAGAAGGGTTCCGACGTGTGCACGGGTCCACCCAATAATCACAATCTTGTCAGGATGCTGTATCAAATTAGTATAAATCTCTTTAATTATCAAATTTGCGGGAAAATTTCTTTGTAGAGCTAGAGTTCAAGATTTGTTGGCGGTATATATATAAACTTTCTTGTAATCGGTATCCAAAAACCAATTAATAGCATATTTAATCGCTATCAACTCAGCCTGATAAATTGAATTCATCTTATTTAACGACATTTTAAAATCTTCAATAAATTCACCATACAGATAAACTGTATATGCGGCACCCACGCCAGCTATCATTTTCGATCCATCCGTGTACACGATGGGAACTTTCTGTTCTTTAATATCATCATCCGATTTATCTGTGATTTGTAGGTTATGCATTGCAGTATACTTAGGAAAATCTTTTGTTGCAAGATTAATCATTATATTCTGTCTTTTTATTACTACATCCTCATATTTTATATTGTCCTTTCCAATCATTATGTCATATTTCTTAACCAGATATCTTAAACTAATGTGCAAAGGAGGGATTCCGTTTAGTACGCACAGTGCATCCGTAGAGACTGTCCTGTATGTAGGCAAGATGGTGAGAAGACCTAATCGCTGGCATGAGCTTAATTTACTAAGTGCATGTTCTTTCAAATCTCTGTACCAAACCTCAGCACCATAAACTATCTGCTTTTCTATTACTGTCTTATACCATATTTTTCGGAAGTTCGCTTGGAGTCCTCGATCCCGTTTATCTGTTTTCTTAATGTTTGATGCCAGATCTCTAATTTTTTCTCTGATGTTTTCCAAATGTGAGATCCAATTGAACTTCGCGTCCAATGTCAATCCTAGATAAGTGATGGTATCTTTAATTGGTATTGAGATGTTGTCAATTTTGAAGATGGGATGCCGATTTTCCAAAAGATATCTACCGAAAAGCATGCCCATGCACTTTTCCCTGCTTATCGTTAGTTTTAGTTCATTGCTAATATCCGCAAACCACTTAATACGATCATTCATGTTCCTCTCTAATTCGGCTCTGGTGTCAGCACCAGCAAAAATTACGAAATCATCGGCATAGGACAGAATTTCTTCAAACTTGATCCTGTATTTCTTCAGTAAATAATCGGCGACAATCAGCCACAACAATGGGCCAAGGCAACTGCCTTGGGGACAGCCTTTAAAAAGTGCGAACCAGATGATTCCGTTCGTAAAGCTGAATCCAATTCGTCTATTGCTGATGTAGTTCTTCAAAATTCTTTTAAGATAATCCGATATCGGTAAACCATCAATAATTTCCGCAAGTGTCATCCAATCCACCGCATCAAATGCTGCTTGTATGTCAATCGAAGTGATTGCATAGTACTTGTTAGATCTAAGTTTATCTCTTATCAACTCCCTCAAAAAATGGATTGCAGTCACCGTACTCCTCTTCTCTCTAAAGCCATATTGAGCCTCATCCCAGAATCCTATTGATTCTAACAATGGCATTGTTCTAATCTTGATAATTCTTTCTAATAATTTACCAAAAATGCTAAGTAAAGTAATTGGCCTAAACGATCTAGCACTTTTCCCATCTTTGTTCCGTTTACGAAAAAAGATAACTAATCCATTTTTCCATATCCTAGGAAAATGCCCGAATCTAAAACAAGCCGTGAAGAGTTTTCTAACATAGTTTGGGCATGCTTTACAAATATTCTTCACTATCAGAGCATCGATTGCATCATAACCCGGAGCCTTATTATTTTTTTGACAAGACATAGCATATCGCATTTCTCTAGTTGTCACCTCCATTACATCACCCGCAACCTTGCCTGTTGAAGTAAAATTAAAAATTTCGGTGGGAATTTTGTCAACGCTAAAATGTTCTTTCATCAGATCCTTTGCTACATCGTCGTATGAATCAAATGGTGTCGAATTATCAAATCTTGTAAAAATAAAATCACTTGGCTTTGTAGCTTTACCAGTGATGTACTTATACAGAGTCCCATAAGTATCCAAAGTATCATGACAAAAGTTTGTCCACGAATCTCTTTTCGCCTTTTTTACCATTTTTTTATATTCTCTTCTATGTTTAATATATATTTCTTTCAAGTTTACATCTTCTGGGTTCCTGATATATCGTTTGTAATGTGCAGACACCTTATTTCTTGCAGATCTTAACTTTTCACTAAACCATTTTATGGTTGGTTTGTAGGACAAAGTATCTTTTCTAAAATGCTTCTCTGACATTTCTGTCACTATTTTCATAAAATTCTCTACGTGACCATCCAAATCACTAGTATTATTAATCAATATAAGATCTTGTAACCAATTTTTCTCAAATTTCCTAATATCTTCAATAAATTTCCGAAAACTTTTATTCTTTGTTTTGAACCTCTGTCGTAATCTAATTATAGGGGTATAATTCAAAGAAAACCTTATGTAACGGTGATCACTGTAGGAGAATATTTTGTCGTCGACAAACCAGTTATTCAGTTTATCACATATTTCCAGACCGCCAAGTGTCAAGTCCGGACGACCCTTCTGTGTGCCCTGCACAAACGAGTGTGGAGCGGTGACATCATTCATGATTCTCAGTTGTTTTTCTACAAGGTGTTCCAGGAATATTTCTGTACGTTCCGTTTGACGGGCGTAGCCCAGGTCCATGATTGGCACATTAAAATCGCCAGCTATCAGGATCTTATCAAAATTGTTAAAATGTGAACCAAGATCCACAAAGTCTTTATCTATATTGTTATTAGGAGGTGAATACTGAGAACAAATAAAAATAACATCATCATTTACATTTAAAGAGATGGTAATGGAATTATCCAGGGTCAGGTTACTAATCACGGCATAATCCCTGTTAGTTATTATGATAGCAGAATTATATCTTAAAGAGAAGTAGATTGGCCAGTCTGGTGGAATGCCAGGAGCCTCATAATCAGAAACATAGATATCTTGGCAAAGAACTAGATCTATATTATTAGACAAAACATACTGTACCAAAGCATCGCTTGCATCACCACAGTGATGCAAGTTCACCTGCACAAAATTCAACAAACCAACATGAGAAACACCCGTGACAGTGCCCTTAGCTATGATTAGCTACTATCTTCAGTCTATATTTCTGGAATGCCGGACAATTACTGCTATCAGCACGATGACTGCAATCCCCATTCACATCATCAAAATAACAATTTGAGCAACAAAGAGTATCCGATTTACAATCTTTCAAGTAATGATCAGCAGCACATTTAACGCAGTTAACTCTCTCAGTACAACTATTGGACATATGCCCGAACCTCTGACATTTAAAGCATCTGGTTATTGACACAAACTCAACCATCCTATATCTTTCAAAGTCAATGCATATTCTTTTCATTTTCAGTAGGATATTCTTACACTCTTCGTCCACATCTATCAGCCAATTATTTTTAACCTGCTTGGTTTCAATTTTACGTATTATCCGCACTTCCCTATCTGTTCCTTTCATTAAACTTTCTATTATCGCCTTCGTAGTTGAGTCTACATCAGAAGACTGTAGCTTTCTTTTAAGTCCCATCATAGTATCATCCGACGAGCCGTCCTGCAAACACTTTTCCACTTCCTGCTTTACATCCTCCTCTTTAAGTTCTGGATCAACACTTAAAATCAGTATTCTCTCCCTTCTTCTGATCGGAACATTTATCTTCGCAATATCCTTAATCTCTTCTGAATCTGCTAGAGAATCTCTAATCACATCCACCTCTGCTTTGGTCTTATATTTCAGTATCACCCTGTTAGTCTTAGTAGTTATGATGTCCTTTGGCAATGGGAGATCTTTATTCCTTTTATTAACCAACTTGATCTTTTCCCTCAGTTGTGAAACATCTTGGTTCTCCTCGTTCGGTGTCACTATTACCGTGTGCTCATCTCTCCTTTTCTGTATTACTTCCTTAGGTTTCGTCTGGACCTCCTCAATTGAGCTAACAGAAGTTCTACTGATTTTCTGGGCTAAATCTGACATCATTGCGTTATATTCAGCGCGGTCATCAAGTCTTGCTTTCATAACTTTATTGTCCTCCGATATTTTGGTACATTGTTTTAGGATAAAATCTAAAGCCTTCTTTACGCAATTCACAGTTGGTGTCGATATTTTATTACCCCTTGAACTCTTATGTTCTAACAAATCATGAATTTTCGCATTGATATCCATAACTACCTCGATAAATCTTTTACCTTCAGCATTCTTGATCCACTGTTCTACATTATCATCAGCCATTCTACCAATCCTAGAACCCTACAAATACCACCAAAGACTTTTAATACAACCCAAAGACCCTCTATCGACAATAATTATCACAAAAGACCCTCTAACTGAAAAAGCAAAACAAACCACCGACAATTCACTAGCATACGTTTACAATGAGAACTACCTTTCAGCTTATATAAGAGACCGTGTGGTCAGAAAAAACACAAATGATCCAATTAAAAAGCGAAACAGGAAAACACGATTCAAGTATAAGAGAAACAACAGCTAATAAATCACCGGGTAATAGAATCAATAACCGCTGGATAAAAGGATCAGCCCACGAAAACTGCTTCACTAGACATGTGACACAAAAAGGACTAAAAATACCAATTTAGAGAAGTAATACCACGTGCAGCACAGTCAAAAAAAAAAAACCCTCACACACCACGTGACCAAACTACACACAATAATTGTAAACAAACAATAACAAGATCGCAGTAACCACGGCAACAAAGACACAGACTACCAAAAATAAAAGTACTCTAAAAAATATACGTCACTACTAAATCACCACACAATACTTCACAAAGCACTGTGATCGCAAATGACATCAGCAAGAAAAATATACAGGAAGCAAACAACTAAACACAACTCAAACACAAAAATGGCTACCAAAACAAAATGTCAGAAATTAAAAGAAACGCTCGCCGAAAAACTTCAAAAATAGATATCTCAATAAATAACAAGAATAATTAAACGAAAAGTAAGCGAAAAGAAAGCTCAGGTAAGATTACATAAACAATATTAGTATCAGTAAGAAATATGCATAAATTAAATAGATAATAGCTAACTTAGAAAACTTAACGTTAAAGCGTGTCTTTTGTCATGCAAGAATCAATGTAAAAAATTTTCAAAGTCCGGTAACTACAAAAATAATGCAAATAATTAAATAACACTCATAACACAGTAGGATAATAGAAACAGGAAAAGGATTATGCCAAAAAATTAGAACTGGATCCGATAATTACCCAAATAATAGACTTTATCGCAGGAGCACCAAAAACAATTCAACTTCAATGGCGGAAAGCTTTTCCTTTTTTTGTTCCCATACTTAATAAAAGGAAAATTTTCATTCCAATACTCTGGTGCCAATGTGGCATTTGAGAATTAAAATTAAGTGGTCCAACAATGAACTACCGCCCTTGAAGGGGGTTAAAGCGGTAAATTGTAGTAATTGTAGTAAATTGTATTATGTCAATCGCTTTATAACGCTGTTAAAAAATACCGGGAGGCAAAGACTCTGTTTACTTAATTCATTTTATTTTAGCTTCCTTTCAAATGTTTGACTGGTCTTCTTTAATCAAGTACGAAAACAACCATTGGATCTCTCAACAGCAGTTGATTCGGCCTTAAATTTTCGCAATCAAAGGGATTTGAATGGAAACCCGTTTACAGAGAGATCGCTATAGGTTTTTCATTATAATTCAATCTTCTCTAATCTTTTTAAAACCGATCAAATTAGCATGATTTTAGATTCTGCTGTGTCTGAACGGAGGTTGGCGAGCGTAGATTGCAGGGGGCAGAGCCCCTAGTATATATGTACGTATATATATTTACAGTGGTATGCCACTTTGTAAGACCAAAAGGTTGGCGATTTTTAAGATTTATTTTCACGATTAGTAACTGGTAAAACAAAATGTTTATTTTTTCACTAAACGAGCATATTTGTATCTATTTTGGGAAATATTTATTTATAAAAATATTATACTGGTGACGTTATCATTTTATTTAAGTGACGTGTGTGCAGAGTGAACGGCTTTGCACGGCACCGGACTCAAAGATTCATCTAAAATTCAAATACTGTAAGGGTTATGAAAGAGAATTATATTTGCGGAGCATAGATGTATTTTAACTGAAATGGACCCATTGATAATAAAATGGCACTTAAGCCACCTACACTAAGGTTTTATTAGTATTAAATATTAAGAAAAATATCAAACAATTATTTTTTCAGCATTAAAAAGGTTCACCGCCTCCCCCCCCCCCCCCCACCTTCCGTCCGAAAAAAAAAATCTTTTATAATCATCGACAAGTTTTCAATAATCAATTCATCATCGGTTCAAACCTGCACTGAATTTTGAAAAATTTCCTTTCCGGAAAATAACTTACTTAGTTTTCAGCCGACTTACGGTTCCTCTGAAATGCCTGTAACTTTATAAATGATTTTAAGAATCAAAAATTTCTTCACACACATAATGAACTCTTTATTGTTTTTAATTCATTCATACTGGTTGTTAAAGATAACATACGAATTTACATTTTTTCAACCGAGTGAAAAAGTCACTAGGCCGGTTGTCGAACCCATTACCTGTGGCTTGAATTGCCACTGTTTTGCCTATAGAGCTACATAGACTAACAATAATCACTACATTAATTTTAACATAATTATTCTAAATGGTAAGTAAATCATATCAGATGCTAATTTCCAACTGGGCGGAAAATGCCCCGACCAGGATTCTAACCAGGGATCTCTCGGCGGAAGCCTCCAATGCTCTACCATCTGAGCTATCCCGGACGAATCTGGTGGAACTTTTTCATCCAGCTAACCTTATTGATTGTAGAATCTGGTCTGAAATCTAGTTTAGCTCAATAGAATAAATCGCAGGTAATCGAACTCTAGAAATTTCTGGAGTTCCATTACCTGTGATTTATTCTGTTGAGCGGAAACTTTTTGCCAGGGGTTGTATGTGTGTTTAAAATGAACTACTCTTGGGCCAAAGTTATATCATTAACTACATAAAAAAATTGTAAAAAAAAATAAAAATAATAATATTTTTAATGAATAAAAATAGTCACAACTAAAAATATTACCATTGTAAATACTTAAAAATAGCTCATTTTAAGCACAAATATTTGTTTAATATTTTTACCAAATTTCATGACAATCCATACCTACTTTCTCACGATATCATGCACGCAATGACTTGTGGAGAAAAATAAGAGCTATTTTGATTTCAACAATACACAAATTCTGTAAAAAGCTAATAAATTTCTAATGATAGCATATTGTAAAGCATAATCTGTTTAATCAATATCCAAAATTTCATGTTTATACATAGAAAGGTTTTGAAGATAGACTAATTCAAACTTTGAAGTTTCTTTTTAATTTTCAACGCGTTTAAAAGGTACAAGACCCCTCAATCTAATAAGGCTAATTATAAATGAACAATTATGGTTGTAATTTTTCCAAAGTGGGTGAAAAAGTGTCCATGCAAGATTCGAACCAGTGATCTTTTTGCTGAACCCGTCAGTGCTCTGCTAACTGAGCTATCCTGGACAAATCTGGAAGCCGCATAATTCATCCAGAAATCAAAATTATTATGACATCTGATCAGCTCAACAGAATAAATCACAGGTAATGGAATCTGCAAGAAACGTTGGATACGTTGGAAAATTCCATTACCTGTTATTTATTCTGTGTAGCTGGCCAGATGTCATAATAATTTTGGTTTCTGGGTAAATTATGTGTCTGCCAGATTTGTCCAGGATAGCTCAGTTGGCAGAGCACTGACGGCTTCAGCAAAAAGGTCCCTGGTTCGAACCCTGGTTTGGACACGTTTTCGCACACTTTGGAAAAGTATATATATATATATGTACTTATATATACATATATATATATATATATATATATATATAGATAGATAGATATATATATAGATATAACGAAACAATTTAATGGGTTAAGTCGAACAATCACGCCGTGCTTTTTACGACATATTACTCGATTAGTACCACATTTTAATCAGCTATTGGTGAGGTTGTATAGCAGTCGTACCACTTAGCACAAGCATTGCTTTTGGAGGTGTCAACTCTGTGGAAATTTAGCAGCTGTGTACCGATGATAAGACTGGTAGAGTCCAATCAAACACTCCTTTATTCATGATGAAGACAAGGCAGATTAGGCAGCATGAGTGGTGAAAAAAGGCTTTTGAAGAAATCTAGGGTTTTCCCAATAAGAACATAGAAACGTAGTCATCGGAAACTGTTTATTCCATCAGAACATACCAGCATAAAACAATTCCCACAGGATGAGAAATCAGAGGCATCCCGCTTGAGCACGAACTAGTTATTCATGCGAAAGATATGTTAAATAACGAATTAATATTCTACGCGACTTAGGAAACCAGGTAAGTTAGGTACTTAATCAGGTTAAGTAAACAATCAAACAGCACAAAAAATCTAAATCTGATCTCATGCTCGAGATATTTATTAGAAAGTTCGGAGGAAATCCGATTGAAATGGAAACTTCAGGCTAACCAAACAAATTCACGAACGAGACTCGAAATGAAATTGCGATTCGTCACTCGGCCAATGGAGAGCGGTCGAGAAAACTTTACAGTTTGGTAGACGATAAAAATTAATGAAGGAATTAAAAGTTTAGATTACGTTTTTGAATAAAACTATTATTAAGATACGCGTTTTAAACTTATAGGAATTTAACTAGAAATAAATAATAGAGCGTATTAAAAAAGGGAAATAATGAATTTAGAATAATTTAAATGAATAGTAAAAGTAAAAATTTTTTATAACACACGCATATATATATATATATATATATATATATAGTATATATATTCGGGTGTAAGAGTTTGTATTTAGAAAAAGAAATTTATGCGTTGATACACAATTAATGCTAAAAAAAAGTCACATGGAAACATGCTCGATACATTCACAATGCACGGCATGAAATGAACTACCTTTTGGATGTTTCTTTTGTACCTAAAGCTAAGATGATCAAATGTTCTCGAAATTCGAGGTCTTCAATGTCGGAGACTGTAGTTCCCTCAGTTTCAGATTAAAAAAACTTGTTACATTTTAAGAAGGTGATCAGTTATTGCGACAAAAAATAATATAAACACCAAAAGTTGCAAATTACAAAAACTAAGAAAAAAAACAGCATAATAAAAACATTATAAGATTTAGCCAGCATACGTAAAGATGTCACATAGTAGAGTTATAACTCACCTAAAAATATCCATCTATTCTTTAGTACAATGTGTTTAACTTGATCCAGATTAAACACGTTTCGAACCACATGTAGATTTGATTAATTTCATGTTTCTTTGTGTAACGTATATGAATTTATTTAAAAAAAATTTTTTTGTCCGATATGTGTCAAATGTGGGTCTAATTAAAATACGTTTTACGGCAGAAAAGTGGGATGTTTGCAAGTACGTCTGGCATGTTATGAAATTCATATACAAAACTTCGTGCTTTCTTCTCTAATATGTTTAAAGCGAAATGTTCATCCGGTCATTCTTTACAACGAAGTTATTGTTATGTGTAATCATGACGATTGTTTGGTTCACCCTATATTATTATAACATGTATTATACATTAATGCACACTATTATTTGATACTGTACCGTTAATAAATTAACTTAAAGAACTAAACTTAAAACGAAATGAGGAGAACTTTGAGTTCATTTTCTACACATTTATTAGACGATACGGACAGCACACACAGCACACACAGCACACATACAAATCACAGGACATATAAAAACTTAAACTTTAAATTCTGACGGAGCTGGCTCGCTCCTCGCTGGTCCAAACGACCATCCTCGGCTGCTTCAAAAACGCATCTCTTCTCCACGGGCCCTTCTTCGAGATTTTAAGTCCATCTTAATTGGCAACCACGTGGTACTCTGATTCATCTTATTAAAAAGTTTTAGTTCTCCCAAGTGCCAGCCAGCACTTCTCAATTTATTTACATCATTAAAATCAGTTTACAACTTTACATATAAAGAACGTGAATGCATTGACATGTAAATTTATAGTTTAGGCATCTGGAGGGCCAATTAAAAATGTTTACTACATTAAGTGGTCATCTGGGTTTTGCATGAGCTCA
The DNA here is from genome assembly GCA_963932465.1 of Maratus speciosus. Lineage (NCBI taxonomy): Eukaryota > Metazoa > Arthropoda > Arachnida > Araneae > Salticidae > Maratus > Maratus speciosus. The sequence continues at coordinate 565,768,772 of OZ010795.1, read as the reverse complement.
GATGAAAAGTCACAATACTATTATAGAATATTATTATAAAATTTGACACTATTATAGAATGAAACTCGTCATGCCTATTGGACAAGAACTTGCGGACGTCTGCTTCATAGAAATATGTTTCTATTTTATTTAAAACCACAGGAATTAGAAAAATATCTTTTGTATTATAATTATAGTATGATTATTTATATTTTTAATGGTTTGTGTGTGATGGTTGGATGATAAAATGTGAAAAGATATTATCATACTTCTTTTTTTGTAACTCTGAAATAATATTAATACTCTAATAATTTATCTTGCGATCAAAGAGTACACTGAATTGTAGCCACAAAAGACCACGCCGATATGACAATCATTTAAAAATTATTCTTTAAAATAAATACTTAGATTTACTTGAAAAACAAGAAGAAAGGAAATAAAAACAAAAAAGTTACCTGAAGTGATCTGAAAAACAAAAACAGTGGTGAATGCAAAATAAAGTGACTCCATTGAAAAATTCAGCTTGAAAATCTTTATTTATAAAGAAATTTTCTAAAACAAATTTTCGTAGAAGACATCTCTTATTAATAAATGCATTTTTTATGATGAATAATAAACAATTGATGTTTTTCCATAAGCACATAACATGAGAAAATATAATAATATTTCTCTCGGTGAGTGTGGAGGCACTCGTCTAAAAAAGTAAAGCATTTAGAAAATTTTTAGCATCGATTCAAAATTCCGAACAAAAGTACCAATCGAATGAAAAAATAATAATAGCTCATGCCATGCTACAATCAGCAGGATTCTGCCCACTTATTATTACTGAAGAATCGTCGTTGCATCTCCTGGAACTGTTATCATCCATACCGCAAACAGAAGAAATAATGCAGTCGATCAAAACCATCTTAATTTAAAATAAAACTTTCTTTCACTTTTACTATTTCGCTGCACGCACAAGATTATTTTATTTTGCAGAAGGGCAAGGCCGCAACCCTTTCTGCACTTGTTGTCAGAACTATAATGACGGCGCATACACCCAGCGTTGCTAGGGGAAACGAGGTTGCAGTGACAACAAAGTCGCCAATTGGCAGGGTTGGCATAACTTGTAATGCAAAAGTATATGAAAAACTGCTTTCTTTAGATTAAATTTTATAGATTTCTTTAAGATAAGATGCCAAATAGTAGTAAAGTGTTACAATTTTTGAAATTACGTATTAAACTCATTTGAATTTTATTGTCTAAGGGGAGGAGTTACAAGGAGGAAATGACTTCAGAAATAGAAGGTCATAGAACGTTCCAGAGAATTCTTTTCCCGGAATTACAGATTTCAAAACTATGTTTATCATATTAAAATGAAACGAAATGTTGCGTAAGAAAGAAAGCTTATAGGCGAAGATTTAAAAGGAAGGAAATAAAATAACTTTAGAATGCGAATTTTAATACTAAATGAATAAAGATTAATAAAATATTTCTTAAATTAAATTAAGTAAAAATATGGCAGTGGTTTTAAGTAACCACAACATTGTGTGTTTCTGAAAATTAAAGAAGTGTACTTAATACCGTAAATCTTTATGTCCTACATTAATACTTTTTAATTATTTTCATAGGATAATCAAATGAGCCTTAATTAAATATTATACAGTCATGGGAAATAAAGTAAACACCCTCTGAAAGAGCAGTGGCATCATTCGATCAGAATTTAACTATTTCGAAAATCAGTCAACGCATTAAAGAAGGTCCTCTTCTGTACTTTTTAACAGTTTATTATCACAAACACACAGTACACTAAAACACCACATAAACGTATTTATAAATAATATATACTTTTGGCATTTTTGCCGGATCATTTAATCAAAACAAGAGCACCTCAGCTTTCGCTAGAATCCAACTACGTTCTAAAGGTTTTTCCCTCGGGACGGGACGATGCAGATCGAAATCTCCAATAGGGATTGTTCCTTTTTCCCCAAATGAGGTGCAACATCTCCCGCCCCGATGAATACATTCATCAAATCTGATTTTGTTTCATTACATAAATCTACAAAATAATTACTAATCATGAATACATATATACTACAAAAGTTACAGCAGGTTAAACTCAATTAAATATAGAATCACAATTACAGAATTTTACACAATTACAATAACACTAAATGAATACTTATACTACAAATAAGAAATTAAAATAAGACAATAAAGTATATAAGGAAACATCAAACCAATGATTATTCAGTTTACTAATCTAGCTCCAGTGGGTCAATCATCTGGATTGCTCGTTTAATTTTACCTGTGGAAGACTTGAGTGTGACACTACGTATGCGTCCGTCTCGGCCTTCGTGGAGTTAAAAAATCTTGGCCATCTTCCACATCTGCCTGAGCAAACGGTCTTCTCCTATTAAAACTATATCATCTATATTAAAAGATTTCACAGCATTTACAGGTTTAGAGAGATTCACACTTTTAAGTTGGAGGAGATATTCTCCCCTCCACCTATTCCAAAAATTTTCTCGATATACATAACGTCTTAGGAGCACTTTTTTATTGCTTTTTAATGTTTAATCAACTTTGACAGCCATGGGGGGCAAAGAAGTCAACCTCTTTCCTGTAAGGAAATTGGCAGGAGTGAGAGGGATTGGTTCACCAGGTTCATTTTAAACATAAGTAGGGGGCCGTGAATTAATAACTACTTCAATTTCAAGAACTGTTTCGAGTTCTTCGAAACTAACTAACGTCCGTCCCAATACTTTTCTAAGGGCACCCTTTGTTATGCGAACATTTCTCTCCCAGTATCCACACCACCAGGCTGCACGTTCCACTATGTATTTCCAGACGATACCCTTTTGGGAAAATAATTTGCACAGTGTCACTAGTCATATTGGAATACAGAGTTTTAAGTTCGCGCTCTGCATTTTTAAAAGTCAAGGCATTGTCTGAATAAAAATTTTTGCACAGTCCTCGTCTGGAAACGAACCGTCTGAATGCTAACAGAAAATGTTCAGTACCAAGGCTGGATACAACTTCTAGATGAATGGCACGAGTAACAGCACACGTAAATAAGGCAAGATATACCTTGTTCCTGTCCTTTGTGTATAAAGGCCCTGCAAAACCGGTTCCTATGTTATCGAAAGCATTTTCAGAATAAAGTCTGTCTGCAGGCAACGGAGCTACCATCTGGTTGCCCTGCAGTGTCTGCAGATTAGGCACTTATTTGAGAAAGTTTTCACTGTTTGTCTGCCCTTAAGAATCCAGAAATTTTCAAGAAGTTGAGTGAGAGTGTCCGATACACCAGCGTGGCACAAATTTTGGTGCTCTCTCATTATGAGTAATTCAGTAAATTTTGAGTTCCCTGGAATAATTATTGGGTGTCGTTCTGAAAATTGGAAGTTAGAATGTTGAAGACGTCCTCCCAAAATTATAATTTTGTCAGGTGTAAAAATGGAATTAAGACAATAAAGTCTCGAATCGGAACTTATCGTTGAATTTTTGAGGAGTTGAAAATACTCCTTTTCAAATTCCGTTTTTTTGGATAAAGCGAATCCATTGCTTTTCTGCATCTGCAAGTTCCTCTGCGGAGATGGGACCAGACTTTCTACTAGATTTAACTTTGCAATTTCTAGTAAAACGAGGAATATATGCAGTCACCCTTAACATTTTATTGAGGCTCTGCTAAACTTATCAAGATCAAATAAGGAATCGTTAGGTTCCTGCGAAATTTGGAGGAGAACATTAACATCCTTCATTTCTCTTTCTAGTTCATTTATTTCGGTCTGAGAGTTAAATTTAATCTGTGATTCATCAGAGGGCAATTCGGCCATTTGCAGCCAAGCTGGGCCCGAAAGCCAAACTTTGTCATTTATAAGAGTGTGCGAGCGCATGCCGCGAGTCAATTTATCACTTGGATTTTCCTTCCCGCTACATAAACGCCAGTTGGAAGGGTTAGTTTTTCCTTAATTTCAAGCACTCGGTTCTTTACAAATTGTTTCAAATTTTCAGAAGCCCCTTTTATCCAATAGAGGCATATTTGTGAGTCACACCACAGATAGACGTCCTTTTCCTTAAGAATGGGGAAAATGTTCCTCAGATAAGATGCTAGTCTGGCTGAAATCAAAGCACCTAATAACTCGAGCCTGGGTAAAGTTATTGATTTCAATGGAGTTATACGCGATTTGGCGATAACAAATGTTGTTGAAACCTTTGTAGGATATTTTATTCTGAAATACGCAACTGCACCATACGCCTTTGGGCTTGCGTCAGAAAATAAGTGCAGTTCCAAGTTTTCAAATTTAGTATTCTCGAAATACTGTCGAGGAATAATCATAGCTTGAGTCTCCATGACTTCCTCAAGCCATTCCTGGAATACAGAATGAAACTCGGGTTGAAGAGGTTCATCCCAGAAAATTCCTGTTTCCCAAAGTTGTTGCATTAGCAACTTTATTCTAACAGTAAATGGGGCAAGAATGCCTAAAGGATCAAACAGCATCCCACAGGCTTTTAGCACATTTCTTTCCGAAGAAGTATTACCGTTTATAGTTTTAAAATGGTCTATCGCAATGGTAATGTTATCATTCACATTGTCCCAAATGATTCCTAACACTTTAATTGGGATTCCGGATTCCTTGGTTGATTGTTTACAGTTAATGTTCTCTGCTACCCACATATTCTGTAAAGTGGAGGAATTAGTTACCCACTGTCGTAAATTCATGGAAGCTTGTCGTAAAATATAAATAGCTATTTTCTGTTAGTGAATTGTCACGCTTATCATTAGAAGAGGAGGGATTTAAGTTTTTAGACTCACAGATTAACACATTATGATATAATTTACAAATTCGACATACATTGTTTTTTTTCCAACAATTTTTAATTAAGTGGTGTCGAGTAAGGCAGGAAAAGCATCGCCCTTGTGTCATTAAGGCTCGCTTTCTGTCAGTGATATTTAAATGGCAATTTTCACTCGAATGGGATTTATCCGAGCAAAATATACATTTATTTCCTGCATTTGCGAGGAGGGTAGAAGTTGTGGCGTTATATTTTTTCGGCTGATTATAATTCCTGGGTTTATTGAAATTAGTAGGATTGTAAGGATTATTACTCGCTTGCTTTAGCTTTAAATTTTCCGAACCACTACTCTGTTGATTTGGTAGCAAAGGTGATGTTTCACGACAATGAATTTCTTTTCTCAAAAATTCCATCAGATCACTTATATCAAAAAGATCTTCGGATTTCTGTTGTCGATTATATTGCAAATTTATTTCATCGGGAATTTTTTGCAGTATTACAGGGCAAAGTAAATTACTATACGTTCTTGCGGCTACCCCTAGCTATTGTAGTGACCTAACTTGAGCGCTTTTATATTAGAAATCGCTTTAACAGGTTCAATCAATAATAGTTTGTTCATATGCGAGCTAATAATCAGGTCTGAACGACCAAACCGGGTTTTGAGTAAATCTATTGATGAATCGTAGTTTTCATTAGTTAAAGCGAATCCCGACACTGCTGACAGAGCAGTTCCTTTCAAATAAGTTTTCATGTACGCGAATTTCTCTATCTTACTTAGTGCGTTATTGTTATGAATCGCTACTTCAAATGAATTACAAAAATCTAACCACTCACTACAATCTCCTTTAAATACAGATATATTTAGTCGGGGTAATTTAAGAGTTTGATTTTCATTCCGAACAGACAGCCCTTCATCATGGCGGCTAGTTTCGGTTCGCATTTCGGAGTGGCGTTCTTTCTCCAAAGATTTTAAGCATCTATCTAATTTCGTTTTAAAGGTTATGCCGGTTTCGCGATATTTATCACTGTTATTTCTTGTTTGAGATCTTTGGTACCAATGTCGATTTCAACCGAATTATCTAATTGTTTTAGCTCTTTAAGCTTTTCATCTAACTGGTTTTTTAAATCATAAAGTTCTTCGATTTTATTTTCAACTAAGTAATTTTCATCGACCGGATTTTGCATCGTATTCTCTGCCTTTGTGGTTAATTTTGTAAATAATTCCCTGACAGTGGATCGTTTATCCTTTACCTTTTCTATATCCATAATTCAAATATTTACAATTTTACAGAATCAAAATCAAACTAGTCGGATGTACCAATCCCAAAACTTTCTTCTATCTCATACATGTTAATACTTCAAAATTCGCTATCACACTGCCAAAATTAAATGGCAATCTATGCATCTCATGAGGATTCTAACGATATGAAATTCCGTGCATTAGTTCTTGAGATATGACTATCGCTGAAATCGTCTAAATTCAGCAAAATGCTGCCTACCAGCGCCACCTATTGGGTGATTTATACCAAATCCTAATCAGCAACAATTTATGTCAACGTCTGACTGAATCTGAAGTTTGGAGAAAATTCGTACATTAGTTTTTGAGATAGAGCAATAGCGAAAATCGTGAAAATTTCTGCATAGGAGCGCCACCTATTGGGTGATTAACACCAAAACCTAATTAACAACAACTTGTGTCAACATACAACTAAATCTGAAGTTAGATGAAAATTGGTCCATTAGTTCTATTGATAGAGCTATTAAGGCAATCGTGGAAAAGGCAGCAGAGAAGCGCCACCTGTTGGGCGATTTACACCAACACCTAATCAGTAGCAAGTCATATCAAGGACTAACTTAATCCGAAGTTTGATGAAAATCCGTGCGTTAGTTCTTAAAATAGAGCTATTGGGGAAATCGTGTAAATCCTGCAAAATTCATCATAACAGCGCCCCCTGTTGGGCGATTTACACCAAAACGTAATCATCATCAATTCATATCAAGGACTAACTAAATCTGAAGTTTGATCAAAATCCGTGCATTAGTTCTTGAGATAGAGCTATTGCGAAAATCGTGAAAAATGCAGCATTGCAGCGCCACCTGTTGAGCGATTTACACCAAAAACTAATCAGCATCAATTTGTATTAGGCACTAACTGAATATCAATTTTTATTAAATTCCGTGCATTAGTTCTTGAGATAGAGCGCCCACAAAATTTGTGTCACATACACACAGACAGACAGACAGACAGACAGACAGACAGACTCACAGAGTCACAGACAGACATTTTGTAAAAACATGTTTTTTGGAATCTCTGACCCCTAAAACGTGTAAATCCGTTGAAAACCGGAATTCGAAAATTTTCATGAATCCAATACTTTCTTCTTGTAAAGATAGAAGAAAGTAATAATTAAAGGGACCTACCTCAATCGAATAGCTCTGACATCAGAAAATATCTAGTATCACGTCTTGGCGTCACCATGAAAGAACCGTGGCATCATTCGATCAGAATTTAACTATTTCGAAAATCAGTCAACGCATTGAAAAAGGGCCTCTTCTGTACTTTTTAATAGTTTATTATCACAAACACACAGTACACTAAAACACCATAGAAACTTATTTATAAATAATATATACGTTTGGCATTTTTGCCGGATCATTTAATCAAAACAAGAGCACATCAGCTTTCACTAGAATCCAACTACGTTCTAAATGTTTTTCCCTCGGGACGGGACGATGCAGACCGAAATCCTCAATAGGGATTATTCCTTTTCCCCCGAATGAGTTGCAACACCCTCTACTAACTCCGCAACAAATTATTTTAGAAGTTACAAGTACAAAACGATTGGAAATAGAGTCTACTTTTAAATGATATAATATAAAATTTGCTTAGAGGGCAAAAAGAAAAAAAAATTATAAAAACAACCTAAACTTTGTTTTTTCAATAGCAATACCCAAGTTTGACGCCATAAATAAATTCTACACCCTTCAATTAGCCTTAATACAAATTTTCATGAGATTCGTATGATTAATTTCAGAGACATTAATTATTTTAAAATGAGTCTATTTTAGGGGCTATATCCAAACTGAAGTTTGGTACTCAATCGTCGAAATGCTACAGAATGACTATGTCACTTCTATTAATGTATTATTTCTTGACAGTATAACCATTTCCCTCGCTTAACATATTTCGACTATTACCAGCCCAAATGTTTCAATACAATGAGTATTATGTCTTTCTGAACATCATAGCCAACCCCTTAAACCATCATTTTGATGTTTTTTAATCATGATTCGAAAACTACTTGGAAGAAAATTTTGAAATTAATTGAGAATTCGAACAAAGCAGGACGTAATAAATATTAACTAACAAAAAAATTATAGGTTGCAATTCATATCTTTTTTCGATTATTGCTTTCATAATTCATATTCTAAAATTTTTAAAATTACAAATTCAATGTATTTATGTTTGCGGTTTTTAGTATTATAACCACACAAACAATTATCACATTAGGATTATAATTTCAGGAGACATTAATAAAAATATGAAAATGTAATTTAGCATTAGAAGCTCTAAATTTTGAATGGTTGTAATTAAAAATCGTATCATCCAAATGACTTTTTGTAGGCATAGTTTGAAACGAAGATTCAGAATATAGTGTCAAAATTGGATATTTCCATTGTAAAACAAAATCTGGCCTGGTTTTGATATGTAGATATGTTTGATGGCCCACTAAACAGATTTTACATACATCATTTAAAAGCAGACTTTATTTCCAATCGTTTGGTACAAGTAACTTTCTTCTATTTGAATGAGTTGCAGAGTTAGTAGGGGGTGCTTGCTTTTTTTCCCACGATTGTACATTTGTTTATTAGCCTCCGGTACAGTGTGCTATTTCTTTCTTTCAGCTTATTTTGTGTCCAAAAAATAACGTTACCTTACAGAAGCTAGCCGTAAAACAAAGCATTACGATTAAATACTCTTTAGCAATTTTTAAATTTCTAAGCATCGGACATTTTCAATTTTTATACCGTCGTATTGGAAAAAATAAGTTCTTTTAAATGCATTTTATATAAAAACTCTATCTCCATTTATTTTTGAAATATTATTATTATTATTATTTTTTTTTTTGTAGTTTTTGGAACCATTTGCTTAATATTGGCAACGGAAGTATTCCATTTCTGTACAAAGTAAAGGAAAAATAGTTTTAAAGTAGTAATTATATATTTTTGTTGCCATTTTCTCGTAACAACCGAAAGAAAATGTAATTAAAATACGTGCTATTTTGAAAAAAAACATATAAACGAATGATTTCTGTTAAAACATTGGAGCTATTATATACTACATTTAATTGAAAGTATCTATGAATCATTAGCCGGATTTTTTTTTTTTTTCGATTTTGTTGAATGACGGAATCTTTTTGCTGCATTTGTGCATTATTTCGCGATAGTGATGTGCTATACATGCTTTACTGTAGATGTTTAAGAGTAGATCGTAAATGTGGAATTCTTAAGCGGATGCGAATGACGTCATTTTACATAAAATAAAACGCGTGCTTTGTCTTAAAATTGAAATATGTTTTGTACTGCAGTAGAGTCCTGCTTAACCGAGTTTTTTTTTCTGATGGACTAGTGGCTTCTATTATTATGAAATAGTCATTATAAATGAAGTGTTAGGTGAAGATGAAAGAGCAGCCGAATAAAAAAATTATGGCCATTTCTTTTCCCCCATTCTGACCAGAAAACAGAGCTCTAACTTTTTACGGCTGCTCTTTCATCTTCACCTAACACTTCATTTATAATGGCTATTTCATAATAATAGAAGCCATCACTCCATCAGAAGAAAATGAAGTAATGGAAATGCCGGGGTGGGGGGGGGGGGGGGGTGATACTAAATTCTGAGAAAGCAGAATTCCTGTTCTCAAGTTTTTATCCTTTTATTCATAAGATACAAATATGGTAACATTTAATTTCTGTATTTATGCATTATGTAAAACAAGTTATTACAATTTACAATCTATTACGCTATCGTTGTCGAATAAATTGTTTTAATAAAGCTGTAAATTTATGTATAACTTATTACAAAATGAGTAATTATTCTTCTTATAGGTAATTTCTCGTATGGTGAACTTCACTTCAGCAGTCTTACACTAAAAATGTTTACTCTCTTTTTTATAACTTAAATAACGAATAAAACCACTTGGTGTAGCTTTCCTTTTCGCTAAAGCGAATATCATTCTTGAATCAACTTCAAGGGTCTTAAATTTATTAGTTCGTGTAAAATTCTATTTAAACAGGTCTTCCACGATAGTTGATTTTTATGGTGTAATAAAGCACGTTATGTTTGTCTAAGAGTTTTATGAATGAAAGTAGAGATGAAATAGCACCGAAGAAAAAACTGACAATAAATCACAAAAAAACTTTCTTTTCCTATGTTTTTCTTGTATTTTATCTTTTACTTTCATTTTTTTATTCACTTCATTTATTTTATATATTTGTCCATTTTTTATTTAATTTGTTGTATTATCTTTATTTCCTTTTTTCTTTTCCTTTCTGTTATTTTGTTACTATTATTTTGGCAACACTATCCTGCTCTGCATGTGCTCCTCTGTGATTGGTGTTTACCTTTCAGCTAGCGTCACATGTCGTATTTATTGTAAGCTCTTCTCACTGCCCTTACTGTTCGTTTTTGCCTTGTCCTTTTACGGATATGGGTTTATATGGCTGATGAAAAGCTATTGACATTTCCAGTCCGAAACGCATCCTGCGTTTTCTTTTGTTTTATGGTGATTCATACAATTTGTTATTATTGAGATTTTAGAGAGTTTAAAAAAGTTAGTTTTAAGAATTTAGTTTGGGTCGGGGAAACATTTTTGTTATCTTCGGGATTGGAGTGGATGCTATTATATTTCTATCTTTATTGTATGAAAAGTTCTATTGCAAGAAAGGAATAATAGAGGGTATTATCCTTTTTATTTTGAAATGTGAATACAATAGCGAGCCAGATAATGAAAAGCAAGGTGGTGAAAGAAGAGACAATCTCCTGTGATGCCTGGTCAATGATCAAACGGAAAAAAAATTGCAGTTGGGTTATTTATGATTTGACAAGTAAAAATCGCCCTTGATTTTACAGGAGAAGACTTTAAGGCAGAAGCTGATATGAGAGAAGTCAGTATTCCGTCTTGAGTGGTGCGTTGGAGGTGAAAGGTGTTTTTTGGAAAAGTATTGACTCATGTGTGGAGAAGTGTATATGTGTGAGTGCGGGAAATAACATTGTGGTTACCCCGCTCAATAAGCCTAGCTGACTACGGTAAATAGAGAAGAAAAGAGTGTAATTTAATATTACTCAATACGCAGACATTATCTTAATGTTTAACTTAATGTTGGGCAGGATCTGCTATACCCAAGCCTATAAATAATAGTGTCTTTTAATGTAAATATTTTGTAAATAAAGTATTCATTAATGCAGGGTGTCCCAATACTCCATGACACATTTTAAAATTCAATATGAAATCGAGTAATTGTTGTACAGGAATGAGGTTTGGACTAAAGTGTTTCTAATGATGATAAGTTTCCTTTAAGTGAATAAAAAATTTAGTTCTAAACTTTGATAATTAGATGGCGCCACTTTTCTTTTATATTTGGTTTTAAACTTGTGTTTTTTTTCTGATTTTCAGATTACTTTCGATGTACCAGCCTACCCAATGTCATTTCTGTATCATAATGTCAAAACTAATCTGAAAAAAAAAAAAAAAAAAAAAAAAAAAAACGGATGTCTGAAACCAAACATACAATCAAGTGGCGCCATCTATGATCGAAGTTTGTAACTAATTATTGATTCGCTTGAACAAAACTTTTCATCGTGAGAAATATTTTAGTCCAAACCCTACTCCTGTACTACAATTACATGATTTTATACTGAGTTTTAAAATGTGTCAGGGGCTTTTGGGACACCATGTCCCATATGTAGAATCCTAGTAATTAATTATCAACCTTCTCACATTGTGTCCGGCATTACGTACTAATACACCGAAAAAAATCTGCCCTGGTATCTGGAAAATAAATTGTGGCTCGATAAAAAAATTTCAATGTCATCCTTATAAATTTTAGTTCCCTTTGTTATAGAATTCTAGTTACTCCTATTAACATTCAAGGGCGTCTTTCTATATTATCGTAGTCAAACTTATTTAAAAATCTCTGCAAATAAATGCTCTAGTTTATGAATTAATTCTAGAAATCATGTGATAATTTCTCGCAATTCAAACGAGTCATAACATATCGTTTCACCACTTTCTAAACTATAGACTAGAAATTCTCGATCATTTGGTCTATTCAGTTTATTTGTTTATCTTATTTGCATAACTCGGAAATCTATATTTCTAGTCGAGGGATTTAGAAAATGAGTACCTATTCTTTCTAGATGAAGGCGGCATATTTTTTCTTTCAGTGTATCGGTGGTGGCAACATATCAACTAATGTGTGGTTATTTGTATTTTTTACTTGTGGTGGACTAAAACATGAGTGATAATTATAACCGTTTCGGTAACCATGAAGCGATTTCAGTACTTTTGTTAAATTGTTTTACCAATAGGTAAATAGATTTTCGGCAAAAAATATATAAAATATACAATAGTTAGGTAATTTCGCAAACAATATTCTGAGATAGACCATAAATATTCGGAGTTTGAGTCTTTCGAAATTTAGTTCACCATCAACGAAGGATTACATAATATGAAATAACATGGTCATTTGGTATTAAATTATACATGCATTATCAGCTTTAAAATAAGCAACGATAAATTAGACACTAAACTACAATGCAATTTTTTACATAATATATACAAATATAAGTTAAATATTAGGGCTACGCATATATAACTTTATCACTTTAGGAGAATGGAGGGTCTGACACATGATATGTAAGCTATCTCTAGGGGGAGGGTGGGGGTGTCTTTTGCTATCGTTATCATTTTTGATCCAAACAAGATTTTCCCTTTTTAATTGCAACTTGTCCTTTACATCAAAATAGTCTGTTATCCATTTTTATGAAAATACAAATTTATTATAAAAATTATTAAATTATTACTAATAATTAAATTAAATGTAGAATACCGCAACCTTTGGCATTTTTCTGCTATATGTGTATGCATATATAATCCGCTGTTCAAGAAACTAGGTCCGATGTATGTTTGAAATTATACTTGTGTTTACTAATAAATAAAAGAGAAATAATATTGTCCATCTGTTTTGTTTATAGGACTTATTGTTTGTGACCCCCCCCCAGCCCCCTCCCTTTCCCTGTGCTAGGGAAAGTGCAAGAAGACATTATTTCTGTTGCATGCTTTATGTAACAAAAAGCTATTATTAAATAGTTTTAAATAGTAGCTATTTCTTTTACGTGTTATTTGATATAATGTTATTTCATATATAATACTGATATTATGACTCTTCTGTTGGAAATATAATCTCTTCAGAAATAGATAAAACTTGTCATAAATCAAGTTAATTGTTTTTCAAAAATACTTAATGCCTGCAATAAATAAGATGATTACTTCTTCATTCATCATGTTACAAAAATAGAAAATTACTTCCTGTTTCATCTATTGAACTGTCAATCAAAATTGTATAAACATTTACATTATAAAGCTGCAGTATTGACATTACAAAACTATAAGAAATATTTATAAACTTTAAATGACAATAAGAGTTTTATTAATATATATAACCTTGATTTTATTTATGCTATTATTCAAGTCTCAATAATACTTTTGTATTATTATTTTCGTTCAGTGTGTGTAAAAATTTAACCTAGTAAGGAGCAAAAATAAGTGCTCCAAGATGTAACTTTTGAAATATAGATATTTTAGTTTAAAACCGTAAGTGCTACAATATTCCTGGAATATATAAGAAGAAAATACACAATTTTTAATAAAAAATCACACAATTTTTAATAAAAAATCACAATACCTTACCTTTATTATATGATTTAAATGTGATTATTTTTATATCACATTAGTCTAATTTTTTAATCATCTCACATTCTCTTCATTTGAATCAATAAAGTATGCGAATAATAATTGTATAACCATATCTGTATACCACTGCAAACAAACATAGTATTGCAAAAATTAATCAATTTTACGCATGGATAACGATAGTGTCAGGGAGGAAGGGGGAGGTCCAAAATTACCAAAAAGTTGATAATGTTAAATATGTACAGTCATTTACCAAATAGGATGCAAATAATAATGTTAAATAAATGTAAATAATTGTTATGTAAATGATCTTTATTTGAATTTTCAATAAAAGTAACTGAAGCATATTAATTTTAATTATATGAATCTGCAGTTATAAATGTTCTATTTTTTTACACATAGATAAAGTAACAAAAACATAAATAACCATAATTATTATATGCATATAACATTTTGGAATTCTCTTCATTTTAAATGCAGTGGGAATTGTATCTCTGTATAACGGTTTTACATATGTTTTTGTCCTATCCCTTTAAGAGCTGACCTATCCAATACTGTAGATAATCCTAAAGAAACAGAAAAAAAAAACATTTTTTTTTTGTGTGTGTGTGTGTGCGATTTAAAGTGGAGCCTGCACCCACAGCATTGCATAGATCCTCCCTTGGCACAATCTGACACCAAGTATTTTTTTAAATACTAGGGGGCTCGGCCCCCTACGAGCTACGCTCGCCAACCCCCCGTTCAGACACTGCAGTCTCTAAAAGCACGCTAATTTGATCGGCTTTAATTGAATTTTTTTGGAAGATTGAATTATAATTAAAAAAACAAAGGCGATCGCCCTATAAACGGGTTTCTATTCATTTCTCTTTGATTGGGGAATTTTACGGAAAAATCAGCTGCTGTTAAAAGATACAATGGCATTTCAAAATCATCTAATATAAAATGAATTAAGTAAACAGAGTCTTTGTCTCCCGGTATTTTTTAACAAAGCGAAAAGAAAGTCCTTTTAAATAAAACATTTTAAATATATCGTTTTTAATCTGACGTAATTTTCACCAAACTTTTCTTTCCCTTTTTAATATTCACGTGAAAATGCTTTTATTAGAAATGAAATATTATTTGCGCTGTCAAAAAAAAAAAAAAAAAAAAAAAAAAATAGTTGAAAAGTTCATCTCAAAATATCAAGTAAATGTCTCGCGCTATTTTTAAATTTAAACTACTATTTTGCAATATTATTTTTTGTTCATTTTACGTAATAAGTGTAATGTGACGTAAATGTGATGTAATTTCTCCTATTTAAGACTTCTAACGCATGTTAATGAATTTATTACTTTACAATATCCTTTCTCTGTTAAAATTCACGTGTAATTATAGATGAAGTAATTTTCAATAAGTTCCTGCTTTTTATACGTAATTATTTAATTCTAATTTGAAAGTTTTTCTTTTCTGTTTATAATAGTCACGCGTAAATAAATTTTTAATTTGAAGCAAACATTATTGTTTCCGTTGTTGATACAGTTTGGCAACAGGTTAAATTAGTACAATTTTCTGAAATAAGTAAAAAAATATCTCTCGAAATGCTGAAAATTTGAATTTAAAATAGAAATGAAACTTCGAAAAATGAGTCAAATTAAAAAAATAAATTATTTCTGCACACCGGGAAATTATAACGTATAAAATGGTCTAAAAAGTATTAAATTCCGATGTATAGTTTTTGCTCCTATAAAACTTTTTTAATGGAACGATTTTGTCCAACTTTAGCATTAAATATCTCTTAAAATAATTCTTCGATTTGAAAACTGTCTACATCAGCGTGTTTATCAAACATTTCTGTATAATACTACTAATTTTCATATTTTTGTATGCATTATTTTTCTTAATATTAACGAAGAAAGACCTCCGGTCATAAAAAATTCAAAACCGGCGGCGGCGGCGGCGGTGACAGCGGGAGTTACTTTTTTTTAGAATAGAGAGATTTTTTCAATCAAATATGGTCCTATTAATTAGGGGAAACCAGCAAAACTTTTCATTTCTACCAAAAATCTCTCGGGCTACAAGAGTTTATTTTTTTTTTTTATTTACTAGGGGGCTCGGCCCCCTACGAGCTACGCTCGCCAACCCCCCGTTCAGACACTGCAGTCTCTAAAAGCACGCTAATTTGATCGGCTTTAATTGAATTTTTTTGGAAGATTGAATTATAATTAAAAAAACAAAGGCGATCGCCCTATAAACGGGTTTCTATTCATTTCTCTTTGATTGGGGAATTTTACGGAAAAATCAGCTGCTGTTAAAAGATACAATGGCATTTCAAAATCATCTAATATAAAATGAATTAAGTAAACAGAGTCTTTGACTCCCGGTATTTTTTAACAAAGCGAAAAGAAAGTCCTTTTAAATAAAACATTTTAAATATATCGTTTTTAATCTGACGTAATTTTCACCAAACTTTTCTTTCCCTTTTTAATATTCACGTGAAAATGCTTTTATTAGAAATGAAATATTATTTGCGCTGTCAAAAAAAAAAAAAAAAAAAAAAAAAAAAAAAAAAAAATAGTTGAAAAGTTCATCTCAAAATATCAAGTAAATGTCTCGCGCTATTTTTAAATTTAAACTACTATTTTGCAATATTATTTTTTGTTCATTTTACGTAATAAGTGTAATGTGACGTAAATGTGATGTAATTTCTCCTATTTAAGACTTCTAACGCATGTTAATGAATTTATTACTTTACAATATCCTTTCTCTGTTAAAATTCACGTGTAATTATAGATGAAGTAATTTTCAATAAGTTCCTGCTTTTTATACGTAATTATTTAATTCTAATTTGAAAGTTTTTCTTTTCTGTTTATAATAGTCACGCGTAAATAAATTTTTAATTTGAAGCAAACATTATTGTTTCCGTTGTTTATACAGTTTGGCAACAGGTTAAATTAGTACAATTTTCTGAAATAAGTAAAAAAATATCTCTCGAAATGCTGAAAATTTGAATTTAAAATAGAAATGAAACCTCGAAAAATGAGTCAAATTAAAAAAATAAATTATTTCTGCACACCGGGAAATTATAACGTATAAAATGATCTAAAAAGTATTAAATTCCGATGTATAGTTTTTGCTTCTATAAAACTTTTTTAATGGAACGATTTTGTCCAACTTTAGCATTAAATATCTCTTAAAATAATTCTTCGATTTGAAAACTGTCTACATCAGCGTGTTTATCAAACATTTCTGTATAATACTACCAATTTTCATATTTTTGTATGCATTATTTTTCTTAATATTAACGAAGAAAGACCTCCGGTCACAAAAAATTCAAAACCGGCGGCGGCGGCGGCGGCGGCGGTGACAGCGGGAGTTACTTTTTTTTAGAATAGAGAGAAACGTATATGTTATCGTAAAATTTCAGATTGTTTATGTTTTAACATATCAATATCAGCATCATTTTTATCAATACAAAGTCATACACCTACGTATATCTAATACATAAGTGATGAATTTTAGCGAATTAAAAAAAAAATAACTGGTGATATTTCGGGTACTTGTCTGTTATCCCATCGACCACATTCCATTCGTTTCCATTATTGTGAAACAGCCACTATAAATGAACTGTTAGTTTTAGATGAAAGAGCAGTCGTTAAAAGGTGGAACTCTGATTTTCTGGTCAGAATGGGGAAAAAAAAATAGCTTTCTTTCTGTTTTTCTTCGAAAAAAATTATGGCCATTTTTTTCCCATTCTGACCAGAAAATCATAGTTCTAACTTTTTACGACTGCTCTTTCATCTTCACCTAACACTTAATTTAGAATAGATGTTTCATAATAATGAAAGCCATCAGTCCATCAGAAAAAAGTTATCTATTCCAAAGGTATAAGTTTGATTGAAATAAAACTATGAACTAATGAATGAATTAAGTGAAACTTATATTTCATCTTCTTAGTTGGCGCCGATTTGTGTAAATCCGGTTTATCCGAGGTGAGCTTGGTCCATATTAACTCGGATAATTGGGACTCTACTGTATCTATATTTATACACACACACACACACACACACACACACATATATATATATTCATTAGGAGCGACACTAAATTGTAAAAAAGCAGAATTCCTGTTTTCTGGAGACTTTCATTTATTTGTTCCCATGAAAGAAGAATTTTGAAAGCGACGATACCACTCGGATGACGAGGTGAAAGATGCAACCCAAGAATGGTTTTCGGACATTGGAGGAGACTTTCTTTGCAGAAGGCATTGAAAAACTTGTGTCACGTCTCGAAATATGTTTAAATAATGGAGGTAATTACGTCGAAAAGCATGGGATTTTAGGATACAAACAAAGTTATGGCACAATTTCGATCCTGTTATATTTTTTTAAGCAGTGCAACTTACCTATTGACTGACCTCCGTATATGTTTTTTCTCCTTTAATTTTTTGACTGATTTTATTCAATTCGCTTTATATTTTTTCTTATGTTCAGTCTTTTTCTGACTGAAAAATGTTCTTCTGTGATTGGCTAATGCATTCTGCTTTCAAATTGGTTGTTTTCTTTAACTTGTCCTTTATCCTTCAAGTATTTCCTTTCAGTTTTGCTTTCAAAGTGGTAGTGCGTGTTATTTGCGCCTGAAGAAGAAAAGCAAAGTTCTTCCGAAAGGCCAAGCGCATTATTTTATTTTCAGTTGTTATTATGATGTTATGTTTTTGAATCAAAGTTTCAAAATATACTCAATAATCAAAATATATTTTCTTGTGCATTTTTGGTGGTGGTGTGACAAGGGATTAAGAGGGTTTTAGCCCGATGAGGGTTTGCAGGCAATCTAATTGGTATTTATGCCGGTTGGAAGAAAAACACGGAAAACATTGAACGGGTTCGGCCTAACATCCTCTTTTCCCTTTCCCTTCGATACCGTAGTTACTAACCTAAGATAAGGTCCGAGAAATGACTAATAAGGGATAATGAAAAGAGGACGTTTGTCCTTCAAAAGACAATTTTTTTTACATGGAGTATAAAAGTACGACATCTTATGCATTAACCCATAACGCGCACCTATGTATTTGGGACTGTATTATACTATTTTTAGGTATATTTGCTGTATTACGCGCATCCTTCTCCTTACAAAGAAACAGATGTACGTACACATGCGATGCTCTTATCTTTTGAAATAATTCATTCCAAGGATTTTCATAGGCTTTCAAATCATGGTATTTTGAAGTGACAATCAATACGTGGAAATTATAAGGTGACTAAAGGCGGCCAAATTTGTCATGCCGTTTAGAAATAGTGTGTGAATGTATAATAAAAGTATGGAAAGAAATTAAACCTGACCTAAGTCGTTTAAAAGATGTAGTATATCTAAGAATCTAGATAGAAAGGAAGATAATTATTTGTTTATGTATCAGAGTGATCATGATGGTGAAGATGAAGCAGAAATCGACGATGTGACTGAAGATATAAGAGAAGTTTTCATGTTACCAGATAATGAAAAATTTTAAGTTCATAAGTTAATGCCATTTCTTTTAATTAATAGCGCTGGAGCCGGCAGTGCAGACAATCACCTCATCGGGTTCACGG
This sequence comes from Maratus speciosus, assembly GCA_963932465.1. Lineage (NCBI taxonomy): Eukaryota > Metazoa > Arthropoda > Arachnida > Araneae > Salticidae > Maratus > Maratus speciosus. The sequence goes on along the minus strand of OZ010795.1, from coordinate 565,749,484 downwards.
ATGAAATTCTAGGATTAGTTAAATCTCGATTCGCTTATTAAAACGCAATCGGTCTGCCAAGTCATATCTTGGTTGAAAACCCGATTTTAGCGGCTGACTCGTAGGCTTACCATTGTGTTTTCCTGCACCCAAAGGTATGAAAACATGGAGAACTGGAAGCAGGAAAACACAATGGTAACGAGTCAGCCGCTAAAATCGGGTTTTCAGGTGTTTTCCACCACGATAAGACTTGGCAGACCAATTGCGTTTTAATAAGAGAATCGAGATTTAACGAATCCTAGAATTTCATCCGTGAACCCGATGAGGTGATTGTCTGTGCTCCCGGTCTATAAACAGTATTTACGGTACATGTAGAAACATAATTTTTTTAGGTTTGTCCCTTTCTTCTTTTTAAATATATTATTTTTATATTCAGCGTATAACGGGCACCCGTAAATTTCGGTCGTGTTTTTAGCATTACAAGTGCGCGTTATACGCCGAAATTTACGGTAACTACAAGTACAACAATTAATCCATTTTGCACCTTATTGATTTGTAAAATGTAACAAAATGTAAATTGTAGATCGTTAAAATGTAAATACTAATATATTTTCAGCGGTCTTCAAAATAATTATTTTATTGGAAATTCGAATGATTTAATTAACAATTCTTTACTTTTATTCATACTCTTATTTTAATTCATAAGAATTTATATGTATCTTATAATATTTAATTTATATTTGCATTCATTATTTTAGAAAACTATGATTAAAGTTATATTTATTACGTTATTATTTTCCTTTAAACCCTATGCATTAAAGCTCAAAATGTATATAAAATTTGATACAAAATGAGTATTTTATTTTCCTTTAACTATATCCTTTTCATAAGGTGGACTTAACTTCGAAAGGTTTAAGCTTCCAATGTTTATGCTCTATCTTGGAACGCAAAATGATTTAAAAAGCTACTTGGTGTAAATTTCCTTCGCACTAAAGCAAATATATTACTGTAATCAAATTCGACGTACTTAATTTTATTAGGCTATTTCAAAATCTACTTAAAGAGTTATTCCACATATAATACTTTTTATGATGTAATAAATTATGTTATGTTTATTTAAGTGTTTCAATGTGAAAAATATTTTGCAATAGCTTGGATTGGTTGTAGTGAAATTGCAAAGTAGTGCATTTTATTTTATTTAACATCTAACACATGGGGTAATTTTTTTAATTTCAGTTGCGATTGAGTTTTTCATTACACTCTTTCATTAAAGGATAAAACTAAAATAGATACAGTAAAACCTCCCTGTACGACCACCTCCCTTAGCGACCATTTTTTCATGGAACGAAATTTATTCCTATAGGCTCAGTACTAATTTTGCCTCCGTTCATAGACCATCCCAGTTGAACTCCCTCCATGAGCGACCCATTTCTTTGAAGAAAATGAAACAAATTGCGTTTTTATCTGGTCGCTTGAAAAAGGTTTTATCAGAAAAGTAATTCCAGGGAGCGCATCATTCATCAAACTTCTAAACTAAGTTTAGATTTCTTTTTTTATATTTTTTCCCGGTAACTTTTAAGTGTTTAAACACTTTTGTACCTTTTTAGGCAGTGAATTTAACTCTGATGACAAATTAAGAATGACAGTCAATAAACTCTCCTGCCCTATTTCGTCAGGATTCTCTCAAAGAAATATATAAATTAATTAAATCGTCATTATCTGTTACCGTCTAAAAAAATTGCATTTATTTACTGAACTTCGAAAGGACTTGGAAATAAAAGTTATAAAAGATAAAACCATAAAATCACAACAAACGTCAATGTATTAATTTTTTAAACTCTGCAGTAATTAACTTATGTAATTAACTTTTGTTTTGATACTTAAATTTTCACATTTTTTCCTAATGTGAAAAATAAATTTTAGTGACATTAATTGTTACCTTTTTTCAACAATTAAAATCTAGATTTAAACATGACCTCCATTAAGGGACCACCTCTCGGAGCACCAATTTTTATTGGAACGGAACGTGGTTGCTTTAGGGAGGTTTTACTATAATTGTATACAAAATGAATAATGTGTTTCCAATTAAGGGGTTTTGTATCTTTTAAACGCGACGAAAATAAACAAAAGCATTCAAAGTTTAAATTAATGTATCTTCAAAAACTTTTTATCTATAAATATGAAATTTTCGCTATTGGTTAAACAGATTGTTCTATTTAATATACTACTAATAGAATTATTAGATATACAGAAAAAACTAGTAAGTATTTATAAAGGAATGTCAAATTCACCTTTATCAGTTTTTTAAATATCAATAGAAACTGACTAGTATTTTACATATTTTGTGTGTTGTTGAAATTAAAATAGCTATTTTTTTTTAAATTCCTACTATTAGTTCACACTCTCCCTATATATATCTTGTTTAAATTTTCAATCGTTAATAAAATACTTATTATTCATCCACTCAACTTCAAATAATTTTTTTAAAACTTGTCGTGGATGACACTTGATGGTAATAAAGTTTTTTCAAATATTAATTCATTAATGAAATTTAATTAATTAACTTTAGTTTTATATGGGAGCATCTCGATACCTATAAGGGGGTTACCATAGGAAAACCCTGTTCAGTCGCCAAATGCCACCAATTTTATCGCCAACTTGGCGATATATCGCCAAATTTGGCGACCAAAATGAGTCGCCAGAAATGACGCCAACTTGCCGATATCTCCAATATTTCACCAAATTCCCATAGACTTCCATTGTAAACCAATAGGGTTTACTTGCTTATAGAAAATTAACAAATTCTGATATTTTAATGGAACGAAAACTAATGTTAGCTTAAGGGATTATATTAATTTTTTCATTGATGACCTAAGTAGGAATTGACTTTAAAAAAAATTATATTACTTGTTTTTAACTCTGTAAGTCATTGCACGCATGATATCCTCAGAACCTAGTTAGGGATTGCTAGGATATTTTTATAGATAACTTGCTGTTACCCGTGACTTCGTTCACTTAACATTTAAAGAAGAATAACTTCGTCCATTAAGCAAAAAAATTTCGATACTTAATAGCCTATGTAATTAGCCTTTTATCATATTTTGTAGTAGAAACACTTCTAATGATCCCAATTTGCTTATTTATGTTTATATATATATATATATAGGATCATTTAAATTTCTTTCGTGAGCTTGAAATTTCATACTCGTTTTCTAAGATTAAATGAGGAATAAATTAACATCTCTGTTATTCTATTTTATTATTTATATTTATTCTACTTTATACTATGATGCCAAGCTGGGCATCGTCCTCGTGGCTTAGTGCTAGAGCATTGGAGCGCTATTTCAGGGGCCGGAATTCGATTCCGGGGTGGACATTTTTCACACTTTTGGTTTACGCTTAGTTAGCAAAGTGATAATTCACGTCTTTAATATTCAATAATTTCAAGCATAATTTCACTGCTGAAAAGTAGTTGAAAAATCAATTAAAATTAATCAATATTAGTAAAAAAAAGTTCTCATTCGTTTTAAATATGACGTCATTTTTTATCTATTTTCATTAGCTATTAGCATTCATGCTCCTTGTATTTTTAACGAATACTTGAAAATATCTGTTTTATTTCAAGTATGACGTCATATTTTTCCAAGTGAAACAAACATTTTATTAATAATATAATTCTTGTTCATTCTTTTTCCTTCTAATTATATCGTCATTTTTGGCAGAAAACCCCTTATTAACGTAACCGATATTCATGTTTTATATATATTAAAAAATACTTTTTTGCTTCAAATATGACGTCATACTTATTTTCTTTTTATTCTCAGTTTTCACTTAGAAATCGTTGCCGAGGAGAAATTATTATTCCAGATGTTGATTTTCTTGGCAACTGGAAAGAAAAATGGTCAAATTTTATCGGAAAAATGTCAAATGATTCTGTATGGAAAAGTATGAAATTTTGAATTATTAAGAGAAATATTAGGATAAAATAAATAAAACATAGCCTATGTTCTTTTCCAAATTTGGAAAAATATACTAAATAATAAAAATATACAAATCTATACCAAATTTGGGGCAAATCAAATAATTCTGCATGAAAAACCCGTTTATCTAAATTAAGGGGGGTGGACTAGCCCCCGTCCCCCTTTATACTTAACCAATGAACCCCCAAAATCAATCAGGGAAGCTCCTTAACATAATAAACCGGTATACCAAATTCGGAGCAAATCGAATAATTCTTCATGAAAAACACATTTATCTGAATTAAGAGGGGTGGACTAACCCCCCTTTTCCCCCTTTATCCTTAACCAATGAACCCCCAAAACTAATCAGAGAAATTCCTTAACATAATAAACCGGTATACAAAATTCGGAGCAAATCGAATAATTCTGCAAGAAAAACCCATTTATATGAATTAGGGGGGTGGGGGTGAACTAACCCTCTTTTCCCCTTTTTCCTTCATCTATGAACCCCCCAAAATTAATCAGGGAAGCTCCTTAACATAATAAACCAGAATACCAATTTCGGAGCAATTCGAATAATTCTGCATAAAAACCCCATTTATCTAAATTAAGAGGGGCGGGCTAACTCCCCTTTTCCCCTTTATCCTTAGCCAATGAACCCCCAAAACTAATCAAGGATGCTCCGTAACATAATAAACCGGTATACCAAATTTGGAGTAAATAGAATAATTCTGCATGAAAAACCCATATATCTAATTTAAGGGGGGTGGACTAGCCCCCCTTTTCTCCCTTTAACCTTAACCAATGAACCCCCAAAACTAATCTGGGAAGCGCCTTATCAGAATGAAACTAGAAAAAAAAATGAAGCAAATGGGATGTTTCTATCAAGAGTTATCACGTTACGCACGTACGTACGTACGTACACATGTACGTACATACAGAACCGGCGGGCACATAAACTCTCAGGCTTTGATTACTGTGAGCTAAAAATTATTATTTCTTAAACCAATTAAGATAGAATTATGATTTAAACGTCATTTTAAACAGAAATAAACTGTCAAGTACGAGTATTACTCGCGCACAGAGGGTTCCATAGAATACATATATGAATTTGTAATTATTTGTATTATTAAAAAAAAAAAACCGTTGCTATAATAATACTAAGACTTTGTAAAAAACTATACAACGAAGGGTTGGGTAAAACTGTATATACTAGAAAAGTGTAAAGGGATATACCTTGAAAGTTCGAATAGATATGGAAACTAAAAAATATCAAATATAGCTGTTCTGTATAACTCATTTTTACTTTCTTCTATCTTCAGTAGAAGAAAGTATTGTAATCGAAATTTTTTTCGACTTCCGGTTTTCGACGGATTTACATGTTTTAGGGGTCAGAGATCCCAAAAAACATGTTTATAGAAAATGTCTATCTGTCCGTCTGTCCGTGTGTCCGTCTGTCTGTCGCCATTGTACCATCAAAAAGTGTATGAAGTTATGCATAGAATTGAACCAAATTTTTATTTTAAGTTTTTGGCTATGGCAAACAGATCCTCCCTGAATTTGGAAAAAATTCGCCTTTAGCGGGCTCTGTAATAGCGATTTTTGTGCGATTTTGAATATTGTACCATCCAAAAGTATATGAAGTTATGCATAGAATTGAACCAAATTTTTATTTTAAGTTTTTGAATATGGCAGGTAGGTCCTCCCTGAATTTGGAAAAAATTCGCCGGTAGGGGGCACTGTAACAGCGATTTTTGTGCGTTTTTGAATATTGTACCATCCAAAATTATATCAAGTTATGCATAGAATTGAACCAAATTTTTATTTTAAGTTTTTGGATAAGGCAGGTAGGTCCTCCCTCAATTTGGAAAAAATTCGCCGGTAGGGGGCGCTGTAACAGCGATTTTTGTGAAATTTTGAATATTGTACCATCCAAAAGTGTATAAAGTTATGCATAGAATTGAACCAAATTTTTATTATAAGTTTATGTCTATGACAAGCAGATCCTCCCTGAATTTGGAAAACATTCGCCGGTAGGGGGAGCTGTAACAGCAATTTTTTGTGCGGTTTTGAATATTGTACCATCCAAAAGTGTATGAAGTTATGCATAGAATTGAACCAAATTTTTATTTTAAGTTTATGGCTATAACAAGCAGGTCCTCCCTGAATTTGGAAAAAATTCGCCACTAGGGGTCGCTGTAATAGCGATTTTGCATATTCTACCATCGAAAAGTGTATGAAGTTATGCATAGATCTGAACTAAATTTTTATTTTCATTTCTTGACTATGGCAAGCAGGTCCTTCTTTAATTTGGAAAAAATTCGCCTGTAGGGGGCGCTGTAATAGCGATTTTTGTGCAATTTTGAATATTGTACCGTCGAAAAGTGTAATGCAGAGAAATGATGAAGTTATGCAGAGAAATGAGCCAAATTTTTTGTGTTCCTTTTTGGACACGGCGTGTAGATCCTCCCTGAATTTGGAAAAATTCCGCTGGAAGGGGGCGCTATAATTACGATGTCAGTACCATTTTCTTTATTGTACAATCGAAAAGTGTATAAAATTATGCATACAATTGAACCAAATTTTTTTTGCATGTTTTTGGCTTTGGCCAACAGGTCTTCCTTGAATTTGGAAATATCGCGCGGTAAAGACCCTCTGTGACAGCGATTTTTGTATACTTTTCTTGATTTTTCGTAGTTCTATTGTCCATCGGCGGCTAGTGCAAAGGCGGGTACTCACTTCCTGCTAAGCCGGCTATTCACAAACATCTGATAGGAACAGAATAAGGAAAAACTATTAATTTTAACAAATATCATGATATAGATTAACTCGTTTTTAGTTCGTTTAATTGACTGAAGCAGAAATTTAAGATGAAAATCAAAGTTGGTATAGTAATGAACTAATAATATTGAAGTATTAACATGTGTAACTAGTTTATGAAATGTTAGGATGTATAAGATAGAAGAAAGTTTTGGGATTGGCACATCCAACTAGTTTAATATTATCCTAATCTGTTCATGATGAACTTAATTCGGTACTGACAAAAAAAAGCAGTGCATATTTAAGCTTCATTTGGCATTTCATAAAGCTAAATTCAGAGTGGTAATGACCTTTCTTTCTACAGTTTAATTAAAACAAAACCTTTGATTAAAGTTTAAATTTGGAATTGTGCTAAGCGGGCCTCGAAAGGAGGTCGTAAAATTGCAATGAAGCCTTAGCCCGTGCCTCGTTTTTGCAGATAGCTTTTTAATTAAAGTCACTCGACGCGTATTGAGAGATCCACTCAATGCAAACTAGTCGTGAATACCATAGTATTTAAGCATTTTGAAATTTTAATTTTTTTTTTTTTTTAGATGCTAAACTCCTACCTTTTCTGAACATTTTGATTTAATTGTTACCTTGAAATTCCCATTAGAACAGAAGTTATGGCTTTTAGAATTATACCCGCTGAATAGCTGGAGCAGCGTTTCTGAAACTTTGAAGACATTTTTCTCCAAATGACGTTTTTGGGCCTAACGCGCAGGGTAGCTCAAAACCTTCTGAATATTTTTTCATGAAATTTTCAAAACATATATTTCATGTAAGTGTATAAACTGAACATAAAATTTCCTTTTATTGTTCAAAAAAATATCTGTCTAGGTAATTAAACTGTTGAAATTTTGTATTAGCTAAATACAACTTTGCATTGAATATAAAAATGGTTTAATTACAAATTTATTTAAGTTCAGGGTAATTATTACAATATGAAGTATAAGTAGGTACCAAAATTTTCATTGTAGTTGCAATATTTATTTTCTAATCCAGCGCGTAATCTGTTATGCCAATTTTCTGCTCAACAAATGTCTAACAGTTTCGACCCCCCACCCCCTATAAATACTAATTCTGCTTCTTGCAATTTTTTTAAGACATGAAACGAAAGAACATACTTATATATCTTTCATCCCAATTAAAATTGCGTTTTAAAATCATATACATTTTAAGACATTAAATGTTGAAAATGGTCTTTTTTGTTTCATTTTTTCCAATTTCAAGAGTCCCGAGACCCCTTAAATTAGTCTGTTTTTAAAAATTTGACGTTTGTTGCTTTTATACTGCTACTGGACTTTACATTACACTAATATATCATTAAAAGTTGTTAACTAGGCGTGGACTACGCCGCCCTTGTCATGACGTATGTCGAAACTGTCTGTATCTTTAAGGGTTAATATCCCGGATTATTACAGACGATTTTTTTCGAAAATCACTATCAACAATGCTTTTATACTTCTGCTACGATAGGTACCTGCAGCGCTGCTCAACACTTTTGCTGAATGCCCGTAAATCGAAATATGTGTGAAACAAAAACATGCGATTTTCTCAAAAACTATGTGACCTCGGGTAATCGCTATAATTTTCCTTCAAGGTTTAAAACGTCTACAATCTCTAATTTTTTTATAGTTTTATTTTCAGTAGATGTGGAATTAGATGGGGGGGGGGGGGCACATTTTTGCGCTACATTTTCGACTATATCTTTGAAAATATAATACCTAATATTAAAAGGAATACATTTTCGGGTTCAGCGTTACGAAAGCTTTCACACGATACCCCACACGATATACAAAGAAAAGAGTTTTGTTTTCAAGTAGCTTAATTAGCCCCTCTACATTTTTACCAAATATATTTATGAATGTTTAATAATCTGAAAATATGTGGGTCAGTAGTCTTTATTACTTCCCCCCAATTTGAATTTTCTACGTTCCATAGTTTTCGAGTAAAATGGCTGTGACAGACAGACACAGAAGTGATCTTATAATGGTTCCGTTTTTACTTTTTAAGTACGGAACGCTAAAAAACAGAGAAATTTTTGATGCAATAAAATTTTTTTCGAAAATTTGAAGATTTTGTGTTCCGGACCCCCTTTAAATGCATAACAATTGAAAATTTCTAATACTAAATTTCTATTTGCTTACAATATTTTAAAGAATATAGATTTGGAGTTACTATTTATTACGACGTTATTTTTCATTAAATTAAATACGTTAAAACTAACATTTATGTATAATTTGATACAAAATCTTTACTGTATTTTACTTTGAGTAAGCTTCTAATAAAGTGGATTTAATTTAGAAAGACTTAAGTTTGAAGTATTTATGTTCAATTTCAGAACTCAAATATCTTGGAAAACTACTTGGTGTGCATTTTCCTCACTTAAATGCGAATATATATCTGTAATCAAATTGAAAGATGCTTAATTTTATTAGCTCATGAGAAGTTCCATTTAAGCAGTTATTCCGCGAATGTTGCTTTTCTTGATGTAATAAAGTGCTTTATATTTCTTTAAGAATTTTAAGATAGATAATATATTAAGAAAGTTTCTATATATTCTAGTGATTTACGGAGTAGTACATTTAATTATTTGAACGAATATTTACTTTCTAATGAAAGCCAGTCTTAATTCTGTTCCATAGTATAGCCATGGAAAAAAAAGTAAAATCCTCTATTAATTAAAAAAAAGTAAACACCTCTACTAATTCTGCAACAAACTATAATAGACGAAAGTTACAGTTACCATGCGATTGGAATTAACCCTTTATCTACTGCATTATGATCCACTGCAATTTCTTTCATGTAATACTTTTTTTTTTAGTTACTACAATGAAAATTAAAGGATAAACATAAAAAAATACTCAACCGTGAGAAATTTAATTATTTATAGGTAATTAATTAAAGTGGTACATTAAAGTACTGCCAGTACACTATGACTAAAATATCGCAACCGAAAACTCACAAGGTATTTCAAATGGCACCAGAAAATATTTTCGATTTAATAAGTATGTAAAATATAGGCTTTTTCTTATTTACAAATAAATCTTTTGGTAAATTCCGGTGCCAATCATTTATTTCAACACTTCAGAATTGAAATGCTTTGCCCCTGAAAGGGTTAAAAAATCCTATTTTTTTTTAGGTTTCGATCTTGTTAGCAATCCTTTAGTTATGCGACGTCTATATTCCAGGAACAGCATGTTCTCTCGCATGTCCACATATGCAATATATGAATTTACATATGCCTTTTCTAGCATAGCAAAAACGAGCCGGTGCCACAATTTTCTATATAAAATAACAATTAAACCGAAAAGAAATACCAGGGAAATCATTACTGCACTATATTTTAGTAATTACATTTTAAAGCAGATGAAAACGATGGATAACTACACAGACGAAAAGTAAAAAAGAAGTTTTTTTTCCAACACTCAGTGTACTGACGGTACTGATAAGTACCACCCAGTAATTCAACTGTTAAATCAAATACATACACCGTTCACCTAAAATAGCTAGTCAAACTGTTTCCTAAGATCATAATGAACACATAAAAAAAAAAATCCAACACTTATATCTTTTACTGTGTTTGAGGCAAAAAAGATCTAATCTGCATAAAAGATGATAATTTGTACAAAATGTCGGAACAAAACCCATCGTCTGTGTCAAAGATAGCCTCCTTCCTCACTAAAATAGCAAACCTAGAACTACCGCCGTGTATCCGGATAAAGTGGAGTTAAAAGAGTGTTTTTGCAAAGTGCCATTAGAATCTTAGTAATATTCACTATGGGATGAAAGTTTAAAGTGAGTGGTACTTATAAGTACCGTCAGTAGATGAAGGGTTAAAGTCTACTTTTAAATGATACATATAAAATTTGCTTAGGGTGTCATCTACAAATCAAAACCAGACAGAACTTTGTTTTTTTTCAATGGCAATACCCAATATTTCAAATGAAAATCAAATTTCAAAGTAATTGCTTAATAGGCGCAAAGGCCAACATAGTGAAAAAGATTCCAAGCCGTGACTCGAACCCGGGCCATCATAAGCAATTACTTTGAAATTTGATTTTCATTTGAAATATTGTATCCAAGGCGAATGTTTCTCTCTGGAATAATTTCCATATATTAATATAGGCAATACCCAATTTTGACAGTATATTTTAAATCGTCGGTTCAAACTATGCTTAGAGCTGAAATTTCAAGTCATTTTGGATGATATTCTTTTTTTCTAAACATTCAAAATTTAGAGCTTCTAATGTTAAATTACATTTTCATATTTTTATTAATATCGCTTGTAATTATAATCCTAATGTGATAATATTTTGTGTGGTTACAATACTAAACTAGTATGTTGTGGCCATCACAAAACTTTCTTCTATATAAATCACGTCAATTAAATCCTTTAAATAGTACAAGAAATAACAACGATTTAGCACCCATTCATATCAAAGTATATCTGAATTTGAAGTTGGATGAAAATTCGTGCATTAGTTCTTGAGATAGAGCTATAGCGGAAATTCTGAAAAAATGTAGCATAGCAGCGCCACCTGTTGAGCGATTTACACTAAAAGTAAACAGCACTAAACTATACTAAGGTATACCTGAATCTGAAGTTTGTTGAAAATCCAAGCATTAGTTCTTGAGCTAAAGCTATTGCGGAAATCGCAAAAAATACAGCATAGCAGCGCCACCTGTGGAGCAATTTATACCAAAAATTAAACAGCACTAATTTATACGTCAATTCATGTCAAGGACTAACTAAATCTGAAGATTGATGAAAATCCGTGCAATAGTTCTTGAGATACAGCTCTTGTGGAAATCGTGAAAAATGCAGCACAGCGGCGCCACCTATTGGGCGATTTACACCAAAAATTAAACAGCACTAATTTATATCAGGGACTAACTGAATCTGAAGTTTGATGAAAATTCGTGCATTTTTTCTTGAGTTAGAGCTATTGCGATAATCATGAACAATGCAGTATACCAGCGCCACCTGTTGGGCGATTTTCACAAAAAAGTAATCAGCACCAAACTATATCTTGGACTAACTGAATCTGAAGTTTTGTCAAAATCCGTGCAGTAGTTCTTGAGATATAGCTATTGCAGAAATCGTGAAAAATGCCGCATAGCAGCGCCACCTGTTGGGCGATTTTCACCAAAAACTAATCAGGTCCAGTTTATATCAAGGTCTAACTAAATATGAAGTTTTGCGCAATTCCGTGCATTATTTCTTGAGATAGAGCGCCCACAAAATTTTTGTCACATACAGACTCACAGACAGAGTGACAGAGTGACAGACAGACTCACAGACAGACATTTTCTAAAAACCATCAAATCGTGTTCTGGGCATTCTAAAACGTATAAATCCGTTGAAAACCGGAAGTTGAAATTTTTCACGAATCCAATACTTTCTTCTTGTAAAGATAGAAGAAAGTAAAAAGCACAAACACAAATACGTTGAATTTGCAATTGTTATAATTTTATGATATGAATTATGAAACTAATATCCGAAAAAAATCTGTACTAACCTTACAATTTTTTGATTTCGAATTATGAATAAAAACCGTCAAAATGATGTATAAATTATATAATGTGAACATTAAAAAAATGTACTTTAAAGTATTATTAAAATTATTAAATTATTAAAAGTATTTTAAACTAGTAACATCTTTTTCATTACTTTTGTCGCCTTTTAAGTAAGACTGTAGGCTTTTTAAAAGTTCACATTATATCTTTATGTTGAATTAAAGGGGGGAAATTGCGTTTCTTCTTATGATTTTATTAGCCAAAATGATGGTTTAAGGGACCGTTTATGATGTGCAGAAAATCATAATTTGTAGAAAAAAAAACATACTTTACATATTTTATCGAAACATTTGGGTTGGCAAAAGTCGGAACATAATGGGCGGGTGAAACGATATTATTAGCAAGAAACAATACATTAATAGAAGTGACATAGTCATTCCATTAAATGAATTTTTTATAAAATTTAGACATCTGCATAAAAATTTCAAATTCTTCAATTCAATAGAACTCATTTAATACGAGCATGGCAAAAACTAAGAATATTAAAACGAGTAATTTGCACGTTAACAATGAGTCATCATTTTAACTGTATTAAGGTTTTCTCGCTCTTTACAAGCTACAAAAGCCAGATCACAGCTAATCCGAACACAATTCCATTCAATCTAATTTTTGATGTAAAGTATGGTAGAATTAAGAGATAAATCTTTTTTTTTTTTTTTTTTTTTTTTTTTTGTATCGAACACTGTATTCTTTCAGTGATAATAATTCTGCCTTACAAAAGTCTGTGAAAATGCAGTAATTTTTCAGTTTTACCAGACAGAATTTCAGGCTTTTTTGAGGAACCCCCCCCCCCCCCCCCACACACACACACACACCTCGCCTTTTACCAGTACCCAAGGAAATGTAAAGAAATGTCCTGAGGTGTTGCATGAATGAAAGAAAGAATGGGGTGATAAGGATATTTCAAATGTCACACGTTTGTAAGATTAACCACTGAGCAATGGAAAGGAAGAAGTTGGTATTTTAATGTTTAGTGTTCAATATTTTATGGAGTTTAATGCAATGAGAATTAAGATTTAATTAGGTACAGAAATTGCTTATTTCAAATGAATTATTTTAAAAACATATACACATACACAAATAACATGTGTATATGTACCTGTTATTAGCGTTACCCAATTTCTTCACGATAATGAAAATCAAAATAACTATGTATGTCAGCACACGTTATTAGAATATGACAAAATTTTAATAAGTAAAAGTTTAATAAGTTCTTATAGTCTCAATTCGTTGCCATTAAAATGAAAAGAAAACCTTTAGATTTATTGAATTTTTAATTTCGTTCTATAGAATATTCAATAAACAATATTTAAAACATATAATGCCACTGTCTTTGCTATTTTGAAATTTTCAGTGATTAAAATTGTAACAGAGCTGAAAAATATTCATTCACTTGCTTATTTTTTAACTTAAAAAAAAGAAAAGTTCAGAATTTTCTAAGGATAACAGTTTTTTTTTTTAAGAATTGCAAATAATAAGTTTTTATAGTTATGAAGTTTTCGCAATAACTATCTTTACACTTGAAAGAAGAAAAAAAAACTATCAAACTTACATTTTTTTTTTTTTAATTTGTGCAATTATAGTTAAAATTAAATGCCTCCCTGCCCAAAGATATAAAAAAACCAAATATTTCATTTAATTTTAGTTTACAAGCAAGTTCTTTTTTTTCGCACGGTCAGAATTGTTTTTTTAAAAAAATGCAAACATGTTTTTATATCATTTATGTTTTTATAATAAATTTATTGGATTCTAAGATAAAATAAACAGAGTTATGTATAAAAATGTTTTCATTTTTAAGGGGTATTATTTTATCATAACGTGAACAACCACAGGTTTCAGATTTTCGCTGCCCAAGAAAATTGCACAGTCACAAGAAAATTGAAAAGCTTATGTATGCGATTAAACATAATTAAAATGCAGATAACGAATTTATTATATGTAAATCAATTGAGTAGATTTTTTTAAATTGAAAAATATTAAGAAATATTTCATTTTATAAATATATCTCGACATTTTTATTTAATTTTATAGTAATTTCCTGATTTTGTTTTACATGAGTATAATGGAGGACGTGAGTTTCAAAACTGGCTTTATCCAAAATTTAAACAATCGAGTTTTCTCTATCAGTCTACCCTATTGGTGAACCTGCATCGAAAAAACAATGCAATCTGCAAAAAAACTAGTTTTATCGTTCATTTCTGGCACTGTAAAATCTTGCTTTACAACCAACCTTGATTTAATAACCAATGGACGCAGTCAGAGGTTTTTCGCGGTTTCCCAAAATTTCATTTTCTGGATAAGGCCAGTTTTGAAACTCACGTCCTCAATTTAAGGCTCCTGTCCCTGCCCGCGTTGACACCTACGAGCTAATGCTAATCCTACGGGGAGGGATTATTCTAATATCTCGTTTGTATTTCGACATTTTTAAATCATTTTTTTTTCTTTTGCATTGGATAGCCGAGATCCGTCTCTAGATCGCACCTTTTTTACTTTTTCGATTTTGGTTGCAGATATTTTTTAGAATGACACTTTCATTTTCAGAACCGGTTTTGAAAGTGAAAGTAACTTTATAAAAACTATCTGCGACCCAAATCGAAAAAGTAAAAAAGATGCGATGTAGAGACGGCCCTCGGCTATCCAGTACAAAAAAAAATTATTTAAATATGACGAAATGCAAACGAGATAATAGAAAAATCCCTCCCCGTAGGATTAGCATTAGATCGTGAGTGTCTTCGCGGGCAGGGACAGGAGCCTTAATTACTACTTTAACGAATGCTAAAGCATTCTTATTTTTGAGTGAAAAAAAATCCCTGCCGGCTCGGGCCTACAGGCGGAGGTAGATTTCGAAAGTTAAGTACTAAATTCACCAACAAAACTTAAATCAAGATAGAGAGAAACCCAGTTCCTTCACTAAGAATGAAATATAGGGAGCTAAACATTTTGTGAAAATCCTAATATACACGAATACACACACGCATGTATATGGAATAGGTTTAAAAAATAGCTAAAGCTAGTTCAGAGAGCCTCAAAGTGTTAAAATAAGTTAATATTTCCATGGTCGGGTTTTTATAATATTTTAATACGTTTCTTCAAACTAACATGGCGTTACATATTCACCTGCTGAGGTCCATTTAATTTCCAATATGACGCAATATATATATATATATATATATATATATATTACCATTAATTAAACATAACCTACCACCGTCAATTATTATGAATTAAAGCTGTAAGTATTAAAAAAAAAAAAAAAAAAAAAAAAAAAAAAAAATTATAAGAATTATTATGGAAGAAAAAAGAAAAAAGTGGACACCGACAAAATTGAAAAGCTTATACATTGAATTACGTTATCGGGGGCACAGAATTCAATGATATAAGCAAAATGGTTTGTTTTCTGTGGGAAAAATAAGCTAAAGATAAAATTAATTTTCCCCTGTGCCCGAACAACCACTAAAATCAAGTGAATTGATTAAAAATGAAAGCAGAATAGAAACAAATAATATGAAATGGAAGAATCAATAAAACGTATTTAAATATTTATAGGATATAAAATATAAATAATAAATACCATACCGATTAATATTTCAGCATTTTACAAAAATCCATGTGCACATGTCTACCAGTATATCAAAAAGATTAAGGTGAATTAAACAGTTAAGAAATCACAGTAAATGATACCAAAGGATGCAGTTAATACATTTTGAAATAAAATTTGAAATACCTTGTAAAACAAATTTAATCTAATATAAAATAAATAGATATTAATTACATTATTTAAAATGCACTATTAAATTAATAGATAACAGTTTAACAATATCGTCAAAATTTAGCTAAAAATACACCCTGGTGTATAAATTATAACTGAAATGGAGCTAGAAAAATTAAAAATTAGAGCAATCTGAAAGAGACAATTTTGGTGCTGCCATCTATTAATAATTATATTAAACATCTATCGCAAGATAAAAATTTGCAAGCTTTTGAATGTAAATAAATGTTTAAACAGCAAAACCAAACAAATCCTTATATATAGAGAATTATAAAGCTAATATAAATCACACAATGTATTTAAAACTATTGTTAATAAAATTTAAAGGCATACAATATATTCTATTAGCTAACTTATTTAAACTAAACTAAGAGTTTAAATAATGCTAGAACATTGATAATATATAGCATATAGCTATATGCTATAAAACAAAATAAATTCAGTAATAATTAATATAAATAATTATTAAAAATAATTTAAAAATTATTTTTTAATGAATTATATATAAGATATTTATAAAATGAACATAAAATAAAAAACATGTGGAAGTATATAGAAGGTTAAATAATACTTAAAATCCCATTACTTAAAACGCACAAATATAGAATGTGGATTATTTTCAGACATCCATAAAAATCCATAAAGTATGAATGAGGGACATTCAAAAACATTAAACTAAGAGTGGCATACTATTAGTAGTTAATATGATATTGTCCTTAGTAAATTAAACTTTAATAACAAATAATTGTAAATTATATTAATGAATAATTAAGCTAATTATAATATTAATGAAAATCTCCAACTTACATATAAAACATCAAATCAACATCCACATAAAATACATAACAAAAAAATAGTAATAATACAAGAGCCCCGCTTTTTTTTTTTTTTTAAATAAATAATTAACCATTGCGTATTATCCAGACAACACCACCCTCCTCCGTACTCTAACATCTACCCACCCAACCAACCTATAATATATTTTTTTATATTATTTTACAATTTTTAATTTTTTATAGATATTTTTTTATTTTATAATTTTTTTGTAATTTTGTTTACGCATGTGTTAATTTGTGTTTATAGATCATGTAAGAAAAGTACTAATTGTATATTAATGAATATATGAATTTTTTTGGAAAACCATGATTTAATGCATCATAAATTAGTTTTTTAATATTATTGTTAATTAGAGGAGAAGAACATAAACATTTTATTCTATATAAATGATTAAGTATTATATTACGAAATACAGAATGATGTAGACAAGATTTAAAATTTGTAAATGTATTAACTGTGAATTTAAATTCTTTACGTTTGTCATATAAATCTGTGATTGTTTTATTGTCTTTTATTGTAATTTTAAGATCTAAGAAGTTAATTGTATTGTTAGATAAAAGGTTTTCCGTTAATTCCAAATTAGTGGGATAATCAACTGGAAATCGAGTAATTGCAGATTGATCAGTTTCAATTAAAATGATGTCATCAATATAACGATATAAATGTAGATTATTATTAGTAAAATTGCGTTCATAATGAGATAAGTATAAGTCTGAGAGTAAACTGGAAGTACAACCGCCTTGTGGTATACCGACATGCTGTAAATATAAAGTATTATCTTGCAATATATAATTATTATAGATAATGAAGTTAATTAAAGATTTAAAATATGCAATATCTATATTAGATGGTAATTCCAGTTTTTTATAATACTTTTTAAATAATGCATTTATAATTTTATGTAAATCTAATAGGTCTATATTATTAAAAAGATCTTTGAAGTCATATGTCGTTATATTACAAACAGAAGGAAGATTTTTTAAAATCTTAACAAGTTGATAACTATTTTTTATACAATGTGTATTATCATTGTTTGTAGTAAGTTCATATATTTGATTAAGAATTTTTAAGAGAAGTGTATTGGCTTTATTATTATATGTATTACAACCAATAGTAACAATCCTAAATTTAATAGGAGTTTTATGAAATTTGGGAATAAGAACTAAATATGGATAATTAAAATTAGTAGATAAAATATTTAAAAGTTTATAATAACTTCGAATTTTACGATTATTTACAATAACATTTTCATTAGTTTTTTGAAAAGACTTATTAGAAGAAATAGAATTTGTAAGAAGTTGGTGATAATATGATTTACATATAATAGCATAATTGTTAGGAGATTTGTCTACATATGTAATAACGAAGTTTTTTTGTAATTTAGTAATTTGTTGGAAATTATATATATATATATATATATATATATATATATATATTAATTCGTCTAACTATTTATTTCATTTTGAGTTTTCATGCGGAAATCTTGCTCTAGAAAACTTTGACGTAATATTCAATTTGCTTTCAATTCGTCAAACTATTTATTTAATTTAATTTTTCGCGTGAATTTCTTGCAAAAGAAAAGCAATTTTTGTGGTGAGAATTTTATTGTTTTTTTTTAATTGTTGGCAACAGCTATAACGAAAAATATTTATTTTTTCCTGTCATTGTTGTGTAAGAGCTGGTTTTATCAGAATCATGTTAAGGCGGTATTCAAAATTTTGAACCCTCCCCATTTCCATTCCCTTGGGCCGATTTTGACCATTTTCAATCCCCGCCGAGATATTAGCCATCTGAAAGTTGTTGGCGAGTTTGAAGACGATCCGTGCATAATTGCGACTTTTATCGTGCGGACAAAATTTAGTACATACATACATACACACACACACACACACATATATACATATATATATATATATATATATATAATTTTTAGGTGGGGGTGGTTTTGGGTTCCTGGGATCCTATAATGAAATGTTTTGAAGGAATTTTTCAAAAGTAGCACCATGGTAACGACTGCAATAGGTAGTATTTCTTACGAAATCTACCTAAAAAAATCTTAAATGCCTTTAAATAATTCACGACGTCGCAGAATGGGGCAAATCCCGAAAAGCTGGCCAAAATATGATAATTTTACAGGATGCTGATTACGATTCCAAACTTAAAATTAAACTAGTCGGATGTACCAATCCCAAAACTTTCTTCTATCTCATACATGTTAATACTTCAAAATTCGCTATCACACTGCCAAAATTAAATGGCAATCTATGCATCTCATGAGGATTCTAACGATATGAAATTCCGTGCATTAGTTCTTGAGATATGACTATCGCTGAACTCGTCTAAATTCAGCAAAATGCTGCCTAGCAGCGCCACCTATTGGGTGATTTATACCAAATCCTAATCAGCAACAATTTATGTCAACGTCTGACTGAATCTGAAGTTTGGAGAAAATCCGTACATTAGTTTTTGAGATAGAGCAATAGCGAAAATCGTGAAAATTTCTGCATAGCAGCGCCACCTATTGGGTGATTAACACCAAAACCTAATTAACAACAACTTGTGTCAACATACAACTAAATCTGAAGTTAGATGAAAATTCGTCCATTAGTTCTATAGATAGAGCTATTGAGGCAATCGTGAAAAAGGCAGCACAGAAGCGCCACCTGCTGGGCGATTTACACCAACACCTAATCAGTAGCAAGTCATATCAAGGACTAACTTAATCTGAAGTTTGATGAAAATCCGTGCGTTAGTTCTTAAGATAGAGCTATTGGGGAAATCGTGTAAATTCTGCAAAATTCATCATAACAGCGCCACCTGTTGGGCGATTTACACCAAAACGTAATCATCATAAATTCATATCAAGGACTAACTAAATCTGAAGTTTGATCAAAATCCGTGCATGAGTTCTTGAGATAGAGCTATTGCGAAAATCGTGAAAAATGCAGCATTGCAGCGCCACCTGTTGAGCGATTTACACCAAAAACTAATCAGCATCAATTTGTATTAGGCACTAACTGAATATCAATTTTTATTAAATTCCGTGCATTAGTTTTTGAGATAGAGCGCCCACAAAATTTGTGTCACATACACACAGACAGACAGACAGACAGACAGACAGACAGACTCACAGAGTCACAGACAGATATTTTGTAAAAACATGTTTTTTGGAATCTCTGACCCCTAAAACGTGTAAATCCGTCGAAAACCGGAATTCGAAAATTTTCATGAATCCAATACTTTCTTCTTTTAAAGATAGAAGAAAGTAAAAACAAAACTAGTATGTTGTGGCCATCACAAAACTTTCTTCTATATAAATCACGTCAATTAAATCATTTAAATAGTAAAAGAAATTGCATCAATTTATTCATATAAACGCATACCTGAATTTGAAGTTTGATGAAAATTCGTGCATTAGTTATTGAGATAGAGCTGTAGGGGAAATTCTGAAAAATGCAGCACAGTAGCGCCACCTGTTGAGCGATTTGCACCAAAACACAAACAGCACTAATTCATATTAAGGTATACCGGAATCTGAAGTTTGATGAAAATCCGTGTATTAGTTCTGGAGCTAGAGCTACTGTGCGAATCACAAAAAATGCAGCACAGCAGCGCCACCTTTTGAGCGATTTACACCACAAGGTGCAAAACGTCAACTCATGTCAAGCACTAACAGAAACTGAAGTTTGATGAAAATCCGTGCATTATTTCTTGAGATAGAGCTATTACGAAAATCGTGTAAATGCTGCAAAATGCAGCATAGCAGCGCCATCTCTTTAGCGATTTGCACCAAAACGTTACCAGCACCAATTCATATCAAGGATTAACTGAATCTGAAGTTTGATGAAAATCCGTGCATTAGTTCTTGAGATAGAGCTAGTGCAGAAATCGCGAAAAATGCAGCATAGCAGCGCCACCTGTTGGGAGATTTACACCAAAAACTAATCAGCACCAATTTATGTTAGGGACTACTTGAATATAAATTTTTATTAAATTCCGTGCATTAGTTCTTGAGATAGAGCGCCCACAAAATTTGTGTCACATACACACAGACAGACAGACAGACAGACAGACAGACTCACAGAGTCACAGACAGACATTTTGTAAAAACATGTTTTTTGGAATCTCTGACCTCTAAAACGTGTAATTCCGTCGAAAACCGGAAGTCGAAAATTTTTACGAATCCAATACTTTCTTCTTGTAAAGATAGAAGAAAGTAAAAACAAAATAGCGGATCCAATATGGCTGACTAAAAAATAAAAAGCCTTTCAGAGTTATTCAATTTCTGTAAAATTTCATATAAGGTGTTTTTGAGGATTCTAAGTACGATTCAAAAGTTTAAAAAAATGGTGAATAAAAAATAAAAATAATTACATTTAAATAAAATATGAAGTTTCGAGGCTAAACGTTACAAGGAATTTCCAAGGAACTAAGATATTTTTAATTGAAATTAAACGATGAATTTTTATTTATGAGACCCAATTATGTATATTAATGAAAAGTAAAATATTACAAGCTTTATTTTTTATGTTAATAAAATGTTAAGAAATGATATTCTGAAATTCATCTTCCGAATCATCTGTAATATAATAAGTAGCTTCTTCAAGAAAGGGGGGAGGGAGTGTCGAAATATTTTACAGAAGTTACTGAGTCTCTAGGGACAAGGATCTTAATTTCTTCTACGGTAATTTACGTATGAAATGAAGGGATCGGATGACATTCAAAACCGCAGAAAAAAATCTTCTATTGTTTTCGTCCTACTGCATTTTAGCCAGAAATCTTCTTGATATCTGTGATGACCTAATCGACTTCTGTGTATCCAGGCTACTACTTTCAGACAGAACACGCCTTGTTTTTTATAACAAATAAATGTTTATTTGATATGTATATGGACAGACAGTATACAGTAACGATGATCACATAATTGACGGCACACTATATACAATTAATTATATGTTTCAGATGGTTGCACACCACCTTCATATTATTATTACACACATAATACTCCTTTACCATACTATTAAATTTCTTACTTTTCGGTGCCCGTAGCACATTTTCGTTTTATATATTAAACTCTCGCCGGCCACCTTGCGGCATAAAAACAATACCTTCACCCTTCACTCACAGAGTCTCTCCTTCCTCCCCGCGCTTAAGTATCACGTGACCAATGGTGCCAGCACAGGTGAAAGAAATGCTATCCAGACATCACAATATCTTTTAATCAATTTGTGGTAGATTCTTGAGTATCTTCCTACATTTCACTTAGTTGTCAATAATGAGGAAACTGTTATTTCCTTGCGTTGAATAAGTATTTTGTGCGCTGAAGTTGGCATATAGAACCAGAGATACAGTTCAATGAATTTACAAGCTGCTTGTAAGCAATAAGCCTAAAAACTGATCAAATGAATGTCAAGAAATTACTTGTAATATGGCGTGGAATCGTTTGATAAAATCGTCATCTGCGCTTGTTATGAAAGCAGAAATAGTTGCGTTTTCAAAGAATCGACGAGTTGTTTTATCATCATTTGTGCTTCCAAATCCGGACTTTGGTTTTTGACGAGAAGGCCTAATTTGAAAAAGAAATCAGTTTCGTATATTTTGTTTTGCAATTTCAGTTTTCTTCTTCTCGCCAGGAGTGCGTGCTTGCCATTTCTTATATCCAGTTTATATGCCAAATTCAAGCAATACTCAAAATTTCTTCTAAAGACATGTAACGTGGAAATCTCGGATCGTAAGGCTAATATCAAACGGACGTTTTTGGCAAGTTTTTTCCCTTACGTATTATTCCTACACAATGCCGCTAGTATTGTGTCCCTACACAATTCTAGCGGCATTGTGTAGGGCTAATACGTAAGGAAAAAAACGTGCAAAAAGACGTCCGTCTGACATTAGCCTTAGTGTTCCGCATTTACTTTTAGTTTGAAAATGCCATCAAGTTTATTAAATTCTTTTGAAGTAGCCTGATAGAGGTACCAAAGTAGTTGACAAATTACTAGTAATGGAATTAAAAATTTAGCATAGTTAACGTTAGTTTGTAATAACGCTTACTTATTTTCTATCACTGTTTGTTTTAAAAGGAATAAGTTTAGTCTTCTGATCTGAATTACAATCCGTTTTATGTAGTCTAAGTACCGTATTTTCGTGCAAAAAATGGATTCTGATGAGTGTAAAAATTCGAGGAGATAAAGGTCTTGAATTTTTCCAGATAACGGTTTATGAATTATTAGGAACACTTACGAGTTCTAGTGGCACGAAAAAAGTGAAAAAGATATTTGAATTTGATTTGCTAAAATCATCGTCGCTAAATTTTTGTTTGAAGTACTTTGTTCAGATGTGCCACATTGTCCATCAGATCCCCACTTGCAAATTAAATTCAGATTGCTAATGTTCTCGGAAGTCCAATTCTTAATAATTTCCGTTTGCATTAATAAATACGTTCATCAGTATGATCTAGCAAAGATTGAAATTGATATAATAATTATTCTAATTACAACAGAATAAACAAAAATATTACTACCTATAAAGATAAGAAAATGTATTTTTATGGGATCGATGATAGTGAAATATTTTCATTTTCTTTTTTCGGTACTTTTCGGTTAGCCGGGCGCCAGTGTTATGTATACATACATATATATGTATATATACATGCATGTATGCATATATTGTATATTTACACATATATACATGTATATACACATATATGTACATCTATACATATCTATATAGACATGTATATAGACATATACATGTATACATACCACTGGCGCCCGGCTAACCGAAAAGTACCCTTTTTTCTAATCTTGCTTATCAAATTTATTTATGCTTATGCTTATAATACTTATTTTACATAATAATCTATGACAAAATTGAATAATCTAAAATTTAAAAAAATGTTTGCCAGCTAAATTACTGCAAAAAGTAATAAATTTCAAAGTTTTTGAAGCGACTAAAATAGGGATATTTTTACTTGTGGTTGCAAAAATCTGCACGAAATGTAGAATGGCAGCTGGTTTTAATATTAATCATTAGATAGTAGTTCAGACTATTACTCCCTCAAATTTCGTTGCGGAACACTGTGGAACGTATAAACTTTTTGATGTTTGAAAGCTAAAAAAAGGTGTATTTTTAAAACTCTTTTATCAAAACTAATCATAAAATCCTTATGTTTTTATGTGCTTAACATATTTGTTGTAACATGTGCAAATAATTTACGCACTATCATCGTGTGAATCCATTTTAAAGCGTTAAAATCGGATGATATGAAAAAATGTAGCACGGGTGTAGAGGAACCACTGTTTTGCTCTTTTTATTCGCCTCAAATGCTAACCCTCCAAGTGGCACTTTTGACGTGATACAAGTTGTCAAATCAAAACGAAAACCTTTTTATCCGACTGCCAAGAAGGGTTATGTGTTTCACGCGTATCTGTGTATGTGGATTTCTTTATACCCTCGAAACATCCCAACGCACGGCTGGATGGATTTTAATGAATGAGGTCTCTATCAATTCGTCTTAACGGTCCGATGGTTATAGGCTAGATTTTGTTTTTGTAAATTCAAAATGGCGGTAGAGACGAAAAAAATTTACGCACCCTATTGAGTGGCATGTCATTGGATAGGTCTTTTAAAATGAAGACGATGTTTCATTGACTATTTTACAGTCAGAAGCTCCGTTAAAATATTATACAACCTGGAAGTTGTGTATGTAGGATACTGCAACTCTAACCATCATACACATCTATAGACCTCATCAAAACAGTGTTTATAGATAGGAACTAACAATTAAACACAACTTAAAAGTCATCAATACAAGTAAATAAAAAAATAGGTAAGTAATTGTCTGAGCGAAGCGAAGGCTAATACACAACGCAGTATTACTTTCCGGTCAAAAACAGCTACGATGGATATTAAAACCTTTCGTAAAACCTTTCGTCAAGCATAACTCAAAAAATATTTGTCGGATTTCGGTTCTGGTTTTACCAGAAGGTACCTATGAAGGTAACCTACTGAATGCACCAACTATGAAAAATAAGTTCCAATTCGTTTAAAAATTATATTAAAAAAACTGATAAAAAAGCACAATTTATCCCGTCGACCAATTTTGCCAAATTATATAAATCGCCAAACCACCCGCCAAATTATACAAATTGACATAATTTTTATTTTAAATAACTTTTTTTTAAATAACTTAATATTAATACTAAATAACTTAAATATTTTAAAGAACAAATAAATTAGTATAACATTAATAAAAATACAAATAAAACGTCGAAATTAAAATCACTTGATGACGTAAATACATGTTGTCAAGTGAATGTGACATTTACGATCAACCATTATTGGCATTTAATCTTACAATTTTGCGACAGTAATTTGGTCGATGGGGTAACTAACAAGTACCGAAATTTGTACTTTTTCAGAATAGGCGTCTTATAGGTAAAGAAAATGGGTTTGGCGAGAGAAGTAAACTTATCATGCATATTTTCTGGTAACCTACTCATTCTTTCATATACCCAAGCAATTGTTTAAAGATTTAAACAATTAATTTAGTGTAAACAAGACATTTACGCACAGATGTCACATGCGCACCACGTTGGCGCGATTTTTTTCTGACGCCAATGTCATACACGCACCGGGGTACTCAACTGGCGCCAAAGTGTCGTTATTTTGCTTGATGGTAACCTAGATGTTGTTGTTTATTTATTAATAAATTGTTTATTTACTTTTATTTTCTTTTTTAAAATTATGTAAATTGTTTTGATCTATAGTTATTAATTAAACTTTTTTTTTATTTATTGTTATTCCCTTTTTAAAAATATATATGAAACTGGTATTCGAAAACGAGGTTTTCGCCAAATTGGCGTCAGAAAAAAATCTCGCCGATGTGGTGCGTATGTGACATCTGTGCCAAAACGGTTTATATTTATTTGTAAAAAATAAACATAAACGTTCATCGGGTTTGTAATAAATTGTCAGGTTTGTATCTTTTTTAACAAATCTCACTTTCTGAAGCCAAAACTGCTTAAAGCTTTAAAAAAAAAAAAAAAAAAAATCCAATGCAAAGTAATGTTGTTAAAGTACAGTGAAATTAGTTAAAAACGTGTATTTTAAATGAAGTGAGTGAAAGCTTTGTATTTTAAATGAAATGAATGCAAGATGAATATAGTATGGAAAAAATATTGTCAATTTATCACCTCCGCTTGACTGACTTAAAAGTATCAATATTGCAATTGGTTCAAGCTAAACAAAATGAAACAATTATGTTATAACCAATCTTCGTGCAAGAAAAATGGCCTATAATTCGGATTCAGATACATAGGAAAGGTTGACGTCAAACAAGGGTAATACTAACAGCCACATTGTTATAACGGACGGGAGTTATAATAGCTAAGTAATAATGGCTTTAAGCACACATACCACACAAGCAGTTCTTTACATATGTTTCAAGTGAAGCTCGATCATCAAGGTGCTAATTATTCATACAAGCAACCGTTACATAAACGAAAGTTTAAAATTTAAATGTAAATAGATGCAGTCTCGCATTCTCCCCCCCCCCGTCCCCCGCAAAAAATAAAAATAAAATGTTACAGCAATGAAATTTAATTGGAGTTAAGCGAAACTTTTTAAAATACGATATTGGTTGAAAACCAGATTACGGAATATTCCTATAATATTTGAATTAATCACGGTACATTTTTTTAGCCCGGTTCAGATTTTGCCAAGAGTATTTTATTTTTATTTTTTGTCAAAAGCCGCCTTTTTCCCCCGCAAGTATAACTTGTGTTGATGTTGAAATGAATGTTTTGACTTATGCTATTATCTCTTCTTATTATTTTTATTTATTTACTTATTATTATTTTTAATTAAATGAGTCAAATCGTGTTTATAAATTTATTTAATGTGTGTATTTTAAATTAAAAGAATGCATTACGAAAGATGGCGATAAGAACAATATTTGACGATTTATGAATTGAGCTCACCTAAATGCTTTATTACCATGTGTTTAATTCCCTTCATGGAATTTCATTGTTATATGGACTTTGCTTTTTTAAAATAGCTTGACGCAATTAGAGTTTAATAAAGTCAGATTTTTTGCCAAATGATATAAACGACTATGGAAATAAATCTGAAGAAGTATTATACTGGTTTATGTATGTATTTTTAAAAATGCAAAAATGTCGGTATGAAACAGCGAATAGGTTGTCCGAAAGTACTAGTAAATGTATTCCTTTTCTAGGCTATTCTATCTCTTGCCAGGGCCCTTAACAGAGGGAAGAGCTGGTTTAAAATTGATATGGATTTTTTTTTCAGGTTCACTAATCTAGATATTTCATCATTTGAATTAGTAACCAGTATATGGCCAATTAAAGATTGTATCTCATTTTCTTTACTTGCAACAAGTTATTATTAAATCTATGTTCTCGACAATATCGCTCAGACTAATCCCTCTGAGGGAAGTCCTAGTATAAACAAGTATTATAAAAAAATATTTTAAGTCAATTCCTGCTTATGTCAAATGGAGAATTTTTTTCTCCCATTCTTTTTTTCTCTTGAGTGGTGCTTAAAATGCCTTGATCAATGAGAGGGCTCTCTCTGTCTTAAAATACCTTGATCGAGAATAGGGCCCTCTCAATTATTGAAAATTAATTAATTTAATTTAATTAATTAATTAATATTTGAAAAAAAACTGGATTAACATCAAGTGTCATCCACTACAAGTTTAAAAAAATGTATTTGAGCTTGATTGGATGAATAATAAGTATTATATTAACGATTGAAAATTTGAACAAGGTATATATAGCGAGAGTGTGAGCTAATAGTAGGAATTAAAAAAAAAATAGTTTCACATTAATGAGAAATAATTAATTAGTTCGCTTTTTACGCAGTCGGGTTTTTTTATTTTTTAAATTTAATTGTTTATTAGAAATATAAATTCTGACCTCCCCAAACATTATTCTACCCATCTGTATTATCAAATTCCCTAAATAGTAACTTTATTTTTCGACTTCTGCCCTGCTTTTCGGGATTTTCCCCCGTCGTACGAAACACAGTTGAGACACCCCGTACGAAACACAGTTGAGATATTTCTTAATGAAATTAGCTTTATTTAATCATATTCATTATTTCTTTACCTAATTTTATTCCCGCTAATATTATTATAGTACTAAAATTTAGAAATCAAAACTTTTAAAAATTGAACACGAACACAAGAAATAATTTAAATAATTTTATTAATTAAAATCTTTATTGTAGCAGCTTTAAAAATAATTCAGTAAAGCATAACAAACATTAAAATATTTATACCATGCGTTCTTCCTTACTAACAAAGTTCTCACTAACCACAAACATGCTTTTTAAATTTCATTAATACATCCTAAAAATTTTAGTGCGGTTACTTTTCATATGTTAAAATGTAATTTTAATTTAAATTCTTTCAATCGAGTTAATTGTTTATCTAAGTTTACATAATTTGGTTGCATAAAGAATTATCTAAGTTAACTCATTGTTTCAGTTTACATATTTTAACTTAAACAGTACAATTATTTACAGAAAAGAAAATTGAGTTACGGCTTTGTGCTCATTTTAATTAAACAAATTTAGTATTTTTGAGAATGTTTATCTTAAGTTATTCATTTAAAACAGCAAAATTCGAGAATTGATTTCAAATTTTAAATATTCTAATGTATGTCACCAAAGCAATACAACATATTAATGTATTAATTTTTAAGTAAGTTTGGGGGAATATTGTCAGATTGAGGATAATTACGCGCTTTTCCGATAATGAAGTATTTAAAACGACGCATATTTGTTTTAAAAGTAATTTGTTGTAACAAAAGTTTTACCCTGAAAAAATATTACATAAAGAAACTGATTTTCCCCTTATTCTTGGTACTTATAAAGTATATAGAGTAAGCAATAATTCTTTTACTACATTGTAAAAAAAAAAAAAAAAAAAAAAATCCGTTAAAATACGGAGATTGTACTGGCAATCGAGACGACAATAATATTTCCGTATTTTAACGGAATATTTCCCCCGTGAATTCCAGAAAAACGGAAAATTTTCTGGAATTTACGGAAAAAATTTCTGTTAAAATACGGAAATAGTACTGGCGTCTCGATTGCCAGTACAATTTCCGTATTTTAGCGGAATGTTTTTACAGTGTACCTCATTTGGCTTTTGCAATTTTACAGCTGCTGCACTCCCCCGTACTATTTTGTAACACGGATATTTCTTTTCTAACTTTTACGAGCTGCCCTTTTCCTGTAAGGCAACAAATGGCAACAAATTGTTAATTTTGACTAAAGTCTATAACGTACTATCGAGGGGGCTCTTCACTCACTTGAATGCATCCACTCGTTAATGCTAAACCTACGGGCAGGTTTTTTTTCGAATTTCGCGTTTAAATTTGAATATTTTTAATCTTTTTTTCTTTTTTCATGTGATAGCTGAGGTAGATCTGTAATATGGGTGTTTTTAACTTTTTTGATTTCGGTTGAAGATTTTTTTAATAAAGGTACTTCCATTTTCGGAACCGGTTTCGAAAGTGAAAGTACCTTTATTAAAGAAATCTGCAGTCAAAATTTAAGAAGTACAAAATGCCCTTATTAAAGTTCGACCTCAGCTATCCTATGCAAAAAAATCTTTTCTAAATATTCAAATTTAAACGATAAATTCGTAAACAACCTGCATATAGGTTTAGCATCAGCCACCGGATGTTTCCAAGTGAGTGAAGAGTCCTCTTAAAAATCATGATTCAATACTTTTTATATTCGATACTCTCTTATTGGAAGAATACCTTTAATATACAACCCTAAAAACCTCTACATGATGTAGGCAGCATCGTGCGAAGAGAAAACTGCGGCCGGGGCAAACTTTCAATTTGGCGCCCCCCCCCCCCCTCACACACACACACACACACACAAACACATACTTTTTCTCTGTGACATGTGTTACAAAATTGAAAAGGGCAGAAACAGTAATAAATTCTATTGAATACATATTTCGCATTTATTTTGGAACTTTATGTTTAACTTTAATTCAGAAACTCCAAACAACTAAATAACGTAAGAGAAAATTGCACTGAGATTTTGGCAAAGAGAATCTGGGAAATGAGTATAGAAAAAATGTATCTAACAGTACAGTATAGCAGTTTACAACCCTTTTGTATTTCTGGAAGAAAACCCCATGCTAATCTGAGAGCATATGTTTTTGTCACAAGCACAGAATGAAATTTACAGACTCAGAAAAGAGAAGGTTAACGAAATAGACTAAGACAAAAACATAAAACAAGTTTTGAACAGAAAGAAGTCCTTATTCGTAAATTTGTATTCGGGTGCAAGGTAAGGGACCATGCTATGCACATATACCTTTGAAACGAATAATGAACGTACATTTATTGGGGGGGGGGGGGAATTCCAATATGTATTTTTTTTTTTTTTTTTTTTTTTTTTTTTTTTTACAGAAAAAGAAAAAAAAAACGGGGTTTGTAGTGTACATTTTGCGCCCCTCAATTTCTGCGCTCTGGGCGACCGCTCCCTTCGCCCTTCACTTCGCACGGTCCTGGCTGTAAGTAAACTACCACTTAAAGGAATGGTTTCGTCGCCAAATTTTTGTCTGTCTCCACGCATAGTCGCCAAATCTTTGTGAATTGGAATTTTATCCGACAAGTGGCATTAACTTTGTACGAGGAACGGTCGTTGCATAATCTAAGAATCATAAAATTGGCACATACGCTAACCAGCTTTTGCTTTTCGTCTGCTCGTAGATCGGAACAGCGCGAATTCATTTTGGCGTCATGAAAAAGTTGATGCATCTGCCTGAGCGACTTTGATAGCTTTCATAATACCATTTGTAACGGTTAAGCAGGCGTAATTATGTCTTGTGTATCTACATAAATAATTTTAAAAAATTCAGAAACTATTCGATAGAATTTATGGGGTGTCATTTGTATATTATTTGTGTCATCCATTTTCTACTGCATGGTGCCAACTTGTTATATGTCATCTTCTATGCAAGCAGCAAAAGGGTTTTATAAAAGTACTTTTATCCAGCTAATACTATACAGCACTGTTCTAAATGAGGTAAACGATTAGGGATCACCAGGATTTAACCTGGGACCTGCTGATTATGAGTCAGATGCTCTACAGACTGAGCTAATGACACAAGGGAATAATAATTGTGTAGGAAAAGAGTGCTTAACAGACTTTTAAATATTTAGAGTCTTTCAAAATGAGATGCGGTTTGGTCCATATTTGGTTCAACCGTCTTTGAAAGGTTAATGTTAATAATAACTAGTAAATCTGCAGATCAAGAGCCTCAACGTCATCTCTGCAACTTATTGTTTTTAGCAAACTTTGCGTAATATTAATCTTTCTACAAAAACAAAATTTAAACTTTTTAAATTACATAAACAATTATAAAAAGAAAAAAAAATATTTCGATGGTTTCAGACATTAGAAGCGTTAAATTAAACACGTTGTTATGTAATGATAATCTGAAATTCTCACGAGCTACTTATTCTAGTAATTTTTATATAATAAAGCAAATTTCTTCAGGGGGGGGGGGCGCCCTCCTGAACCCTTCGTTGTGTAATTTATTTTGCATTTGTAATTTTTTATTGATTGAGTTAATGATTATCCTATATCTTAGATTCCTTTTTACACTGCGATTTATAAGGATAAGCAACAATTTGGTCAAACATTTTACGTTATCCTAATATCCATACAGCAGTATTTACTTGCCTGCTAACCACAAACACCTGTCTCTAATGGATAAAGAACTTTTGGAAATGTAAACTGAGACATCTAATTTAGAAATCTAATACCTTTATAATTTTTGTTTCAAAAAATAATTTTGATTACCATTCTGCAATATTTATATCTAAGATCTAATCTAAATATCTAAAAATGTACTCGATAGCATTAACTTACTAAAATCACCCTAAAGTAGGGGGACTTCTAAACCTAACGGTTAATAATTCATCATCGTGTCCACTTCCAATTGACTAAATAGATAAACGTGATTTGGCGCCGTTAAGTATTTTTTGTGATAGCCTTTTAATAGAATCCACATTTAATTTAAAATCGTGATGTTACAAACACCGTTGAAATTTGAAGCACACCAGTGTTCAGGTCAAATTACGAAAGGTTAACTAACTTTTTATTTCCCTTAGCCGGGCATTTTGTTTCATTTTTCGTAATAGGGATTATTTCAATAATTTAATTTATTTTACATTCTACAAGCTGTTACACGGGACGTTGTTCACGTAGCATTAAAATAGAGATAAATGCATTAAATAAAACATTTCACTCCCCACCAGACATGGCAAATCTCAAGCTTTTTGCACAACACTATTATCTTACAGAAAATGTTGTTCTGTTAAATCGCGCAAATGTTTCAATTAAATAAAGTAACATTTTTTGTTACTTTGTTACATTTTCCATTACCTGAGATTTATTCTGTTGAGCTGAACCAGGTTTCAGACCAGATGCTGTAATCTTTAGGGTTAGCTGGGTGAAAAAGTTCGACCAGAATCGTCCGGGATAGCTCAGATGGCAGAGCACTGGCTGCTTCTGTCAGGAGATCCCGGGTTCGAATCCTGGTCCGGACATTTTTCGCCCAGTTGGAAATTTACATCTAATAACATTTTTTGTATTAAAATGCTGGTATCCAGAACGCCGGAGGCTTGGCAGCTCTGCTCCTGTTAATAGAAACATATATAGTTAACCAACACTTTATCACATTTTATAATACGGAATTTCTTATTTGTATGGCCTTACATATACCTCAGTCATAAAAATGTACAATTTTGTGCCAATTAATATACACAATTGCGAAAATGAAATCGCAACCAATGAGAAAAGGAACGCCAAGTAAAATCATGGAAATCGAGGAATCTTTCTTCGTAGTGTTGGGAAAATACCACTACAAAAATTATTTTAGGTGGTATTTGGTGTGAAATGTTTATATGTATTCATTCCTGTCCTATTTATCTTTTTTATTATTTGTAATTTCCTTATTCTATTTTCCTTTTGCACGTGAAAATCTTACAAATTAAAATTAACTCTTTGGGAGAAATTGTTATTCCTTTTTTTTTTTTTTTTTTTTTTTTTGGCAACAATAAAGTTTATAAAGTTTAATCTGTATGAAAATAACGAATTTTTTCATTTATAATCAAAATAGTTGAATACATAAATAAAAATATTATTCTATATAGTATATAAATACTATAAATAATAACTATAAATAATAAAATAATAAAAATATTATTCTATATAGTATATAAATACTATTTTCATTTCTTCGTTTAAATCAATCTATATGCAAATATCTATACAAAGGCATTCATTAATTCATTCCTTTTAACTTTGATTTGACTTAAAAAACCATACATACTTTCACATTTATGATATTTTTAGATGAGATATAGTTGCTACGCAACGATTAAAAGAAAAAAAATGAAATATAAGTAAATTCATAAAATGAAATGTTTTATATTATTCGATCACATGTATAAAATTCCATCATAAGTTATACACCTAATTTAAAAGCTCTGACAAATGTTTTGACAAAATTGCAAACTAAAAGGAATAATTTAATACTCTTATTTAAAAATTTCTGCATCCAAAATTTACTATTTAAATCTATTATTCATATGAGCGATTTCTTTCAACAAATGAAAATTTGAAAATCGTCTGACTTCCCAGAGAAAAGCATTATGTCACAAAATAAAATGTTCTATATATTCCGAACGAATGAACCAAATTTAACCCAAAACTATACAGCTAAATCCGGGGAGCTCACTAATATACATCCTTAATTTCAAGCTAATCGGATGCTTTTTACGGCAGTTATCGCGGGACAGACAGACTAACTAACAAACAAACAAACAAACAGATGGAAACCAAAAAATTTCGGGTCTCCACAGTAAGCCTTCACTGACGTTTCGGCATTTAGCATGTGTAATAAGCTCTATTGTATGTTTGCAGTTTAAACCACGTTTACAACACAATTAACCATGAATGAGCATTGTTACCGCATCCTTAGAGCGGCCGAAGCGACCATTATTCGGGACCAAGAAAAATTGGTAAATGTCTCCCATATTTCGGAATGCAGTCGAGTGCATGTATGATATAAGTAACCTGTTTACTATGTACTTCCATTAATTTCATTATGACATCGTATTTCATGCGCAACAAATTATATCTGTTGAAAGTAATGCATTTTTTGACTAAATAAGAGAGTTTTGACTTTAATCCCCTATGTAATTCTTGTTTGATTTCTTGCGTTTTCATTTCTGAAAAATATTTTAGGATCTCTCTGCATATACACGATTAACAGGGAATGATTCATTTACTGAAAAAATAAAAAGAAGAAAAATGGGAGATAAATGTAAATATTTTCATCGATGTTAAATTAAAGCCATATCAGACGGTGATTTTGGTTGAATACTGCTCTGTTTCGTTGTACGTTGGAGTACGTTAAGGACCTTTTACTTTCTAATCGTGCAGTTTTGTGCGGTGACGGGCGATGTAAGTAACAATAGTTCCCATTGATCCTCCAGATGTTTGAGAGGTAAGAATTTTTTATAAATCGACATTTCCGCAAGGAACTGCATAGAAAAATACTTCCTATAGATAAATATCAGTGGGTTGAAGTTGCTGTGAATATCTGATTTAGTAATGAGTGTAATTCAGCATTTTAAAAAAGACTTTTTAAAACTCAACTGTATGGTAGTTCAATTTGTAAGAAATTACTCAAAAGCTACAATTTCTGTCTGTGATTCTCATGCTTATTTCAACAACCGTGGCCAACTCAACGAATAGTCTATATCAGCCATACTTAACTTTTTTTACTTGCGTGCCGCAAACGTATGTTTTAGTTATTCGGTGGGCCACAACACACGTATAAAATAGTAAAATATTGAGCAATTAAAATGAACGTTTTTCGCAGAAGAAATATTACCAAAAAATTTACACAACTGTTTCCAAACAATAAAATTCATGGTAAATTTGTTTATTGCAAATATTGTAGAAATATTCCGCGAAGTTGGCTGTTTGGAAATATAGGGTGTAACGTGTAAAAATTTTTATTGTGATTTCTTCCATTAAAGCTGTTCAACCCAAAAAATCTGTATTAGCCATATAATAAGCATAAAACGTAATAATACGACAATGCAGAATTTCCAAGTTCTAGAAGAAAAAATTGGGGTATTTTCTCTAATAAATCAGTATTTTGTTCAATGCAAAAACTTTTTATTCATTTTTTAATTGTAGAAATATGTAGCGGAATCTTAATTAATTTGTAGTATTGTTTGATTAGTGTTCCACCAAAACAAAAATAAAACAAAACGTAAAATGAACTTTTGTCCAGAAAAAGGCGTGTAAGATGTTTTAACATAATTTTAAATAAAAAAAATATTAAAACAGCTGTGAAGGTCGTAAATAACTTGTATGTAAATCTCTTTCAATTTAATAAATATCGATTAATTTTTATGTTTTTCGGGCCGCGGGCCACAGGTTGACTATGGCTGGTCTGTATAATGCAACAAATTTCCGAGTTTATACAGATACAGATTTCTTTGCAAGTTCAGGTATGAAAAATACATACCTCTAGCATTAAATGTCGTCATAATTTTCTCTAAATTTGGAGCAATGAATGGCGCTTAGCGTAATTCTCTTAAGGTTCGATATTGGGTTAAAGCGCACTTGTCGTTATTACCGCACTTAGAATACACCTGTCTTTACTAGTAACGATCAGTCATTCGAAGACGAAGGCAACGTTTATTTGAAACAACTGAAGGTTTTGCAAAAAAAAAAAAAAAAAATGTACAGATGAACTGAAGAAAAGCACAGGATGTGTAATGAGAATTTTCCAGAAATCTGAAATATTACATTAACTTTTTTGTTGGGGAGGATGTGTTTTCTAGCTTCCCTTTGTCAAACTACAGGGTGAGTACAAATGATGGACTTGATTCTAAAAAAAATCATATTATCGAAACTACTGCACATATTACAATTAGTGATACATGAAATTAACCCTTAACCGGAAACGTGAAAATCCCGTGAACAAACAGAACACTTCTTAATTTACCAAACAGTGAAATTAAAGCTTTAATATTTAAGGTACTTTTCGGTTAGCCGGGCACCCGTGTTATATTTACATACATATATACATATGTATGCACATACATGTACATATATATATATATATATATAGATAATATGTATATATTTATGTGTGTGTGTGTACATATATATATGAATATGAATGTAATATGAATATGAATATATATGAATGTAAATATAACACTGGCGCCCGGCTAACCGAAAAGTACCAAATTTAATAGTAATGCATTAAGAGAATCAATTTTTTAATATAACAGCATAAAAATAAGTTTGGAATGTCGGAGAGAGAAAATATTAAATGCAGATATGCAAGCGCAAACATGTCACAGATGTACATTTCCGGTTAAGGGTTAAAGAGAAATATACCGAGTTTGTTTCTCTTACAAATGTTCGATGTGTGAGCGTCTTGTTACACGGCATACGTCCAATATGTAATCCAGTTCGTTCCAAACATTTTGTAGCATCACTCTACCAATGGTTTTGAATGCCGCACAAATGCGTTCTTTAAATTCTGGCAGTGTCAAAGACATTGTTTATTTACCAGTAATGCCGAAAACTAAAACACTGGCAGAACTTCAAGAAGGCATTTGTGCAACATTCAGAACCATCGACAGATTGATGCTACAAAATGTTTGGAACGAACTGGATTACAGATTGGACGTAATTAACGTAACTTTAAATTCATATATCACTTATTATAATGTGCGCAGTAGTTTCGAAAATATGATTTTTTTTAATCGCGTGCATCATTTGTACACACCCTGTATTACTAATTTGCAAAAATTTGTAAAGTGGCATTTCTCATATGCTAAGCTGTTTATAAGACATTGTGAATTTACATACACTATGAAAAGTCCATGATAATATAAAACTGGTCCTGAATACGGAATAAAATGCTATTTTTCATGTAGTGGCGATTTTCTGAACTTTCTTTCTTTGAAGGATATACAAACACATTTCAATTTTATAATGTTTTCAAGTTTGGTAACTTTTTGGTTAAATAGTTTTCATAATAATGTAATAACATTTTTTCATTCATTTTATCATTTCATTCATTTAATAACATAATTTCATAATAACAATACAGAAATGGTTTCAAGTTTTGTAAATTTTACAGTACTGTCAAGAGGTTTCCTTAAAATACTTATTTCATTTATTGACTTCGACCATGCTAAGGTTATATCCAAGCATGTTGTTCCGTTTAATGCTATTCGTGAATCTTTAGAAATTCGTTTAATGAACAAAGAAATTTGTAACGATAATGTTTCCTGTCTCATTCCTGAAATCTGCCTTTCTATTTTGAAAAATTCATGAAATTTCCATGGTTTTTTACAACCCTCCATTCTTCGTTTTTTACTTTGGATAACAGATGGCGCTACTAAGCTGTTTTTTAGGATTTTTGAAGTTTCCATTAGACTCTTTACCAGTTTGAATTAGATTTTTAAGATGTAGAATATAAAGTGTTTCCGTCGATTTATATTTTAGAAAATTTTTCTCCTGAAGAAGGTTTCAAAGATTAAACCGAAACGTTGAGATTTATTTTATTCATATGTTTTTTTACACCATCTTTTAATTTGTGAATAAATAGTACTTTGGATAGAAACACCTGTTTTGTTTTGTATTAAATAGTTTTAATTTAATACATGATTCAATGTGAAACTTTTAAAATCCCTCTGTATTTTAGAACTGTTTAATATTTTACAAATTTATTTATTTTTGTATTTTAAAATTTTTGTCATCTACTATTTTGCCTTTATTAACTGATCGAACAGTTATATTACGTTGAGTAAAAAGTTTTCAGCCAATTTTTTTCTTTTTTGTAAAATATTGTACATGAGAAATCATCAAAACTAATGAGGATAGTAATCTCCATTTAAATCTACAATCGTCTGCCAATGTTTTGGCAACTTTTCGATCAACTTCTGCAAAAAATTGGGGCATGCGCGAGTCCAGAAA
This sequence comes from Maratus speciosus, assembly GCA_963932465.1. Taxonomy (NCBI): domain Eukaryota; kingdom Metazoa; phylum Arthropoda; class Arachnida; order Araneae; family Salticidae; genus Maratus; species Maratus speciosus. The sequence goes on along the minus strand of OZ010795.1, from coordinate 565,711,477 downwards.
GACATCGACCTCATTTATGACCTGCTCATTTGAATCGAAGGTTTCGCCATCAAGATTCAGCTGCAGATGAGAAAACAGATAGAAATCTAAAGGGGCTATATCGGGGCTGTATAGTGGATGTCGCATTAAATCTCACTCTAGCTTGTAGAGTGTACAGCCGGTCATCATACTGATGTGTGGCCGGGCGTTATCTTGATGAAAGAGATCCATCTTCCTTCTGAACTCGTTTCTTCGTTTTTCGTGAATGATCTCGCGAACTTTGATTAGAAGGTTGCTGTATATTGCTCTGATTATAGTCTGTCCGCTTTTCAGATACTCTTTGTACAGAATTCCACGATAATCCCACCAGATGCAGAGAAGCACCTTCTTGTTAGTTAGGGCACGTCTTGCAACCGAGCCTGCTGATTCCCTAGGTGCTGACCACCTTCCTTTACGGCTTGTGTTGTTGTAGTACGCCCATTTTTCATCACAGGTCACAATTCTATCCAGAAAGTTCTCTTTCCTTTGATCTCTGAGCAGAGCCAAACAATATTTTTTTCTCTTGCTCTTGTCGTCAGCATTCAATTCGTGAGGCATCCAGCGGTTGAACTTAAATGTTAGATTTATGCATTTCAAAGCGTTAACTATTGTGTTTTGGGAAACATTAAGCTCTGACGCAATAGTTCGTGTTGAAACATTTCTGTCTTGGTCGATGACTGGGTCGATGACTTGGTTTTAACTGTTCGCAATCAACTTCAATAAGGCGGCCAGAACATGGTTCATCTTCAAATGTCGAAATTTCCAGCATTAAACTTCCGCACCCAAATTTTGGCTGTATCATAAGAAACACTCTTGATGCCTAAACTTTCACACATTTTCTTGTGGCATTCAGTCGCACTGAGATTGTTACGGAACTCATAGTATGGAACTCATAATCGTTCTGAGATGCTGACGTGATAACTCCATTTTAAACACTTTTTTGAAGTATAAGATAATAAATTTTTAACAGACAAATTACAGAGACATGTAGATCCTATACTCTGGTTTTGAATGAAAAAATTGGTTGGTTGAAAAACTAACAAACGCACAAATGACAGCTGTTGGCGCGAAGATATCTACTCTTGGCGGAAAACTTTTTACTTAACTTAATAATTTCTTTACATGTATCTTCGCTAACATACATACACACTTACATAGATATTAGTATATGGGTAGATTTATTATCGAGCAGTATTAATTTAAAATAATAATTTAGAAGGAAATCTGAAAAAAAAAATAAGACAACAAATATATTTCAAAAGAATATTTTTTTTCCTTATTTCGACCGTTTCAAAAATCAACATTGCTTTATGTTTGCGGAAATAATTTAAATCTGTCCTTTCAATACAATTTGTAGTTTAATTTCTCTTTTTTCCTTCATTCTATAGAAATGCAAATTTAATGGATCAAAAAAATTGTTTTACCATCATTAAAATAAACTAATTTGTTTAATCTTCTTTGTCAAAATTTTGCTTTAAAATAAATAAATAAAAAAAAAAAAAAAAAAAACCGAAATTAATGTTTATCTCAGAAAAAATAGATTTTGACTTTAAAAGAAAGGAAAACAAATAGCTAAATGTAAAAGAAAAAAAAAATCTTAATAAAAAATATTTTATTTTAATGTGGATTTAGTGTTTTTTTTTATCAGATTCTTACTGGTTTAAGTAGCGGAAATAGCTTTAGTCATTGAAAAAAAGAAATCCCTATTTATATGGTAATTGGCCTTCTATTTCATTTATGTTTTAAAACTTTTTTATGTCATTGACAATATTTTTTTCAATTTATATGCTTTATTCATCCTATTTCCAAAAGCTCATTTTTGAAAACACATTATATATATAAAATATACTAGCAAACCCCGCTGCTTTGCTCGCGTAATAGTTGGAATATGCCAAGTGATATTTGCATGACTATCTTTTATTAGAAGAACCCTTTTTGGAATAATTCAAAAATTACAAATTAAGCCACAGTTTGACTAAACTTCATTATAAAAGTGCAATAGAGAGAAATGAGATTTTAAATAGTAAAGAGAACAAAAATTAATTCCAAATAAATGAAAATTTATAAAGTATTTTGAGACTTTTATACTCATTTCATACGCTCATTTAGATATTCATTTGAAGTTTTGAATTTTTTAGAAACCATCTTAACACATTTACATCTTAAAATTAACCATCATGTCAAATTCCAAGCTTCTTGTCTAACAGTCTACCACCTCCCTGATGTTAGTGGCACCAACATAAAATGCCAAAACAGAGTTCAAAGAGAATGTCTCGAAAAATGTTGAAACTGAGACTGTCACAATTAATTTGCCAACAACATTAACCTTGATAGCGGTTGGTAATTCCTAATATTCTCTAGAAAACGGAATTTAGATGTTTTTAAAGGCTTGCTTGCTGTTCCTGCCAACCAGGTGGTAGTGCCACCGGCATAAAATATAGCCCATATATGATCAGGGACTATCACTCTTGATTCGCAACCAGTAACTTCTGTAGTCGATGAATTATTTCCCGAGATTCCATAGAAATCGTAATTTAGGACTCTTTTAGAATGCTTTTCGCTCCTTCCCTTCGCTTCACCCATTTTTAATTTCGAATTTATTTTCGGCTGTTCTTAGAGGACATTTATATTCTATAAGTAACTACCGTGCTATATTTAAAGTTTCTAGCCTCTTCAGTACCGCAGAAATCGCACTTTAGAAAGATTTTTTGTTCCTGCAACCCTCCTGGGGTTGTGGCACCGACACAAAATATAGCTTATGTTTGAGCAGGTTCTATCACCATCAATTTGCAACCATTATGTTTGAAATCGGTTTCGTATTTCATACGATTGCATAAAAATCGTAATTTAGCACGCTTATAGAACGCTTTTCGCTCACTTCATCCTTTTAAATTTGAAATTTTCTTTCGACAATTCTTAGAAAGCTTTTGAATCTTTGAAGTAATTACTATTCCAAATTTAAAATGTTTGACCCCCTCTTTTACACAAACAAATGCAATTTAGAGCATTTTTTGCTCCTGGAACCCCCAGGTGGTAGTGTCAATAACGTAAAATATAGGCTATGTTGAAGCGGGGACTGTCACCATGAATTTGAAACCATTACTTCTGATATCAGTTTATATTTCCTGCGATTGCGTAGAAATGGCTATTTAGAACGCTTTTCATTTATTTTCACCCCATTTAAATTTATGATTTCTAAGGAGAGCTCTTCTCAGAGAGCATTTACATCTCATAAGTAATTACCATGCCAAGTTTCAAGTTGCTAGCCCCTTCATTATCACACAAATCACAATTTAGATCGTATTTTAAAATACAACCGAGAGGTGGTAGTGACGCCGACATGAAGTAGATCCTAAATTGGAGCAAGGACTGTCATCATCAATTTCCAACCATTACTTTTGAAATCGGTTGGGTACTTTCTGAGATTGCGTAGAAATCGCCATTTAGAACGCTTTTTAGAACTCTTTTCGCGTATTTTCACCCCTTTTAAATTTCGAATGTTTTAAGAAATGTTCTTAGATATCATTTATATTTTATAAGTAACTACCATTCCAAATTTCATGTTTCTAGGCCCTTCAGCAACACAAAAATCGCATTTACTAACTTTTTTTTTTTTTTTTTTTTTGCTCCTGCACCCACTTTGGGGGTAATGGCACCAACATAAAATGTAGCCTATGTTGGAGCAAGATTTGTCACCATTATTTTTTAAATGGGTTTGGTACTTCTTGAGATTGCGTAAAAATCGCTATTTAGAACGTTTTTTAGAACGCTTTTTGCGCAGTTTCACCCCGTTTAAATTTCGAATTTTTTAAGAAATTTTATTAGAGATCCTTTATATCTAATAAGTAACTACCATGCCAAATCCCATGTATCTGGGCTCTTCAGTAACAAAAAAATTGCAATATCGAACGCATTTTTGCTCCTGCACTTCCTTTAGGGGTAGTGGCACCGACATAAAATATACCCTATGTTGGAGAAAGGGTTATCACCATCATTTTGACACCATTATTTTTGAAATCAGTTTGGTACTTCTTGAGATTGCGTAAAAATGGTAATTTAGAACGTTTTTTAGAATGCCTTTTGCGCATTTTCACCCCGTTTAAATTTCGATTTTTTAAAGAAATGTTCTTAGAGATCATTTATATCTAATAAGTAACTACCATGCCAAATTTCATGTATCTGGGACTTCAGTAACACAAAAATCGCAATTTCGAACGTTTTTTGCTCCTGCACCCCCTTTAGGAATAGTGGCACCGACATAAAATGTATCCTATGTTGGAGCAAGGGTTGTCACCATCATTTTGACACCATTATTTTTTAAATTGGTTTGGTACTTCTTGAGATTGCGTAAAAATCGCCATTTAGAACGTTTTTTAGAACGCTTTTCGCGCATTTTCAACCCTTTTTAATTTCGATTTTTTTAAGAAATGTTCTTAAAGGTCGTTAGTATCTTATAAGTAACTACCATTCCAAATTTCATGTTTCTAGGCCCTCCAGTAACACAAAATCACATTTTTAGAACGTTTTTTGCTCCTGCACCCCCTTTTGGCTAGTGGCACGGATATAAGATATAGCCTATGTTCTAAGTTGGACTAACACCATCATTTTGAAACCATTACTTTTGGAATCGGTTCGGTAGTTCCAGAGCCTATCTCCTACAAATAAAAAATTTTTACCTCTTTATAATATTAGTATAGATTAGTATAGATAATATGTGATGTACGCGTTAAATTATTTGTAGTGATTTAAAAATATTCTAGTTTAGCTATTTACAGTATTTACTGTTAAATAAGCAATATGATATATGTTATAAATTGTCTGTCTGTATGCCCCGGCTATTTTCAAAATCTATCCGATGAATTTTGTATCATTGGATAGAGGATGTTTCCGCGGTAATTTGTATGTATAATATACCGATATAAACATGATTTTTGATAATAAAGTTTAGTATTCTATTGATAATTTTTAAAAAAGGTTGCCAATGTTCACTTTTTGGTTACCATTATCCTTGGTTAAAGAGTTGGAACGGCTATTTCGATTGGAAATTTATACAAACACCTTGCAAAATAAAAGAAAAAAAACTGTTATTCATTTTATTTTAAAAATTAAATTAAAAGAGACAAAAACTGGTTTAATGAGAGTTAATTTTTAAAACGAAAATATTTAATCTAAACATGAAAGAAATATTCATAATACTTAAAAAGTAATTGAATGTAAAAGATTGCCCATGGATACAATTTTTTGCAATATATCTTTTGTCACAGGTTAAGAAAAGTGTACCTGAAAACTTGATTAGATAAAATCTGTGTAAGTTTTATTTTTCCTTTTAAAAAAAATTTATTTTAGTTTTCTGTCTAACACTGCCGTAATGTCTTACATGAGAAAATAAGAGGTGTAACTGTAACAGGTGGATAAGAATTTTCGAAGATAGCACACAGCGTTTCGTTTAATATTCCTTTAAAAGCACTTTACATTTTAAATAATAAATACCAATCATTAATTTGTAATTATTAAATACTCAACCTTTTCCATAAACACATACAGCGTGCGACAAGTATTTGAGATTACCCAATATAGGTGAAATACAGTACTGTACATCACAGTTACAAATCCATTTCTGTTACGTGGAAACATGCCAGTACCTAGACTAACTGAGGAAATGAAGAGGTACGATGTGATTGCCTCACTGGCTGAAGAACAATTCGATTTAGAAGTTGCCGCATTCTTGAAACTCGCCCGGTCATTAGTGTTTAAAGTAAGGAGCCAAATAAAGGCTAGCATGAATTGATGTGGCAGCCGTTTAACGCTTTCAGGGAAAAAGCATTTCTGCTCCAAAAATGTTAAAATAATTAATTCACACCGTAGTTTACGAACAAATTATTTGAAAATAATCAAAAGTTTTTCTTCACGTATATTATGAGATCAAAATTGTACTACAAAATTACTGGTGCCATTTGGCAGTTTGGGCAGTAAAAATAACCGTTTACAGAGTGCAAACAGCGCCCCTGAAAGGGTTAATACACGAAATGACATTGTTAGAGATATGACATTATTATGATGACGGAATTCGTACGTCGTCTAGATCAAAATCCTAGGAAGTCGATGAAAACACTAGCTAGTGAACTGCAATTCGATGAGGCCACCCTTCAATGTGTGATTCTCGAGGACCTTTGTTAGAGTATGTGATGAAGAAAAGATTGTTCTTGTCCGGGAGAACCGGTGATAACCGCCTGACCAGAACCGAGTGCCTCCTTTACAAGCTGAAACATCACGAGGAGCCAAGAAGGCTGTTGTTTCCCTCCGATTGTAAACACTTTGTCCATGTTCCAAAAGTCAACTGCGAAAAGATCAGTGGCTGTGGAAAATCTCCGAAGAGGTTTCCTCCGTCATGCACAGAAAATTCCCCACCTCACTGATGATTCTGGAGTCTTGAACAGCGAAGACGATCTGATGATGCCTCCACATTTCTTTTTTCAATGTGCCAGAGTCAACGCCATTGCTTATACCGTAGAGTGAAACTTCTGGATTTCTTCTGTAACACGTGGAGGGTATAGGTGCAGATTCCCAAAATCTGGTAGGAGCCAGTGGCACATAAACCCAAAAAATCCAGAGGCCACATTGCGAAACAAATACACGAAAACAATATTATTTATATGAAAAAAAAAACAACAGCTCAGGAATTCAAAGTGAAAAATAATGTATTTATATATACCCATGTACAGCAAAACACAAGACTAATTATCAAATTCATACATTTAATTTAATCACAAAATTCTTGAAATTTGAATATTGAAACAGTATAATATGAATATTAAACAATGTACAGTCAAGATAAACTTGAACAAAATATAGTTAAAAAATATGTATAAGCTCAGCATTTCTGATAGTGGGGAGTATTTGGAAAACAATATTTCTAATTTTAATTTTGTGATACAAAAGTATTGGGTGTAGTAAAAAGTTTTAAAGCGTTTTTTCAGTGAAATGAATATGCAATTAAGAGCTGAAAATAACACCTTTATTTATGAAAATAATCTCGATCACTACCTAACACCTTCTGCTATCTAAGATGTCGGACGTCCAAGATGGCGACTGTCGAACATAGTGGATGTCCAGGGATGTTTTTAAATCAAAAATGGTGGACGTCCAAGATGGCGCCCAACCAGTTATTTAAATATATTAAACACGTTTAAATTCAATTAATATCTAAAAATTAAAAATTTGTTATTAATAAATAAACAAACAAATTTAAGCTTTCAAAGTGCTATTGCACGCATTTATTTGAAAATAATGACCACAGAGATATATATAAATTAACATTAAATTTGAATAATATAAGAAAAAATTAAATAATAACAAAATATAATGGAAGATAACATGGGTTTTTTTTATGAAAAAAGCAGGCTGTAAACTTGCTTGAAAACTGCATGCTTAAATACCTGGTATATATTACCATGAAATCACGGGCTCACCACAATCTCCAGGCTCATTTTGGACGCTTTGGGATAGGCTCGAAGTCGTCCTAGCTCTCCACATCGGCACTCGGACATGCAACCTCTCGATCAGGCCAACGGGAACAGCCAGGCTTAGGAGAGGACGGACCATCAGCACACTTTGATTGCACATCTGCTTGATTGACATTCTACATATTATATGATAGAATGATTAGAAATGAATTGCAAATGCTATGAATTCGCTATTCTAAAGTAATCATCTTGTAGTGAAATTCATTGATTTATATTAATTTGAATGCATTTGAAATAGCTCATTAAATTAAAAATATTCTGCAAACGATTTCAACTTGTTAAACGATGAAGTTTTTTTACATTATTCTGAATGTGTTGGAAAGTCATTCATAAACTATTCTTGACGCATGATTCTTTCTTGCTTGTTATTATTAATAACAAGTCACATTATCATCGAATTTAATACTTTCAGTCCTTAATTCAGTTAATCCCTGAAATATTTAATCCTTTAGAGACAGGGATTAATTACTTTTTTCAAGATAGAATTTTAAAAAGTAATTGGGAAAGAAGTTTAATCTAATATTAAAAGGATTATTTTTCATACGTGCATGTGTTTTATTCTGATAACTTTTTTTTTTTTTTTAATTTTTCTTTCACAATTTGAAGTCTCCAAAAAAGTATTAACTTTTTTGTTAACACGATATATAAAGATTTTTTTAAAGCTATTTTTGAAAGAAAATTAATAATAACTTGTGTAGAACGATCTTGGGTGTACCATCACGAAATTATCATTTTCACTATGCAATAATTTGCTTCTGCTTTATGGTAGCGAAAAAGGTGCGATAAATGTTTAGATCAGATTTGTTATCAACACATTTTCTCTCAATTTTTACTGTTTTTATTTATTTTTTTAATAAAAGGCATGTTCTAGGATAAAAACTAAAATACTAGATAAAATTTTTAAAAATAACGGAATATTTTTCTTTTTCTAAAAGTTCCCATTTAAAACTTCAAAACACAACTAGAACCGGAATAACTCTAAGAAAATTTTTATTTGTTATTTAGACACAATTTATATACTAGAAAAATTATAAAAGTTTTCTGCTTAGAATATTATTTTAGTATTACATTGCAATATTGTACATAAATAAACTTTTACATATGATATTACTTAAAGGAATATCTAAAATTGACTATGTTGAACGCATTTAACATAAAACATACTTGAAATACCTAAACGTCGTACCATCTTTATAAAATTAATAAATATTTAAATGAGCACCGCAGGGGGAAATGGGTAAAAAGTTATGACTGTTTCTCAGACCACATACACAATATTTAAAGGAGTCATAGTACCTTTGACCTTCTCGAAACGATCAAAAACATCGCCTTTTTAAACTACGAAAACACAAGTAATATGCAATTAAGATCTGCATAAAGTATGTATTCTTAACTATATTATCCAGAAAAAAAAATGCTGTAATATACAAAATTGATATTTAAATTTTAAATTTAAAAATTCCTCTCACTAATGCGTGAATTAAAATCAGTAAATACTGCGCATGATAAAACTCTAAATTATGCACACAGAAAAAAATTTTTGAACAACAGAGAATCATAACACGCCAAATTCTAAATTAAAACCGAAATATACACAAAAAGTTTTGTTGAAAATTTAAGTTTAGCACAAGAAAAGAATCCAAAATGTTCAAGTTATTTTAGGTAGCTTTCATTACAAAAAGCTACCTATTGCAGCCGTTCGGAGGAAAGCGATTTCAAAAAATTTTCGTATATTTTCATCGATCATGACACTTAAACCCCGAAACCACCCTCCGTTCAAAAGTTGATATATATATCCTATCTATATTATAAAGGACAGACATATCTGTGCGTAACGCATACGTCATTCTGCGAATGGCAACACTTTGAAATTTGAAATGAAATTTTGGTTTTGCAATTTTCGTTACTGCAAATTTTTAATTTTTTAAACTTCTAAACATCGCACAGTTTCAATTTTTACACCGTCGTATAGGGGAAAAAATGTACTTTTAAATGCAATTTGTTTGAAAGCTCTATCTCAATTTATTTTTGAGATATTAATTTTTTTTATAGTTTTTAGTACCAATTTTGTAATTGTGGCAACTGAAGTACTCCATGTCTAGGAAAAATAGTCATGGTTTATTTATTTTAATTGATTATATCCTTATTAATGCCATTTTCACATTACAAATAAAAGTAACTTTTTTCTAATTTTTGAACAGAAAATGACGTCAACCATGGAAAAAAAAAAAAAAAAAAAAAAAACAGTATTATTTTTTATAAATCAAAAGATTTAAGAAGATATTTCAATATTTTTACATTACGCTGATACTGAGTTTGAGACGCTAGGCAAAATGATTCGGTGAGTAAAAATGATGACATATTTAAATCAAAACGATCATTTTCGTTGATAAAACTAAATATTTGACCAATACTAAATGGCCAATACTATGGCAACTAAAGGCAAATTTCTGAATGCTAAATTTTCGCGGGTACTGAGATTAGAACTTAAAGTTTGTGCCAATGTTCACATGAAATGTTGTATCGGACAAACGTGATTTTAAGTTCGGAAATACATTCATTAATAATGTATTGCGCGTTAACATACTTTTAAATTGTGAATTTGAGTGGTGCGTACGTAAATTTTAAGAATGTGAAAATAACGTACAGTTTAGATTTTATGGGGTAAAATTTTATGATGTGACAAAGCGACCATTTTACTGATTTTTCATCCCGTAAAAACAAACATAAAAGCTTCAATCGATAACTTCAACATAATTACTCATCTTGATTACGTATTCTAATACAGTTTAATTTTTCAATAATTTAAGCAGTTGAAGTTTGTGATAATAATATTTATGTAATTTTAGGTTACAAAAAAAAAAAAAAAAAAAAAAAATTAAAGATTTAGACAACCAATGCAAGATGAATTTTTTATTGCAATTATTTGTATAGGTTTATTATAAATTCGATCTAAAAGTTCCGTTCTAAACATTTTAATTCGTCGAATTTCGACAGGTTCCAACTCCTATATATAAAATCCTAATGAAACGCGTTTTATGAAACGGAAGTATGTAACGGAAGTATGAAACGCAAGCATGAATCGACTGATTAAACAACTGATTATATTTCACGGCGATTTCTCCTAAAATATGGAATACTTTGCGATGAAATTAACACCAAAAATCAATATTGATCCGCAGATTTCAAAACTGGTATTAGAATTTTTAAATTCGAATTAGTTTTCGAAATATTAATTTTTTTTCTAATTTTTTATACATTTTTCTAATGATCGCAACTCAAATTTTAATCATAACTGATATTTCATTTCGTATTTCATAAAGGGTTATTATTTTTAATTAATTTGAGACCAGTTTGGCCTCACTTGAATCTATGCTAAGTACAATGTTTTTTTTTTTTTTTTTTTTTTTTTTTCATTATCATTTTATTTAATACAAAGCTTTCATTTCAAACTGAAAAATTTTAAATCAATGGCTTTAACTCCTTTCTTTTTTTTTTTTAAACGAAACGAAAAGAAAAATATGTCATATACGCACCGGGTTACCTAAATAGCGCCAAAGGGCGTTGTTTTGCCCAATGGCGGATCTAAGGGGGGGGCGAGGGGGCGATCGCCCCCCCCTTGGGCAAATAAAGGGTTTGAAAAACGGCATTATGCATCCTCACGAGAAATGACTTGGGGCGAAGCTCGAGCGCGGCGCGACCCGTCCCGGGTCGCGCCAGTTTTAATCCACAAGACTCGTGCTGGGTCAGGTCTTCCCTCTTTTAGAGTCGGGCCGTGTCCTGATCTTAAATTTTTCTGCAGATTCGGGTCTGGCCAGACTTCTTTTTCTTCCAGGTCGAACCTGGCCTGGACTTCATTCTTCCTAGAGGTCTGCACTGGCCGAAATTTCCAAGTCGGGCCTCGGCCCGGAATAAAAGCTAAACGTTCAGTCCGTGTCAGTCCTTATGATAAGCGTTACTGGCCCGATCGCGACCTGTGCACTCCTCTAAATTCCGACTGTCTGTCCGTCTGTCTGTATGTGACACAAATTTTGTGGGCGCTCTATCTCAAGAACTAATGCGCAGAATTTAATAAAAATTTATATTCAGGTAGTCCCTGATATAGATTGGTGCTGATTAGTTTTTGGTGTAAATCGCCCAGCAGGTGGCGCTGCTATGTAGCATTTTGCAGGATTTCCGCAAAAGCTCTATCTCAAGAACTAATGCGCGGAATTTTATAAAACTTCAGATTCCGTTAGTCCTTGACATGAATGGATGCTGTTTACGTTTTGGTGTAAATCGCCCAACAGGTGGCGCTGCTATGCTGCATTTTGCAGGATTTACACTATTTTTGCAGTAGCTCTATCTCAAGAACCAATGCACACATTTTCATCAAACTTCGGATTTAGTTAGTCCTTTATATGGAATGATGCTGACTACGTGTTTGTGTAAATCGCCCAATAGGTGGCGCTGCTGTGCTGCATTTTGAGCTATTTCCTCATTAGCTCTATCTCAAGAACTAATGCACGAATTTTCATCAAACTTCAGATTTAAGTATAACTTGATTAATATTGCCGCTGATTATGTGTTGTTGCAAATCGCTCAACAGGTGGCGCTTCTATGCTGCATTTGTCATGATTTGCGCAATACCTCTATCTCAAGAACTAATTCACGAATTTTCCTCACACTTCATATTCAGTTAGACGTTGACATAAGTTGGTGATAATTAGGTTCTGGTGTAAATAACCCAATAGATGGCGCTGCTATGCTGCATTTTGCTGGATTTACACGATTTCAGTGACAGTCATACCTCGAGAACTAATGCACGGAATTTCATATTTTTAGAATTCTCATGATGAACACAGATTGGCACTGAGATAGTGAATTTTGAAGTATTGACATGTATGAGATAGAAGAAAGTTTTGTGATGGTCACAACATACTAGTTCCTTGTAGAGCTTTAAAATTGTGATTTTCTTTTATCATCCGTTTCTTTCATTCTAAACTGATTTTTTAACTGGATTTTCATTTGAATGTAATTGTCTCATATTTTTAAGTAGTGTTTATGTACATAATTGCCTAAATAGTCCTTAATAATATCGTTTTTATGTATTCATGAATTTGGAACATAATCTGAAAATAAAATATGAGCATAAGTAAGTGTGGTGTGCTTTATGAATAGTTTTAAAGGCAAAATGCAGGCTGTGCTGGAGTCGATTTTTAGGTAGCTTTCTTTACAAAAAAGCTACCTATTGCAGCCGTTCGGAGGAAAGCGATTTCAAAAAATTTTGGTATATTTTCATCGATCATGACCCCCAGACCCCGAAACCACCCTCCGTTCAAAATTGATATATATATATATATATATATATATATATATATATCTATATATATATATATATATATATATATATCTGACCTATGTCACACTGTAACTCCCGTAATTATGAACCGATTTCGATGTAATTCGGTGTGTACATAGTACATACCAATGTCTCGACCGAGTTCGTTGGCCAGCTTCATCCGCCGTTTTGTTTCAAAATGGCGGCCATTTAAAATTTTTAAAAAAATTTAAAACTTGAAATGTGGTACCAAAAAATTAAAAATGGAAAAATATTTTTTTCTTATGTATTTGACCTTTATACAAAGATTCCGGAGCAGTTTTTGTTTCGTCTATATCTTAAAAAATGGCTGAGTTATAGCATTTTGAAATTCTAGCGTGGCTGACATTTTGAAACGTCCTGAATTTTGTCACGCGATAAAAGGCGTATTTATGAACCGATTTGGATGTAACTCTGTGTGTACATAGTACATACGAATCTCTCGACCGAGTTTGTTGGCCAGCTTCATCCGCCATTTTGTTTCAAAATGGCGGCCATTTAAAATTTTTTTAAAAATTTAAAATTTGAAATGTGGTACCGAAAAATTGAAAATAGAAAAATATTTTTTTCTTATGTATTTGACCTTTATACAACGATTTCGGAGCAGTTTTTGTTTCGTCTATATCTTAAAAAATGGCTGAGTTATAGCATTTTGAAATTCTAGCGTGGCTGACATTTTGAAACGTCCTGAATTTTGTCACGCGATAAAAGGCGTATTTATGAACCGATTTGGATGTAACTTCGTTTATGCATAGTATATACCAATGTCTCGACCGGGTTCGTTGGCCAGCTTCACCCGCCATCTTGTTTAAAAATGGCGGCCATTTAAATTTTTAAGAAAAATTTAAATTTGAATTGTGGTACCAAAAATTGAAAATTGAAAAAATATTTTCTTCTTATGTGTTTGACCTTGATAAAAAGATTCGGGAGCAGTTTTTGTTTCGTCTATATCTTAAGAAATGGCTGAGTTATAGCATTTTGAATTTCTAGCGTGGCTGACATTTTGAAACGTCCTGATTTTTCTCACGTAATAACAGGCGTATTTATGAACCGACTTGGATGTACCTTGGTGTGTACATAGTACATACAAATATCTCGACCGAGTTCGTTGGCCAGCTTCATCCGCCATCTTTTTTCTAAATGGCGGCCATTTAAAAAAATTAAATAATAAAAAAATTTAAATGAGATACCAAAAAATTGGAAAATGAAAAAGATTTTCTTTGTATGTGTTTGACCTTAATACAAAGATTCCGGAACAGTTTTTCTTTCGTCTATATCTAAAAAAAAATGGCTGAGTAATAGCATTTTGAATTTCTCTTGTGGCTGACATTTTAAAACGACCTGATTTTTGTCACGCGATAACAGGCGTATTTATGAACCTATTTGGATGTAACTTGGTCTGTACATAGTACATACCAATGTCTCGACCGAGTTCGTTGGCCAGCTTCATCCGCCATCTTTTTTCTAAATGGCGGCCATTTAAAAAAATTAAATAATAAAAAAATTTAAATGAGATACCAAAAAATTGGAAAATGAAAAAGATTTTCTTTGTATGTGTTTGACCTTAATACAAAGATTCCGGAACAGTTTTTCTTTCGTCTATATCTAAAAAAAAATGGCTGAGTAATAGCATTTTGAATTTCTCTTGTGGCTGACATTTTAAAACGACCTGATTTTTGTCACGCGATAACAGGCGTATTTATGAACCTATTTGGATGTAACTTGGTCTGTACATAGTACATACCAATGTCTCGACCGAGTTCGTTGGCCAGCTTCATTCGCCATCTTGTTTCAAAAGGGTTGCCATTTAAAAAAATTAAATTTAAAATTCAAAATGAGGTATTAAAAAATTGGAAAATGAAAAAGATTTTTTTTATGTGTTTGGCCTTGATACAAAGATTCCGGAGCAGTTTTTGTTTCTGAAAATTTGTTCTTTTGTTGATATCTTAAAAAATGGTTGATTTATAGCACTTTGAATTTCTAGCATGGCTAACATTTTGAAACGATCTTGTATTTGTCACGCGATAACACACGCATTCGCCTATTTCGATGTAAGAAGGCATGTGGATAGTATACATCAACACCTCGACCAAGTTCGCTAGCCAGATTCATCAGCCATCTTGTTTCAAAATGGCGGCCATTAAATTAAAAAAAATATATATATTTAAAGTGAGGTGCAAAAAAATTAGAAATTGAAAAAGGTTTCTTTCTTAAGTATTTGATCTTGATATAAGGATTCAGGAGCATTTTTTGTTTGTCTTTACCTTAAAAAATGGCTCAGATATAGCAGTTTCAATTTCTATTGTGGGTGACATTTTGAAAAATCTGATTTTTTGCATGCGACAGCACTCCTATATATTAACCGATTCCCATGTGAGTGAGCATGTGCACAGCAATTACTAAGGTCTCGACCAAGTTCACTGCTTAGCCTCATCCACCATGTTGTCTTAAAATGACAGGCACTTTAAGAAATTGCCGAATTTGGCAGCCAAATATAAGTTACTTTAAAGAAAAGCAGCTTGGATAAAGCTGACTAATTTCGCGAAATTCTCATTCATTATATTGTTAAAAATTAGTATTGAATCTCCTATATTCGGTTTCCACTAAATTGAGCTTCGTGTGTTTGCATGATATAAGTTGGCTTTTTTTAAATAAGGATTATGAAAGCTACCTCTTCCTCCCGGCACTGGCCGGAAGGACTTTTTAGCTTTTATACCGGGCCGGGCGATAATTTTTTTGTGCGGGTTGGACCTGGACAGAAAATTTCAGCCCGGGGAAACATCTAACTGACATATCGAAGGCCGCTTTATTTTTTTTTTTTAAATGCTTCTTTCATCCATCATCCCATAGCTAATCAACATACAGGGTGTCCCAAAATGCACTGGCTGATTTTAAAATTCAATAACTTGCAAATGGTGGCAGCTATTAAAACAAATACTTGCAGGAGAGTTATGTAAGAAGTCAAGGAGCAGGGGTGATTATGTTCCGAATTTTCCAAAAATTCTACCCTCTCGCTGCGCATCCCGCGATTTCCACGGCCAACGTAAAAGTAGAAAAATTTGCACAACCCGCGATTTCCGCAGCAAATCTTTTTTTTTATGATCTAATTCTATTTAAAAAAAAAAAAAAAAAAAAAAAAAAAAAAACTCTTTCACAAAGGTTTCGGGCATATTTTAACTCTAAAATATATGAAGATTTGAAATATGTAATAAAATAAATGCGCAATTTTTGAAGCTATTTTGCTTAAAAATACGCGGCGAGAGGGTTAAGGCGTTCGGTTCAGAAAATTAAAAAAAAATCATCAATGCTTAAATTCGGACATAAAAATAGTCACGAATTTTGACAAATGGTCGTCATAAAAAATCTATTTCGTCAATCTAAAAATAACTTCAATTCCTCCAAAGGATCACGGAAAAAGCACAAATTTTGTCAAAAGGACGACGAAAAAGAGTGAATTTGTTCAAAGAGACGCCGAAAAAGCGCGAATTTGGTCAAAGGGTCGCTGAAAAAACGCGAAATTCTTCAAATGATCGAGAAAAAAGTGAGTTTCTTCAAAGGGCAGCAGAAAAAACTTAAATTTCGTCAAAGGATCGCAGCAGAAAACGGGAATTTTGGCAAATGGCCACGAAAAACCACGAATTTCGTCAAAGGTTTGCGAAAAAATGCAATTTTTATCAAAGAATCGCGAAAGAAACGTGAATTTCATCAAATGGTCGCGAAAGAAACGGGAATTTCATCAAAGGGTCGCGAAAGAAACGCGAATTTCATCAAAGGATCGCGAAAGAAACGCGAATTTGGTCAAAGATTCTCGAAAAAACTCAAATTTTGTCAAAGGATCGCGGATAAAACTCGAATTTCGTCAAAGGATTGCTGAAAAACGCGAGTTTTGTCAAAGAGTAGTAGAAAACGCGCATTTTGTCAAAGAGTCGTGGAAGAAATGCAAATTTCACCAAAGAGTCGTCGAAAAAATACAGCGGTCTCTTTAGAAAACAGCACACATATATATATCTATATGTTTATTATTATAGATATCGTTTTTAATCTGAAATAATATACTGAACTAACTTTTGAAGAAACGGGTTAACACAAACACAGCTTGCGCAAGAATCTGCACTCAGCGACTCAGCCTGAAATCGACCCGAATCTAAAACAGTTAACCCGACCTGCAACAAAAATAATTAGTGCCAGGATTGAATCCCCTCCCCCCCCTCCCTCTACTGTAACCTTTCAGAAAATTTGCTTTGAATTTCAGATTTTTTTTTAAATTATTTATTGGGAATCACCCCTAATCAGGAGTTTTTTTACTGCGATTCTATATTTTAGTTTATTTAGTTTGATTCTATATTTCTATATTTTAGTTAGTTCTGTGCCTGGAGGAGGAAGGCCAGAAATTGGGCCCCGATTTAACGACTATTGATTGCAGGGCCCGACTTATGCAGGGGCATGCGGGGCAGCTGCCCCGGGCCCCCCTTTTTAGGGGGCCCCCCATGAGAGTACTCAGGAATTTCATTAAAAGGTGCCAAATGATTAAATTAGCCAAAAGCAGCCAAAACTCATATATTTTCAAACAATCTGCTTCCTGTACCCTCTCCACCCATCAGGGATGTAGTGGAAGGTATACGCCGTATACCTTCTGGATTTTTTAAAGAAGCTCCGTATGCCCTCTGTTTCTCAAATTAAGCTACAGCATATACCCTAGGCATGACATTCCTGACTTTAGCGTATACCCTGTGCCTACGGCGTATACCCTCTGGTTTTTTACGACTACATCACTGCCACCCATGCAAAAAACAAACTATATCATTCGAAAACTAATAATTAATATTTTATCATGACAACTTAGTATTCTATTGTTTTCAAAAGAAATTCTTTATTAATGTTTTTCTCGTAACGTGGCAAGTTAATACCATTGATTATGACAAATTTGGGACATTTTCTTTTAGACATCTTATAACGTACGTAGATAAGAAAAGTAAAATTTTGCAAAGAAATACTCGTATTAACCAATCTATCATTTTTTTCTACTATTATCCTACTAGTATTTTTTCTTAAAGTTGTGACCATCTTTTTGTCACACTCTGTATACAGATGTAAACAGTACCGGGTACAAAATTTATGCATACAATACAATATGTATGAAATTTAGTACCAGCTACTTCCTACTTCCACATTATTGGCATTAAAATCTATAGATAGAAGGGGGGGCAGAATGATTCTTGCCCCGGGGCCCCCCATAGCCTAAGTCGGGCCCCGATTGATTGCAGCGCCATCTATCGCTGCTATTGTAAAGTAAAAGCAAGAATTGCAGCAAAAAATCTCCTGACATCTTACATAACCTGCAAGATTTTTTTTAAATGGCTGTCATCATTTGCAAGTTATTGAATTTTAAAATCAGTCAGTCCATTTTGGGACACCCGGTATGTTTTTTGATAAGTTTCAAAGCATTCTTTACTGAATTACAACTGATCTTAGATATAAAGAGACAAGCAGTTTTATACCAAATTAGTACTTTTTACATAATCCTGAAGATTAAAAAGTATCCCTAAATAATTATTTGGACGTGTCCGTTATGGAGCTTTTACTGTATATTGTTTTTATCTTCAAAAATATTTAGACTTACTTTTCAAAAATCGGGTCAACCCGAACCCTTCTCGCAATAGTGAAAACCAAATCCGAAACTGACTCAATCCCGAAATAATGTATGTCAATCTAACCCAAACCCAGCGCACTAGGCGCAGCTAAAAAGTAGAAGTCAACCCGACCCGCAGCAGAAAAATAGAAGTCAACTGGGCCCAAACCCAACCCGCAGCAAAAAAGTAGAAGTTAACTCGACCCGCAGCAAAAAGTAGAAGTCAACCGGACCCATACGCGACCCACAGATAAAAGGAGAAGTCAACCCGACCTGCAGCAGAAAACTAGAAGTCAACCAGGCCCAAACCCGACCCGCAGCAAAAAAGTAGAAGTTTACCCGACCCGCAGCAAAAAAGTAGAAGTTTACCCGACCCGCAGCAAAAAATAGAAGTCAACCGGACCCAAACGCGACCCACAGAAAAAAGTAGAAGTCAACCCGACCTGCAGCAGAAAACTAGAAGTTAACCGATCCCAAACCCGACCCGCAGCAAAAAGTAGAAGTTTACCCGACCCGCAGCAAAAAGTAGAAGTCAACCGGACCCAAACCCGACCCACAGAAAAAAGGAGAAGTCAACCTGACCTGCAGCAGAAAACTAGAAGTCAACCGGACCCAAACCCGACCCGCAGCAAAAAGTAGAAGTCAACCGGACCCAAACCCGACCCTCAGTGAAAAAAATTAGTCCCGACCCGCGCATCAGATTGGAGTCTCCAAATTTCTAAAATCGCCCCCCCCTTGAGGACCCTCCAGATCCGCCCTTGGTTTTGCCTGACATGGTAACCCGGCTACTCTTGCTTATTTATTTACCTTTATTTTGTTTTTATTTAAAACAAAAAAAAAGTTATAAATTGCTTTGTTCTATAGTTATTAATTATTTATTTTTATTTATTATTAGTTCATTTTAAAAATAATAGAAAATAATTTAAAAATACATATACATATGTAACTGGTATTCGAAAACGAGGTTTTTGCCAAATTGTCGTAAAAAAAAAACCACGCCAAACCCGATTAAATATTGCAAGAAATCCTGACATTTAATTTCAAATTCAAAGCAATGTTTTAAATGTACTCTTAGTTATCCAGTCGACCAATTTCGCCAAATTATATAAATTGCCAAAGCACTCACCAAATTATACAAATTGACGTAATTTTTCTTTTAAATTACGAAAGAACAAATAAAGGCACAGATGTCATATAATATTGGCGCGGTTTTTTCTGACGCCAATGTCGTATACGCGAAGGTACTTAAGCCTTAACCGGAATCGTGGGTCCATTTTCACCGGAAAACGACAAAAAAAAAAAAAAAAAAAAAAAAAAAAAAAAAAAAAAACAGTTTAATTTCGAAACGCGAGCATCAACGCTTAAAGAACTAAATTTAAAAGAAAATGTATAATTTCAAGATATATATGAATAAAAGTTGATTTATATAGTACATGAAACTTTTTTCAATGCGCTTATAACCCATTTAAGTGGTAATTTCATATATATTAGAAAATAACTTGGATTTTAATTAAAGGGTCCTTTTGGACATAAGATTCCACTAATTGCCGAAACGTCAGTGAAGGATTACTGTGGAGACACGAAAAGTTTTGGTTTCTGTTAGTCTGTCTGTTAGTCTGTCTGTTAGTCAGTCTGTTAGTCTGTCTGTTAGTCTGTCTGTCTGTTCCGCGATAACTGCCGCAAAAAGCATCCGATCGGCTTGAAATTCACTGGGCATGTTGATGAGGTACCCGGACTTAGCTGAATAGTTTTTGGTTATATTTGGTTCATTCGTTCGGGAAATATGGAACATTTTATTTTGCTCTATAATGCTTTTTCTATGGCAAGTCAGACGATTTTCAGATTTTCATTTGTTGAAAGAAATGGCTCATATGAAAAATGGATTTAAATGGTAAATTTTTTATGCTGAAATTTTTAAATAAGATTATTAAATTATTCCAATTAGTTTGAAATTTTGTCAATATGTTTGCGAGATTTTTTTAATTAGGTTTATAATATTGGGGGGAATTTTATGCATGTTTTCCAATAATATAAAGGATTTTGTTTTGTCAATTTGAGATAATGCATATTTCATTTTTTTCCTTTTCTTTCATCTGTTGCCTAGCAACGTATGGTCCTAATAATCTATATATATAAAAGAAAGTCTGGATTTTGTATTAATCAACGCGCAGCCCAAACTACTGAACCTAAAATCTTGAAATTTGGGGTAAAAATACTTCTTATGACATTGAGTGCCGCTAAGAAAGGATTTTCTAAAATTCCACCCCTAAGGGGGAAAAAAATGGAACGAAGTTTTAATAAATTCCTTAAAAATCTGATTTTATAGTCATTTTTCAACTGATAACATATTTTAGTGTATTTTTGTATGCTGAATCGAATGATACTAACCAAATTATTTTAAGTCTAATAGTTCATGAGATATTTCATATTTTTCTAATTTGGCGCTATCTTTGGCGCAAAAACCTCAAATTTTCAAGTGATAATTTCTAAAAACTCATTCTCATCATTCTGTGACTATAGCAAGGGAAGAAATTCAAATTGAATAATTTTTTAATCAATTATTTTGCTTAAATATTTAAAACAACTATGTCAGTTAGGAAAAAAAAAATTAAACGCCTCAAAACTAAAACTAAATAATAATAATAATAATAATAAACTCTTGTACTTTTTCGTTCTGTCAACACTATGCCAAAATGTATGGTATCGTGCCATTTATTTCTACGCTTAGCGTGCAAACGATTTTTATTGCAAACCGTGCCAAACATTAACATATGCTATTTATTGAACGTGAATATTTTTATGAGTATTATTCCATTGTAATCTCGTAAAACTTTTTAATTTGTTATTTTTTGAATAGAAAATATTTACTTTTAAATTCTAACTTACATTTATTACTGACACTGACATGGATTTTACGATGTGGCAGTTACTTGATGACGAGGAAGGTGTAATAAAATTATTTCAGAACTTCGGAATTATACCTATAAAAATGTTTTGTTAAAAAACGTTGAACACCTTCATTCAAAAAATTAAATGTTTACTGCGATGACAGATATGCTTATTACGTACGCTACGCTACAATGATAACCTGAAAGACATTACAATCCGAGACCTGCAGATTAAATTGACTTTATTTTATTATTTTATTGTAAAATATTTATTTTTCCTTTTAAGTATTGCTTTGTATTGATTTAAAAAAATAGTTGGTGAAAGTCTATAATTTTCAAATGTTATATATTTTAAATGCTCATTTTTGTATCAACAAAATTACTTTTTTTTTCAAATGTTTCATTTCATTTTGCGCTAATTATTATGCTTGGCGACAACGGTGTTGGTATAACGGAAAAATACCAAAACCGTTACTGATTTTATTTAAAATACAAAAAAAAAGGGTTTAATAAGAAATAAATGTTATAAAAAGGAAATATTTAATTTAAGTATGAAAGCAATGTTTGTACTGTTTAAAAAAGTGTTCATATTCAAAGGTTTAAATAGAAAAATATTTTCCAATTTGTCATTTGCTCCTATATGGATAAACAGAAAAAATGGATACTTTTATGTTAGCCGTAAATAAATCTCGCCAATAGCATTTTATAAATCGCAAATACCAATACTTACAATTTTACTCATCATCATCTACTATATTTACAAAGCGGAAATTCTTATTTCATTCTGATTGACTATAACTCAGGTTCTACTGAACATAATTTTGTAGAACGTACACTGTTAGTTAGGTAATTTGTTTTAGAAGTAATGTGAAAAATATGTTTTAATGTAAAAAATAGTTCTACTTTGAATTAATGATAAGTACGGGACTTTTAAAATTAGGTGAACCCGATTATGAAAGATTACCTTTAATGTAAAGTTCTACTAAATGGATTTTGATGCTATGAAGGAATGTTCTCTGTGGTGTAGTAAATTACTATAAGAGTATGTACGCTATATGCAATGTTTATATACTAGAGAATATATATTCTATAAAGGTGTGCAGGGTTTCTTAAAAAATTCAGTGGGTATATAAAATAGGCCTAACCCTACATCCCTGATAGTTCTATAATCTGGTTAACGCGATTATGGAAGATATATTTAAATTTAACTATCTATAATATGTATGAAATGCAAAGAGAAATTTCGTTTGGGCCGCTTACAACCTGAGTTCTGCTGAATAGATTTTTGATGGGACTTACATTGTTAGATAATTTTTCAGAAAAAAAAAAAAATAGTACATCATATCGTTCTACATTGCTTAGTTAAATAATTATCGGAGGAAATTCAAAATCAGAAGAACACGATTATTAAAGACTGGCTTTTTTAAAGGTTCTGCTGGGTGGATTCTGGTAAGACAAACTGTTAATTAGATAATTTTTAGGGAACGTTTTGGTACATTTGCCAGTTTAAAAGATTCTGCTAAGTGGATTTTGGTGGAACTTGCTCAGTTAGTTAATTTTTCAGGGAATATTTTAGTATAAAACACATATCGTTCTAGGTTGCTTGGTTATAGGATTTTGGATGAAAGTTCTAGAATGAGGTGAGCCCAATTATGAAAGATTAGTCTTTTTTATAGTTTCTATTGGATGGAATCTAATGAGAATTGCATTGATAAATTTTCAAAGGAAGGGTATAAGTATATTACATATTGTTCTATCGTACTTTACCAAATACAACAGTAAAGGATCAACTAAAGAAGTTGGTTCTTAGCAGCTCCAATTTTGTACGTCTCAATAGAAATTACAATAGTATAATGACGTCCATATCGTTTGTAGCAATTCGGATGGGTATGCCAGGTTAATGTCCATATTGCTTTCAAACGAATGATCAAATTCACAGATAAATTTCGTTTGATTCTTGGTTTGTTTAGAAAAACAGACCAGCGAAGCGGGCGAAGGCTGCTAGTATTAGTATAATTGCGTGTATAATGTTTGAGTAAAGGCAACGTCAAAACGGATGAATTAAATTTTGATATTTTGATAAAGATAATTTGTATCTTTGCATATAGATGGATTTTAGCCCAGAAATAAAAATAGCAATATTTCATTTATTTTATTTATTTTATTCAAATATTTTGCTTAAAAATACAAAAGTTCATTATTTTCATAGAGAATAACGTAACGTTTTTCCATAACATTTACCAATATTTCTTTAATTGTGGCCAAGAAAATCAAAACCCGGAATAATATTTTATTTTAAACAATTTTCAATTGAAATGTTTTGTCGTGAAACAGGAAAATAAAAAATAAAATTAAGAATAGAAAAATTAATATGGCGGCATATTGGAAATAAAAAGAAAACTCTCGGGTATTTCTTAATATAACAAGATGAAAAGTTTTGAGTAAGTATGCATAGCAGGTGAATTAGACGTCATTTATCGAAAACAAAGATGCTGGAATAAAAAGATCTTGGGTAAAATAAAATTAATTATTATTCACGGAGGAAAGAGATAGATGGAGATGCAGCATGCCGTAAAAACAGTTTGCAATACGATGTGCTCAGATTATACACGCTCAGATTATACTCAGATTATAGATACGCTCAGATTTAAATGCCCTCATTCGGCTCAAAGAATTCGGTCCCTGTTCCACGTGCTTGTACAAAACAAGCACGTGGAACAGGGACCGAATTCTTTGACTTCATAAGTGCATTTTTTCTGTAAAATGAAAATGATCTGCTTATATTTAAGCAATAAGTATTCTAAGGTAGCATTTCATTGTATTATGAAAAAAAAATTATTATTATTATTATTTTTTTTTTTTTTTTTTTTTTTTTTTTTTTTTAAGCACGTCGTTGTGTTGTGTCGAATGTAGCGGATTTTAGGGTTACATTTTTGGCGTCACTTCAAGATTTATTGTCTGTGTACGGTTAACATGAATATTTTATTTTAAATTTAAATTTTATTAATTTATAAAAAAAAACTTATGCTTATCCTTATAAATCACAGCGTAAAAAAAAAAAAAATCTAAGACATACTAAGACATCTAAGACCATCCGCACAATCAATAAAAAATTACGAATGTAAATTTAAATAGACTACGGGGGGTTCAGGGGGGGGAAGAGGCCCCCTGAAGAAATGCAATTTTTGATTTAAACAGTTACCAGAATAAGTAGCTCATCATAATTTCAGAACATCAATGTATAACCACTTGTTTAACACTTTTAATTTCTGAACTTTACGAAGTATCTTGTGTGCTTATAAATATTTATGTAATTTGAAAACTTTAAAAAGCGATTTCTAGGAAGTTGAATATTACGCAATGAGTGTTAAAAAACAATGACTTGCAAAGATGACGTTGAGGCTCCTGATCTTCAGATTTACTAGTGTGGAAAAATTTAGCGATTCCGGTTGAAGGTTAACTGACGCCAAAGTATAGTTATTTTGCTTGATATAGTAATCCGGATGTTGTTGTTTATCGTGGTGATGTTTTCGCTAAAATGGCGTCGGAAAAAAACCACGCCAATATGGGGAGTATATGACATCTGTGCCGAAATAAATTAGTATAGCATTGGGCACAGATGTCATATACGCCCCATATTGGCGCGATTTTTTCTGACGCCAATGTCATATATGCAACGGGTACTTAACTAGCGCCAAAGTGTCATTATTTTGCTTGATATGGTAAGATGAGGGGTTCATCTTCCGGTCCCAGGCCCTTTTCAGGCCCATTTGTCTACGCAAGGAACCACCCGCGAAGCAAGCCCCGCGGCGTGTCCCGAAGGTCGCCGCCAGACAAGCTCCAACAGAGCGGAACCCCACGCAAACTCCGGTCAGGTCGACGCACTGCCCAGCGCACGTCACGCCGACTATTCCCAAGTTGGTGAACAATCGCTACGATAGTCCTCACCACACAGCTAGAAAAACCAAGTGGTCCCTAAACTTGGTTGCTTGATATGGTAACCCGGACGTTGTTGTTTATGCTGTTGATGTTTTCGCCAAATTGCCGTCGGAAAAAAGTCGCGCCATTATATGACATCTGTGTCTAGCATTGATAAAAAATAAAAATGAAACGTCGAAATAAAAATCCCTTGGTGGCGTAAACACGTGTAACTTCCTTACAGTCAAGTGAATGTGACATTTATGATCAACCATTATCGGCATTTAATCTTATATTCTAACGATAGATTTTTGGTCGATGGGATAACCAAGTAGTACCGTTTTAATTTATCACTCGAAAAATAAAAAAATGCTAACTGGCGAGTTAAAAAAAGTTATTGGCGAGATTTTCACCCGGCTAACATAAAAGTATCAAGAATTCTTTGTGATCATGGCATCTTTTATGTAGTTTTATTCGAAAAAATAACTTTGATTCTTTAATCAAAATGGAAACCTTTCTTAGGAAAAGCGAAGTGTTGTAATTGTATATGGCAGTTACATGACTTGGACTATTGTAATATAAGTGAAATCATGGCGATAGAATAATGTTTGGCGACTTATCGCCTGTGTCTGGCTAACATTAAAGTACCAAAATGACCGCCTGGAATATAAAAAGCGAAGTAATCCGCCCAGAATTGTTGATAATAGTCACATGACTTAGGATATTAGTATAGAGATTTTTTTTCAATTCTAAAAACAGCGCAAAAAATAATATTTCCTAACGATTAAAAATTTATTTACACGTGACTATTAAAAACAGAAAAAAACCACTTTAAAATTACTATTAAATGAGTACGTGTTACAAGCAGGAAAATATTGAAAATTGTATTTACACGTGAATATTAAAAGAGAAAGGAAACTTTAAAATAATAAATACATTAATATGCGTTTAACTCTTTCAGGGGCAAGGTACTTCTATTCGTAAAATGTTGAAATCAGTAAATGGCACCAGAATTTACAAACAATTTCGAAATACGAAAATGCTTTTGTTCACTTAATTATAAAAGGAAAATTTTCATTAAAATATTCTGGTGCATTTAAGAATTAAAATTAAGTGGTCCAAAAATGAACTACCGCCCTTGAAGGGGTTAAAGCGGTAAACTGTAGTAATTGTAGTAAATTGTATTATATCAATCGTTTTATAACGCTGTTAAAAAATACTGGGAGGCAAAGACTGTTTACTTAATTCGTTTTATTTTAGCTTCCTTTAAAATGTTTAACTGGTCTTCTTTAATCAAACACGAAAACAACCGTTGTATGTCATAATAGCAAATGATTCGGCCTTAAATTTTTGCAATCAAACGGAATTGAATGGAAACCCGTTTACAGGGAGATCGCTATAGGTTTTTTCAATTATAATTCAATCTTCTCTAATCTTTTTAAAACCGATCAAATTAGCGTGCTTTTACATTCTGCGGTGTCTGAATGGGGGTTGGCGAGCGTAGCTTGCAGGGGTAGAGCCCCCTATTATATATATATATATACATGATCTTTGTCGTGCTGTAACTCTCGTATATATGAACCGATTGGATGCAACTCGGTGTGTACAGAGTACATACCAATGTCTCAACCGAGTTCGTTGGCCAGCTTCATCCGCCATCTTGTTTCAAAATGGCGGTCATTTAAAAATTTTTTTAAACATTTAAATTAGAAATGTGTTACCAAAAAATTGAAAATTAAGAAATATTTTGTTCTTATGTGTTTGATCTTGATACAAAGATTCCGGAGTACTTTTTGTTTTGTCTATATCATAAAAAATGTTTGAGTTATAGCACTTTGAATTTCTAGCGTGGCTGACATTTTGAAACGTCCTGATATTTGTCGCGCGATAACAGGCGTATTCATGAACCGATTTAGATGAAACTCAGTGTGTACATAGCACATACCAATGTCTCGACCGAGATCGTTGGCCAGCTTCAACCGCCATCTTCTTTCAAAATGGCGGCCATTTAATGTTTTTTAAAAAATTTCAAATTTGAAATGTAGTACCGAAAAATTGAAAATTGAAAAATATTTTTTTCTTATGTGTTTGACCTTGATAAAAACATTCCGGAGCAGTTTTTGTTTCGTCTATATCTTAAAAAATGGCTGAGTTATAGCACTTTGAATTTCTAGCGTGGCTGACATTTTGAAACGTCCTAATTTTTGTTACGCGATAACAAGCGTATTCATGAACCGATATGGATGTACCTTGCTGTGTACAAAGTACATACCAATATCTCGACCGAGTTCGTTGGCCAGCTTCATTCGCCATCTTGTGTCAAAATGGCGGCCATTTAAAAAAATTTAAAAATTTTAAATTTAAAATGAGGTATCAAAAAATTAGAAAATGAAAAAGATTTTTTTTCTTATGTGTTTGACCTTGATACAAAGATTCCGAAACAGTTTTTGTTTCGTCTATATCTGAAAAAATGGTTGAGTTATAGTATTTTGAATTTCTATAGTGGCTGACATTTTGAAACGACCAGATTTTTGTCACGCGATAACAGGCCTATTTATGAACCGATTTGGATGTAACTTGGTGTGTACGTAGTACATACCAATGTCTCGACCGAGTTCGTAGGCAAGCTTCATTCGCCATCCTGTTTCTAAAGGGGGCATTTAAAAACAATTTTTTATTTTAAATTTAAAGTGAGGCATCAAAAAATTGGAAAATGAAAAAGGTTTTTTTTTTATGTGTTTGACCTTGATACAAAGATTCCGGGGCCGTTTGTGTTTCGTCTGTATCTTAAAAAATGGTTGAGTTATAGCACTTTGAATTTCTAGCACGGCTGGCATTTTGAAACGATCTGATATTTGTCACGCGATAACACAAGAATTTATTAACCTATTTGGTTGTAAGAAGGCATGTGGATAATATATAGCAATGTCTTGAACAAGTTCACCGACTAGCTTCATCCGCCATCTTGTTTCAAAATGGCGGCCATTAAATTAAAAAAAATTATATTTAAAGTGAGGTGCAAAAAAATTAGAAATTGAAAAAGGTTTCTTTCTTAAGTATTGAACCTTGATATAAGGTTTCCGGAGCATTTTTTGTTTTATCTTTATCTTAAAAAATGGCTCAGATATAGCAGTTTGAATTTGTTTGTGTGGGTGATATTTTAAAAAATCTGATTTCTTGCCTGCGACAGCACTCGTATATATCAACGATTCCTATGTGAGTGAGCATGTGAACAGGAATTACTAAGGTCTCGACCAAGTTCACTGGTTAGCCTCATCCACCACGTTGTCTTAAAAGGGCGGGCACTTCAATATATTGCCGAATTTGGAAACCAAATATTATTTAATTTAAATAAAAGCAGTTTAGATAAAGCTGGCTAATTTCACGAAATTCTCATTCATAATGATTTAGTATTGATAAAAATTAGTATTGAATCTTCTATAATCGGTTTCCACTAAATTGAGCTTCGTGTGTTTGAACAATATAAGCTAGCTTTTTAAATGTAAGGAATATGAAAGCTACCTCTTCCTCCCGGCACTGGCCGGAAGGACTTTTTTTCAAGTTATCAAGTGAAAAAAATAATCCACTAAAATATCTGATTTTTTGTTGTTGTTGTTTTAGCGTGTAGACTATAAAGAAACAAATATTTTACTAATTTTTTAAAGTGTAGCATACATAATTTGAAAGTAACTGTGCACACAAACTCTAAATTTACTAATTTAAGAATACGCGTTTTAAAGTTTCAATATCTACGGACCTTCAATTATAGCCACCGTCAATAAATGATTATAACTGAAGAAATAATACAGATTTCTTAATGTCTTTTTTTTTTTTTTTTTTTTTTATTGTTAAAAAAATTTAAAAAATTCAGAATAAAACAAAAACCAAAAACGGACTTTTTGAAAGTCCTGTTCTCCCTTAAAGGTTGCAAAATAACGATAATGGGGAAACGAAGAAGTAATCTGAGATGTGTTTTATAAGAAAAAAAATAATATGGCTAGTATAAAACAATAAAGGTACGAATTTGAAAATTCTACTTGTAAATTATGTTCTTCATATAGCCCGGTGTTTAAAAAATTTCTTATTAATGAATTATTAAAATCAATTATGAAATATATGAACTAAAAATTTTATTAATAAATTAATAATACAGTTGTTATTAAATAAATTTTATGTAATTATTTTTGTTAATAAATTAATAATATATTTGTTAATAATTTAATTAAATATTTATATATATATATTTTAATTTATGAGCAATTAATTTGCTAATAAATTAATTTTGTTAACTAAAATAAATTTTCTAATACAATGTTTTGGAAAAGCTTTCACCCATTCCAAGTAGTGTAATGCCATCTAAATTAAAAGGAAACAGAGTGCAACTAATGTTAGTGATCAACGAAATATACATGAAAAAAGACTTAAGAAGGATGCCGCTACAAAAAAACTGCTGAAGATAAGGTGCTTCCATAAAAAGTGGGATAAAAAACTCAAGGAAAAGAACCGAAGGTCAATGAGGATGAGTGCACTGAATGTTTGTAACCGTACCAGGAGACAACTTCGACAAGTGACTGGATTCAATGTATTGCTTGTTGCAAGTGATTGCACGAAAGATGCACTATTTACAACAATAAGTGCATCGATTGTGGACGACGACAACTTCGGTTCACAAACAAACTTCGCAATGAAACTGTGGAAATGGAAATGAAGTAATTTTCAAGTTAAACATGTTCAACTAGATTAATGTTATTTTGTAATCTTAGTAGGGCTTGCTTTCTGATATTTTAATCTTCTTAAATTAAAATTTTGAACTGTTGTTAAAATAATTCTTTCTTTTATTTATTATTTATACATTTGGTTGAAATATTCACTCCTAATACAATAATATTTACTCACAAAAACCTTTCAACAATGTCGATTAAGTGTAATTATTATTGTTAACAATTTAATTTTAGTTATTATTAATAATATTCTCTTCTACCTACGTGCGCAATCTCTCCTACCCTGTAAGGAGAGATTGCGCAAAATAGTTTTCTTGGTTTTATTACTGCTGTTCTATTAAATTACAGTATAACAACAAAATAACAATGGAAATGCATAAAAAACAAATGAAGTCAAAATTATTCATGCATAGTTTAGCAAAATATTAATATTTAGATTTTTTATTATTATTCTTTTGAAATGTGCGCAGACTCTCCTCGCTTTACTATATAAATATGTATTTTATTAAGCAGCAAATTACTGAATACTGTACCTATAGTTCATAACTAACTTATTTTGTGTAAATATAATAATTATCTGTAAGGTACCTGTACCCAATATGAACACCCTAAAGAAAATTGATTTTTTCACCCCCGTGTACACGTCATAGGACTCCAAAAATATATGATCACTATTCCTGGACTGTTGACTATCATTATTAAAATTAGCGACCTTGTAATTATTCTGGTTTAATTTTAATGATAAAAACAAAAAATGTTTAGAAGTGTCCATATAAGGAACCACCTGTCCCTATTATGGGCATACATGTCCTTATTAGGGATAGGAGGCTCCTTATTAGGGACAGGTGGATGTATGAAAGAGCCACTCTTCCAAGATATTTTAAAGGAGGGGGATAAAAGAATTATATTTTAAAGTATTGCGGGGGAGGGGGCATAGTAAATATCTTCAGAACATGCACTGTAGAAGGGGAGAGGATCATTTTCGGTTGTAGCTCTTCAAAGACCCATGCAAATCACCCCAGTTACTACAAAATATTATGAAATAATATAGTTGGATTTGCTTAGCTTTATTGCATCTGTCTGCAGAATTTACATCTGTTATTACTCAGTCCTCACAGGATGGACAAATAAAAACTTCTTCATCATGGGCAGTAAGTCCCACATAGTCCACATGGACATATCTGCCGCATATTATGCATTGCCGCATATCTACAACAGCATCAATACTGCATAAGAAGCAGTACCAGCTCTCCTTTGCTGAGGAAGTCATACCGCTGGTACCTGTGATTTTGCCAACAGATACCCTACTGAGTGGAGGCTTCTTTTGATTTATTATTTTTTTTGATACATTATTTTATTCTGAATTAGCTAAATGAAATAACATTAAACAGATATTTTACAAATTTGTGAATCTGAAGATTCACTTGCTGTATTTCCAATGTGGACATAAGGTATCCATATTGGGAATCGGGCATAGTTTTACTAAATCTTGTAATAAATAAATGAAGAAAACATTTTTAAGCAATATATGCAATAGCAATCGAAAATATGTTTTATCAGCTTTCTAAAACACTCCACTGTTCAATATTTAAAGTAATTTTACCATATCTAATAAGAATTTAAACTGACCTGTAATTACGATCAGCACACCACAAAACAACAAGTTTCCTTCCAAATGACGAACAGCGCGCTTTTTTACACTTTCCAGGCTTAATTATCTTTTCAACTGCTTTTCTTCACGGGCATGTAGCGCCATCTCTCAATCTAAATTGTTACTTTTAAAGATATTATGGGTGTCCATATTGAGAGCACTGTCCATATTGGATACAAGTACCTTGGTATAAAACCACAATACGCTATAGTCGCATTTACGACAGTTAAATCCTAAATGAGACGTCCACAGTCCTAAATGTGATAATGCATTTTAAACATGCTAATTCATCTGAAAAAGTTCATTTAACCCTTAACTGCTGCTGCAGAAAACTGCCGCATAACAATTGTGAGCGGCCTGCCAAACCATTCGATTGAAAGATGATTAAAAGTCGCGATTAATCATAAAATACAGTGTTTGCACTAAACTGTTTGTACAGTACTATTTCTAATAAAATTTCGCTTTTTCAAGCATTACAAACAATTGTACTTAGACTGCAAATGAAGCAAAATTTCACTGTATTGATAGTTAAACTGGGAATTACAAGTTAAACTGTGAAAATTTAGAAAAAGCAGCACTAACAGCAGTTAAGGGTTTTTTGAATTACTTAACCCTTAACTGCTGTGACAGGAATTGTCGCATAACTACTGTGAGCGATCTCCGAGACCGCTTGATTAAAAGATGAATGAAAAGCTCTATTAAGTCACAGGGTACTGTTTCTGTACTAAACTAGTACAGGACTTATAGAATTGGGAGAGAAATGTTATTCATTTAATTACTAATTTAGATTCTTCAAAAGATCGTATAGTGAAAGAGTTATGATAAGTACAAAAAAAAAAAAAAAAAAAATCTCATAATTTTTAATATAGAAGAAAATATTAAATTAGAGAATTGCTACCTCTAAGGATAAATAATAATAAAACTTATATATTACAATAATATTTAAACATATTGAGATGTAAGATTGATTACTGAAAGAGGCATGAAATTAACCATATTAATACCAATTAATTCTGGATTAATGTATTTTTATTTTAGCACATAAATATAAACGAAATTAAAATCAAACACATTAAAGAAATACTTCTATAATATATGTATATATATATATATATATATATATATATATATATATATATATCAATAAATTAAGCACAATTAATAAATAAATAATTAATTAACTATTATGATAGTTAATAAAGCTGAGCTAGGCCCTTTTGCCCATGAGTAGGGGAAAAACGACAGTACGGCCCCAGGAGGAGGTTTGGTGGTGGCGGGTGGAGGAATGAGGAATGAGGGAGGAGGGAGGTGGAGGAATGAGGAGTGGTGGAATGAGGAGAGGGAGGGGGAGGTGTTCTTTCGAGAGCGTCTTGTAAGAGTAGGGGTAAAAGGGGGGGGTAAAATTTTTTTGGTGAGATAAGGATTTTTATGAGTAAAAGTGGGAATTTTCGAGAGATTGAATTTTTTTAACATGTTAGAGTACGAGGTCGATCGGTTAACTAATTAGTAATTAAAAATAGCAACTAAAAATTTAATGAGGAAATATTTAATGAAGCGACTTAGAATTTTTCGAGAGTTTCATAAATTATTTCGAGTTTTAGGAGGAATTTTGCTGCTGCCATCTAGTGGTGAATGATAGAATTTAGTTTTGAAATTAGTATTTTTAATTTTGCATGATTTTCTAAAAGTTTCGAGGAGGATTGAACCTGCAAAATGTAATCGTGGTTGAATAATAGACCGTTACCTTATCGATTCAGTCACGATTACATATCTATGGAAGAAAATTTAAAGAAGTGCTATGTCCTTTTTTTAGAAAAATTAGACTGATGACGTCACACATTTTAGGAATCAATCACAGATTTTGTAGGCACACGCGCGCCACCTATGATTATTATAAATTCACGCGAATGAAGTTTTTAACATTAGTCGATTAATTACTGCTGCTGAGTGAGGTTGTTATCATGTCTAGTTTTGAAGATATTGCTGTTGTAGGAGCACCCGGATTGATTAATGAGGAGATGAATCTTATCCTTAAAGTGGAACCTGTTTTAGATGTTGAAATGAAACCCTTCTCATCAGAAATTTTTATTAAAGAAGAACCCCTTTCCCCTTTTGTTTGTGAAACATGTAATAAATCGTTCCTGCGAAAGTTTGTGTTAAATAGACATGTGAAATCACACTTACAGAAAAAACCCTTTTGTTGTGATTTGTGTGAAAAAAGTTTTATTCAAAAGAGTGATTTACGACGACATGTCAAGATTCATTCAAAAACGTGTGAGGCGTGTAATGAAATATTTTTAAGAAAAGTGGACTTTTTAAAACATCAAAAAATGCATAAATCTATTCAACGTAGAAAATCTGTGAAACAGAGAAAGATATCGAAACAACAAAGAGATGATCAACGAAGTGTGTTAATTAACCGCTTGTGTAACTTACTGCAGCGGGTGTGTGCTTCCTATGACTCACCTATGACGTCATCTGTTTGAAAGAATGTGATTGGGTTTCATTTTACTCCTCGGTAACCTTTATTAGTTTAATGTTTTCTAGATATCATTTAGTTTAGTGCTAACTCTAGTGTTTGCTAGTTCAATGGTTGAATATTTATTGAAAAGATCCTACGAAGAAATGTTGTCGCCTTCCGAGTATCAACCCCTGATGGAGGATTCAAGATGTAATATGGAAAGTGTGACGCTGTATACTTACACCGACGAAGCTTCATCGCCTATCAACTGCCATGATGAAGAAACTTCGTTTCCTGATTCCTGCTGCGAATCCGCTAAGGATATTATGAATGAATTTTTCATTGACTTTCAGAAATCTTCTACTACCCAAATGGATGAAGAGCGCATGTCTGATAGGCAAAACGTGTTTCAAACCCCACCTGTGAATGATTGTAATTTTATTTTTCGAAAAGAGCTTGGAAACTGTATTTTTTTAGGAGTTCAGTTACAGAATTCTGAATACTCTATTCAAATTAGAGAATTTTCGAGTGAAGGAATTCCAACTCAGAATGGAATCGATTTAGATATTCGCACCTGGTATAAATTTCAGTATAAAATATTTGCGTTTAATTTGAAATATACCAGTTCTTCGTTTATCGCCAATAACATTCTTTTAGTTTTTAATGAGGATAATTCCGTTATGTGCCTAAAAATGTTAAAAAATGAATCTCATATTCGATTAAACAATTATCAACTTGAACAATTGAAAGAAAAAGCCTATAAATTGAATAAGAAATTGATTCATCATATGTATGAAAAACATTTACATGCTTTATTAAAACAAAAATGTAAAACAAAGTTCTTCAGAAAACGAATTTGTTTTGTAGTCTAAACTAATTTATTGTATCGAGAATTCTATTTTAAATATATTTAACCAAATTTATGAATGTACCGGCTGTGTTTTTATACATCCAAGTGTTAGTCTTCATTCCTGTTATATGTTAAACAACTGTGAAAAATTTCAACAGTTGAGTGACATGGTTTTAATGCTTGTGAATTTTGATGATGTTCTATCCATGTTTTTAAAGAATGTGGATTCTGTTAGCGATCAGTTTTTATGTAACCTGAATGTTGAAACTTTTAAAAGTGTATTGTTTAAATCGTTTTAATAAACTGATTTCGTGTTATATTTGTGTCTTTATTTTTAAAAATGGTGTGTGTTTATTCTAACAGAGCGGAATTAAAACAGATTTTTGGAAAAAAGAATGACATATAATTAGATTAAACAATTAAAAAAAGAAGTAAATTAAAACAAGCTTACCTGAAACACGTCCCACATCCTTGGTTACTTGACTAGAAATGAAAAATCTTACAAGTCCTTATCGATTGGGTTTACCCAATCTGGTCTCCTACGTCATCAGTGTTATCATACACCACGTGATGGGGTTTCCCCAACACGTGATATCCTACACCACGTGATAGGGTTTCCCCAACACGTGATATCCGACTACGTCATTAGAGTTATCCTATACCACGTGATAGGGTTTTCCCCAACACGTAATAACCCCTACGTCATGAGTGATAAGTGATGTCATATACCACGTGACTATATCTAATCAGTTGATAAGATTAGACGATAAGATCTTGTATATAACTGCGAGCAGATCTTCAGTGCTCATAATTTTCGTCAGAGTTAAGCTGTTCTAGTCTAGTTGGATACCTCATGCTGCCTAGTATCTTCAAAATGTCTTCCATTATTTATTCGGACAATGGACTAAACGTGGAGTATATTGGTGACTTTATCGAGAAAGCTCATGCTGACCGCTATTTGACGTAGCTGCGGACATTGCCTTTCTTCAGACCTACTTTCCGTATTTTTGGAAAGGATGTTAAGCCTAAACGTCTGATGTTAGGCTATGGTGATACCAATAAAAGCTATGCCTTCAGCGGAACCAGTGTGCCCGGTAACCCTTGGACACCTCTCATGATTGAATTGCGAGACAAATTGGAAAAAGAAACATCGTGTACTTTCAACTATGTGCTGCTCAATTTCTATCAAGACGGATCTACTTGTATTAGTCACCACAAAGATGCCGAATCCTGCCTGAATGCTGTGATTCCTATTACAGTACTTAGTTTTGGTGCTCAGAGAACTATTGAATTTAAGAGACTGAATGTGCCCTCTACATTTATAAAGTTGGGACATGGATCATTGTACATCATGAGTCAAGGTTCAGCTATCAAGCTGAGGATAGCTGAGTTCAATCTTTAATATGACTCTTTTTTACTCTTTCGATTTTGGTTGCAGATTTTTTTTTCTTTTTTTTTTAAGGTACTTTCAGTTTCGAAACCGGTTTGGAAACTGAAAGTACCTTTAAAAAAAAAATCTGCAACCAAAATCGAAAAAGTAAAAAATAGTCATATTAAAGATCAACCTCATCTAGCCTATGGAAAGAAAAAAAAATCGTTTAAAAATATTCAAATTGAAACGAGAAATTCGAAAATAACCTGCCCATACGATTAACATTACGGAGCGGATGTTTTTCCAACGTGCTTGTGTTGTTTGGGCTTTCTTGGACGTTTAAATTTGAGCGATAAATGGTTTTATATTGCAAACTTTTTAACGGCATACTGCAACTCCATCTATCTCTTTCCTCTATGGCGGCCAACCAACAACTCGTTTTCCCGCTCAAGAAGAAGTGGTTGCCAAAACGTAGTCGAAAAGATGGAGGAAACAATTCATTCTTCCTCTAATGCTTCCCTGGTCTGACTCCGGAAGAGGGAAAGAGAGATTCACCTGTCACGTCTCTCTTTGCGAAGACTTATTATTCATGGGAAAACACAGATGATTGTTTACATTTTTGCGGGCGTTCGGTATGTGAATTATTGCTGTTTTTTTTTTTTTTTTTTTTTTTTTTTTTAATAAGAAGAATATATGCTTTCGGATCACTGTTTATTTTTAATATGAAAATGCTATATATCTATGTAGATAATCTTTTTCTCTACAGGACTATTATAATTAAACTTGACATATTCAGAATCTCTAGCAATAGTTCTAAGGCTCCAAATAAAATAATTTCGCTAGTATTCATAGCTTAACAGGAAATTTTAAGTTTTAATGTGAAAATATAAGAATGTAGTGGTCTGCGAGACCGCTAACAACAGTTAAGTATTAATAAAGTGTACAAATACATAAAATTAAAAAATAAATAGCTTATTATTGAACTAATAAATAAACTTTATTTAATAGTAATTTAAATAATAAAACATTAACAGTGATGCATATTCTTAAATAAATTATAATTAAACATCGCACATTTCAGTATTCATACTTTACAACAGATCCATCAAGTTTGAATTGTTTATCACTGTTGGCGCAGCACCGTTCTGTTTACCAATTTTATACTGAAATAAGCAAAAGCTCAGTATTGTTATTTGATTGTTCTGTATAATGCTTCCGTTCCTAATATAAATAACTCTCATCCTCCTTTCCCACAGAGCTATGGCCATAACTACAATTAATTTATTGTAGCGAAATCCTTCGTTTAAAATTCGCTATATTTGTATATGAATTTTAGCCCAAAATTTCTACACTAGTACGATTTGGATTTCCGTAACTTCAACTCCACATAATTTTGCTCGCAATCTAGTGATAATGAAATATAACTATATGATTCATTTACGAAATTTAATAAGAAATCCAAATGAGATATTTGACTTTATCAAAAGTCTTATTTTGTTAATGAAAAATATAAATTAATTAAAGCATGTTGTAATAACGCAGACATTTCGGTCGGTGCGAATTCGCATTAGTGTGGAGTTTATGGGTTAAAAGAGTATTTACAAGATATTTATAATATAGTTAACAAGAATATTTATTACATACATCTTTATTTATTACTAGCTAACTTGCCCAGCGTTGCCCGGGTACGTAAAGAAACAGCACGAATTGCGAAAGACCTCTGAAAATCACAATAAGATATCGCGAAAAAGTTTTAAATCGCTGCACAAATTTCAGAAAGAGAAAACAAAAATTATATATTGTGCTCGAAGATTGAAAGTTGATTCAACTTCTATCAACGTCTTTCACTAATGTGGAAAAATGGCAGAAAATCGCTAAAATACACTAAAAATCACGTACAAAATACCCGAAAAATTCGAAAATTGTTATACGAAATCCGAATAAACTTTATTGAAATGAAGGTAGAAATTACTTTTGTATTATAGGTAAAAAATGGACTGTCAAAAAATTACAGCAGATCGCAAAGAAACGCTAATATCGAATTAAAAATCACCTGATGACGTAACAAACACGTGTAAAGTGTTTAATGTCAAGTAAAGTTGACATTTACGATCACCCATTATTGGCATTTAATCTTATAGTTTGGCGATATTTTTTTTGGTCAACGGGATAATCAGGTAGAACCACAAATTATTTCTGCTCGTATTTAAAAGTAGATAAATAGCTCTCCTTTATATAAATAAATAAAATAAATATTGAAAAAAATGCTTATATGTATATGAAAAGTAAATAATTTGCCAGTAAATATACGTAAAATTCACTTCACTCGCCAAGGCCATTTTCTCTAACTCACCAAAGCCCATATATTAAAAATATACCAAATACTCTTCAATCTGTTGACTGATACTAAGTAATCACAATAATGTAAATAACTATTAGGCATAGATACGTACCGGGTTTGGCGCGATTTTTTTTTTCACGCCAATTTGGTGAAAACATCGTTTTCGAAACCAGTTACATATATATATTTTAATTATTTTCTATTATTTTAAAAGGAAATAGCAATAGATAATAAAAAGTTTAATTAATGTCTATAGAACAAAACAGTTTATATAACTCTAAAAAATAAAGTAAAAGAAAATAAACAATTTATTAATAAATAAACAACAATAGCCGAGTTACCACATGTCAGGCAAAATAACGCCATTTTGGAGCCCATTATGTACCATGGAGCGTATATGACATATGTGCCAACAAAACTTTCAATAATATAGTAAATATGTCATTTGGTGGTGGCATGATTATCGAAGATTATAAAAAAAGTGTGTATATTGCACATTTTTACACTAAAATTTAAATACTTGACTACATAGTTATAATTTTTACTCATTTTTATATGATTTACATTTGAATATAAAGATTTACTCCAAAATGTTCTACTATACTTTAAAAAAATTATTGCGACCTTTAACTGGCTTATTTCACGCTTCTGCCTTTGTGGCTTAAAATTGCATTGTTTGGCGACCAAGGTAATAATTAAATAGCATGTAACTCACAAATAAAGTCTTTCTCCTGTAAGACATACGATGGGGAAATTACATAAAAATGATTAGTAAATTGAATAAAGAAAAAAGAAGGACTAAAATACTGTTACTTAAATTTTATTTCTTCAAGCTTTTTCAGGCACATTTTTATTAACCTGGTGAAGCGAAAAATCGACAAATAATGTATCAATTGCTTCTTTCATACTAATTTATTTTTTAAGTTTTATAAACATTCCTTTCATATTTAAATTAAATATTTTCATTTTATAAATTTTATCCCGCATTAAAAAGGTTTTTGATTCTTTTTTTTTAAATTAAACAAATAACAGTTATTTTCTTTTAATTTGCAAGTTGTTTACATTATTTTCTAACGGATATAGCCATTTCAATTCATTTATCAACTATAATTTTCGCCAAAATGACCACTGGCAACCCTTTCGTCGAAAATGTCAATAAAGTACAATAATCTAAGCATTGCGTCATGTTACTTTTATTCACAATTTAATTTACTTGGATTCCCTTAAATATAATTAATATAATCCCTTAAGTTAATATTAGTTTTTGTTGCATTAAAATATTTCAATTTGTTGATTTTCTGTAAGCAAGTAATCCATATTGGTTTACAATGGAAGTCTATGGGAATTTGGCGAAATATTAGAGATATCGCCAAGTTGGCGTCACTTTTGGCGACTCACTTTGGTCGCCAAATTTGCCGACGTACCGCCAAGTGGGCGACAAACTTGGCGGTGTTTGGAGACAGAACTGTGTTTCTCTACGGTAACCTCCTTATAGGTATGGAAATGCATTAAATGCTGTTCAATAATTGCATAAAAAATTCGCTAAAAATTCAAAAATCGCTGCGCGAATTCCGAATAACCTTTTTTGAAACGAAAACAAAATTTACTGTATTGGGTTAAAAGAAATATACCATATTCTTCTCACTTATATGGAAAAATTGACTCAAAACTTAAAAAAGTGCTAAAAATCGCATAAAAAATTAAATTAAAAAAATCTAATAAAAAAATCGAAAATCGGGCTTCGAGGTGCAAAACTTCATATATAGACGCACCTTTTCCCGAAATTTTGTAGCTCTACGTGTAGTGGTCTCTTCAAAACACCGTCGACACTCTCACTCACTCACACACAAACTTCTTTCCTTATTATTATAGATAAAATGTCACATGCTTAATATATCAGCCTTATAAACAGATAAAATCATACAATATTTCTAGTAATTCCATTTAACAAAGCCCTGTGTGTGACATTCTGCCCCCCCCCCCCCCCCCACACACACACACCTCTTCATTTTTCTTGCACTTTCAAAAAAAATTGAGCATTATCTCTACCTAAAAATACGTATATGGAAATAAATACTCATTTAGACAAACATAGTTTTTTTTATTGTTTTTTAATTTAAAAGTAGAAAATGTCGATTATAATGAATAAAAAGTGAAAACAGAATTAAGATATCAGATATTATAAAAGTGCTGACAAAAATTATGAGCTACTAAACCATGCATAACACAATTGCATCCTGTTTAAATCAGGGACAGCCTTTAAGCTACCGAATGGTATAATGTTGGTAAAATTAACTTACTTAACCGCATTAAAATAAACGTTATTTAAGAGTTTTTACACAAGATTGTCCAAAATTTCCATCATATAAAATTATTGCAAATTCCGTAATCATGTGTCTATATTATGTTTCTGGAATATACACTGCGTTTCTTATACCCTTTTTTAAATTAAAGTTGTTAAATAAGCGTATTTTTCTATTTTTATCATCTTAAAATACATATTTAAGTGCCTGGTTAAAGAAAAAACTTTAGTGGAGGATTATGCTGATTCAATACAGCTTAATTAAACATAATATTTGCTTTAAACATCATTTTAATACAATATATAAAACATGCCATATAAACTTACCTCGTTAATCTCTTAAATGTCTTAACGCATTTACAGCAATCTGTATGTCGCTATTACGTACATGCAGAAAACAATGTCTCCAAAATGCGTAGACTATTTTAAATTCTAATCCGAAAACTGATCGTCTTTTCTTAAGCTTAATTGGTCATGTAACTGAAACAGACAACGTAGTTCTTGACATTCATAAGGTTATTTGATCTTCAAAGTTAAAAAAGAAAATCTATGAGCTTTGTGCCTACGGAAAGTTGCCAAGTAACAATAAAACTTTTTTAGGTTTGAATGCGAAATGTATGATATCTTCACATATATATATCATTGCATCCATAGCGTTATGTCAAAAACATGCTTGCAACTAAAATTTGATTCTTCTGATAAGTTAAAGAATGTGAAAAGACTCATCAAAGTTAATGGTGCTTCAGACGTCCTCCGTCAGAATAAATTCCTTTTTTAATATAATAAGAAATATAGGTTAAAGAGGGGAGGAGGGAGGCATGCGGATTTTAGAGATGTTTAGGTGGGGAACCACATTTCTAGATAGAAGTAGATATTTTCCCGCCAGTTTGTGGATAAAAATATATTTTCTTATTTTTGACAGTAATAATTTAATTGTTCTTTTTATCGGGTTATTAGTAACAGACAGTATGTCAATGTCACTCAATAAGATTGAAGCATTCTGTGAAGATGTTTTTAACATGTTTGTGTTTATATAAGTATGGAATCAATATAAGAAATGATGAATGCTCACCTCATAAGATATATCAATAGGACAAACGGTTCCAAAGAATGCCTAAACAAGAACAAGACGCAGTCTTTGGAATCTCCTGTCATATTAACATATATATCGGTCTGAACGTTCACTATGGCCCATTTTAATTTCGAAAGTTAGAATAAGGAATTAAAAGTAACCTAACAGATTTTTTTTAATTCTTGTTGTTTTGAGGGTCTTTTGAACCTTTTTTGGATGTTTTCATAGCTAGTCAATAAAAGTAATTTTTATGTGTTTAAATGTGTTATATGGGTTTCCCAATCAATTTCCTATCATTTCCACACATGGATGTCTGTGTACTTCTATGTGCTGGGTCATACGTGTGTATATAAAAAGTCAGGTTTGGGCTTAGACGCCAGATTTTTGAAGACAATTACTTTTTAAAAAAATTTCATTTGGATTTGTTTTGATGAAAATTTCAAAACCTCATTTGGATTTTAAAAAAAATATTTGCAATAGATATATTTAAAAAATAATTCATGGCAAAATTATCCTAATTTTGGACCCTATATATTTTTTTTTAATCTTTCAAACGAACAATTATTTAAAAAATTCTTCCTCCTGGTTGACTTTCTCTGGATCCTGTTCATTGGCCGATTTATACCTGTGAATAGTTTTGTTTCGGATAATGAAAGTGTTCACTGTCTTAGGGAAAGCTTGAGAATTCCCTTACGGAATGTTCATGATCCACCCCCTGATACAAAATTGGTTGCTGTCGTAGGAGGAATATTTAAGAGATTGCACCGTCCCTTGAGCAGGGCCTGATTATTCAAAAGGCACGAGAAGCACGAGCTTGCCTTCTAAAATATAAGGAAGGCCCCAAAATAACTAAAAAGGGACCTCCAGCTTTTATTTATGTACTTTTTATATGGAATTTTAAATGTTTTTTTGAGAAAACAGCGTTGAAGTCAAACACTTTTATCTGGGAGGGATTTCTGTGTCCAAGAAGTGTGTGTGTGTGGGGGGGGGGTGAAAATTGCACTTTTTGACCATTGAAAACACAAAATCTCAAATCTTCCGGGGCTGGGGGGTAAGAGTTCAACACTGAGCCTGAAGCATGTGAAAATACACGCTACTTTAGGAAAATTATGTTATCTGACTGACATTAAAGGTTATTTTACAATGCTATATCAGTTATAAAGATTATAACTCAATGTCAACTTGTATGTATGTTACGTGAGAATTAGAGTTCGTTCATTACAAACTGCCAAATCCTTTTGATCTATTTTTAGCTAAACATATAAAATAGAATGAAAATAAAGGTAAAAACAGATCTTATTTGTCATCAACAATTGTCATAGAATTGACTGATCAGCTCGATAGATATTATCAAGGAAATATTACCGGAAGTAAAAGAATTCAAATATGTTGGCTTAATTGTTGATTCAACACCTCATATTTGCCATGCTGATCAGTTTGCAAGTCTTTTGCATTATGTACAATGAACAAAAAACCCGTTTAATTAAATTTCAGATCTTCTAAACTACCCCTAGGA
Organism: Maratus speciosus; assembly: GCA_963932465.1. Taxonomy (NCBI): domain Eukaryota; kingdom Metazoa; phylum Arthropoda; class Arachnida; order Araneae; family Salticidae; genus Maratus; species Maratus speciosus. The sequence goes on along the minus strand of OZ010795.1, from coordinate 565,667,856 downwards.
ATAATATTTGTAGTACTGATAAATTTCTGTGTGTACCAGAAAAAAAAAAAATGAAATATTTACTCCGGAATGAAAAAATATATTCCGAATGAAAGGGTCCCCCAAAATGATTCTGTGTTTCCCTTAAATTACGACGTTAATCGGGCCCTGCCTTTGAGTTTAGCCACATGTATTTTTATTAAATTTTCTTTGACTTATTTAATCTCAGAAAAATAAGGTGTAGAAATATTTAAGAATTATTGCTGCTGAAATTTAAGGGACCGGGCAAAAGCTGAAAAAACAAAACAAAAATCCGCCTACCACGGCGTAGTTCTAGTATTCAGGGGGCGGTGGGCCCATGCCTTAATGAATAAATTTTTAAGTTACCATGCAAGCAGAAACTCGCGAATTAATACAAATTTATAATTGTTTTATAAATAAATACATTGTAAATATATGTTCTTTTCGTAGCTTTTGATAAATAATAATATATAGGATAATTTATTCATATTAATTATATAAACTTTCTAAAATTGTGTTTATTGCACACATATAAATAAATCATAAATAACTTTCTATGAAAATTTAACTGATTCAATGAATTTTTAAATGTTTATGAGTGATTTTTTAAACTTTTAACAAAACATAAAAAACTCGATTGCTTTACTTTAGTTCCTTGCGATGTCCATATTGAAATTCATAAAACTTTCAAAATAAATTCTCTTTTAAAATTTCACTTTTACAGTTTTTCTTTTATTCTCCTACATATCCTTTAATTTCCTGTAAAATCATATAAAGTAAAATAGAATTCAAAAGAGTCTTAAAATGTTAATATACATCCTTTAATATACTGTTGTCATCAAATACTTTTTTATTAAATATATGATTTTCAAGTACCTATTCTCAATTTTAAATTCTGAACCATTCGAAATCCTTATTTTATTGAATGGGGAATACTCTTTTTGTTAAAATCTTCATTAAAAATACATAAACATTCAAATTCCTGAAGCATCGTCTTAAGTGTGCGAATGTGAATTTTAAAGTAGTAGAATAATTAATAAAGGAAAATATAAATAAATTTTCTTTAACTCAATTTAAAATATTTTTAAAATTTATATATTTGATTATATATGCAAATCAAAGGTAAAAGATTATTATTATTATTTTTTTTCAAATAATATTAAAACAGAATGAAAGTATTTGCCTTTAATGCTATAGATATTTTCTTAAATATTAAATCAAATGCAGAAAGTAGTTTTTAGCGATTCTCTAAAATTAATATTCATGTATTACAGAATTTTTTATATACAAATGTAAGTATTTTAAATATTTAAATATTTGTGTTTATTTTGGAGCTTTCATAAAAGAACATATTCAGTACGGAAACAAAGAACGAAGAATCATGCATGCAGCATAAATTAGGAAACACTTTCCAACACATTATCAATTTTATAAAAAAATAAAAAAAACTTCGGAGTTTACTAAAGTGAAAGATGATGTCTAAATGAAGAATTTGGAAAACGCATAACCACAACGTATTTGAAAATGAAATTTCTGCTATTACCATGAATAGTCGAGAAGATATACGATTTTGTGTGCGACCCTGTATATTATCTATGGATATGTGTGTATACTATGGTTACATGGGGCAACTGGGCCATGATTTTTACCCGACTGCAAAGAAGGGTTATGTTTTCACGCGCATCTGGGTATGTGGATTTCTTTATACCCTCAAAAACATCACAGCGGCTGGTAGGATTTTAATGAATGAGGTCTCTATCGATTCGTCTTAACCGTCCGATAGTTATAGACTAGATTTTGTTTTTATAAATTCGAAATGGCGGCCTTAAAATACAAAATGGCGGTAGAGACGAAAAATTTTTTTACTCACCCTATTGAGTGGCATATCATTGGGTAGGTCTTTCAAAATGAAGACGATGTTTCATTGACTATTTTACAGTCAGAAAATCCGTTTAAATATTATACAACCTGGAAGTTGTATACGTTGGATCGCTAGTTTCACTGCAACTCTAACCATCATAAACATCTACTGACCTCATCAAAACTGTGTTTATAGATAGGAACTAACAATTAAACACAACTTAAAAGTCATCAATACAAGTAAAATAAAAAAAATAAGTAATATAAAAAATGGTTTCACATTGATGAGAAATAATTAATTTTAGTTCGCTTTTTACGCAGCCGGGTTTTTTGATTTTTTAAATTTCATTTTTACTTGTACAATGTGACTCTGGAGATTCTGGCAATTCAGCTTCAAAAGGCATTCATTACAATAAAGGTCTAAACTTTTGTAAATGTGTTCAGTTAGGTTCCCTCTATCAGACAGAAATGTTCAAAATTACATTTTAATATCTAATATATATATTTCATCTTTCTTTCCTCATGGGTCCAGTTGCCCCATAAAAATGGGGCAAATGTACCAGGAATGTCTATGTTCTACACGCATTTTTTTTTTTTTTTTTTTTTTTTTTTTTTTTTTTTTAATATTGGATATCAGATCCCATATAGCACATTTGCCTCCCAGGGATATCCTGGGGAGTATTGACAATCCACTATCCTCATCCCCAAGGCATCCCTGAGGATGCTGAAAATTGTCATCAGGAGGTCCTCAGGAACCGTAAATGTCCGCCTTATAGCATCCTGGAGAGCTCCCCAGGACCTCCCTAACGTTCCTCCCCAGGAGGATCTGAGGAAGATTTGAGGATTTGAAATTGGGAGGACTTTAGGAGACTTCAAGGTCACACAAGTGTATGGTTTAAAACCCTCCTCAGGAAGTGTATGGGAAGCAATTTAGGAGGAATTTGGGATATTTCAAGGTCATAAAAACTTCCCGGGAAGTTTATGGGATGTATCACAGGGAAGATTTTGGGATACTTCAAGGTTATAAACCTGGGAATTGTTCACAGGAGGATTTCACGATGAATATGGGAGGCAGCAAAGAAGAAATTTGGAATATTTAATTGTGGCAGATATATAGGCTGATATCAGCCTATCTGCAATTAAATATAGTGTGCAAGATTTAAAAAAAACTCTTTTATAAGTGCAAAAAAAGACGTGCTACTTTGGGCTAGGAAAAGATTTTTCAAACGGTCTTATGCATTTTTTATTTAATTTTCTTTTTTTACTTTAATGTATTGTTATTGCAGAATAACAAATTTAACACAAAAAAGTTTTTATTTTACATTTTGAGGAAGGAGAGGGTTATATATTACATTATATGCATTTTTTTAAACTGAATTTTCAGTCTTGCATATTTCTCAGAGCTCACTGTAATAGAAAATTTCTGTATAAGAAAAAAGGGTAATTTATTTAGAAAAAAATACAGGATGTTACACTCTTTATAATGTTAAGACTTTCAGTTGACTAAACTTGTTGCTTAAAAAAGAAAAATTTAATTAAAAAAACCCTCACTTTCAGAAAGATTTTTTGTGTTTGTTTTCTTTTTATTCTAAATTATGCCAGAGGCAGAGTGGCATCACCCAATTTTAGTTGCCAGTACAGCAAGCTTGTTTAACACACATATCAAAACTAAATGTGAAACACAAATATCAAACTAAATGTGAAACACAAATATCAAACTAAATGTGAAACACAAATATCAAACTAAATGTGAAACACAAATATCAAACTAAATGTGAAACACAAATATCAAACTAAATGTGACACACAAATATCAAACTAAATGTGACACACAAATATCAAACTAAATGCTAAAATTTTTGCATATTTTATCAGAATTGATTTATTATAATCAGAACATAAATTAATTGCAATACACTACCTAATCCCGCCTTTTTTTATATAAAAGTTAATTTTATAATTTTCGTTCTTAATAGCACATACGAGACATTTAAAGACCAAGTGGTACATGTCACATTTTCTTAAATGCTCTAAAATGAAAATCTAGAGAAGTTGCCCTTTAAAAAAAGCACTACAATGCTTTCTAAAGGGATGTTTTTGTTTTGATGGCAAATTTACTTACCATCATATACTAATATTCCTTTGTATCTGACAAACTGACACCCCTCCATGCACACAAAATTAGCTACTTTCACCGATCCGGTTTTAAATCTTGCATATGTTCATACAATTTCAGAAAACATTAAAACACATTAGTAATTAGCATATTAAGGTCTGTACTAGAGTGTCGTAGTATATTTTTAGGAATTCCATTAAAAATTACTTCCCTTTGCACCTCCTTTATGTCCTAGTGAAAACTTGGTACACAATGCTGCATTACAATCAAAACATAATGCAATTTTAAAACAAAATTTAAGTTTTGCTTTCAAGTTTCCTAGAAATGTTATTTTCTGCTACAAAATACTATACCAGCTTCTGCAAATCCTTTAAAAAAAGTGCTTTTTGAATTAGACAAAAAAAGATTCTTTAACTTTAATTTAAATAGCAACTTTACCATATTACTTGTTTCAAACTAAAAGTTCTGGGGAAAGGATGGAAGGGAAGAGAAAGGGCTAAGATGGTTCGAGTGCATTCCAACATATTTTGGATAACTGAGGTTGATTTCTACAAAGGATTTTTTTTACATTTTTGATTTTGGTTGCACATTTTTTCTTTCTTTTAAATGAGGATATTTCCTTTTGGAGGTAGGTTAAGTGATTTTTTTTTTAAATACTGAAATGCAAACATTTTTAAATAATGCTCACCACAATATTAATAGCAGCATGCAAATGCAGTAGGTTCTTAAGATGTTATTTTTCTTGACACATTCCCTCCCCCCTTTTTTATGTCAGATTAGTGACATTAAAAAAGTGCTAGTTACATAATTAATATGAAATACTACAAGTATTTAAGAAATTTTTAGTGGTGGCGAGTTCACTGTGCATGCTGGTGGTAAAATAAATATTGCATTATTCAAAAATACTAAAATGTGCATTGCAGTTTTAAAACTGTAGAGGTGAGTATGGCAAACGTAGGAATTTCTGGATGAGGGTGATTTAAACGAAATATCATCATGTAGAAAAAAGCTTGCACTTATTTGATGATCACCATGAAATATTAAATTTTACAACAGATTTTGGACAAAATATTGAAGATAAGCAATTTTCTAAAGTCCCAAGACTTTTCCAGGTGATGTAGAAACTCTACTGTAGTTCAGTCTACGTTGTACATACTTTTAACTTTATTTATGTCTCATGTGGTATGTCATGACAAAATAAATCAGTACTTTCGTGATCTGTATGAATTTAAACATAGTTGCCAACTTTTGTTATGACATGATTTCTTAATAGTAATTCATGCTTTATGAAATTGTCTTGAAATATACTATTTGGAAGTAAAAAAAAAAAAAAAAAAAAAAAGTACTTAACTTGCTATTTATATGGAAATTTTAATATAGTTACTGAAATTTCCGGTGTATAAACCGCGGCTCAGAGAATTCCGTTTTCTACCAGAATTGTTTTTAAATAAAATGTATCTTGCTTCTGCTTAACAATTATTTGACTACCTTTTTTAAATAAAATTTCCGGTTTGAAACAGACTTAAATTACCTGCGGCTTATACACCGGAAATTACAGTAATATAGAAGCATGTATGTAAGTGAATATTTGTATGCAAGATACATAATTTTGTTCCAGTTGAAATCTAAATTAAAAGTAAAATTTGCTTTTAGTTTTATCTTGTCTTCAGACATGAAAGTGGGAAATACGGAAAAAAAAGAGGAAATTTTTTTGGAGCTAAACTCGTAAATTTATACTTACTTTAAGTTATTTATACAATAAAATTAAATATAACTGTACATATGAGTGTTAATTGCTTTTTGCAACTTAGAAAGTATTAAAAACAAATAAACTAACCATAAATGAATAGGTTCATTAAATCAAAACAGAATTGAAGACAGTTTGCTAAGTTATACGATTATCCAACTATATCTAATGAACTTACATGAAGTACAATGATAATTTTTCAAGATAAATATTATTTTGAATGGTTTGGTTATTATCTGCATAAATTATAAAAATTTTAATGCTAATATCGAGATTTTACTTTAATCTGCTGAATTTCTCTTTGCATTAAGAAAAAAAGAGTTACTGAAGAACCGAAGTTCTTTTCTTCATTTACATGGAGAAAAAAGGAAAAAAAAAAGTACACTACACATGTAAGGTGAACAAATCTATTTTCTTACATTGATTGAAAAAAATTTTTGAACCACGTTATATTTAGAAAATCTAAAAAAGAATTAGTAAGTACCAAGCAATTTAAATTTATAAAATTTATTTTAAAAAAATAATAAATATACAACAATTCAACTTTCGTCACTCTTCCTCTTTTGCAGCTTCTTTTTGCAATGCCGTATGGGTTCCTTAAGGTCTTCATTCGTAGCAGTGGGAAAAAATAAACTAACAACATCTAGGAGAAAAAAAAAAATACAAGATTAAATTTCCATTATACTTGCATGATAATACTACAATAGAGTCCAGTTGAACATTTATGATATACAGGATGTTGTTGAATTCGACAGACAAAATCAAAGAGGAGACTTGAGGAAGAAAAATTACCATAGAATATGGGATTGCAAACAATGTTTAGCCAGTGACAATCACAAAAATAGATGCCGATCAATCTTTTCTATTTTTTCATTTGGAACCATCTGAAATTGGTTGTTTATCAGACAGATGTGGTGTGGATGACCTGGACGATCTGACAACACAAATTATTATCGCTTCAGCAGTGATCACCAGCACACCAAGTATATGCATCCAGCAATTCTTCATCTGTCAATGTCGGCCTCAATGACATTTGTGACTGCAACTTGGAAAAACTCCTATAAAAGTCTCACCATCACCTTTCTGACATTGAACTGTAATGCCATTGTAATCCTGCTTTACATCAAATTTTTTTCTACTAATTACTGGCCTTTTTCATTCCCCTCAATGTTACATCCTTCATAACTATGTTTGCTATTTTCTCCACCTTAAAAATTGTTTGTGATCCCTTGTTCTATGACAATTTTTCATCCTCTTGATGTCTACTATCACCCTTCTGAATGTGTAGGTCGAATTCAGCAACACCCTGTATAATGACCAGATGTATTTAGAGAAAACTAAAGTTGTGTTTTCATTCATTGACTTTATTTTGGAAAGTCTGTGTACCTTTAGATTGCTACAATGTAATAAGCACAAAGATTATCTCCTGGACAGTTTCAGGGAGAGGTGGCTGCAGCCTGCCTGCGCTTTGGTTAAGAAATAGCACCCTTCTAGCCCTTCATCACAAAAACAGCAACCTTTTTGCCCCCAATACAACTTCTTGCAGGGTGTCTACAGAAATTGTAAAAAAAAAAGTTCCCCGATTTTTCCATGATTTCCCTGACTATCTTTTTCAGAATTCCCCGATTTTCATTATTAACGATACACATATGGTATTTTTTCATGTATGACGATTCCTCGTATAACACACTTATCGAGCTTGCTAATATCTCATTTGGGGAAAAAAAACAAGATAAAAACATAAAAAATGCCAAATATTCATTAAGTATTATTGGTTGACAGTTTTTTTTTAAATCTGAACTCAAAATTTAGTCTAACAACTTCATACAGTGGCCAATGGATATTGTGTGACCAGAAAATTTCCTCATTTTCTGAAAAATATTAAATTCTAAGATTTATTTACATCTGACGGAATAGCTAATTGGATTCAGCTGGCCACCTGTTCAGGTTATGCTAATTGATCATTTAAATTTTTTTAAATGGGTAATTCGCCTTCAATATACGCACTATCTACAGAAAATAAGGACATTTGACCTGATCATGAGGACACCATAATTTGTGTTAAATATAAAAAAACTCATACCATGTGCATCTTTTAAAAAATATTGGAAAAGACTAATTAGCATGCGAAAAATATGTATATAAAATAGACAAATCAGTTTCGTTGCCAAGGTGAAAATGCAAATATTTTTGCATATAGACCACCCAGTTTCCTGAGCTCATTAACCTATATATAAATATAGCAATAAAAACTTGAATTAACATTAATGATACTAATTAATTACAGAAGCTTATTAAACTAGTATATCCGCAGAAAAGGTAATCAATGTCATTTTAGAGTTGTCTTTATAAGGGTTCTATACTACAGGTGCATAACAGGGCTAGGAAGTTTCTTCCAAATGAAAGAAATAGTTATTCTTTAGAAATTTACCACATATGTTTCAACTGAAGATACAAATGCATCTTATTTTAGGTAACCATAAACAAACCTTAAGTAAATTTAATTATGCCTATAAAAATTAAACTGTGTGGGCTAAATTAATTACATCAGTATTTAGCCAAGATCACATATTTGACTAAAACTTCTCAATCATTGGAAACTCAAAGAAATTTTATTTTATCAAAAATACACAAAATCAAAAAGTTATCTATTTGAATTTAACCAGCATATCATTTTATTATTTAAACATCTGTGACTAGTTGTAAATGGTATATCTTGTTTACCTACAGTAGAATGAAATTCATTTAAATAAAAGTTTTAATTTACATCCATTTTATTAACCACTTAATCATTGCAGTTTTCATTTTACGTACAATTTGCCTGTGAATGTATTGGTCAGCATGGGTGCAAGTTTCCCTTTGGCAAAAACTGAAAATATTTCTAACTCCTCGCCTCCGCCCCCCCCCCCATCCCCAAATTTTACAATTTTCTCATAGGAAAGTGGCCGTTGCAAGCAATTTAATAGTCACTTTACAAGTACTGAAACTTTGATTTAATATTGCTATTAGTCAATCCATTTATTGATTTAATTTATTAATAGGAACATCGCCACAAGATACGATGAAACTGCTCATGAAAATTTAAATTACCAACAAAATGTGACAAATTTTCACTTGCAATGAGACTCATTTCTGAATTTGACCACAATTTAACCAGAAATATTGAAAAAAATAAAGATAATTTATAAAAAACATTCTATAATTTTTAACAGCAAGTTTAAATAAAAGAGGGGGTGGGGGGGATAAACTTTCAAACTATATCGAAAGTTGTTAAAATAATCAGTTTTACACAAAATTTCAAACTAATTAAACTATGGCATCTTGTGAAAATTTTTCAAATCACTTAAAATATTAACCATAAAATCTTGTTGAAATATAAAGATTAAAAATATACTGACCAAAATACTCCTGAAATTCTCATCTGCTATATATTCATCTAAGGTTGGTGAAAACCTTAGTTGTCAATGGAGATTATACTACAGAGGAGTGTAAGTCCGTGACAATAAATAGTTCTGTACTGAATCTGAAAGAAATGGAATATTAAATCTCTTTTTTTCCCACATTTTCATATGAAAAATGATAGACTCAATCAAAATCGATTGAGCTTAACATATATTCATTTTTATGATAAATATCTAATAATAATCAAGGAAATGTATTTATTTGCAAGGAAGGATTCTGGCGAGAATTTGGTGCAGTGCAAGCAAATGGCTAGTAACCTTAGACCCCCAACAGAGATCTGCGGGATGATGGTCAATAGATATAGCCTCCTCTTATTATCAGAGATAGTAGATTTTTGATATCCAATCAAAAGTTTCTTTTTTTAAACTATTAAATATAGAGAAAAGGTTTCGGTGGATTTGAATTTTTCGGAAAATTTCACCACAAGTACATACCCAACACATGGCTGAGACATTTAAAATAACAAAGAAAAATTTATTTTGCAAATTAAAACGAATAAAAGAAACTCTTTATTTTAAGACTTCTCATAAAACTATTTTTTCCCGCCCAAGAACCGAAAACTTTCTATTTTAGGACTTGTTTTTAAACGTAAAAACAGGAAACTTGCAGGCATGATATTTGAAATGAGTTTCATGAGTTTTTCTTAGTTTCTGGTAAATTAATTACAAGCAATTGTTATCAAAGAATGTATTTTTATTTCTTTAATTTACTGGACAATCGCATTGGATAGAAAATTTTGATGGATTAGACAATCAGACTTAGATAAAATGTAAAACTGTTTGCAAACTCAAATAATTTCTTAAAAATTTTCTGCAGAAAAACCCCACGCCCCTACTGAGTCCTATATTGCCGCTAACTTCAGCAAAAAGACCTCTTTCCAATCCCTCGCATTATGTTACATGCACTCAATCCCCCCACCCCCCTCCAGTTTTCTGAATTAGACTTTATTGAAAAGAGGATAATGTTTACTAAGATATTAAAACCGAATTCCCCTTTCGAATGTAAAAAACATTTACTTTTTACACAAAATTTATTTTTAATCTGTTAAATTAATCTGCAGCACTGCTTCGGTGCTGCACTGTTTCTGCTACCGGCCCTGGCAAAAAGAAAAGAGAACAAGTTGGAAATTGCTCGTCAAACGTGGCAAATGAGGTGCGTTCGTACTATAACTAGTTTTATAATTATTTTTTGCACCCCATATTGTACTGAATGTATACTTTTTTGCACTTCATAAAGCGCATAGTCTGATACATCATTAAAATGCACTTCCAATAATTTTTTCCCATTCCCCGTAATGTAACGGAACACTTTTGACTGTATCTGTAATTAAACTATACATCCGATTTTCCTAAAATTTGAAATAGCTCAACAAAACTTTGCAACAATTATATCTTTAAAATTTCAGACCATTCGGAAGGCTGTAATATCATTAAAATGCACTTGCAATAATTTTTCCCATTCCCCGTAATGTAACGGAACACTTTCGACTGTCCCTGTAATTAAACTATACATCCGATTTTCCTAAAATTTGAAATGGCTCGACAAAACTTTGCAACAATCATATATTTGAAATTTCAGATCATTCGGAAGGCTGTAATATCATTAAAATGCACTTGCAATAATTTTTCCCATTGGCCGTAATGTAAAGAAAAACTTTTGACTGTCCCTGTAATTAAACTATGCATCTGATTTTCCTAAAATTTGAAATGGCTCGACAAAATTTTGCAACAGTTATATCTTTAAAATTTCAGATCATTCGGAAGGCTCTAATATCATTAAAATGCACTTGCAATAATTTTTCCCATTGGCCGTAATGTAAAGAAAAACTTTTGACTGTCCCTGTAATTAAACTATACATCCGATTTTCCTAAAATTTGAAATGGCTCGACAAAATTTTGCAACAATCATATATTTGAAATTTCAGATCATTCGGAAGGCTGTAATATCATTAAAATGCACTTGCAATAATTTTTCCCATTGGCCGTAATGTAAAGAAAAACTTTTGACTGTCCCTGTAATTAAACTATACATCCGATTTTCCTAAAATTTGAAATGGCTCGACAAAATTTTGCAACAGTTATATCTTTAAAATTTCAGATCATTCGGAAGGCTCTAATATCATTAAAATGCACTTTCAATAATTTTTCCCATTGGCCGTAATGTAAAGAAAAACTTTTGACTGTCCCTGTAATTAAACTATACATCCGATTTTCATAAAATTTGAAATGGCTCGACAAAATTTTGCAACAATCATATATTTGAAATTTCAGACCATTCGGTTGGGTAGTTTTTGCTCTGTTACATGCGGACAGACGGACGGACGGACAGACGGACGGACGGACGGACGGACTGAACGACGACTATAGGTGCTACGTATTTATATAATTACGAACGCACCTAAAAAACATTGTACATGCTGTTCCGGCATAAGCGCCTCACTTCCATTATTAGGTAGCTTTCTTTACAAAAAGCTACCTATTGCAGCCGTTCGGAGGAAAGCGATTTCAAAAAATTTTGGTATATTTTCATCGATCATGACCCCCAGACCCCGAAACCACCCTCCGTTCAAAATTGATATATATATATATATATATATATATCAATATATATATATATATATATATATATATATATCTGACCTATGTCACACTGTAACTCTCGTATTTATGAACCGATTTGGATGTAATTCGGTGTGTACATAGCACATACCAATGTCTCGACCGAGTTCGTTGGCCAGCTTCATCCGCCATTTTGTTTCAAAATGGCGGCCATTTAAAATTTTTAAAAAAATTTAAAATTTGAAATGTGGTACCAAAAAATTGAAAGTGGAAAAATATTTTTTTCTTATGTATTTGACCTTTATACAAAGACTCCGTAGCAATTTTTGTTTTGTCTATATCTTAAAAAATGGCTGAGTTATAGCATTTTGAATTTCTAGCGAAGCTGACATTTTGAAACGTCCTGAAATTTGTCACGCGATAAAAGGCGTATTTGTGAACCGATTTGGATGTAACTTCGTTTATACATAGTACAGACCAATGTCTCCAACGAGTTCGTTGGCCAGCTTCATCCGCCATCTTGTTTAAAAATGGCGGCCATTTAAAATTTCAAGAAAAATTTAAATTTGAAATGTGGTAGCAAAAAATTGAAAATTGAAAAAATATTTTTTTCTTATGTGTTTGACCTTGATAAAAAGATTCGGGAGCAGTTTTTGTTTCGTCTATATCTTAAAAAATGGCTCAGTTATAGCATTTTAGGTAGCTTTCTTTACAAAAAAGCTACCTATTGCAGCCGTTCGGAGGAAAGCGATTTCAAAAAATTTTGGTATATTTTCATCGATCATGACCCCCAGACCCCGAAACCACCCTCCGTTCAAAATTGATATATATATATATATATATATATATCTGACTTATGTCACACTGTAACTCCCGTAATTATGAACCGATTTCGATGTAATTAGGTGTGTACATAGTACATACCAATGTCTCAACCGAGTTCGTTGGCCAGCTTCATCCGCCGTTTTGTTTCAAAATGGCGGCCATTTAAAATTTTTAAAAAAATTTAAAACTTGAAATGTGGTACCAAAAAATTAAAAATGGAAAAATATTTTTTTTTTTATGTATTTGACCTTTATACAAAGATTCCGGGGCAGTTTTTGTTTCGTCTATATCTTAAAAAATGGCTGAGTTATAGCATTTTGAATTTCTAGCGTGGCTGACATTTTGAAACGTTCTGAATTTTGTCCCTCCATAAAAGGCGTATTTATGAACCGATTTGGATGTAATTCGGTGTGTACATAGTACATACCAATCTCTCGACCGAGTTCGTTGGCCAGCTTCATCCGCCATTTTGTTTCAAAATGGCGGCCATTTAAAATTTTTTTAAAAATTTAAAATTTGAAATGTGGTACCAAAAAATTGAAAATGGAAAAATATTTTTTTCTTATGTATTTGACCTTTATACAAAGATTTCGGAGCAGTTTTTGTTTCGTCTATATCTTAAAAAATGGCTGAGTTATAGCATTTTGAATTTCTAGCGTGGCTGACATTTTGAAACGTCCTGAAATTTGTCACGCGATAAAAGGCGTATTTATGAACCGATTTGGATGTAACTTCGTTTATACATAGTACATACCAATGTCTCGACCGGGTTCGTTGGCCAGCTTCACCCGCCATCTTGTTTAAAAATGGCGGCCATTTAAATTTTTAAGAAAAATTTAAATTTGAAATGTGGTACCAAAAACTGAAAATTGAAAAAATATTTTCTTCTTATGTGTTTGACCTTGATAAAAAGATTCGAGAGCAGTTTTTGTTTCGTCTATATCTTAAGAAATGGCTGAGTTATAGCATTTTGAATTTCTAGCGTGGCTGACATTTTGAAACGTCCTGATTTTTCTCACGTAATAACAGGCGTATTTATGAACCGACTTGGATGTACCTTGGTGTGTACATAGTACATACAAATATCTCGACCGAGTTCGTTGGCCAGCTTCATCCGCCATCTTGTTTCAAAATGGCGGCCATTTAAAAAAATTAAAAAATAAAAAAATTTAAATGAGATACCAAAAAATTGGAAAATGAAAAAGATTTTTTTTGTATGTGTTTGACCTTAATACAAAGATTCCGGAACAGTTTTTCTTTCGTCTATATCTAAAAAAATGGCTGAGTAATAGCATTTTGAATTTCTCTTGTGGCTGACATTTTAAAACGACCTGATTTTTGTCACGCGATAACAGGCGTATTTATGAACCTATTTGGATGTAACTTGGTCTGTACATAGTACATACCAATGTCTCGACCGAGTTCGTTGGCCAGCTTCATTCACCATCTTGTTTCAAAAGGGTTGCCATTTAAAAAAAAATTAAATTTAAAATTCAAAATGAGGTATTAAAAAATTGGAAAATGAAAAAGATTTTTTTTATGTGTTTGGCCTTGATACAAAGATTCCGGAGCAGTTTTTGTTTCTGAAAATTTTTTCTTTTGTTGATATCTTAAAAAATGGTTGATTTATAGCACTTTGAATTTCTAGCATGGCTAACATTTTGAAACGATCTTGTATTTGTCACGCGATAACACACGTATTCGCCTATTTCGATGTAAGAAGGCATGTGGATAGTATACATCAGCACCTCGACCAAGTTCGCTGGCCAGATTCATCAGCCATCTTGTTTCAAAATGGCGGCCATTAAATTAAAAAATATATATATATTTAAAGTGAGGTGCAAAAAAATTAGAAATTGAAAAAGGTTTCTTTCTTAAGTATTTGATCTTGATATAAGGATTCAGAAGTATTTTTTGTTTGTCTTTACCTTAAAAAATGGCTCAGATATAGCAGTTTCAATTTCTATTGTGGGTGACATTTTGAAAAATCTGATTTTTTGCATGCGACAGCACTCCTATATATTAACCGATTCCGATGTGAGTGAGCATGTGCACAGCAATTACTAAGGTCTCGACCAAGTTCACTGCTTAGTCTCACCCACCATGTTGTCTTAAAATGACAGGCACTTTAAGAAATTGCCGAATTTGGCAGCCAAATATAAGTTACTTTAAAGAAAATCAGCTTGGATAAAGCTGACTAATTTCGCGAAATTCTCATTCATTATATTGATAAAGATTAGTATTGAATCTCCTATATTCGGTTTCCACTAAATTGAGCTTCGTGTGTTTGCATGATATAAGTTGGCTTTTTTTAAATAAGGATTATGAAAGCTACCTCTTCCTCCCGGCACTGGCCGGAAGGACTTTTTTGAATTTCTAGCGTGGCTGACATTTTGAAACGTCCTGATTTTTGCCACGTGATAACAGACGTATTTATGAACCGATTTGGATGTACCTTGGTGTGTGCATAGTACATACAAATAACTCAACCGAGTTCGTTGACCAGCTTCATTCGCCATCTTGTTTCAAAATGGTGGCCATTTAAAAAAATTTAAAAAAAAATTAATTTAAAATGAGATACCAAAAAATTGAAAATTGAAAAAATACTTTTTTCTTATGTGTTTGACCTTGATAAAATGATTCGGGAGCAGTTTTTGTTTCTTCTATATCTTAAAAAATGGCTCAGTTATAGCATTTTGAATTTCTAGCGTGGCTGACATTTTGAAACGTCCTGATTTTTGCCACGTGATAACAGACGTATTTATGAACCGATTTGAATGTAACTTGGTCTGTACATAGTACATACCAATGTCTCGACCGAGTTCGTTGGCCAGCTTCATTCGCCATATTGTTTCAAAAGGGTTGCCATTTTAAAAAAAAATGTAATTTAAAATTTAAAATGAGGTATTAAAAAATTGGAAAATGAAAAAGATTTTTTTTATGTGTTTGGCCTTGATACAAAGATTCTGGAGCAGTTTTTGTTTCTGAAAATTTGTTCTTTTGTTTATATCTTAAAGAGTGGTTGAATTATAGCACTTTGAATTTCTATCATGGCTAACACTTTGAAACGATCTTGTATTTGTCACGCGATACCACACTTATTCGCCTATTTCGATGGAAGAAGGCATGTGGATAGTATACATCAATATCTCGACCAAGTTCGCTGGCCAGCTTCATCAGCCATCTTGTTTCAAAATGGCGGCCATTAAATTAAAACAAAATTATATTTAAAGTGCGGTGCAAAAAAATTAGAAATTGAAAAAGGTTTCTTCATTAAGTATTTGACCTTGATATAAGGATTCAGGTGCATTTTTTGTTTGTCTTTATCTTAAAAAATGGCTCAGATATAGCAGTTTCAATTTCTAAAGTGAGTGACATTTTGAAAAATCTGATATTTTGCCTGCGATAGCACTCGTATATATCAACCGATTCCGATATGAGTGAGCATGTGCACAGCAATTACTAAGGTCTCGACCAAGTTCACTGGTTAGCCTCATCTACCATGTTGTCTTAAAATGGCAGGCACTTTAAGAAATCGCCGAATTTGGCAGCCAAATATAAGCGACTTTAAATAAAAGCAGCTTGGATAAAGCTGACTAATTTCGCGAAATTCTCATTCATAATGATTTAGTATTGATAAAAATTAGTATTGAATCTCCTACATTCGGTTTACACTTAATCGAGCTTCGTGCGTTTGAATAATATAAGTTGGCTTTTTAAAAATAAGGAATATGAAAGCTACCTCTTCCTCCCGGCACTGGCCGGAAGGACTTTTTTTAAGTTTTTCCTCTCAAGTAATCATTTCATCTCATCACAATTTCATCTCAAGTATATATGAAGCACATGGAAAGAATATGTAAAATAACAAGAATTTTCTTTATTGTGTAAATTAATTTTTTTCCCCTTTTAATGCGGTTTTTCTTAAGTACATTCACAATATAATTTCTATCCTTCCGCAAACAGAAGTTTAAACTATTCTTATTTTGCTTAGAAAGAACTAATCAGCAGTTAAATTAATTTGTCTTTTAAACAATAGTATAAATTCAATATTTTAACAATATTTTAGACACAAAAAACAAGAAAAAATTCACCAGTTATTCATAATGCATCCTACAGTTTTATGCATAAATGTAAGTTAATTTGGTTTGATAACTAAAATTATAATTTAATTTGACATAAATCAATCAGGCCCGTGTGAAATGGGGGGGGGGGGGGGGGCAGGCGTCCCAGACACAGAGATTGAGGGGTGCGACTACCAACACAAACATCTTATTTTGATTGTTACAAGAAATTATATCTATACATATTGAGAATGTTTTTTCAAAATGAAAGTACATACATTTTTCGTTTCAAAGTTTCCTCGTCCCTTAACCCATACCCGAATACAAATTTCTTCCTTTTAAAAACTTGTTTCGACATTTTTAATTTTTTGCATTGGATAGCTGAAGTTTATCTCTACATCTCTCCTTTTTTTACTTTTTTGATTTTGGTTGCAGATATTTTTTTAGAACAACACTTTCATTTTCGGAACCGATTTCGAAAGTGAAAGTAACTGAATAAAAAATATCTGTAACCAAAATCGAAAAAGTAAAAAAAAAAAAAAAGATCGCTGTAGAGATCGACCTAAGCTATCCAATGCAAAAAAATATTTAAAAATTCCTAGTTGCAAACGAGATATTAGAAAATAACCTCCCCATAGGGTTAGCATTAGTTCGCGAGTGTCTTCGCCTGTAGGGACAGGAGCCTTACACATGAGTTAATGTTAAACCAATGGGAAGGTTCTTTTCTAATATCTCGTTTGCATTTGCACACTTTTAAATATTTCTTTTTGTTGTTGGATGGCTGAGGTCCATGGCTACATTCGCCTGCTGCAGAATGTAAGTATGAAATAAGCTAAATTAAAAAATATTTTGACAGAATTCTCCATTTAAGACAATTTTTAAACATACTCAGAAGCAATAAAATAATACAACAATTAAAAAATAGTAACTATTCAAAAATATTATTTCTACAAACATTTAACAAAATTGACAATTAAAAAAATTCCCGCCACAGGGTCTGTGATCCCTTTTGGATAAATTAAAAACACGTGAATATAAAAAGAAAATTTAAAGAAAAAGTTAAAAATTCTTTGCCATGGTAGGGGTTGAGGAAGGCAAGGCAGTTTTTTATCTTTCATTTTTAACAATCAGAAATGAAAAAAGTTTCGTTTAAAATTAATTTTCAAAATCCAGAGAGAGGCGGTGGCCTTCCCTGCCCCCTCCCCAGCCGGCGTCCCTAAAGGGGATTTTTCGTTTTTTTTATAAAATAATTTTATTCTAAATGTATTTTGGCTGTCTATCATCAACCGGAATTCTTTCAGGAATAAAAAAAAAAATCTGCATGGAACGGGAAAAAAACAAATTGGTAAATTCAACTCGCGCAAATTTATTCCTCCAAACAACGATAAACAGCCTGGCGATCCAAGAATATACTTCAGCAGTAAACAAATAATATAAATTAAATCCGAAAAAGGATTTTCTGTGCACCAAACTCATCGCTATATCTCCCAGTATGGAAATCCTACAACGCCAGAGTCGGTAAAAAGGCTCGCCCAGTATAATCACCATTGTCAACTAAGGTCTTTCCCAAGTATAGTTCTTCTACAGCTTCAGGGGTCTCCAGAGGAAACTGAGGAAGTCTATGCTCATTGTCAATAGTGTCAATCGAAATTATCTGTTGCTCACTGAATTTTTCCATAAATAGATCTAATGTTGATGTTGACTGTAATTTATCAACTTTGAATTCAAGTTTTGCAACCATCTTTATTAATTTTGTAGATTTTTTTTTCCTTTCTCCCTATCTAAATAAAAAGTCACAAAGCAATTAAGTCAAATAGAAATCTGCACATATCAAATGCAAGCCTAGAAATGTAAGGAAGGGTAAAGGGAGGAATTTATTTAAAGGAATTTTATTTATATGTAAATACAGCTACACATGTTTTAGTAAGAAATATCACAGACATCAACATTGCAAAAACTATATCAAGAGTAAATTATTTAAAGTTCTCTTCTGACTATTTCAAGAATTTTGAACACATGTCAGGAATAAAATATTAGCATTTCAGAAGTTGTACTTAATTTTGTTTTTTTAAGCTATATTTTTTTACACTTAATACTTCTGCAACTAACTGACGAAATCAGATTTTTTTTTTTTTTTTTTTTTTTTTTTTAACTGGGAGTGACTGCCGAAAATATGATTTTTATTAATGGACAATCGACAAATTTCACGATATAATGAACTAGTGACGAAATTAGTGACTAAAATGCTGCTAATGTTATAATGCCAAAATTTATGATTTTTATCTATAAACGATGGATATAGTACAACGACCAATTGATGTAATCAACGTATTTGTAACGCGACTTACCAAAATTTGTGATCTTTTGCCGCACCTTCTAGTTGCTGTCTCATTCATATACACTTAGGATCGTGCATTCATAAAATTCACATCACGGTAGACTTCTAAAAATTCCCAGTCGATGACACGATACCTTCTAATACAAAAAGAACATGCAGCAATAAAAAAGAATTGGCTAAAAGAGGGGGAGGGAAATACAGGAAAAATAATTTTGTCTTCACAAACCAGGGGTAATTATGTTCAGTTTTTTAAATATAGGAAAATTTTTAACAGGTCATCAGTCAGAAAAATCAGGCATAAAAAGTATCACTAATTTCCACAAATGGTAATTGAAAAAAACAAACAAGCACACTGTTCATAAAAAGGCCGTATTTTAAAACATTTTTAAATGGTTTGTTTAGAATCTCCTTTTACAGGTATAATTGTGATATTTTCCTGGGACCTATTAAAGAATGTTTCAATATTTTCCTGCAAAATACATACATACCTGATTAACACATAAATATATTTGATAAAAAGCTTGCAATTATTACTGACAATATCTTGATTTTTTTCAGAAATTAATTTATACTTCCTTCATGAAAAACTACAAATTCAGTCATATTATTGAGAATTACATATTGAAATACATACAGAATGATACAAAACTACAAATTTCTGTAATTTTGTTTTTCTACATTTGAACTGTAAGTTTCAGAAGGATAGATTTAAGGGAGTCTACTGTACAACCAATTTTTATATTTTTGTATGCAGCAGTTTTCTTAATATTCACGAAGAAAGGCAAAAACTTATTAACGTCGGTGGTGACAGCATTAGTTGATTTGCATTTTAATTATTAGAGATTTGCATTTTAATTATTAACTACCTGAAGGTGTTGTTGAAATCGACGACAGATCAGGTGTTTTTGAAGCTGAAGGTTGTCCTAAATCAGGTGTTTCTGGGAAAGGCTCCCTATGTAAAAATCTTTCATCTTCAGATTCCTCTGAGCTTGATATGGTCCCAAACTTTTTTGAAGGTTCCAAACTTTGGGGCCTTATAAGGTTGTTTGTAGTCTCTGACAGGTATGTAGTCTGTGATGTATTGAGAAAGGTTCCTCATGTATTCAGAACTATTTTACGAGACTCTGACCGAGATATGTCCCTGTTAATCAAGCGGCGGACATGTCGTTTTGAGTATGTTATTTTTTTTCTCTTGAACATTTCTGCCAATATCCTATTTAACAAAAATATTTATCAAAACATACTATTAATGAATAATAAATTGAATCATTAAAGAATAGTATTAGTCAGGGTTTAAAATACAGTAATCCCTTAACATTCGCAAGTTTTGATTATTCTAACTGCTGTGTTGCATTGTATAGCCTAAGTTCTGTGAATGTGAACTTAACTTAAATCCTTGTATTGAAGGAAAATATAGATCAGCAATTCAAAGAAGCCCGAAACATATTGATGCTAAATCTAAAAAATCTTAAAATTCAAAATTTTCAATGAAACAGAAAATTTTTCTGCAAAATGTATGGAAAATTTTAAAACTTCAACAACTCGTTGAGAAAGAAATAGAATGCAATCTTCAACTGGTGAGGAGTATCAAACTTAAAAGAAAAATCAACACTGCAACTTTTTCTTACATGGAAATTCATTAAAAAAGGATCTGCCAAAAAAAAAAAAGGCAATGCCAATTTTTTAGCTTTAACTAAGCATGATATACACAATTCCATTTTATAAAAAGTAATAAGGGTTTGTGTACACATTTCTTTAAATAAAAACCAAGGACATTTTACACCTTTGAAGAACCAAAACCAAAAAATTATGGACCTATAAACAAATTATAATGTGCATTTTTTAAAACGGGCTTTTATTTTGTATTTCTAATGGCAGAATGTGAAAATCAAATTACAGAATAATAGAAAATGAAGAATATATTTTTAAATAATACCCAAATGTGAAAATTTAATTTTTCATCATAAGACTATTAAGTATACAAATTAAAATTCTATGAATTTGGAATTTAAGAATTAAATTTTACCTTTTCTTTTCAATTTTCAAACATATATCTTGATAATTTCTAAAATCTCAAACTCAATAATGTTTACAAAAAATAAATTTTTAAAAAACCCCATCTTTTTCTTAAATTTGAGATCATTGAGGCTTGCAATGTTTGCTTAAATCAATTTAAGACCAATGATTAAATTGGATTTTCAATGTTAGCTTTTAACAGATTTAAAAGCCAGGCACAGTTAAAAATAAGTAATTGTTACAATGAGTTGTAAAAGTGAAATTAAAAAAGTGTAATCAATCGCCACCCCTGTGTTGTCACTTTTTAGTTTCATATGATGCAATTTTTTTCCTGTGACAAATTGACAAAATTCACAATGTTTTTTGCAAGTGATGTATAAAATAATAAAAAAAAAAAATACGATCACGATCTTTTAAAGAAATTTGCATTTTCTCGCAGTCCTTGAAGGAATTTGCGTTTTTTTTTCCGCGATCCTTTGACGAAATTTGCATTATTTCTGCGATCCTGTGATGAAATTCTCATTATTTCAATGTCCCTTAGACAAAATTTGCATTTTTTTGTGATCATTCGACTAAACTTTCTTTTTTTCAACGGCCTTTAGACGAAATTCGCGTTCTTCCCGTGATCATTTCTCGAAATGTATTTCATACGCAATTTTTTGACGGCGTTTCTTTATGCGAGTCTTTACAAACTTCCCGTTTTTTCAGCAATATTTTGACGAATGTATTTTTTCTGTGATCATTTGAAGTAATTCGCATTTCACCGCGATCCTTCGACAAAATTCGCATTTCACCGCGATCCTTCGACGAAATTCGCATTTCACCGCGATCCTTCGACGAAATTCGCATTTCACCGCGATCCTTCGACGAAATTCGCATTTCACCGCGATCCTTCGACGAAATTCGCATTTCACCGCGATCCTTCGACGAAATTCGCGTTTTACCGCGATCCTTCGACGAAATTCGCGTTTCACCGCGATCCTTCGACGAAATTCAGGTTTTACCGCGATCCTTCGACGAAATTCGCGTTTTACCGCGATCCTTCGACGAAATTCGCGTTTTACCGCGATCCTTCGACGAAATTCGCGTTTTACCGTGATCCTTCGACGAAATTCGCGTTTTACCGCGATCCTTTGACGAAATTCACGTTTTACCGCGATCCTTTGACGAAATTAGTGTTTTACCGCGATCCTTTGCCAAAATCCACCTTTTCTGCTGTGGTTTTCTGCAATCCGCGTTCTTCCGCAATCATATACCGAAATTACCTTCTCCCCCCCGCGATCCTTTGACGAAATTGGCGATTTTTCTGCGAACGATTGACGAAAAAAGCTTTTTTTTTTTCCAATCACTTGTCATAATTTGCGATATTTTTCAGTGATTTCTTTTTTATTTCCAAATGTTTGGACCGATGAGATTTTTATTTTTTTTTATTTTCAGACCACGTTCTCACTTAGCAAACGCTTTCACCCCGGTTTTTTTTTCTTCTGCTGTGTATTATAAGTTTTTAGTCTGCAAGAGCCTTGAAACGTCTGCAACGCTCGTCGCGCACATTCTGCCACGGGGAGTCAGGTCAGCTAAATTTTAAAAGTGCCATACCAACTGCTTTATCTGGTTTACACTGACCATTTACCCCTTTCACCCCCCCTTTTTTTAAATGCTTTATAAAATTAAAGAGGACAATGGTTACTTAGTTACATGTTTTATTATTAACTAATTTTAAGAATTAATATACAAGTCCTATTTTATTTCTCATAAACATTTAAAATCATATAGTCACAATAAAAACACCATTTCTCACTAAAAACAATATTATGAATAGCATATGTTGTGTTTATTTAAATTTAATTGCTCTTTATTTTACACACTTATGTACTAAACTTTCCTCAAATATTATATCCTCTCTAATTTCTCTTTTAGCATTTGTAACTTAATCTCTTCATATGGCCACATAAGAATTTTTCCATTTTGATGTGTTACATTTTGTCACTGTTTAATTAAATATAATCTTTAAAATAATGTGGAGCTATGTAATATAAAATTTCAAAACACCAGTTAGAAGAGTAACTTCTATTCTTTTCAATATTTATATATATTTTTTTCGGACATAATTCCTTCACAGTTGCCTTCTAGGAGTTATAAAAACTTATTTATTTTGCAAAATTTAATAGAAATTTATAATATTTTTAGTAGAAAATATTTAAGTGTACTGAAAATTAATTGATCCAAATTTAATATAAATTAGCTGTAAACCAACTTTTAAAAATAAAATCTGCCTTTTTTCAATAAAAGCTGTTTTTTTTTTTTTTTTTTTTTTTTTTTTTTTTTTTTTTTTAAGTGGTTAAAACGAGGCCTGGCTAAAAGCCGGCAACCCTGCTGATGATACTCACAAAAATTTTCCCTGCAATAAATTGACGAAATTCACAAATTTTCCTGCATCAGATCGATAAATTTGATTTTCATATGACTAATTAATGAAATTCACTTTTTTTTTTTGCGACATACGAGCAAAAACTGCAATTTTTTGCACTATTCATTGATGAAATCACAGGCCACACATTGTGCATCCCTAATACACGTTGTTGGAATTTTGATTAACCCGGCAGGACAGGTACTTGACACCCCACGTCAGAAAATATTAGTCTGCTGTCGGTGAGTGCTTTTAATTTATTGTTTATTATTTTTTTTAATTAATGATAATTTAACATTTTAGCTATCATTTTTCACGAGAAAGAGTGTACTTATCATGAATTTCACTAACAGACAGAATTCTAAAGTTTTTTTCATATTTAGGCCTATTTAATATGTTTGGGGTGTGCTGACACCCCATGCCCGTTCTCGTGTTACGTTTCACAGCGCGCGTCCTGCCGGGTTAACTTATTTTTTATATAAAGAACGTAAATAAATTTGATTAATGTGTGTTTATGAACATATACAAATAATCCATAAATATGTTTAAAAAAAAAAAAAAAAAAAAAAAAAAAAAAATGTGATAATAGGCTTTTTGATCTTAAGGAAATTTTCCTTATTCCCGATTCCTGTCATGAACCGTTGGACGGTATAAAATATTCAGATTTATAGAAAAATAAGTTTATATACAATTATGGTTTATTTAGATGTCAAGAAAGTTTGAAACATTATAGTTGGACACTTTAAAAAGTGGCCACTAATAAAACAGTCTACTATTGTTATGTGTCAATTCTCCTTTTTTTGCTACTGTTTTGAATTGTCAAAAATTGTCTTTAAAAGGTGCACAAATAAATTTCAAATTTAATTAGTTAATTTATATATACTATATATGTATATTATATGTGCACACAGATTATATATATATATATATATATATGTACACAGGTATATTTATATATATGTACACCTAAGCTCACATTATGTGCACATCAGTGTTTTTTTCCCTTATTACACAACTACTCAGTATTCGGTACTCGGCCGAGTAGTCAGTGGCCGAGTACTCGGTATTCGGCCAAAATACTACTCGGTGCACCATTATTAATAACCAGTGACCCGGAGCCGAGCAATTTTTGATGCTCCGGCTCCAGCTCCGCTCCTAGATAAAATACTGTGGCTCCGGCTCCAGCTCGGCTCCGACCTTTTGAGTTGCAGATTTTAATTTACACATTTAATTTTTTACTCACAAATTCTTTCTTCCTTTACCTTCATTAAAGATCTGACAAAATGCATTTTTCTTCTCATGAAACTTGAAATGCTTGTTCAGACAACATGACATCTTTTAGCTTTTACTTTTAAAATAGAAAGTTTGGTGGAATTTTAAACACAAAAATCTTAAATTTCTTCTACACTTTTCAAACAACCAAAATTGTACAACTACACATTTAAACAACAGGCGGCCATATTTGTTTTCAAATAGTTTTGTCATTTAGCTCAAGTAGAAAGTAAAAGTAAAGTAGGGTTACCATGTTTTAAAAAGTTTTTCATCTCTAATAAAAAAAAAAAAAAAAAAAAAAAAAAAAAAAACCCTAAAAAATGATATAATTAGAATACTGAAAAATGATGTAATTAAAATATTTTAAGCCTGGAAACTTAAAAGACGGAAAAAAAAGATTTAAAAGAATATTAAAAACTAAAGGAGCCCTGGAGCAGGGAGAAATTTAGAGCTCCAGCTCCAGGGAAAACATAGCTCCGGAGCGCTCCGGCTCTCTGTTAATAACCATGAGATTAAACTTATTTTCAAAGTTATAAAAGTTGCTCTGTGTTTGTCAAAAGTGTACCTTGTGAAAGCAGCTTTAGCACAGAAAATCAGATAAAATCAAAATTTACGACCCAATTGTCAATT